>CM020501.1:24780860-24905860 GCA_009823395.1 Thamnaconus septentrionalis
ACTTTATGATCACAATCAATTAATGAAATGAAATGGGCTTCAAAATAATGAAAAGTTCACTTACAATGACTTCAAAAGTCAGAACTATGTCGAGTTTGTCACTTTCACAAAATCTTGTTATTATATGAAGGATTTCTTCAAAAAATAATGTTAAAGTGATAAAAAGATCCTCAGTTCAGTTCAAGTTGACCTACAGCTGAAATCTGGACCAGAACTTCTAGAAACACATTTCCTGTTTCTGTTACAGATTGAAAGTATCTGTATGTGTGTGTGTGTGTGTGTGTGTCAGTGAGGTGGTCGGCGAAGAAGACGGGAACAAATACCCAAATACAAATGAGAAAAGTGAAGTGCCTTCAAATAGTGTTTTTCTATAGTGTCGGTGTGAGTTTTGCCTCCACTTGACTACGTGAACGTCATCGGATTTAAATTAACACAAAAAACCCCCACCAAAACAAGACAAAAGCTGACGTAAAAGAGGCATCAGTGAGAACCGCGAGTGCAAACCTAGAGGAACTACTGGGTCAGCGCGTCACCAGGACACTTTACAGAGTGCCAATACCATGGAGTGACGTAAATTCAGTCGTAATAAATATTCAGGTGCTCAACATCAACAAACGTGACAAGAAAAAGTTGGATTCTGTTAAAAGTGTGGAAGGTGAACAAACAGTCGATAATAATAATAATAATAATAATAATAATATATTTCTTAGATAGCACTGTTAAATTCCATCTACCATTTCAAATGCAAAAAAATTGCCAGCTAGATGGTTTTTGATGGCCTGGAGGGCGACAGAGGCAGATGTTTGTCACCAGCGTTATTGGAACTGCGGTGAAAAGGTTGTGTACCAAAATATGACAAGGTCGTCCCATCATTTTGACTTCCTGGTGTGACTGGAAGATAGCAAACTGCGATAAAGGGGGCTTTTGGGAACACATTACTTTGAGTGAAGATGTTTCATAGGAAACATTGACTACTTTGGACCTTAAATAGAGGCCAACATTGAGTACGGTGCATTTTAGATTCTTCCCTCCAGATCTGCTACTGGCTGGTCCTGTTCAATGTACACTGCAGACTTGTGGATTTGCTTTCACCTGTACTCGACTGTAGAATTTTACCTGTAGTTCCAAATTCAGGACGATACAATCAGAGTCAATGGGGAGAAGATCAATACAAAAAAAAAAAACCCTACTGAACTAAATTCACTAATTGAAACAATTTACTGGTGTAAACAGAGGCCATTTGTTTTTTTTTGTTCCGATCCGATACAAAAACCACTCCACACGCCGTAGACATTATAAAGTTAGTTTACATTCAGATCACAAGTCAACGCCACATTGTTAGAAAATCACTCTGTCTTGTAGATGAAAATAAATACTGTAGGTACAATACCCCAAAAACGCCCATTTGGTGGGGAAAAAAAAAAAAAAAAAAAATCCCACAAAGTCCACTGAAAGACTCCTGGTTAGGTCCACCCATCGGCCTGAAAGAATGGGTCAGTCTGGCAGGCCACAAGGGGGCACTGCTGGACAATGAGGGAGGGGAGTTGCATGCTCCTGCAAGTTCGCTCGCTGAGCTGAGAAGGCAGTGGTTGTTGTTTTTTTTGTTTTTTCTCTGAATAAACGTCGCTGGAGGAGTCGCTTACTGGAAAACAAGTAGGTGCAGCTCGTCGACAGGTTCATGTTCAAAACTGGAACCTCGTATAAATCGTTTCCCAACAGGTAGTCAGTATTTGATCTTCCTTCCCCTCGCAGCGCCAATCTTTGATAGATGATCTCGCTGGCGGAAGGAGAAGGTGGAGGACGAAGAGGAGGAGGAGGCGGGGCTTACTCCAGCCCAAAGGTGCTGGTCTCCTCCACGGCAGTCAGCATCTTCTCGAACAGCATGGAGAAGGACGGGTAGGGCGGCAGGTCCAGGCGGTTGAAGCAGGTGTGGGCTCTGCAGTGACGACCACATTGGACCCATTCAAGATTGAAGCAGTTTGAAGAAGTTGAGAAGCAGCTAACAATTGACTTTGGCGCCAGTTTTTCCAAATAGTTTAAAAAAGAACAACTGTGGCAAATACTTGGATTTCCTCTGTGTCACTGTGTCAAAGTAAGCTTTAAATAAAATTGTTAATTAACGTTCACAAGGAGCTGCATTTCATCTTTTTTTAAGATCTTTGTTTGTAGTTTGTTCTTTCTGAACAAACTACAAAAAAGATACATTGTACTTACCCATTTTTAGTGACTTCCAGATATGTCTTTAAGTTATTTATATATTTATTTATTTGTCTTCATGATTGACTGGTGGGTGACTGATTGGTGGGTGAGAACCTGAGAGAGGAGGGGTTAGCATGTGCAAACTGCGGCCCGGGCGCTAGCCTGTTTAGCTTTTTAATGCGACCCTTCAAACTTGAGGAAATGATATCAATAGTAACTAAGTCATAGAACAGCTGCATTTCAACAATTGTTCATTTTTTTTCGAGTCCACTTTGCTTTGGTTCATTTTCAGTTGACATTAAAGCAACATGTTTTCTTCACATCCCATAATTTATTTTTCCTCCTATGAGGTGGCTCACCAAAACACTCCAACCATCTGCTGCTGCTCCGCTGCCCCCCCTCTGACACATTTTAGCCAAAACGTTTGCCCACCCCTGATCTAAACTCATTAGTGCATTATAATCAGGTTAGCATTGTTTCTCGTGCAAGTTTTAAGTACCGCCTCGCAAAAATGAAACGGTGACACGGGTGTGTTGTGCAGGAAGCTCTCTCTCCGTCCTACCTGGGCAGCGAGGTGACCTTCCCCCACTTCTCCACACAGAAGCGACGCGGCCCGTTGCTGCCACGGAGAGACGCGAAGCCCTCGTAGGGAATGCTAGACGTCCCCGTCACAAACTGGGAACACAGGAGATGTGGGGGGGGGGGTTGAGTTTAATGTTCAGTGGATGAGCGGTGGCGGCCGATTCCAGCGTTTAACAGCCACTCACCTGCAGGAGGCGCAGCCTCTGCTCATTGTTGAACCTCTCCACCGCTGCCCAGAACCAGCGGATCACAATGTGGTTGTCGTGGTAACCTGCACACATCAAGGCAGAGCAGTCACCTTTAGAGCACCTCACCAACTTTACCAGTTTATTTTTCCATCATTCTGTTCTGTTTGCGCAGTGGCAACATGTTCCACTTAAAATGGAACTGAATGGAACAAACGACTCATTTGACTTCTGCTGCAAGACGCCCATGGGTGATTGACCACTATATGGCATGGTACTCAGTAATAGAGTGAAACGAATGAATGCGATTATTCAGTACAATGCCATCTAGCGGCCAATCACCCAAATATATATGTATACATGAGAACCGTTCTAAGGGTAGGAGGCCAAATTACTTTCACTGTACTGTGAGTTTACACTTTCATTAATGTATTTATGGGCTTTCACCAATATAAAAATCATAAAGCCAGATTTTACAAAAACTGGACCTTTAGCTAAAAGTACTACTTGAGACCAGATGTTTGTCCTACATGGAAGAGCATCAGCTCTGAAACGATAGCTGCTTCTAATTTTTCACTTCAAGCAGTTAAACTTGCACTCTAGCGTGAAAGAGGCAGAGCTTTCCGGTGGGTTGTCTCAAATGAAATGGCGACTTCAGTGGAGCAGCGACGTCCTCACCTCCTCTGTACTCGGTGTTGTTCCTCCAGTCCGACAGGTCGATCTCGGCCGTGCCGGCGATCACCAGCTCCAGCTCCCTGGCGTCGAACACCGACACCAGCCGCGCGTCCACCACCTGGGGAGGCGTGCAGAGTCAGCGCCACAGTCGCACTTTTTCCCGCCGAACAACAAGCAAGGGTGAGCGACCTCTGACCTCGTAGAAGCCTCTGACCAGGCTCTCCGTCTGCTGCACCACCCCCCGCTCGATCCGCCACTTCACCATGCGCTCGATGTACTCCTTCTTGTTCTTCTCCGAGACCGGGATGTTGGCTCCGCCCGGCTTCAGCTCTCGCTCTGTTATCTACAGAAAAAAAAACAACCCACATTTGTAAATGGAAGCCGTGATCAACACAGCGGGAAGATTTGCGTCACGGCGAGAGAAAGCCAACGAACCTGTCCGAAGACCTCTTCGTTGACGGTGAACGTGAGGTCCAGCATGTCTTCAATGTCGTTGTCCTTCATCCACTGCAGCGACTGGTGGAACTCCTCGTCCAGATACTCCAGGTCGCTCAGATCACAAGGACTGCAGCAAGAGTCAGTGGTGTGTTTAAAGGTCCAGTGTGAAAATTTGCATTGATTTATGATTTCAATATTGGCTTAACATACAGCACATAAATACGTTAATAAAAGCAAAAATACTTGCAGTATAATAAAAGTGATGTGGTTTTCCTACCCTGAGAACAGATCTCATTCATATATATGTATATATCATATATGTGTGTGTGTGTGTATATATATATGTATATATATGTGTGTGTGTGTGTGTGTGTGTGTGTGTGTGTGTGTGTATATATATATATGTATATATATGTCATATGTGTGTGTGTGTGTGTGTGTGTGTATATATATATATATATATATATATATATATATATATATATACAGTATGTATATATAAATATATATATGAATGTATATTTATCTATGTGTGTGTGTGTGTGTGTGTGTGTGTATATATATATATATATATATATATATATATATATATATATATATATATATATAGACATATATATAAAGAGATAGATATCTATAGATAGATAGATATCTATCTGTCTATCTATCTATCTATTTATATACATATATATATATATAGATATGTATATCACTATACATTATATACAGTCACTCAAAACTGATTTTGTGCTCATTTTGGCCTTTTGTTGTCCAATTCATGCAAATGGATGAGTGTAGTAGTGACATTTCTAACACTTTCAGTCTCAACCTCTTGGTCAAGGTGGACTTGACCACCTCACTATTAGCCTAGTACACCTACAAGTGAAAAATTGTACTCACATGCGCAGGAGTCCTTTGTAAAAGGGTCGAGTGAAGAAGGCGTCCAGCAGGTACTGGTGGATCAGAGCCAAACCCAGAATACGGCCGCTGAACCGGAACCTGGAACACACATTGTGAGGCACAACGGGTGAGCAAAGGAAAGCCTGGCGACGTGGAGGGAAGGAAGGCGCCTCTCGGCTGTGCTCGCTCACCACTCGTGGTGATTGTCCACAAACGCAGACATGGGGCTGATCTGGACCGTGTACGTGTCGTTGGCGGAGTACTCGAAGAGACCGTAATAAGGGTTGAAGAGCTCCCTGGAGACCAGGAAGAAGAACTCCCTGGAGGGGCCGCTGTAGTCCAACCTGCAACACAAGAGAGAGCGATCACAGTGGAAATACAACACAAATCAGGTCTTGTATTTATAAAAAATAAAAAATGAAACGTGAAATCCAACGTCAAGCAGAAAAATGATCAGACATCAAAGCCAACAATCTGTCTGAAATCTAGATGAGCATTCTAACTGAAAACAGGTTTAAACAAGCTTAAATATAATTGACATTCTTGAACTGTTATTACCGCTGCTACACGTTATTAGGATAGTGGTGGTGGACAACACTACAATGTGATTGTACTGCCATCTGGTGGACACACTGTGTACACTGCTGTTGATAAAAGCATCAGTGGTACACACCATGAACTCACACGAGCATCCTTTCAAAATTACAAATAAGAAGTGCAAATACATTAAGTAATTCCATTTTTGTTTAGTTTTCTAAAGAAAACAAGTTTATTATAAGACGGCTGAGGTTAAATTAGATTATTTAAGCAGCCAAATGAGCTACTCAAATTTGAGTAAAATTAAAAAAAAAATGATTGAATTAAATTTTGCTTCCTTCAAGCTGTAAACATTGGCTCTGCTGTTGCTTTGCTTTGAGACGCCAGCACAGATGTTTTTCATGCATCCTTTAACAAAAACAACTGCAGCTGCAGCTCACACGCCGGCAGCTTGGACATGCACAGCGGCTGCTGCTCACCCCTCCTCTCCGACGAAGCTGACGTAGAGCTTGCTGCGCTGCAGGTCCTTGCGGGAGTAGCACATGATCTGGTTGAAGGCGTCCTCCAGCAGGTGGTCGCGGCGGATGATCAGCCTGAGACGCACGCGCGTGACAGGTCAGTGAAAACAAAAGCAGCAGCTTGGGGAAGAAAAGCGACCCGACACAGACGAACGGCGACCGCGCTCCACTCCACTCACTTGAGTTTTCCCGGCCCCTGGCCGTAGCCTTTGGTTTCCAGCTTCCTGTAAAAGTTTCGCAGTTTGGCCTCAAAGTCTCTCTTGTAGGGCGCCGGAGCTCTGGCGTTGGCCCTCTGAGTCCCTGCAGGCAGACAGACAACAACCATCATCTGCTAGTTAGTGCTTAACATAAAAATATTACTTTTGGCTAGAATTGTTTAGCTGCTGAGATTTAGTTTTCTTTAAATTCCTGCGAAAATACTGACATCAACTTTATGGTAACATGCAAAGTAATTGTATTTTTTACCATGAACCATAGAGTAATTATTACAATGATTTTGCCAAGGATGATCATAAAGTAACTTTGATCCTTGATCTGTTGAAAATGTACCAGCCAATAGTTCACTGACTACAGCTCATAATATGTGGAGGCAATAAAGCAGAACTGCAGAGACTTCGTTGTTTTTAAAAAAATACATTGTATATGTATTGCATATTTGGCTAAAATTTTATTTGACGAGATGATAAAAACCCTTTATTTTATTTTCTATTCCAGAAGCAGCACAAATAAGTGTCACAATAAACGGGTATCTAAGATCATGAAATTCTAATTGATCAAATTCTAATTGAATAAATATATTTATTATATTTATTATATTAGCGATTTGAATAGATTAATTGATGGATTGTTTCAGCTCTAAAATACACACAACATAGTTCTGTAACGATACATTTTCCACTATATGAAAAAATTGCACTTTTTGTGCTGCTTCTGGAACAAAGGAAATAAAGGATTTTTTTCACCTACTTAAATAATCGTTTCATCCAATCAAAAAGAATGAAATGATAACAAAACTAGGGCGGCAGCTTGTTTTACCAGGTGAGTTCTGAGGGGAGGAGACCGGGGAGCCCCGAGGCGACTGGCAGTAGCTGGGGTGCAGTAAGGCATGAGGAGGCACGTAGGACATGACTTCGTCTTCAAACAGGCTGCAGGGGAAAACACGGTGAGTCGGGGGGGAAAGAAATTAAATTCCGAAAGTCCCATCCCGACCCCTGGAGGTGGGCGGCCGACCTCACCTGAGCAGCATGACGAGGTCGGCGTCGCCTGACAGCCTGGCCAATCCCGAGCCTCCGTCCGTCCTGATCAGCTGCACCTTCTCCCTGCGGCGGCGGCGACAGCGGCGGTGAGACACGCCAGTTCCTTGTCACAGTTTGAGTTTCTGGTGCCGTACCTGAGCGAGTGGTTCCGGTTCAGGTCGGGCTGCCTCTCCTGCAGAATCTCAAAGATGTTGGGCTGTCGCAGGAACGCCACGATCTTGTCGTTGTACGCTGGAGAGGGAGAGAGTGGACGGGAGGAATGATGGAACTATTGACGTATTAGAACAGGCAAACTATGGCCCGAGGGCCACGTGCGGACCGTGAAGCTTTCTAATCTGGCCCGCCGAACTTAAAGAAATGATATTAATAGTCAGTCAGTCATAAAATAGCTGCATTTCCTCCATGTTTTCAGAGTCATTGCAATAAAGAGCTGAATACTGTGGGGCTTCAAAGACACTGATTTGGTTGCAACTTTGCTTTGGTTCATTTTCAATTGACATTAAAGCAACATGTTTTCTACAGATCCCATGATATATTTTTTCATCCTATGAGGTGGCTCACCAAAACACTCCATCCATCTGCTGCTGCTCCGCTACCCCCCTCTGTCACACTTTAGAACCTATTGTGGCCCCACCAGTCAAAAATTTGCCCTGTATTAGAAGAACTGGATATCGCACTTGCAAAATGACAGGGGCTGATTCTCATTCCCCGCAGTGGCCACTCGAAGCACTGCAGCCAAAAAAATCCCATGGGACCCCAAAAGAATTTTCCTCATAGGCCGCAATACAAAGAGAAACGGCTGTAAAACGGCTGACAGAACGACTGCGACCTGAAACGCGGCTACAAATCTTTCTATTGCAGATTTTTCCGTCACTATTTGCTGGGTGAGCAACTCCATTGAAATGAATGGATATTTCATTATTAATATTGAATCCCGGGGGGCTTGTTAAGGACGCGCAAAACGTTTGAGTTTTCAATCCATCATCCATCCATCATCCATCATCCATCCATCATCCATCCATCCATCCATCCATCATCCATCCATCCATCCATCCATCCATCCATCATCATCCATCATCATCCATCCATCCATCCATCATCCATCCATCCATCCATCCATCCATCCATCCATCCATCCATCCATCCATCCATCCATCATCCATCCATCCATCCATCCATCCATCATCCATCCATCCATCCATCCATCCATCCATCCATCCATCCATCCATCCATCCATCCATCCATCCATCCATCCATCCATCCATCCATCCATCCATCCATCCATCCATCCATCCATCCATCCATCCATCCATCCATCATCCATCCATCCATTTTCAATACCCGGTGTCTGCTGGAGCCTCTTCCAGCTGTCACAGAGTGAAGGCTGGGTGACACCCAGGACAAGTGGCAACTTCATCACAGGGCCACATAGAGACAAACAACCATTGAAAAATACAAACCGACTGGCACGACGTCTTGAGACTGCCCCCTGCTGGCGGAGGTGAAGGTGCTGGAGGGCCGAGGCAGGACTGGAGGGCCGGAGTGGCGAGGGTCTTCGCTGGCCTGCGGGATAAAAGGACGGGGGGATGAGTGGAACTCAGTGGGAGGCGGAGTGAGTGGAGTGAGCGGAGTGAGCGGAGTGAGCGTCTCACCAGCCGTCGGGGGCTGACCTCGCCGGCGCTGTGGCTGCGCTGGCGGGTCAGGTGCTGGCGGTGGGCGAGGACGCTCGGCGGTCGGCTGCTCTGCAGCGGCAGCCGCGGGTCGATGAAGGTGGTGGCGCGGCAGTTGTGGTCCACAAAGAAAGGCTGCGGGCAGAGACAGTGCACACGAGGAATGCTTTGGATTATAACGATGAAACAGGTACAGGAGTAAAATAGCTCAGACTCCTTGGGCTTCTTTGAGAAGTTAAATAAATAAATTTAAGCCACTAAAACTAATTTTTCTCAGTTCGGGACTGAGATAAAAATAACTGAGAATTTGACATTTTAATCAAGGAATAGCAATTTGTTTTGCTCTTGTACAGTAAAAGTAGAAAATTCATCAAAAATTCATGGCGGTCTGATGAATTTGCTAAGCACTGGATGTGTGTGACGTTCCAGAGTGACAGACAATTTAAAGAAAAATAACAGAAGAGTTTTCCAGAAATTTTAATTATTCGACATTTAGTCGAAAAAAAAAGAATTGTGTGTTGAATTGAACATTAATTAATTAGACATTGCAGTCAAGCATGATCAATATAAATATATCAACAATTTGAAACTAATTGTTCTGAAAAACAATTTAGACTTGAGGCTAACTAGTGCTTCCACTACTGAACCAATATTCTGATTTGATTAATTCTGCTGCATTCTGACGGCAGCCCAAAACCTTGAACTTTAAACTCTTCCAAGCTAAAGCTGGACTCTTGTGTCGTTCCCCAGGCTGCACCTACCTTGCCAGTGTGGTCGTGCTTCATCTCCCAGCCGCGCGGCAGCTCCAGCTGCTTGTTGGCGAACATGTTGAGGAAGGCCACCAGGTCCCTGTTGTGCTGGTAGCGCTCAAAGTGGTGCGCGTCCCGGCGCACCTTGCTGATCATGTGCTTCAGACAGGTGTTGGTGGTGAACATGCGGTAGGCACTCTAGGGGGGGAAGACGGCACAGACGCGTTATCACGATGATGTGTAGAGCTGGAACCATTAACTGACTTGAGTCCATGAAAGAAAATAAATAAAAATGAGTAAAACTTTTGCAAATTAAAGGTCCAGAGTGTAAAAATTGGCCTGATGTATGATTTTGGTATTGGTAAAAGCTTAATATATTTCCCATAAAGACATCAATAAAAGTTCTTCTTTTATTCTTTTAGAATAAAAGGTTCTTCTATATACATTATATATATATATTTCATTATATGACTGGAAAACCCAGCTTGTATTTTGGGTGAACGCTCACATCCTCGAATACACCAATGAAGAAGGAGGTGGATGAGGCATCCAGGTTTGTGTGCGAATGCCACCACTGTAGTTCACTGGCAAGCTTGGGAGAGGGAGGGTGAGCGAAAGAGCGCTGCAATCTAAAATGTAACCACCGGATGTTGCTGTTTCTTCTCTAAATCAGCAAATATTACACACTGCACCTTTAAAGCTTTGTTTCGTTCTTTCACTTCAGGCAGTTATGACATACAGGCACATGAAGTGATATTAGTTGAGAACGTCATAATTTAGTGAATGAAGACGTCTTTATTGCAATACAGAAGTGAGAATAATGATGGGGACTGTACAGGGTTGGAATGCAGCACAGTGAAGAAGTCGGGGCTGGTGAGGAACTTGGCGCTGGGCGACTGGAGCAGCAGCGTGAGGCGGGACCTGGAGCTGGGCTGGGTCACCGCCGGGTCCCTCCGTAGCTCTACACACACACACACACACACACACACACACAGAAACACGCTCGGTGAAATGAAACGCTCGGCTAAGATCACCAGGATGCTGGCGTGACGGTGACTACCTGGGATGGAGGGGTGCAGATCAGTCTCATCCGGAGGGATCTCATTGGATGGCTGCTCCTCGGGCCTGCTGTCATTGGTTATGGTTCGGCGAATGCTCTGGTACCTGCAGAAGGCATCGGCACGTGTTTGTCGGGGTACTCTGGCACTGGCGGAACTCTCCCGCGTGACCCCCTCCTGACCTGCGGTTCAGCTGCTCCATCTGCTGGATGGAGTTGGACCTCTGCAGGGTCTGCGGGGCGGGCGGCGCCGTGGGCCGCTGCCAGGTGGTGGTCCGGTTCACGTGGTCCACGTAGAAGATCCGGCCGTGGCTGTCAATGCGGGCCTCCCAGTCTGCGGGACACAAGGACAAGTCATGATTCCGGCGAGAGATTTTGGAGAGCTTGCGACGCCCGTCGTGACATCACAGAGGGCTCTCATCTCATGTTGGGTAAAAGAAGCAAAGCACGGACTTGTGCAGTTTCTTGTCATTGTAAAAAAAACAAACACAGTGAGTGAAGTCATGTGAGAGGGTTGCGCAAACTGAAGTAATTCTAGGATCAAACTCCAGGGGGCGCCTGGAGACAACAGACCTGCATCCAAAGCAGTGCCTCTCAACTGGAGAGGACCCACATTTGACCCAAATTTAAAAACATATACAAACGCAAGCCGACTTTTGATGATGTAATGTAGTAAATAAATAAACTATTAAAATTAATTAAATTGAATTGTGTGTCCTGCAAAATAAATGCTTTCTCTATAACTATATTTAAAAAGGGAAACTGCCCACAAAGCGCCAACCCAATCAAAACAGCTCCCCGACCCACTTTTGGTTGCGACCCACCAGTTGAGAAAGGCTGACCGATAGGCACCAACCATGATTAAATAAACACACAATAAACACTTCAACAAAATCAACATTCTCTTTCTTTAGAACTTTCACTATAAAGTTCAAACACACACACACCCACAAACACTCACTGGGTGGCAGCGGCTCATCCACTCTCTGGTAGCGGCTGATGTCGTGCCGGGCCGACTGCAGGGGGCGCACTGACTGGTGGCTGTTGACCTGAGCCGTGGCACCTGCTGCTGGCAAACGCAGAGGGGGAAGATGAAGGAGCTCTGACGTGTTTCCAGCCATGAACGAAAAGCAAGAACTAATCAATATTTGTGCCCCACCCGTCTCTCTGTCCGTCCCTGCAGCCTCGCTCGAAAGCTCCCTGGCCACTTCCTGGTTCGGGGCCACGCCCCCGGACGCCTGCAGGGACTGCCGTCTCCTCCACACCTCCAGCTCCTCCTCCTGCTGCGGCGGTGCCGCAGAGCCTCCGCTGGCCATCGCTGCTGAAATGTGCGATTAGCCAAGATGATGTATTCAAACAAGTACCATAAAGAAACATCCATCCATCCATCCATCCATCCATCCATCCATCCATCCATCCATCCATTTTCAATAGCCGCTTCCTCCTGCAGAGCCTCTCCCAGCGGTCATAGGGTGAAGGCAGGGTGACACCCTGGACCAGTGGCCAAGAGGTGACACAGAAACACTGAAAAATGAAAAAACCTCTCGAACATGGCTAAAAGGTTTTGACGCACCCATGAGGTGGTTTTTCAGACGTATCCATATAGAGATAAATTGCAAAAGTGTCATGGAAACCCTTTTTTTTTCGCATTTACACATCACAAAACATGACGTACAGGGTCACGTGACCAGTTCACTTCAAGTGAAAATGTTGCGTTATGTTTGGATGGAGGAAAAGATGGAATATTTTTTTTACAAGAAATCAAAGAGAAAAATATAACAACCATTCTTGACAGCAAACAAATGTAAACAAACAAGAGCAAAGGCAATCCTCGTAAAATCTCATCCCGAATTACGGCTTATGCGCTTCATACCATTCAATGGAAACACCTGCAAATCGCAAATGTATGTTGTCGAAATTTTAGAAATATCGCTTTTATTTTGCAAAGAAATGTCATGGAAACACAGCTCCAGAGACAAACAACCATTCACACTCACACCTACGGTCAATTTAGAGTTTCCAATTGACCTCACATGCATGTTGTTGGAGTGTGGGAGGAAGCTGGAGAACCTGGAGAGAACCCAGAAGACACAGGGAGAACATGCAAACCTTCTAGCTGTGAGGCGGCAGTGCTAACCACTGCACCACCACATCGCCCACCATAAAGAAACAAACAGGAAGGTGGAATCACAAAAGGAAACCTACCAGGGTCAGAAGTCCCTCCCACATTGTCAGACCCCTCCCTGCCCGCCGCCGGCCCATTGGCCTCGCTGCTCGATGACTCCGCCCCTTCCTCCTCCGCCTTAGGAGCCACTTCTTTTTTGGCCTCCACCTCCTGGATTGGGGGGGGGGGAGAAAAACATTTTGAGAGAGTGAAACAAAAAGCTTTCGGGGAGTGGGGGGGTGACGTCTTGCCGGAGCACAGCGGCCCCACCTGGATGGGCGACAGAGGGCCGAGTGACGACTGGCAGGCTGCTTCCCGATTGGCTGCCCGGATGCTGCTCTGCTCCAGACAGGTGCAGCCCGCCGTGGACTCCACCTGCCCAGCGACTGCTGCTGCTGCTGCTGCTGCTGCTGCCTGATCAGCTGCTTCTTCTGTTGCTGTTGAGGCTCCAGCGACCTCTCCGCTCCCTGACTCCGCCCCCTGACTCTGGTCGCCAGCCGCTGCTCCTTCAGCGCCGAGCTCAGCAGAGGAACCCGCCTCCGAGCGGGCTCCGCCCTCTGCCTGCTGCGGCTCCGTACTGGCACCTGTAGCGGAGGCGTACGACAAAGTTTAGCAGAGTGAGGTGAAGAAGACGTACTGTATATGTATGTGTGTGTATATATATATATATATATATATATATATATACATATATATATATACATATACATATACATATACATATATACATATATACATATATATATATATATATATATATATATATATATATATATATATATAAATATACGTATATATACATATATATATATATAAATATACATATATACATATACACTACCAGTCAAAAGTTGGACACACCCTATTCAGTTTCTAACTGAAGGCATCAAAACTACGTATGAACACACATGGAATTATGTAGGAAACCATAAAAGCGTAAAATAACCCAAACACGTTTTATATTTAAATTCTTCACAATAGCCACCTTTCATAAAAAGCATATAAGTGCAAATTCACAAAGGAAAACCTAAACGTTTGTTCAAGAGACAAAGGAAACATGAGAAACAACATGAGCAATCATTTTCCCTCTACAGACCTTGGGTGTTCTGTTTAGCTGAGGTCTCAGTCGTCAACCTCTTCGGTGATGCGGCGGCTGGCGGTGGCGTGCGCGTGTCCTGCGGCTGCGGCTGTGCCGCCTCCTCGTCTTCGTCGGAGTCGATGTGCAGCATGGCATTGAGCCGGGTGTCGGTGGGGAAGCTGGAACGCAGCTTGGGCAGGGCCCCCCCGGGGCCCCGGGGGGCCTCCAGGGCGTCCAGGTAGTCGTTGAGCGACACCTGCCGGTGGGTGTGGCCTCCAGGCGCCGCCAGCGGTGGCGGCAGCTCGTCGTCGGCTCGGCCGGGCTCGTGCCACACGCTGTCGTCGTCGCCGTAGTAGCAGCAGGCGCCGTTGAGGACGGGGGAGTTGTCATCGGAGCCCGTGGGCGAGGCGCCGCATGCCAGCCGTGACGACGGCGGCGGTGGCTGCTGGAGGTCCTCGTCGTCGGAGGGGCTCCCAGGGTCGCCGTTGACCGACGCGCCCAGGATGGTGCCCATGGTGTCCGGAGAAGCTTCTGGCGGCGGGTAGAAATAGTTTAGACCAGGGGAGGAGGAGTTGACAGGTGTGGCAGCAGCATTATTAATATGATTATTTTTTTATTCACTTTATTCCATTGGCCACAGTGTCATGTGACTCAGCGATTGCTCAGCCACGCTCAGTGACTGACTAGTTATTAAGACAAGATTATTTTATTAACTCCATTGAATGCATGACTGTATTGTCATGCATTCAATCTATATTTCAGTCTTAAAGGTGCAGTGTGTAATATTTGGAGATTTTGAGAAGAAACAGCGACATCAAGTGGTCACATTTTAGATTGCAGCGCTCATTCGGTAACCCTCCCCCTCCCGAGCATGGCAGTGAACTACGTTGGCCTACACACACAAACCTGGACACCTTGTTTGTTTTCTTATTTGTTTCTCTATTTGAGGATGTGAGCGTTCACCCTAATTACGAACACGTTGTCAGGCAGCTGAATTGTCCACAACAGGCTTCCTTAGAAATATGGTGGTGCAAGATGGCAGCTAACTGGGAGCAAGACCCTCGCTATATGTATGTTCTCATATATAAATAAGAACCGCAGTAAAACCAAATGACTTTAAGACTTTCATTGTACTGCAAATATTCATTTTTATTCATGTATTTATTGTCAGCGTATAAAGTTTTTACCAATATAAAAATCGTACATCAGGCCAAATTTTACACACTGGACCTTTAATTCGTATTAGGTACCAGGGGCGAAAAACATCCAAATCATGTGACTCAGTGCCTCTGCATCTAATATCATCCACAGTATTGTTTTCCAGTGTAATTTTTTTCCTCTTCAGTGGAACCTTCTTTACGTCTGGTGGAAAACGGAAGCCGTCCATTTGAAGATGGAGAACACGCACCTTCCTGCCCAGTGGAGGTGATGTCGACCCTGAACAGGAGCTGCCCGCTCACGTGGTCCGTGGGCAGCCGGCGACACAGGCTGTAGCTGAGCGGCTGATCTCTGCACGCACGCACACACACACACACACACACACACACACACACACAGGCTATTAATGAAGTCAAACAGGTCACAGTTCACAGGGGAGGGGGCTGGGGTGGTGGGGGCTGGGTTACCGGCACCAGCCAGAGTTCAATACGCAATCGATGGCTAAACAATGAGCTGATTGGCGCCTGTTGATCGGGATCGACTGCAGCATGTTGAGGTTGTTTGGGTCAATTGTGAACACACAATTGTTGTTTTCGCTTTGCGAAAGAAAGCAGGTGATTTACCGTGATTTTTTTTATTTCCAAATTTTATTATTTTAATTTCATGCAAAAACAGCCACAGATGTAAAAAAACAAACAAACAAAAAAAACAGCATTGTAGTTGTCATTTAATGCCTTGAAAATCCCTCAACTTTTTGTCCAGGTAGCATTTTTCTCTTCCACATGCAGAAACGCCAAAGGCAAATTTGTGGTGTACGCTGCATACAGACAATAAGTAGCAGAGTAGGAGGTGACGCCATCGGTTGTGCGCTGTCCTGTGTTCTGCGATTCTATTGTACGACGTGAGTCGTTTGAACAAATCTACTCGCTTGCGGAAAACAAACACATTTGAAATGTGAAAATAGCTCAACTTGTTGAACTGGGTCAAAAATTCAGTTTCATTCAACCATGCGAAGTCATTGTTGATAATTATTGAGAACTCATCAATGTGATTATTGACTTCACAGAGATCAGTACCATTAAAAATCAAATATCATAACTCAAGGCTAACAGAAAATCTGCGATTACAGGAGCGTGTAGTAAACTGGTTGCCCTTCATATGACTTAGTCAGAAAACCTCGCAATACCTCAGCTCGAAGCTTTGCGTCATTGCATGCATAGTTAGCGTTGTTTCTGAGTTTTGGGAGAAAAACCCCAACAATGAACCCCAAGTTAAAAGGCTGCATTCCACAATTTCTTTGCCAGTAGGAGAGCCTGTGAAAAACACCTTTTTTTCCCAGCAATTTTATTTGGTGCAAATTTCCAGCCATTGTTGTGGTTGTGAAAACACAACTGTAGTCAGTTCCATGTGTGCGTGTGTGTGTGTGCGTGCATGTTTCAACGGACTCACTCAGCTGTCTGCCCCTCCAGGAGTCTCTGCACAGGGATGATCAGCTGACCCAGGAACCGCTTGATGATTGGCCGGCTCTTGGCGAACTTATCCTTCACCTCGATCTCCAGCACATCTGTCATCAGAGCCACGAAGGTGTATTTCTGCACCGGGAGAGAGAGTCCGTCGGAGGGTTACGGTGCTACGGCCGGCAATCTGATCAAATTTTTTTTGTTTTTTTTCTGCGAGTTTGTCCGGACCTCGCCGTGCCACACCGGGTTGGTGGTGTTGGCGATGATGGACGAGCGCCTCTCCTGGCCGTGGTGGGTGAACTTGGGCAGGCCGCTCCTCTTGCCGGGCTGGATGGACATCTTCAGGTACGGGTCGGGGTTGAAGAACATGCCCTTCTTCAGGCCCATCGCCCGGATGTCTGCAGACGACACAACGCAGTCGTCAGCATCTGCGGCTTCACATTACGTTGCATTTCACCTGTAATTGTAATTGTTGAAACCATTTTTCCAAGTCTAAATATATTATTTGGCGAATTATTGCCATTCCTTGTTGTTTCTTTTACATTTTTACCTTCACGGTGGGGAATTACTGTTTGGTTGAAGCTACTGTTTTGATGATTCCCATTCTACATCATAATGACCAGTTGTAGCCATGATTACCTACTCAGAGGGAGGGCTAATTTGAGACAGATGTACCACACAAAAGAGATCCAATGTATTTTGCTGTATTTTTGTTTCTAAGTGTTTGTGATCATTTTTCTGACCATGTTTTCTTTATAGACTATTTAAAGTTTGATGTGAGAATCAATGCATTGTCAAATCCGACTTTAGTTTACGTCTTACTTTACGCCAAGGACAGCGCCATCTTGAGCTAACGGTCCATGTTTGGACGTTGATGTGTCTACACTTGGCTGTGAAACTGTAGAATGAATTTTAAAGCTTTGACTGGCTGTGTTGACAGCAGGTCATTTTTAGCCTTTTTGCAACCAACTTTGGCGGCCCCTGCTGGCCAAACAATAGGATGCAGAGTTTCGGTACTTGCACATTAGCCTCCGTTTTGAAAGTGGAAGCTCAGTCTCCATCTTCATATATGCAGTCAGAGATTTCACCACACCACGACACGAGTCCTCTCACCTGACAGAGTGAAGCTGACCAGTTTGCGGCAGTGCTCGGTCCCTGATTGGTCCTCTAGCTGGCCCTCACTTCCCACCTGATGGGAAAAGCAGCCAGTCAGAATGCTATGACTTGACTTTTAATTTTTTTTTTTTTTTTTAAAAGATGTCAACCGGATGATAAGTGTAAAGGATGAAACGTCAAAAAGGGGACGTGGGAACGTTCCGATTCGAGCGGAGTGCCTTAAAAGTTTTATCGACTCAACTGGAGCAAACGTCTCCTTTCCTCAGATCACATCTTTCCTTCGCCGACTCTGTTTTCAGACCTCTTGAGTCGCAGAGGATTTTTCGTGCATCTTTGTGACGACACGCTTGCTGCAGGGGACTTTGCGGCATTGCTAATTATGGTTGGCGCTGCCGAACGTCACTCTGACGTAACACCACAGTACGTTGCATTATGTTACGTCATCGGGTAGTTGCCTCCTACAGCAGGGGTGTCAAACTCAAATAGACAGTGGGCCACATTGATACTAATTGAAAAAATCTTCCTCCAGATAGAACGGTGAACCTTTTTATATGGACCCAAACAAGTTTTGCTTCAACACTGAATATACAACAAGCAAAGCTTAATATGATGCAATAAACTTAAACTTAATATTGCACACATGCAAAATCAAATTTCATAAAAAAAAAAAAACTCATCAAAGTAAATAAAAATATATTAAAAAAAAGCATATGGCTCTTTTATATTTGCAGCCTTCTGATTTAAATTTAAACTGTAAACCTTTTCCACGGGATAATCATACATTTAGAAATAAAACAACAACAATAAACCAATTAAGTCATAATAATAATATCCCTCAATTGAACGTCCTGTCTTGATTGACGCGTCAAAATACCAGCAGAGCATTCTGGGATTTAACGGGCCAAATATAATTACACTGCGGGCCTAATTTGGGCTGCGGGCCAGAGTTTGACACCGACGTCCTACAGTGTTTGCATTCACGGCTCTTTATAAAAGCTGTGGCTAAACGGAGCCACTTTAGGATGTGGCGGAGGAGGACTTCCTGTGAAGCACCGGCGATGGAAAATAAACCCACCGGCACTCCGGGGTTCTTGACGGTGATACAAGGCGTCGTCGCTCTCAGCGCTCCGCTCACTCCGTGGTAGTATTTAAAGCAGATCTTGGTCTCTGCTGTGGTTGGTGGAAAGAGAACACACACACACACACACACACACACACACACATTGGTGAGGTCCAATGGGGCCATTTTTCCCCCCTCAGGTTCTCAGACTTGTGCAGCGGACAACTCACGCTCCATGAAGTAGGGTCCCGGCTCCAGCCGCCACACGATCTGGCCCCGCTGGGTGCCGTTCACGCCGCGGTTCTTCGAGTCCCAGACGTTGGCAAGGCACGTCTCGTCTGTGAAAACACAGACACCAACACATTGTTCACAAAGCGCAAGATGTTATTACAATGACTTGGAGGCAGACGTCAAGACGCTGAACCAGCAGATGAAACTTTACACACATCAGCGTTCTGAAAAAAAAAAAAAAAAAAAAGGGAAACTGTCTTGCTGTTGGAAATAGCAAAAACAAAGACCAGAAAGGAGAAAAAGTGGGACACAAAGACGGATTGGAGGACCTTTCTAGTCAGAAACATGAACTAGAATGCAAAGAAAGCCAAGAAAGAAAAATCCGTTAAAAGACGCAACATGGCTTAATCCTTCCGGGGAATACATGGAGACATTGCTGGAAACTGTGAGAAAACCACTGACGACAATCTGTCATGCGAAAGGGAAATATTTCACCTACAAAAAAAAAAAAAATAGCTTTGTTTCTGTACACAACCAAACTGGTTAAATGGTAAATTTTTAACCACCTTGAATCAATTATTCATTGTGCTGTAACTACAGTGACGCTGATAAAGACCATGTTGTGTGTTGTTGTGCGTATGTTAGTGCGTTCTTCGGCTTCGTTTATCATTTATTACCGCTCCGTTTTCCGCGCAGGCGGAACTTTGATCTGGCGGCGTCTGTCCTCTGACCTGAACTGAACTTCACTCAACAGCTCTCGGCACTTTGAGGTTGCGGGACGTCGCAGACAAACACTGCATCACGCGCTAACCCGTTTTTTTTTTTCACGTTATAACTTCGGATCGCTCAGTCATAGAAACGCGTTTTTTTCAGGGATGTTGCACAATGATTCGGCAATAGGAGGTATTTTATTGCCTTTTATTGCCGATTGATTATTTGTCCATTTATTTTGCTGTCAAAGTCTCCCGGGACACTTTCTCTTGCTTTCACAACGCTGTTTAGAGTCGATCAGCCAGTCAATTTATATTTAGAAAATTAGCGTTTGCTCCAAAAATACTACAAACGTTGGAGGAAAAAATATTTTGACTGGAAGAAGCTCTTCAGATTATTCTGGAACGTGAAAGCGGAAACTTTTTTTTTGTACACACAATGCAATATTTCTCGAGTATTTATGTGTTAGCCCCTTTCAATGGTTCAACAGTTCTGTGTAATGATTCTCTTTTGTCTTTTGTTCTGATGGTCACAAAACATCTGATGCCTTCATCCGACTTCACTGCAAAATCTATAATCTGACAGCCCAGACTGTTGTGACTTGATTGGTTATGATTATATGAGCACTTTTACAAAAGTGGACCAGGGGAAGGAAACATGGCCAAGAACCCAAGAGGGTCAACGTGTTTTCTTGGTGATTGTCGCCAATTCTAACCGCATGTGTCCTGAAGCAAGGGTCCAAACCGGGAGGAAAAACAACTATTTGGGTTGTCGTTTGTGCGTTGGATGGAGGTGGGAGGGGAGAAGTGTCAGAGTCAGATGCTAAAGGGATCTCTGCCCTCGGCTCATAAACCAACCTCCACGTCTCAACCATCAAACATTAATGTGTCCGTCCGCTGACAAACGGCCGCAGTCCTCGTCCATCAGCGCCGCCGTCCGTCAAAAGGTGCGACGACGCTGCTGCTGCTGCTGTCACACCGGGTCGCCGTCAATCAACCCTCAGCCTTTTGTCGATGACGGGAAATAAGCACCGCTCGCGGACACGGGCGTCAGGGAGGGAGGTGGGGGAGGGGAGGGACAGCGCAGCAGAGGCCCGACACACACAGGTCAGACAGGGCGCTGGAGCTCCGGCGGCAGCCAGGCAGGAAACAGAGCTCCTCTCAGGGGAGAGGAACCTCCTCCTCCTCCTCCTCCACCCACCTCCTCCCACCCCCTCCACCTCTTCACTGTGGGTCAATACCACTATCTGCACAAAAAGACGGACGGAGCCAAAGCGGAAGTGCCACGAACCAGCACTCTATCGTTTGGCCAGCAGGGAACGCCAAGAGTGGTTGCAAAAAGACAAAAATATGACTGGTTACATTTTTCTGGGTGTTGGTTTAAAACAAGAGGTGGGCAAACTATTTGACTGGTGGGGCCACAATGGGTCCTAAAATTTGACAGAGTGGGGGTGTTTTGGTGAGCCACCTCATACGAGGAAAAAATAGATCATGGGATATGTAGAAAAAATGCTGCTCCATTGAAAATGAACCAAAAGTGTGAGAACAAAATCAGTGTCTTTGAGGTATTTAGCTCTTTATTGAAATGACTTTGAAAACACTGACAAAATTGATGAAATACTATTGATGAAAGCTATTTTATTCCTTACTTATTATTAACATTATTTAATCATAATATAATTTAATGATATTAAGTTTGGCAGGCCGGATTAAAAAGCTTAACGTGCTGCATCTGGCCCCCGGGCCGCATGTTTCGCATGCCTGGTTTAAAATCAGCTACAAGGTGCCAATGTTGTCCGAAGTTTGAGTTAAAACAGTTATAAAGTTGAGGCCTGCGGCTCACCAGTGGCTGGCCAGGTTTCATTCAGTGGAATCTTCTAGTTCCAAACCCAATAGTGCAACTCTATCCACTCGGTCCGCTCAAGGTTTCTGCTTTTTCAATGGCAGTTTTCCCACAACCCCCGTGGCCTCAGTGCCAGTTCTCAGTAGGAACAGGAGGCTTGAGGACCGTCTTGTCTGCTCAACATGTGAAGTGCCTTCAGACATCACTCTGTTATGACACAGTGCCACACAGCTAAAGCTGAAGTGAATGAACATCCGCTGCGTCTGCTGCATCCCGGATCCTCTGGAACCTTCGAAGGCTTGAGCCTAACCACACTGTGTTGTTCACCCTTTGACCTTTGTCACTGCTCCTTGGGGACTAATAAAGTGTATTTTGGAAATGAATGGAATCAACCTGGAGCTGCACAATCGTGGCTGATCCTCTCACGGCAAATTTACTTTAACAATGTTATTTGATCTGCACGCTAACACGCTCGATTTGGTAAAATGAAGCTTTTGAGAGGTCACAAATGGTTGGAAAGGTCAACCAGGAATGTCTGAAGCAGGAAGCTGAGTGGCGGGGTGTTTCTTAGTTAGCCAGCTAAATGTACCATTTTCTTGGAGAACTATGGATTTTCTTTTTTGATTAATAGCGGTTTGGCAGTGAAGCCTGGGATGAAAATGAAGATTTAAAATGAGCTATGAAACATTCAAGGTTACATTGATGTGAAACACAGCCTTAAAATTTGTAGGTTTTAGAGTTTGGGGTCAATGAAGGAGGGCCCAGTGAAACAGAGCAGTATTAGTGGAGAGGCTTATTTTTAAGCAGAAAGTAGGTTGATCTTAGTCATTTTGCGACAGTCTCTCACACAGTGCAAAACGCCCACAAATGCTTGCAGGAGCTGAAAATACTCCCACGCCGCACCCAGAAGCAAGTCACTGATGAATCCACACACACATTTACATTATTAAAGAGGACAGGTTGCATTTTACGGCCAGTGGCATTCAGCAGTGTGTGTGTGTGTGTGTGTGTGTGTGTGTGTGTGTGAAACCGTAATATGAGAGCTGCTTTTAAATTATATTGATGCTGAGTCAGCAGCATCACTTTCCCCAGGATGCCCCCCCACCCCAAGCCCCACTTATCATCATCTTTGAAGACACACAAATGCACACGCACGCACACACACACACACACACACACACACACACACACACACACACACACACACACACACACACTATCCATTAGCTATATGGCAGCAGGCAGCTGATGTAATGCTCTAACCTTGAAAGAGGAGTTAGGAGTCGCAAACCTCTTAATAGTATTATTATAGTAGAGAGAGAGAGAGAGAGAGTGAGAGAGAGAGAGAGACCAGACACCCGGTCAGACACACAGGAAGTGAGCGAGAAGGTAGGAAGAGGGTGATGGCCAGTGACAGAGCAGAGTAGTGGGATTCGTTTCAAACCATTAGGTTGGTGTCACTCTTTCCTCCACTGGTTACAATAAATAAATTTAAATGATTCTAGATTTTATGGGACAGAACTGCTTTTCAGCTCTGACTCCCAGGACGAATCAACACTGGAGCACTGCATTCCTCTAAAACCCTCACACAGTTAGTGTGTCACCAGTCAGAAGAAACAAACACGAGGATGAAAACTGGCGGTTTGTCGGCTGTAATCTAAAAATTTGAAATTAGATTTCGACTAATTGGGGAGCTAAGCTAACTGTTTCTACTCTTTTTCTAGCTAAGCTAACCTTTTCGACTCACTTGCCACTTGCATCTTGACATTCATTCATTCATTCATTCATTCATTCATCTTCAATACCCGCTTATTCCTATTCAGGGTCACGGGGGTCTGCTGGAGCCTATCCCAGCTGTCATAGGGCGAAGGCAGGGTGACGCCCTGGACAAGTCGCCAGTTCATCGCAGGGCCACATAGAAACAAACAACCATTCACACTCACATGCACACCTACGGACAATTTCGAATGTTCAATTGACCTCACATGCATGTTTTTGGAGTGTGGGAGGAAGCCGGAGAAGCCGGAGAAACCGGAGAGAACCCACGCAGACACAGGGAGAACATGCAAACTCCACACAGAAAGGTCCCAGGCCCGGAATCAAACCCACGACCTTCTTGTTGTGAGGCGGCAGCACTAACCACTGCGCCACCGTGGCATCTTGACATTTTTATCGATATCAATCGCTAATCAGAGTAAAATTATGTATCGATAATTTTAAGAAAATATCGCTATCTCTATATCAATTTATTTTTGACCACAGCCACGGCGACTTACTTCCGACTACTGTAACGCACCAAAGCATGCTCGGCAATCGGCATGCAGTGCACAACATCACGCAGCAGAGAAACGGTGAAGAAAAACTGGTCCTATTTTTCGCCAGTTGATAAAAACTTATTTATGACTTAGATTTAATTTTTATGGCACTTTAAGCATTTTCTTTCTCTGTTTTCGTGTCTATATGTGTCTCGTGATTTTTAACTTTTTATTACAAACCAAAAAGTGTATTGATATCGTTGTCAATATCGATATGGCAAACCCCGAAAATATCAATTATCGTATCGAACTTGAAAAATATGTTATCGCCCATCACTGCTTTGTACTAACCGGGGCGATACGTTAACCCTTTTCTCTTGTGGATGTTTGTCTGAGTCTTGTAGAAGACGGAGAGAATTGGGTGTGAGGGGTGGTGGTGGTGGTGGTGGGGGTTGCTCACCGATGTGGTACAGTCCGATCCAGTCGGTGGCGTCCACTTCCTCCTTGATGTCCCAGGAGATGACCAGGTGGCTGTGGCCCAGAATCAGCTGGTACGTTGAGGCGGTGAGCGACGAGCGGCTGTCTGACGTTACCAGGTCCGTGTCGCTATTGGCTCGCTGGAGCCCCACCCCCTGAGACTCAGGCTGCTCTTGCAGCATGATGCCTGCAGGGGGCGACCCCGAGGCGGAGGCCTCCGCTGTGCCCTGCACTGACAGGCTACGCAGGTTCTCCGGCCCGATCGTGTACGGCCTGGAGTGCGGCGTGCGCCGCCGCACGGCGAGCAGGTGGTCCCGGGCGCTGCCATTGGCCGAGGAGGAGGAGGAGGAGGAGGATGACGGCGAGGAGGTGGCGGCGGCCATCGCCATTGCCAGGGCGGAGGAGGGCGGGGACGGGGGGCGGGGAGAAGCGAGGAGGCGATGACGAGAGCTGAGACGGGTGATGGTGGGGGTGGGGGGGGGCGTGGTGGTGATGGTGGTGGGAGTGGGAGTGGTGGTGGTGGTGATGGTGGTGGGCGTGATGGTGGGGGGAGGAGGGGGCGGAGGTGGTGGAGGGGAGGATGAGTGGGGGCGGGGTCGGGGAGAGGACAGCCGTGGCGAGGGAGGGGCGAATGGTGGAGGCCTAGTGAGGGGGGGCAGAGAGAGAAAAAGGTGGGGGGGGGGGGGTAGGGTAGAGGTGGAGTTGTGGGGGACAGCACCACCACCTACAGGACGCACTGGAAATGATGCGTCCTCGCTGCAAGGCACCTCAGAGCTCTCTCGCTGCAACCGGCGAGTTCTCAGAATTCCCCGTCATCAACACACAGTCGCCCTCGGCAAGCGTTCCGGGTCCATCAAAGCGGTCGCCTTGGAGCGCCGCCGCATTTTCAAGCGTCACTCAAGCGTCAAGATGTTTCCTCTGGAGCGGGGAAAGCAACGTGGGAGGGTAGAAGCAGAAGGGGGACAGAGGAGAGGAGATCCAGGAACCCGTTTCCTCCGATCCGGTCCGGTCCAGTCCGGTCCAGTCAGGGTCCGCGGGGGGGTAGGGGAAATGGCAGGAGGAGGGCAGTGAGGGGGTTGGGCACTAAAAGAAAGAGAATAATAGAATGTAAGAAGGTAGGTAGGTAAAGTAGGTAAGAAAGTAGCTGCGTTTCCATGACAGTTTTTCGCAAAACAAAAGCAATATTTCTAGCACATAAGCCGTAATTACGTTTGCTTTTGTTTGTTTACGTTTGTTTGCTGTCAAGAATGGTTGTTATATCTTGTCTTTGATGACTTGTAAGAAAACGTTCCGTCTCCTCCTCCATCCAAATACAACATGCCAGTTTCACTTGAAGTGAACTGGTCACGTGACCCCCGTACGTCACGTCTGGTGATGTGTAAATGCGGAAAAAGTATTTCGATACGTCTGAAAAACCACCACATGAGAGTGTCGAAACAGGTTTTTCAAAGTTTAGGTGTTTGCATTACCAGTTTTTTATTGCGATATCTAGGTTTTGTGCAATTCTAGGGGTAATGGAAACACAGCCACAGTTGGACAAAGAGGAGAAGAAGAGGGATGGCGTCAGCGTTTGGCCAACATCAAATCCTGGTTTTAAACAAGAGCGACGCCAGCTCACACGCCGAAACCGAAAACAGCGGCATCAGGGAACTCAAACGTCACAAGTGAGACGCAGACGCTGATGCTAGCAGCGCAGCCTCTCTTCCCAACGGAGCTGATGATTACACAACAAAGTCATTGCCGACTTTGACAAATTTGCAAACGCCTGGCGTTCGTGCCATTCCACGACAACATTAAATATATTTAGACAAATTAGAATTTACAGTATATATATATATATATATATATATATATATATATATATATATATATATATATACATACATACATACATATATATATATATACATATAACTTACCACAAAACTAAGCTTAAATCGCAAAATCACAACTGTGCTGTGTTGTGACCTGATACCATCAGAATGAGGGGTTTTCAGCAATGTCCTACACTGAAGCATTCTTCATGAGTAAATATATACACATATTTCTGAAAGATTTGAACTCTCGTCAGTTTTTCCAAATATTCTCCATGTCTGTTGGCCGAACACTTTGTTTATAAAAGGGGGCTGCTTCAGTGCAAGTATGCTTTCAAAAGCCTTGAAAATCCAAACCACGCAAACACACCGAAACAAATGCGCGCACTTCTATCAATCTTCTCTGTCCCCCCCATCTCCTTTCCTTGAGTTTCTCTCCTTGCTCTCCCGCTTTGACAAGTGTGCACGCCCTTTTGTTGCCACGGCGACAGGTGATTACGCCACAACCATCTGTTTCCGCACTCTGAAGCGTCATCGAGCCGCCGCTCCCCTCCTTCCTCTTGCCCTCTCTTTCCTCCACGCCATCAGTCCGACTGAACGGATGTGCACGCAAGCACGCACACACACACTCACACACTCCTACGCCTGTTGGGATGCCGAATTAGCCGCACAAGCAAAATGGATGGAAACACACAGGGAACACCAAAAGAGCCAAAGTATGACGGAGATTCAAACTAAAGCAAACATAGCAAAAAAAAAGTATGCACATTTATTCAAGATTATTTCTTTTTTGGAACATTGCCTACTGGTAATAAACTGTATGTTATTGAAAAGTCGCTTTACTTCCCTTTTAAATGGTGCCACTATTGCTAGGAATGTGCATTGTGGGTTGAGCAGCAAATCTTTGCCAAAGGGTTTATTTTGCTTTTCAACTGACCTTTGCTTTGGGCTTTTTGTACCAGCAAGTGCTGAAAAATAAGTGCCTGATTGGAGGTGATCTTAGTGCAGAGAGATATGGAGATGCAATTATGTTGGGTGTCTAGCCTCAGCCTTACAGACAGCGTGAGTAGTTTGGCCTGGGGGTCCTTGGGTAGGTGTTTCGGGCATACCCAACCAAAAGAAGGCCTTGGGACAGACCCAGGACACTCTGAAGGGACAAACTGTCTCCTGGCTGGCTGGCCCCTTCGACCCACATGAGTGGAAGAGGACGAGGTACGAGATTCTGCAACCAGTGGCAACTCCGTATTTTAAACCAGTCTGGGACACCCCCACCCCTCAAAGGCTACCTCCAGAATTTGGGATTGGAGAGGATGGAATTAACTGCCAGCAAGTCCTGACTTCAACCGCATGTAAGATCTCCGGTGTGAGGCTGGTATGGCTACCAAGGCTCCGGTTTGTGAAATAAATTAATTGGTAAAGTTTTAAATTGTCTTATTTCTCCATACCTTAGTCATCAAATCAGGCAAACAAGAGTCAATGTCAGAATAGACTGTTTGGTATTGGCAGAGGGAATTTGCAACCCACATACTTAGCTCTGCTGCTCATCCCAGAACTGCAAAAACCTTTCAAGTGCAGCATCATTTCAAAGGGACATGACAGGCTTACCAATGGTATTAAGCCAAGAGACATTGGTAAAACGAAGAAGCAGTGTTCCAAACACAAGAAATATGGCACGCACTATGGATCGAATTTCCATTACGTTTCATCGCAATGAGAAACTAGTACACAATACTAGTTCAAGAGAGCGCAGCAAACACTGCATATTCTGCCCGTTGCTCACCTGTCATTCATAGAACGCTGCCTGAAGTGGTCTTTGAATTTTGGTATTCCAATCAAAATCCAAGATCAGTCAGCCATCCTTCTTGTGTTTTTCTTGCCTGACTAACAGAAAAGGGGATGTGAGACTAATCCTGATTAGAAAAGAAATGCCTCAGCAGCAAAGTGAGCCTGTTAGAAGGGCCTCTGTGTTTCGGAATTTGACCCATGTTCCCATGTGATCCCCTTCATTGTGGCGAGCGAAACAAGTGCTGGCCACATTCCCCAATGGCCTCGGTGGAACAGAACGCCGGTTGCCATGGGGCACGAATTAACCGAGTGTCCAGTAGGTGTGTGTTTGTGCTGCCAATTTGCTCCCGTTTGACATGGAGCGCACCCTAACTCAAGGCACAATTTGTCACTGTGTAAACTGATCGAAGCCTGTGACTGACCTTCAGGAAATGCAATACAACCCAGTTTGACCTCCAGCAGCTATGTGAACTGGGAATATTTTTAAGTTATTGCCTGGTCCCAGTGAGTGCCATCACTGAGGTCATCCATACTCTACTTTATTTGGCTGAAAAACAGAATGTCGAACCTCTTTTCCCTATTTCTGGGGAGTTCACAGGTGACAGATTATAGTCCAACTGCTGTAAATTTTGCACAACGTGGGATTATCAATGCTTTATTTTTCCCAATGATATCATGTTTCTCAGGTCGTTAAACAGTTCCTTGGGGGAAACGACAACAGGGAGGTGGCGCGAATGTTAATACAGATGTTCCAAAACTGATTAGCATGTTAGCTGAGTGAGATCCTGCAGGCTGCAGCAGAGAAACCCAGCCTGTCATTAACCAGTAAGTTATGCCAGCACACAGCTGAGAATGTTTAATCTTAATAAGCCAATGGGAGCGTCCCACAATTAAAACAAAGGTGATTTGCATTAAAAAAAAAAACTGTTAAAAATCTCTGCACCAGAGAGAAAAGGGATTTCTCTCGTGCTCTGTGTGTGACGTCTTCGTCACACACTCGTCGCAAGTTTTATTCCTCCTTTTTTCGCTCTCTCTGACACACACGCGCACACTCACGCCCACACATCTGGACCGCTTTAAAAATAGGTCTGGGCAGAGTTAAGAATTTAAAGCCACTGGTGCATAAATAGCAGCCACGCCCCCCTCCACACACACAACAACAAAACTCTTGACTGTGAGTCTGTGGAAATCACGACGGCGACACACGGCCAGAGAACCACACGCACTACAAACTCTCCAGTCCAGCGTCGACTTTTCCGATGCCCACTGCACAAACACAGAGCCGCCCTCTTGTTTTCATTAAAAACTAATTAAAAAGTGCACCAACCAACACACACACACACACACACACACACACACACAGATTTACGCACAGGCACGTGAACTGCTGGGAGGTAAGTGTCCTTGATCCAGCGGCGGGATTAAACGGAGAATACGAGGGGATTTACAGTTGACAGAATGCCTCCTCTAATCCGCTGCATCGGCCCGCAGCTTACACCCGCAGCTGGAGGCCGCCCACCCTCCCAAGCCTCCACCCCCAGCGCCCTCTGGTCGACTGCCGGCCCACACCACCACCGTCCACATCTGGCTGCCAATTCAAACCATCATCGGCATAATGGATCCCCCCTCAGCTCAACACCACCAGAACCCAACAAGATTAGGGATCCGCCTCTTCTGAAAGGTTGCGCAAAAGTCTCATGCTTCCAGTGGATCCTGTTGTTGCCACTGGTCTGCTTGGATGGTATTTTCACTCGACGGTAGAGCACGAGGCTTGTGCATCCGTTTTGAAGCTTAGTCGCAGCGACTTTGAGTCGGCACTGAGAACGTGACAACACCTCTACAACGCGTCTGTAATGAATTAAATAGGATCTCTCGACCACTCACTGTATCAGATTCCCGTTAAAGAATTCCAGAGTGCATAATCTGGCTTGATTTATGCTTTCTATATTGGTAAAAGCTTAATATACAGCCCATAAATACATTAATAAAAGTAATTTGGTTTCTCTACCCATAGCACGGTTCTTATTTATACATAAAAATACAGATAGAGCAAAGGTCTTGCTCCCAGTTTGTTGCCATATTTATAAGGAAGCCTGGTGGGGACAATCCAGGTCGCCTAACAGCTCATTTCATATTTAGGGTGAACGTGTGCGTCTTCAAATAAACCAACAAAGAAGAAGGTGGACAAGGTACCCAGGTTGATGTGCGTAGGCCACTGTAGTTCACTGCCAAGCTCGGGAGAGGGAGGGTGAGTGAAAAAGCACTGCAATCTAAAATGTAACCACTTAATTTTTGCCACTGGGCAAAAAAACAGGAAGGAATCTTTAACAGTGTGCGAGATGGTTAGGAAATGAGGCCATGATGTAGCAACTGGCCGGATGAGGACATGAAGGAGGCGTCCCGCGGGAATTACATTCAAGCAATGCAGCCAGGCAAAAGTCACCAGTTGGACGGCGCCGCCGGATGTACGGATGGATGATGTGTAACGTAAGAGCAGCGACATCCACCTGCTGGGGCCTTTCGTGGTCCGCCAAGACCAAATTTACATTTGCTGTGACACTGAAGGTCAAATGTAAAGGCGGTTTCTATAAATACCTGACCTGTAGCAACCCCCCCGCCGAACCCCTCCGACAGCCTCTTCCCTCGCCTTCCTCACACTCTCACCAGGTGACCTTTGACCTCAGCCATTCTCAAGTCTGCCGAGGAGAACATTCCACATTAGGCACGGCGATAAAAAAAAGAAAAGAAACGCAGCTTTCCATCGCCGAGCCGATCTTGAACACAAACCCACTTAAAGCACCCATGAAAAAATGAAACAAAGGATAATTTCTAATAACTCCTTAGAAGACTGATATTTATAAAGGGACTATTTTTTAGGGCACTTTCAAAAAAACACTTGTGGAGAATCAGGAGTTTAACCACAAAGTGCTCCACTGAGAACTAATGGTCTTATTGTTGGCTCCAGCGTCTGTTAGCGCTGTTGCTAGAGGCTGTTCTTCAGCACTAAGGTCTACCACTTTTTCTGCTTGCTCCACCTTAGAGAAGCTCTGTGCTGCAACACATTGTGGAACTCAAATCTATGTGATGTCACGACCTCTCCCAAGCCTGGTTTGACCTTCCTGTCAGCGTTTCTGTGGCGATTTTTTACTCTTTGTCCAACGTCAGTGCAATGTACCTTCGCTGGAGAAAATGAAGATCAGAGAATCAGGTACAATGCAGAACCTTTAAATACTCGCCGTGAGTTCCGCGCCAGACACTGCAGCGAGAGGCATTTGTGTTCCGCATTAGAGTGACACAACACAGCGGATGCATCCTAACGCAATTGTGCGGTACGAGTCTTTAACTTTAATCGAGTTCTGAGCAGACGAATGGAGGGTGGGCCCAGTTATTGGAGCCAATTAAACACATGATGCGACTCTGGAAGAGCTCAATCATGCCAAAGAAGAAATTTTCCGAGCGGGCCAATGAAACGGGTTCCGCCAATTAAGTTACCACGCCGACTTCCAGAGCTGGATGCGTTTCCGCTCAGTCCGGCTTTGAGTCAGCAGAAAGCGCATAAAGGGCAAATACATAGAGTCGACTCATTAGGGAGCAGACCATCCCTGTTAACCACGCCCATCGTCGCCCCCCCATGGGACGACAAGCCCACTTGCAGTCATTAGAGACGATCTGATCAATCAATGAACCTCCAATACTGGCCGGAGATAGTTACGACATTGGTATGCGACCTCTTCAAGGATACTGAGAGGAAAAATTCATAAATAAATAACAGCCACTCATACAAACTGTACAGCGTTCTCAGTCTCAACAGACGGCAAACATCCTGATCACTCCAAACATGTCAGAAGTTGTAATTCGTCCTGACTTTTGTTTGAATGGTCTGATTCTTCGCGGTTGGCTTGATGACCGACTATGATTGGTTGATCCAAGAGAGCGCTTAAATTTGGAGGATGATCATTTCCTTGGCCGTCTCTCACAATTATTTCCACGATTTCCTGCGTGTTCAACACCTTTAAGTGCAACTCCCTCAGACAAAACAGGCTTCAAGTCTCTGTGTTCCTTCTAATAGAGACTTTTGGACTAAAATAGACACCAAACCTGGTGAAAACAGAGCCGGCAACCAACATCCATATGACGACGCACATCCGCCTGAAAAGCCAGTCAGTCTTTTTTTTTTCTTCCTCTTTTTCATGCCACGCTGGAGCCAAAGACTGACCGGGATGGGAAACGGGCCAAGCACTCGCAAGTGTGCTGTGAAAGATTCTTGTGGGGCGGGACGGGAGGTAGATGTTAGCGCTGTGTGTCAGAATAGGGGGGAGGAGCTCGTATTCCAGGCGGACTACCAGCTGAATATATGTTTATGATTTCTATCAAATATCGCAGCAAAGATAATTAGAGTCAGGCAAAAATATGGGAGATCGTTAACATCTTCAATAAATACATTATAAAAAGCTACAGAATGAAAGACTCAGTATCTTGTTACAGTTAAAGTCATGTACAACAACCCACAGATAAAGATGGAACCTAATTTTGTTACGTCTTACATTGAAGCTTACATTCAAGAGCATGGACTGACGTCCATTAGTGAATTACGCAAGGGTTAAAGCTTAAAAGCCTCACCAGACAAGATTAGGGGGTGAAAAAACCCAACATTTTGTCCTAATTAAATCAAAGTTGGAGACTGAGCCAGTCCCTGAAGAGATGCCAAAACTCTGTCCTATTTGCCCAAATACCACTGTGCTGCTGGAGCCTCCTTCCCTCCTCCGACCTGCAGGGATGAGACGGAGGGCAGAGTGACGCTGCCCAGATCCAGGCCTCCACTGCTCACTTGATTACATACCGTGTGAAGAGTTTGGGTAAACTCGTGCGTGCTCAGTTTATATCTGGACGCGTCTGTTTTGGAAGGAAAAAAAAATAAAAAAAACTTTTGAAATCATAAAACCAGACTCCCGAGATTGGGTTCGCTGCTACCAGGCGCTCGCAACGTGTCCTGAAATAGCTGCAGCATGATTGGAGAACAATGAGGCGGTCCCATCAGAGGCGACAGCTTCCTGTCCCATCACACACACACACACACACACTGCATTCCTACGTGTGTGTGTGTGTGTGTGTGTGTGTGTGTGTGTGTGTGTGTGTGTGCCCACCCGCCCTCACCAGTGTTTTCTCTCTTGCTCGCTCGCTCGGTGCACTGCTTGCACGCTCGCTAACCTCAAGCCGACCGGAGCTCCAAATCCGACGTGACAGAGCCTCAGCAAGCCCATAGGAAAAAGCCACCGGTTGGCATTTCAAAACAAAGGCTGGAGGCTTTTGACTGGGAGAAGAGTTTGGAGTTTATAAAAGGGTAGCTGGATATATATAAACATGTGTATATAAAGTTGCGTGAATATTTCAATACCAAATTTACTCAGGCATCATGAGATTTATACAAGTTTCCTTTGGCCTCTACAATTCCAAGAGGTGCTCAAAGTGGTGGCCGCTGGCTTCCAGACATTTCTGTGTACAGTGATACAGTGAACTACTGCTGGGGGGGTAACATTTATTACTGCAACACTTGTTGATGTTACATTCATGAGGGTAGCGCTACCTGTTGGGAAAACATCGTACAGCAGTACAGTGTTATCGTGATTTGAGCAAACTTCCAAAGAATTATCTATATGCATATAAATACTTACACAACAGCAATATTTATGCAAGTTTTTCTTTTCCAGATGTGTGTATGCATTATTTTGGCTGACTGAATATATATATATATATATATATATATACACACTTTATTTTGGTTCCTTAAGAAATAGATGATGTTTGGTGCTATGAGGCTACTGAGGAAGCTGCAGTTGATTAGCTTGACGCTGATGAAGTTACTGTTCCAGTCAGAGCCACAGCTGGAGCCAGACTTGGCAACGTTTTACATGACCTTAGGTAACCCTCTGCTGTCAGCAACACCCTATACAATACAATATAAACTTTAGCTGGTACAGGAAGACGCTACGACAACTGAGCAGTCATCTGCTGGGAACTTCCCTAAACACTAAAACCTCTTAACATATTTAAATGCTTGCACTTCAGTCAAGCCAGATCTACCAAATGTGGTATTTTTTTCACACTAGCTATCATGCTCCAGCATTTCTGGTAGATTTTAATAAGGCATTAATGCTGTTCTGTTTGTTTTGGTGTCATTTTTTTGTTTGCAGTTCACTTTTTAAAAGCCGTCGTAACAGAAGAAGAGACAAGTTTGGTTTCAACACTACCCATTCTGACATTAGTGCATCGCACAATAAGTAAATAAGTCATAAAAGTATGTATAGTATCCATCCAAATTAACAACAGCTGACAAGGTGGACTGGCTTTAGCACCTTACTAACATGCCAAAATTTTTTAAATTGTAGTATTTTAAAAGCAGTCGAAGAACAGTAGCAACTCTAACAACTGTACTTCGTTACAAAATGTTGTTACTTGGGGTAATGGAAAACTGTCAGAGCTCAGACAACACTACCTAGCTACATCACACAATAAGATTACTGCGTTAAAAGTATACTAATGAATACTGCAATGCATTGTCTTTGCAGCTGCCTGAACTAGGCCGGTGAATAATAACCTCAAATTAAACAACAGCTAACAAGATGGGAATGCACTTCCAGGAACTAATTCAAAGTACACATCCGCTGGTGAGCAGCGTTGGCCATACAGTTGTGTATCACTGGCTAATTTTAGCAGCTGTGTCACTAATGCTGTATTAACACCCAACATTATCAGAACAACATCCACCAAAAACATTTGCCTGCGAATAAAAGCGTGCCTGGTGGTTTTCAAACGCACTGGTATGACTTGAAAAAATAAAAATAAAACATTTTCTACCTTAGTGTCACGCAATTACCTGCACAAGTGATTTTCACCGGAAAAGACTGTAATGTTTTCCATGACGGGAAACGTCAGAGGGAGGGTTTGGGAATCTGCAATCTTTTCATCTCTGTGGGTGAAATTTGATCATCTAACATTTCTTATTCAGCTTTATTAAACTGATGCACATTTGCTGATCAAAATTGCTGGTGGTTAGGTGACGCTACAAACCAAATCACTGGGCTTCAATGCGTTAGCAGAGAGAATCTGTTTGTTTGTGGCTTTTAAATAATATGGAGTAGGGAGGTTTGCTCAATGAAAAGCGTCAAGCAGACAAACAGCAGCAGCGATAGTGGTCTCAAATGTCGGGTCAATAAGGGCCGGACCTGTCAAAAATAGGCTGGAATACACTGGGGGGGGATCTCCTCTTCATTGGAGGAGCAGCGACAACGACCCCATAAGCTGCATGCCCAGGTGCCCTTTGGCAAGGCAGGAGAAGCCGAGTGCCTCTCTTTGCGCTGCCGATGGGAATTTGGAAGTGTGCGAAACTTGGCCGGCGTCTTCCGGAAGAGTTCAAAAAACTCAATGGCCTTGCCCACGTAAAAACCTGGCCTAGCGGACAAATCCGCAGACAAATGGCCTGCCAATCAATTGTGTGGGCTGATGCAGGCCCTGATGCAGCCCTCTGCCCACGCTGTATTAGGTGCAGATTAGAATGGGGTCAGCTCCTAGGCTGGGTTATTAGGGGAGGAGGTGGGGTGGGCGGGTGAGCGAGTCCCCTTGTTCCAGGAGTGATCTGATTGTTTGCTGATCTGATCTGCAGACATTCACCAGGCTCACAGCGTGGATGTGCATTTAAAATAATACATTGATACGAACAACAAACAAACAAACAAATAAATAAATAAATAAATCACCTGCATCCTCTACCTTCCTATTGACACATATATCTGCTGCTGCTGCTCAAGGGGTTGATGGTGATGATGGTGATGATGACGATGATGATGGCTTCATTTAAAGCTTTTGTTATGGTTACTGTGTGGAAGGGGAGGCCCTTTTATTTTTAGGACTCTTCCCGATAAGTGAGCGGTGAAAGCTTGACTAGCGTCCGACAATTATGGGGAAAACAGAGCCGAGAAGATGATGTTAAGATGATGTTAAGATGGGTCGCGTTAGCAGGTGTAACAACACGCCAATACCCAGGCTAAACCCGGTGAATAAAAGTGCATTATGATTTTTATTTTTTTTTTCTCCATATATATCGCGTGTTCGGGTGACGCCTTATTTACCTCGGTTTGCGGCGATTTAGCGACGTTCCCGCACTGTGCTCGTTAAAATCCCGGTGTAAGCGGTTCAAATCATGGACGACGGGCGTCCATGCGCGGCCGTGGGAGCCCGCCGCCGCTTCATCAGCTTCCGAGCCGGATCTGGAGCACCGGAGCCCCGCCGCCGCCGTGGCCGCCGCCCGGCCTCTTCCCAACTCTTGGAGCCGGAGCAAAAGCTCCGCTTCGGGGGCGGAGAAAGGAATTTTTTAAAAAAGGAAACGGAGGAAAAACCCGTCTTGGTTCTTTATTGAAAATTCTCCGGTGGAATCATGGTGGCTGTCAGCCTCCTCCGTGGTGTTCGCCAGGCGGTCATATCTTATTTATTCGGCCGGAGCGCTGCACACTGGCTTCCGCCGCGCCGAGTCGACACACTTTCCTTATCCCCGCTTTGTCGACGCTGCTCCGCGGCGGAGCGACGCCAACTCGCCCTCGCTTCGGTCCATGACAACAGGTTTAAAGGCTTCCGAGTGCAGACAGGCGGCTGGGAACTTTTCTACCTCCCACCTCCCCCGCTCATTATTTCAGGCCCCATGTTGTCCATGTTGGCCAAGATCAGCATCAAAATAACTGATCTGACACCTCCCACCCCTCTTTGTGGAGCGGGTGCATCCAACCTGAGGCTCGGGGGCCTCCGCGGGGACGACACGAGGGAATTCAAGGGACACGTTAGTTGTATGACTCAAGTACATTTTCACTACACAGACGTGATATTATCATACGTGTCAGTATAATACGAACACTATAAATTATAATGTATCGGGAAAAAAAATTCGTTTTCCGTACAAATTGCACTCGCAAAATAAACTTTACCAATATTTGCTTGCAAAGTGTCTCCAGTCTCTCCTCAAAATGAGAAATAAAATCCACCCTTTACTTTGCTGTTGCTAAATGTTAAACTATATTTTATTTACAAAGGTGCAAAAATGAAAAAACCACGTTAAAAAAAAAAAAAAACTTTTCGGCAAGAGACTGTAAAGAGAAGGATAAATATTCTTTTTTACCAGGATAATTGATCGTAGGAAGCAACAGAATTCCAGTGTGGGAAGATGAACAAGATGATAAACAGAAGCCTTGAGGCATTCTCGAGCTTCTATTTAACTGCCATTTCCTTTTGGAACATTACTAGAGAAAGAAGCTCAAAACAAAAAAATAACATTTCTAACTCCAACGGCATATCAGTTACAATGGCGTTGACTGGGAAGAGGGAGGATTGTGTTCACATGTTTAGACAAGAGCAGATGTTACAGATTAGAGGACCAGGTGGAAGGAAGTATGGAGGTGTGCAGGGTACCTGCAGGACCAGCTGACGCTGCTGGAGAAAGCTGAGAGCCACTAGTGTGTGCGTGCTCCCACACACAACAGGTTATAGGGCGAAGTTGTTGGAGTGGAGACCTGAGCATGCGGACCTGTAGACAGACAGCACCATGCATTAGATTAGATCAGTGGTGTAGTCTAGATTATTGTAGTGGGTGAATAATTAACAAACTTCTATTCTAATGAATAATTAACAAACTTATATGAAAAAATAACATTTCAGCAATCAAGTCAACAATCAATCATTCTCTATAATGCCACTAAAGCGATGGCTGATATTGTCAAACAGATCAGAACATAAAACATCATTTTAAACGAGAAAGTGAACATTGTGTAAAAAAAAAAAAATTACTGATACGTATCTTTAAGCATTTTTTAGTGTTTGTAAAAAAGAATTCTGAACCTTTTCGAGTGGTTATACGGTGTATAGCTTCGTATCATGTAGAGAGACTACACCACTAGATTAGATTCTCATCCTGCTCTGAAAAGGTCAAAACCAAGGAGCAACTTCCTGCTTGACAAGAGTTGGACTTCAAGTGACAATCTGGTTATAAAACTTTTCAGGATTTCATCAATGTCACACAACTATTGGAGGAAAAGGAGGAGAAAAGAAATACTGCAGACATTTATCCTCTGAAGAAGTAAATTGCTGAGGACATTTATGGCAGTGTGCTGACACTGTTACCCAGCAGTGCTGATGTTTAACCATTTAAGTTCCGGATATGGTCCAAGACCAACCCTCTCCACCCCCAGCAACCCAGGTGATGAAACATGATGGGAGCAGACGGTTGGGACGGGAGAGAATGAGGGACTTGGCAAATAATCCTCAAACCTAATCCCCCACGGCAACAAAAGAAAGTCTCTGGTTGCGTCACGGTTTCCAGAAATCAATACAAAAGGGTCGGTGAAAAACATTGGTACTGATAATGTTAATTTAATCATTATTGAAGAAAAACTCAGTGTCATGGTTTTTAATGTAAACAAACAAAATAGTCATATAGAGGATAAACACAATTTTCTAAAATTTGAAAATGTGAAGGTTTCAAAAATATATACAAACTGGCATAAATAACATAATACTATTTATTTACATGATTAGATTTTTTCAATTAAAAGGACCAAGATTACGACTTTACTTAGGCACCAATTGTGTACAAATAAATTATCAGTGCTATCGGGAAGTATATCGTCCTTCACTTTCCAGCTTACAATCACTGAGATTGTTGCTTTCCCATATGACTCTTACACTCAGCGTCCCATGGTGACTGAGTGAAAGGAGAGCGTTTGAAACATTTGCACATTCATCCGAAAGGAAAAAATGTGAAAGATCTGAAAATGGGCATTTTGGAGCGCTTTTCAAATGACGCAGTGCGTGCAAATGAGCTGCCGCGCCATCTCCACGTTGCCGCTGGCCTGGTAGATGAGGGACAGGTTGAAGGCGATCTCCCTCCTCAGGTCCACCTGGTCATCTGGCATTCCCTGCGAGTCGGGCCGTGGAGACAGAGACACGGACACACCAACTTATTCATCACGGATGGCTTTGAATACTCGGTAGCCTGGTTGTGTCACAATCATTTATTCTCTTTTATATGTATGTATGTAGATGTAGCTGAAAATCAGGTGGAAATCCAACTGTTCAGAAGATGTAAATATCGTTTTTTCCCTCTTTAACCCTACAAATATTTTTATTTTTTATTTTATCATTTCTTTTTAATCAATATGATTTTCCATCTTTTTTTGCACTGTACCATTGCGGTAATTATGCAAATTTTCCCACTGTGGGATTAATAAAAGGTGTTTCTATTCTATTATCAGAATTTCTCACAACTTCTTCCAATCCCTTTTAGCACATGAGGTTTAATTACAAAGTGACGTCAGACAGAAGCACAAGTCTAGGTCTGCTCCAGGTTTCCTCCCACAGGTGAGAGGTTTCCTGGCCACTGTCGCCCCCTGCTGTTCTGGAGGATCAGTCTGTTCTCCTCCGATTGTACAAAATGCTTTGAGACGCCTTTTGGTTGTGATTTAGCGCTGTACAAATAAAAGTTGACTGACTGATAAGGAAAAAAATGTGGGTCCTCAGACTCCACCAGTTGAGAACCACTGGCCTATACATTGCACTATATAGTGAGTAGGGGGCAATTTCAGACACAGCCTTAGTCGGCAGTCTGAAGGGACTGAACACAGTCGGTCCTGTGATGTCGAGTAGCGCCATCCCTGGTCGCTCGGTTAAATGTCGAGGTCCGCACACGATGACGGTGAACCCACCTCCAGCTTGTCGGGGGGAAGCGTGAGGGCCTTCTGATAGTAGTGTATGGCCAGGTGGGAGAGGCCCAGCTGATGCAGCGCTCGGCCCAGGTTGTAGACGCTCTCCTGACACTCGCCGCGCAGCTCCATGTAGCGCCACAGGAAGGAGAAACCCTGGCAGGGCGGGAGGGTTACAAATGAAAAGGAATTGAGGAGGAGCCGGGGCCAAGGTGAACGGCAGTGGGGCAGCGGTGGCGTACCTGCAGGATCAGCGCGTGGCGCTTGGCCACGTACTTCTGCGACGCCATGTGGAAGAAGGTGAGGCCCACGCACAGGCTGTGCAGCGGGTTGTTGGGGTGAGTCTGGAAGGCCTGGACGTACTGACCTGCAAGGCACAGTCACTCAGGGTTTTCAACAGTTGCTGCGTTTCCCTGACAGTTATTCACAAAATAAAAGCGATATTTCTAAAATTTTCGATTTGCAGGTGTTTCCATTGAATGGTGTGAAGCGCATGAGGCGTAATTCTAAAAAAATCTCATTCCGCGAGATCCCACTTTGAGGAGGATGGAGGGACAAAACATATTGCGATAAATATGCATTTCAATGTTGTTTGCTGTCAAGAAAGGTTGTTACATTTTTCTCTTTGATTACTTGTAAATCTGGCCCGCCAAACTTGAAGAAATGATATTAATAGTCAGTCAGTCATAAAATAGCTGCATTTCCTCCGTGTTTTCAGAGTCACTTCAATAAAGAGCTGAATACCATGAGGCTTCAAAGACACTGATTTTGTTGTAATGCTTTGGTTCATTTTCAGTTGACATTAAAGCAACATGTTTTCTACATATTCCGTGATTAATTTTTCCTCCTGAGGTGGCTCACCAAAACACTCCATCCATCTGCTGCTGCTCCGCTGCCCCCCTCTGGCACATTTTAAAAGCCACTGTGGCCCCACCAATCTAAAAATCAGCCCACCTCTGGTTTACACGCTTTCCACTTGAAGGAGAAAGGAAAAAAAGAACCACCATTAAGCACTGAAGGTATTTTAGACACAATATCATCCGCAGTTTGTCAGGCAAAGTTGAGCGAGCGCCAATCCAAGAGTTGGCAGCAGGACCTGGAAGAGCAAGCATGAGGCTGGCCAATCAGAAGGCTGAAGGAAACCCTTCATCAAATCTGCAGTCGTTTTCTCAAAGATGTCCAAAGACACGATACGCAAAAGAAAAGAGAAAAAAAGATTCTGTCTGAAAGCAAAAACTGTCATGGAAGAGTTGCCTCGAAATCAGTGTTCCAAATTTTAGAGCCTTGAAACTCATTTTTGCGTGTGGCTGAAACGATAAATATGCATTCTTTAAAAAGACCCATTCATGCAGATAGAGCCTCAGAAAATAGGTTTTTATAAGGGCTCGGATTGGTAAACTATTTATAAATATATTTTATTTAGAGACTTGTCAAACAATGGCTTTGTCTGCATGATCTGAGTGCGCTTTAAATAGTGAAATGTTGGTCCGTCTACTCTGTAATTTTCTTGTTGTGCACTCGCAGCCTGTATTGCTCAACAGTCCAGGGACAGGAATGTTTGCTCTGCGGCCGGTTCTGGGGTTTCCTCTCTTTATTCCTTCTTAACCACAAAGGCATTTTAGGAAGCACATTTCTTTACTCACTTGAAAAAATATTTTTTTTCTATTCTACACTGCGACTATAAAAGTACCAGAGGTACAAAGGAATCGTGTAAAATACATAAAAACAACAGTGTTTTGTGCAGTTGTAAATGCCATTTGGGTGATAAACTAAATTACTATGTTTCCCTGGAAGAGGTTTTTTCCTTTCCTCTAGTATTTCAGGACAAAGACACGACTGTCGACATATCGACAGCGGCGACTCGATGACATTAGCAGCAGTTTCCAAAGACGCGTCCACCCTTCGAAACACGCGGTGAGGCAAAGCAAATCACAGGGACACGGAAACTGTGGTTAGTTTGTCCAGCGGAGGAAGTTCTGGAGTTGGCTGTGTGTTGGCTGCGGCGCTGAGTCACTCCTGAGGAGCTCGTGGCATCGTGCAGTGTGATGTTCAGAGTTCAGCCACTGTTTAATCGACACCATGGCACTTTTACAAATTGCAATAAACACACTGCAGGCTTGATTCACCATAGTGCCGGATGTCGAGAGCGCTGCGGGTCAAACTGTTTAGAGCAGCGGTGGACCAACGTTTTGACTGGTGGGGAGTCAAAATGGATGGAGTGTTTTGGTGAGCCACCTCATAGGAGGAAAAAATATATCATGGGATATGTAGAAAACATGTTGCTTTAATGTCAGTTGAAAATTAACCCTGCGGTATTCAGCTCTTTATTGAAGTGACTCTTAAAACACTGAAAAAGTGGAGGAAATACAGCTATTTAATGACTTACTGTTAATAACATTTCTTCAAGTTGGGCGGGCTGGATGAAAAAAGCTTAAGCCGTTTGCCCACGCCTGGTTAACAGGCAAGACAAGACTCCGAAGACCACGAAGACCAAAAACTTGGTCGCGATATCGAAGCGTGAGGTGATTTTTTAGTCGTTTTAATACCTAGAGCGTGTTTGAAGCTGCCCGACACCATGGCGTTGTGTCCGCAGAGGACGCACAGAGCGTGGCAGTCTGGGTGTTTGAGCAACAGGCGCAGGCAGAAGCGATGGTGGCGCTGGTGCTCTGAAGTGGTGATCAGCTGTGAGAGGAGGGGGAGGGGGAGGTGGAATAAAAAGGAAAAGACAGAACAACATTCCTGACATTTGTTTTCACCATTCATGACGAAAACATTTCAGTATTTTTGCAGAAGTGAACAATTTTAACTGGTTTCAGGTATTTTACTCGATGACTTTGTGAAAAGATGGATGGAGATTCAGGTTTCAAAGAAGACTTCAGAGACCAAGAGGCAAAAAAAAACCCCCTGCATTATATCATTTGGCCAGCAGGGACCGCCAAAAACGGTTGCAAAAAGACAAATAATTTGCAGTCAATATAAACACAATCCGACCACAATTTGTATTGGTCTGAATATCTAGTAAAACCAAAATAAAATAAACAAATTAACATTTAAAAATTTTTTTTTTGGGAAAACTAAGTAAAAATGGCTACAGTTTAGTACCTCACCACCTCACCACTGGTACTTCCCACACATCCCAGTACGGAATCATCCTGTTAACAGACTGCAGCCTCAAGATGGCGTCAACCTGACACCAATATCTGGGCTTCAAAATGGGTATTTGCAAACCAGAGGGTGACGTCTCAGTGGCGCCCCCCTATCTTTATTTCCAGTCAGTGGTTTCAGAGGTTTTTTTGCGAATTGCTCTGTTGGCATAAATGAACGCACCTGGTTGAAAATGTTCCAGAGCTGAGGCAGAGCCACGTTTTCTAGCAGCATCAACCTGATCAGAAAGAAACAATATGCAGCAATGAAATAATATTATTATTAGTAATAATAATAAAATAATAATAATAATAATAATAATAATAATAATAGCTGCGCTTCCATTACCCCTTAGAACTACGCAAAACCTAAATATGGCAATAGAAAACTGGTCATGGAAGCACCTAAACTTGGAAAAAAACCTCTTAAATATGGCTGGAAGGTTTTGATGCTCTCATGAGGAGGTTTTTCAGACGCATCGATAGAGAGGTATATCGCAAAAGTGCAATGAAACACTTTTTTGCATTTACACGTCACCGGACGTGACATACAGGGTTACGTAACCAGTTCCCTTCAAATAGCTGCACGCCAAATGCTTTGTCCCTCCATCCTCCTCAAAGTGGGGTCTCGTGGGACGAGATTTTACGAGAATTACAGCTGATGTAATGTACTTTGTCGAAATTTTGAAATATTGTGTTTATTTTGCGAAAAAACTGTCATGGAAACGCAACTATTGATGACAAGTGAAATTCTCCTCGGTTCTCCCACCTGATGTAGTCGTAGGCCTTGTAGTGGTTGTGGTCGAGGATGGAGGAAGACAGGCCGAAGAACTCCATGGCCTTGCGCTGGGGCTTGTTGTCGTAGAAGGAGTAGAACTCCATGGCCGACTCCACCAGCAGCTCGGCCTCCTCGTAGCGCTGCACCTCGCACAGCGTCAGCAGGCAGCTGAGCAACAGCTGCCACCAGTCCTCCTTGGACAGCACGCTGGTTTTACCTGACACATTAGCAGCAACATTTGCGATTTAAAAAGGTGCAGTGTGTAATATTTGGAGATTTTGAAGAAGAACCAGCAACATTAAGTGCTTACATTTTAGAATGTAGCGCTTTTTTACAACTCCCCCCCCCCTACTGAGTTTGCCAGTGAGCTACGGTGGACTGTGGACCCAAACCCAGATACCTTGTCCACCTTCTTCTTCGCTGGTTTAGTGAATACATGAGTATTCACCCTAAATATGAAACACGCTCACAGGCGACCTGGATTGTCCACACCAGGCTTCCTTAGAAATATGAGAAGATGGAAGCTGACTGAGAGCAAGACCCTAGTGTGTACAAAATATACACACATACATAATACATATACATTCTAAGGGTAGGAAAACCAAATGACTTATACTACTGCGAGCTTACACTTTCATTAATGGATTTATGGGCACTATATTAACCTTTTACCAAGACAAAAATCCTAAATCAGGTCAAATGTTACACACCGGACCCTTAAAACTTTCATGTCCGGTGGGCTTGCATGAGAACCGCTGGGCAGCCAAACGTTTTATTTATTTATTTATTTATTTTTGAAGGCCATAATTGAGGCTGTAGGTGTGGACGAGCATTTCCTAGCAAAATGCTCCGACGTCTTCTCCTGAGAGAGCAATAAGCAGCTTTTTCCCCACACATATGGCGGCTATTAATAAGTGCTGACGGCAGGACGTGGCGCAGCCAACCGGAGGCTCTGCGCGTCAGCTGCGCAGAGTGAACACACACATCCTCACCAGTGTTGTCCCGGTAGGCGGCCTCGTGGTCGGCGATTTCCGGCTGCGCGTCTTTGCCCTTCACCAGCCTCATGTGACTCTTGCCTGACATAGATACCGAGCGCACGCACACCTTCGCCCGCTGCATGGCCACCTGCAACAGACACACGCACGTGCACACAAAAAGGGTGAGTGTGATGGTGGACAAGGTGTCCAGGTTTGCGTGCTCAGGCCACCGTAGTTCACTGGCAAGCTTGGGAGAGGGATGGTGAGAAATCTGAAATCTCACCAATAGATGGGCAAATTTTACTGAAGTTTTACACACTCTACCTTTAAACAGGTGGAAAAAAGTAAAACAGTAAAGATGTGAAGAAGGCATATCTGACAATGACAAACTTGTCCAGCTGAAGCAGTTAAGTTAAAGGATAGATAACAACATCCATCATGGCATCATGTGCATCAGAATAAGAGTTCTGTGAGAAACAAAGCCAATGTTTCTTTTGGTTCGGTACAAAAAAATGGTAATAGAGCAAATTTAATGGGCTGGAATTGATTTTTCTTTTTAAATCATCTGAAATATTGTTTCAGCTCTACATAGAAAAGTCTCTTTGTCGATGCAACCATTGCGAGGTGCCACCTTGAGCAGCATGGAGATCATGGCGATCATGGCGTCCAGATAGTCCTGCTTCTGTCCCTGAGTCTTGAGCAGCGTGGAGCGATGCAGCAGCAGCTTCAGTTCCTTCAAACAACAACAAGGAAAGTAATTAAACAAACAGTGAAATAACACATTTCAGACCGTTTTATGCCAGAAGTTGCGTTTATATCAAAGGGTTTTTCGCAAAACAAAAGCAATATGTTTTAAATTTCAGTGTACAGTGTACAAGTACAATTACGATTTGCAGGTGTGCAGCACATAAGCCGTAGATTTTCATCAAATCTCGTCCAGCGAGACGCCACTTTGAAGAGGATGGAACTACAAAATTTCTTGTATAAATCTGTATTTTGATATTATTTGATTTTCTTTGCGATATTTAGTTTCTGCGCAACTCTAGGGGTCATGGAAGTGAAAACCCAGACGTCTTGCCTTCTGCGCGGCCGACGAGTCCTGCGCCAGCGTCTCGCTGTCGTACATGGACTCCAAGGCCTTGAGGGCGCAGTCGGGCCGGCCCAGCTGCTGCTGCAGGGTGGCCAGGGACAGCCGCGCCTCCAGGTGCTGCGGCGCCATTTCCACCACCTTGGTGTAGCTCTGGGCGGCCAGCTCCATGCGGCCCAGCGCCTTCAGACACTCTGAGGGAGGGTGAGGAGGGGAAGGGAGGAGACATTAGTTACTCCTGGTGATGGCACCTCTTCATCTACAAGCAGCGGACATGTCGCTTTTAATGGGGTTGAATTTGTTTTAAGGTCATTGAACGCCCCGGAGCTCAGTCTTACATTGATGGTGCTCGAGTCACGCAGGCCTGCAAATTTCCTTTCTGTGTTTTCACACACGGGAGAGAAAATTCAAGCCGGTGACAAGACTGAAGGCTGACTGGAATCAGAAAATGCATCCAGCTTCAAGCCAAAATTTCCTAGACTCCTAGCAATCTTTTCTTAACGTAACTTTTCTATTGGGCCGAATTCTATAGAACATCTCTCCGTCTTCCCAGAAACAAGAGAGACCCGTGACTAATTATTTTGGCTGCTCCACTTTCCACATTCAGCTCCCGATAAAGGCCCTTTGTGATGTCACAAAGACCTCGGCCACCTTGGTGACAACTGCCGATCATTTCGCACAGGCGCTCTGTTTGCTCCTCTCCCAAACGTTTAGAAGTTCAGACAAATCTGAGGTTTTGCGATTTTTTTTTTTTTAACCACTTCATGTTGTGTTGTGCCGTCAGAGACGCCCACCTGCGTGCCGAAGCCAGACCACTGCCAGGTTGTACTTCACTGAGGCCACCAGGGCGGACAGCAGCGGCAGAGCAGCCCAGTACTCGCCCTGGTCCAGGTAGGCCTCGCCCACGTCCAGGTACAGGTCGCCGATCTCCTCGGGGCTCTGCTCCATCAGCGACGACACCAGGCCCTGGAAGCAGGTGGCAGCAGGTCAGCACGCTGCTCAGTCACGCAGCGTCACAATAAGGAAAGCTGGCAGGAAGCAGTTCACCTCCAGAGGCGCTTTGACTTTGGTGTGAATGAGGCAGACGATGAGCTTGGCCTTGAGGTCCACAGGGATGCTGTCTGGTACCTGCAGGTCCGTGATCTCACCTGGAGACGGAGGAGACGAGGCTCCCGTGTCATAATCAGTGTTATTATGATGAATGACAGTGAAATCTACCACACAACTCTTTTACCAGCCAGGACACATTAAGACCGGAACATTCCACCTGAATGTTGAGACATTTTCCACTTTTCTTCTTTTTTTAATGGTAACTTTGACGTCATGAGACGTGGACTCCAAACTGATGATGCCATATACAAGACTATGCATATATATATATGCATATATATATATATATATATGCATATATATATATATATGCATATATATATATGCATATATATATATATATATATATATATATATATATATATATATATATATATATATATATATATATATATATATATATATATATATATATACATATATATATATATATATATATATATATATATATATATATATATATATATATATATATATATATGCATATATATATATATATATATATATATATATATATATATATATATATATATATATACATATGCATATATATATATATATATATATATATATATATATATATATATATATATATATATATATATATATATATATACATATGCATATATATATATATATATATATATATATATATATATATATATGTATATGTATATATATATATATGTATATGTATATATATATATGAAGAGAGAGCGTGAGAGTTTGGACACACCTTCTCATGCGATGGTTTTTCTTTATCTTTACTCTTTTCTACATTATAAATACATGTTCAAGACATCAAATGTATGAGCAATAAATATGAAATAAAGTAGCAAAGTAGTAAAACATCGTTACATAAACAAAATGTTTTATGTGAAGAGAGGCTATTTTGAAGAAACTATATGAAATATGAAATGCTTTTGAATTATGTCACACTTTTTTTGTTGACTACATAATATCATATATGTTTCGTTCATTGATTGTTTTGATCCCTCAAGTGAGAATCTATGTAATTAGTCATTAAAATGAAAGAAAAACCATTGTATCCAAACTTCTGACTGGTAGTGTAAGAAACACTGATTTAAAGAACCAAACAGTGAGTTGGCAACAACCAAATAAATAAATGAAAAAATATTACATGTATGAATATAAATGCTAATAATAAGTCAAAACAGTGATTCACTCCTGACCTTCTATTTCCGCCACATCCGCCGTCCTTGTGCTGCCTCCCTCCCTCTGCTGCTGCTCCTCCGTCGCTGCCTCCTTCGCCACTGTCTCCCCGGTGCCCGAATTCGACCCTTCCCTGATCAGAACCACGCCTGCAAACTGCACCAAGACCTGCAGAGTGGGGCGACACCGGCGTGCAACAACTCAGAAGCGACCGTGTTTGGCTGGGTGACGGCCGGCTCCCGACGCCGTACCTGCAGAGCTTTGGCGTGCTGGCGGTTGGCGGTGTGCAGCTCGGCCGCCATGTTGATGAAGTCGTCGCTGACCAGGCCGGGGTGCCGCTCCAGAGCCTCCTCTACTACGCCCAGAGCCGACGCCAAGTCGTTGCTCTCGTAGTAACTCCTGGAGAGGACAAAGCAACACGTTGAGTCTGCAGATCCTCTGGATTGAGGGGGGAAAATTTGTACTTGTGGGGCCACAATGGGTTCTAAAATTTGGCAGAGGGGCCGGAGCAGCAGCAGATGGATGGAGAATTTTGGTTTGCCGCCTCATAGGAGAAAAAATATATATCTTGGGATATGTAGGGATCCTGATCTATTAATCATGAGTTCATGAGTTCTCAATAATGATCAAAAATAACTGAACAAGGTTGAATACCACTGGAAATTGGGGCCACTTGTTCTAAGACATGACGTGCGTGTGTGTGTGTGTGTGTGTGTGTGTGTGTGCGCCACCTTACTTGGCCATGTCCTTGGAGAGCTGCATGAAGTGCTCGCCCTCCTCCCTGGGCAGCAGCGACAGGATCTTGCGGTAGCCGTCCATGCAGTGCTTCTGCTCGCCCAGCCGCATGTGCAGGTGCGAGCGCTCCCACAGGTAGCGCACGTTGGTGGGGTCGCACCGGATGGCTGCGGAGGAACGGTGGGCCCGTGAGCAGGAGGAGGAGAAAACGAGGGGACTGATTAATCGTGATTCATTTAATCGTGCAGAATCGAATAGAATAAGAGTTTACTGCTGTTTGTCTCATTAAAAAGAGGTGAAAACAAGTAAACTATTTCCTTTTAGCAGATTTCCTACACTGTAACTCTATAATTGACTTATGTCTCAAGTGTCTCGAAGGGGGCGGGGGGGGGGTTTATGTTGCTTATTAAAGAAAAAAAAAAGTTACAACAACCTTAATTGTTGCAACCATTCTGACTGTGACTCAATAAAATATGTTTTATAAAACAAAAACAGGTACACTGGAATTCTTGTGCGTGTCCCCGACAAAATTAGACGTGAAATGGTTGAATGGATTTTGCACGTGGTGAACGTACAGGTGGCAATGTCTCCGCAAGAGCCTGTTGGAGCCCTTGGTTTTCGTACTTGATGAGATTTTAGTAAGGGAGACCTGCAACCCCCCCTCAACTGGTGGATTGGGGAGCTGTTTCGATTGGCTTCATTTTTTCTAAAATAAAGATTTTAATATAAATCTATTTATTGAGAAAATGTTGGCAATTTCATCTTGCAAGACACAATTTAATTCAAAGATTTCAATAATTTATTTACTGGACATGACAGAAAGTGGGCTAGAGGTTTTATTATTGTTGAATAAATGTTGGTGGCGACACTTCATGATGAGGAAAAGAAACGTGGCTCCTGAGACTCCACCAGCTGAGAACCGCTGCTCTAAATCACCGCTTCCCAACAAGAAGGGAATGTTTCTTGGTCCCCCAGTGGCTGCTTTTCCATGGCAGTTTTCCACAAAATAAAAGCAATAATTCTAAAAGTTCAACAGAAGTACAATTGCGATTTGCTGTTTGACTGTTTCCAGTCATTGGTGTGAATACACACAAGCCATAATTCTCGTCAAATCTCGTCCCGCCAGACCTCACTGTGAGGAGGATGGAGGGACAAAACATTTAGAGATAAATCTGCATGTTGATGTTGTTTGCTGTCAAGATGGTTGTTATGTGTTTTCTCTGTCAAAAATATTCCATCTCCTCCTCTGTCAATGGCACCGCTATATCGATACATCTGAAAAACCGCCTCATGACAGCGTCAAAACCTTTCAGCCATATTTGAGTTTTTTCCAACTTTAGGTTTTTCCATGACCAGTTTTTTTAGTGCGATATTTACATTTTGTGCAATTCTAGGGGTCATGGAAATGCAGCTGGTGTCTGACCGACCTTTGGTGTAGCAGACGACAGCCTGCCGCACGTTGTTGCGCTCCAGCGACATCTCGGCCAGCCGGACCCACTCCTCGGCGTCCGAGGGGTTGAGGTGGGCGGCGATGAGGCCAAACTGCAGCGCCTTCTCTGCGTCCTCCTCGTCCTCGTAGATCATAGCCAGCGTGGAGAAGGGCTCGTAGGCCAGCGGTGCTGCAAACACAACATTCCAGCGTCAGATTTGAGCGCCACAACGCCGTCCCTGGGTGCGTGCGTGTGTGTGCGTGGAGGGGGGGGCACCTTGTCTGATGATCTCCATGCACATCAGGATGGCGTCCTCCTTCTCCCCCCGTGCGTAGCGGATGTTGGCTTCTCCCATCAGGCCCCTCAGGGCCCTGGGCAGTTTGCTGCGGTGCCGCCGCTCCTGAGCAAAACACACACACACACACACACACACACACACACACACACACACACACACACACACACACACACACACACACACACACACACACACACACACACACACACACACACGGTCAGAGCACTCAAACGCATCCTGGTCTACTGCATCTTTGCTGGCTGTTGCAGACAGAAAAGGTCTTCACAGGTCTTTGTTGCCTGAAGAAACGCTTCAGGAGTTCCTTCCTGCCGAGTCACCAGCCTCTGGAACTCATCCCTGCTCAGTAACTAGTGAGTAACTGTTGAGTTAGCCTCTAAAACTCTTCCCAGCTCTGTGACAGAGAGAATTCTGGACATTTTTCCTGGACTCAATGGCAAATAATGCACTAATGGTTCATAAAGCCTTGCTTATCCCTGCCTCCACTGCACAATTTGACTTTGCACATCTGCTTTGGTTGTTTGTTGCACATTGATTGATTTGAATGTTCTTGTAACTACTGTGTAGTTTATTTTTTGTACTTTTTTTTAGTGCAACGGTGTAGTTCCCATATTTGGGATAGTAAAAAAAAACAGTACATCTATCGATCTCTCTCTCTATCCATCTCTTTATCTCTCTATCAGCCACATTCTTTCAAGAGCAAAAACTTCATAGAAGACATGACACCCCGGCCATCATCTCTTTGAACTGTTCCCCTCTGGGAGGCGCTATAGGTCCATCAAATCCACAAGCTCCAGACTCCCAAACTGTTTTTCTTCCACAAGCTATCCAGCCACCCCGCCCCACACACGAGCACCTTGATGCTCCACAATTTCAATCCTGAAGTTTAAACTCTCACATTTTGAATCACTGTATAATACTATAGTATTACTATAGTATTTTTTATAGTATTTTTGTACCCAGGGAGTTGCACAATTTCAATGTTCTCAAAGTACAATGACAATAAAGGCTTTCAATTCAATTCAATTCAATTCAATTCAATTCAATTCAGCCACTCCTTCCTCACCCTCATCATCTTCTTGTTCTCCCTGTTCAGCTCCATCTCCAGCGCAAACACGTCCCCGACAGACGGGTCCTCTCCTCCTCCTCCTCCTCCGCCCATCTTCTCCTCCTCTTCCTCCTCCTCTTCTTCACCGTCTCTCCATTGCCGCCCCTTCACTTTCCCCTTTAGTCCTTTTCCCGCCGCCTTGCGCCTTCTCCCCGCCGTCTCCAGCTTCACTTTAGCCTTCTGCTCTTTTTCCACCACGTAGTCTTCGTCATCCTCATCGTCCACGTAACTCAGTGTATCCCCTGCATCCTCCTCATCCTCCTCTTCAGAAGAGGGGGGCTCTGTCGTGCCCCCCAGCATGGAGGCAAAGGCCAGCTGGACCCCTGCACTGACTCCCTCCTCTGGAAGCCCATCAGGAGAGGACACACACACACACACACACACACACACACACACACACAGGGACCATTAGAATGTGACTTAATGATGCTACATAAACTATGGCTAAATATTCACGTTTCATTCAAATTATTATTTTTTAATTAAGAACACATGGAACACAGTTGACTTATTTACCTTTCACAACTTCACACAGCATTACGTTGTTGACAGTTACTCATATTAGCATTAAGATGTTGCTGCTGAAAAGGGAAGACTAATATTGTCTTCAATGCTTTGGAAGTTAAAAGACAAAAGTAAATAAATAAATAAATAAATAAATAAATAAATAAATAAATAAGCAGCATGACCTGCTGAAAGAAGGGGCTTGGTTCGCAAAAAACACACCTCAATCCAATTAGCCTGATTGAAATCAGGTGTGAAGCTGCAGCAGTACTACAGTACTACAACGTGACCGAAACGCAAACGGATGCATTTCCAGACTCATTTGAAAATGAATTAATTAGAACAAACACACACACAAACGAACAGGTGACAATGTATATCATTAACTTCGGGGTTATACAGCGCTTTTAAATAAAAATAATTTTGGAATTACCAAGCAGCAATATCACATACGCGACACCTTTGAACAATGCTCTGTTTTTACGAAGAAGAGAAATTCAAAGAGTTTGGTCATCAACCTTTGATCCCTGGTGTTTGTTTGGAGGTGGACGGCTGAGCGTCATCCTCAACATCTTCAGATAAAACGTCAGACTCCTAATAGAACAAAACCAAAGAAGAGGAACGAAAAACTTATCTTGACGTGCAGTAGTGGAATAATAATGATGTTGAACACAGATGTCTGTTAAACAGGGAGGACAATTGAAAGCTTAATGGCAAGGCAGCGTTTAAAACAAAACAAAAACAATGAACACAGCCCTCAAAAACAAAATGCAGAGTAAAGCCAACGACTTCCACATTTTTTGTGCACACGTAAAACTGTTAAAAGTTCAATTCATTTTTTCCATTCCATTGTTTTTTTAATGTCATGGTGGCGGTTTTTGTTTTTCTTCGTTTTTAACTATTCTTGCATGTCATAAACACACAGTGTAGTTGATGTTATCCTGAAAAAAGGGGGCTGCAACATTCACTCATCACATATTTTTTTTGACAATCCTAAAGTTAAAAAAATGAAAATGTGTCTAGGCGGCCGATGTATGATTAGGATAACAAGAGAGTTGGGCTACATTTGCAGGCTAACCTTTTTAAACCGTACGTAGGCACTCCCGAACAAAAGTTATCTCAGTAGCCACTGATATTGGTATGTTGTCTTTCCCTAGCTTACCTTGGCTTGTCGTTCATCTCTCCGTCTGTCGAACTCCTCGAAAGTTATCCTTCCCTCCAGGTAGTCGATCAGCTCGGCGCTGAAGCCGGACATCTCGCTCCCGGCACGCGACTAAAGGATGCTAATGGATAAACGCTCTATTAAAAACTGTGGCATTTCCCGAGCAATTGGGGCTACAGCGCGAAGAAACTGTGTCATATATAAATGTGTGTATATACATTCACAGAGAAACAGAGACTTCCACGGAGCCGGGCGCCCGAGAACATGCGCACTGCTGAGCAGTCACCGAGTGACGACGATTAAAAACTTCCGGGTTGGATGCCGCTGTCGCTGTGAAAACAGGAAGTGTTTATGGATTTAGCAATGTATAGTGGGCAAAAGTGAAAACTACAATCTTTCAGCCACTTTACTGCGTTTTTACTTCTAAATGTAGCAGATTTGGGACAAAACGAACGATTTCCAATTTATTTTATTCCCCGAAGTGTGAGACAACAGTTAACTCTTTCAAATCACATTAAAATTTCACTATGAGTTGCGTTTAAACTGAATTGTTTAAATTATCAATAAAAGCAAGTCTGAGTCGAAGAACTGGTAAAAAAAAACAAAACAACAACAACAAAAAAACAAAAAACAACTGGAGTAGCAGCTATCTAGTCTCAAAAAATATTATTTTGTCAAACGTTTGTCGGAGTAATCATTTATGAGATTTCACTGCCCCCGTGTGCTGAAAAAGGGCAAAAACAAAACGCGGCCAAAACTGTACACGTTAACAATTAATCTGGTTAACCGATGTGGCAGCATGGCCAAACAAATGAGAACGTTAATATAAAACCGTTTTGAAAAAGAGAATTTTAACTTTTGTTTCAAAGGGAATACAAGTGGAAATTAGTTAGTCATCAAACTGAAGCGATTAACACTTTTTTTTTGTTTGCTATTTCAGCGATTAACTTACACGGTAAATTCTTTTAAACAAGAACAAAAGCAACTCAATAAATGTTTATTTTTTTTATTCAACATCATTTATTGACACTCCCTTCGTATGAAGACGCAGACAACAAAGAATAAAAAAAAAAAACGAGACGATTCAACTCAACATAACGGCGTGCTTTATTGATATACAGTAAAGCAGTTTATAATACAGTAGTAAGGCATATATTTGGTGGAATCTGATATGTTGTGAAGTATTGATGCGTTATTGGAACAAAAAAAACCTCAAACATTAGATGCTTCAAATAAAAGGGAGCAACTGAAAAACCTCTGGCGGGAATTCAAACAGAGCCTGTTGGCCTCATGCTGAGAAAAAAATAACTCCAAACACGCTACACCGCCGCCGCCGCCGCTGCTGCTGCTGCCGCTGCTGCCGCCTTCCCAGTGGTTTTGACATGGAGTCAGGATGGAGCTCATGTAGTCGCACATGCTTAAATGCTAACACTTCACACAGCACAAACAAACAAACAAAACAAAAACAAAGTAAAACCAAAAAAGAAAAACCCGTGCCTCTGCGCAGAAAACAACCAGTAGAGGGCAGTAGAGCACTGACTCGCTGCAAGAGGCTGAGCCTCGTGAGAAGCCAAAACATTCAGTCGGAAACTCCTACAGCGCAATTCTGAGACGGACAGAGAGTGTTCGCTTCGGGGCGGCGTTTCTCAACTGGTGGGTTGCGACCTGAAAGTGGGTCGTGAAGCCGTTTTGATTGGGTCACGACTTCGTGGGCAGTTTTATTTAAAATAGAAGAAAAAGGGATTTTAAAATATGTAAATATATATTTTAAACCAGATAGACAGAAGGTTGGGCCGGCGTTTTCATTTCTGTGGGATAAATTTGAGCGCCGTGGAATAATTGCGGGTTCCTGAGACTCCAGCGGTTGAGAAGCACTGCCTTCGGGAATCCATCGCGGTTCATCCAGGTCAACAACGTGACTTGAGTCCAGTCAGCGATGTGGCCTCCGGGCTGCACGACTGGTGTGAGGTAGCGCTGGTGTCACAGGAGAAACCCTGACCTTGTGACCTCCGCAGTGTTCAGAAAGCAACATTCTTCCCAGGGACTCCTTCGTCACAGCGTCACGCAAAAGCTGGTGGCGAGCTTGCGACGCCACCGGCTGTGCGTGCACGTCGAGGCCTGAGCTGAACGAAGTGGATGCGAGCTTAACTGAGGGCCAGACGGGGCTCCGCCGTTTGGTCGCCTTGTGCTGTGATGTCACTCCGAGGAGGGAAACTGCAAATGGGAAGCGTTGACGACGCGTCTTCGTGTGTGCGCGCTGTGTGAACAGGAAGCGTCCTGAACTTCCTGTACGCATTCAGTTTGCTCTCATCCAATCATATCGTGTTCATTGCAATCAAACAATAAGGATGGAAAGAAAAAAGGTTATCAATAATTATCTTCCCTGATGTTGTTTTGTTGGTATTATATATATATATATATATATATATATATATATATGTATACACATTATGATTTCTATTCCCTCACCAGAAATGACAAAAGTCCATCCTTTTCTTCTTCAGAAGGAAAATCACAAAAACTCAGAAACCGTCCCTTTGTGATGTCACAACAAAGCAACCATTTTTCGCACAAAGTGAGAGCCAAATTTTTTTTTTCTTTATCAGTAAAATTGCACGTGTATAGTTAAGGGAAGACTTATTGCTATATGTCGTTTTTTTTAAATCATAGTGGATATAAACAGAACGAGTCATTTTAAAGAGCAAATTAATACATTGAATCACCAGCTCAAGCAATATTGCCAATTATTTCCGACAGCGTCCACTCTTTTGTGGACTACAGTTGCTGGTTCAATTCTCAGTGAGGCCTTCCAGTAGCACGCAGCACAAAAAAAAACAAACAAAAAACTGGGATTAAACTTCCGCAACGGAGGCGTTTGTGGAAAAAGAAAGAAAAAGTGATGGACGAATTAATGGACGGGTGGAGGGAAAAAAAAAAAAAAACAAGTTTGCAACATTTCGTTTGCCGATGGCCAAATAAAAAAAGCAGCACACACACACACACACACACACACACACACACACACACACACACTGTACTGTAAAGATCCAGGATGCCTGCATTGCCTTGACAGTAGTGTGACGCTGCTCATAGAAAGACATGAGAAAGCAGCCTGATGGTTACAATCAATCTCTCCCCCTCTCTGATTTTCTCTCAGTACAAACGTGTGAAACGCTCCAACCGTCGCCCCCTGGATACAAAGAGATGGCAAACACTCCCCACGCACTGCACACAATTATTTGTATTTCGTCGTCGCTACCCGCACCCCCCCTCCCCCTCCCAAAACCCTAATCCGGATTTATACAATTGCATAGAAGTTTAAAAACCAGCCTCTGTTAATAACAATTATAATAAAACAACTTCAGGGACGTTTTCTTTTCTTTTTTTTTTGATTTCTTAAGAAACTACTTAAATCTACAAGTTATAATGATCTCCCCCCCCCCTCCCCCACATAATTTTTTTCTTCTTCAGTTTTTCTCCCGTAACTGGTCGTCGCTCTCACAAAAATAGACGCTATATATAATATTCTCTTTGTAAACTGTGTGGGTTTTTTTTTCTCTCGCTCTCTCTCCGATCCAGTTGTTCTGACTAGAAAAGCATGCGACAGGTGGGGAGGGATGGGGAGGAGGGGAAGGGTGAGGAGGAAGAGAAGGTCAGTAGGGCAGGTTGGCGTGGTGCTGCTCGGCGCTGCGCTCCTCCGTCATCACGCTGACCAGCGACTCCACAGCTCGGCCCAGGTCGTCAGCCATGTGGAACAGACTGCCGACACTCGGGCCTGAGTGAGAGAGTGGGAGAGAGAGAGAGAGAGCGAGAGAGAGAGTGAGAGAGAACAAAATGCTAGCCATGCTAATGCTAATGTTAGCGTGGCGCCAGCGGCGGTGGTGGTTACAAGGGATAAATTGAGCAGTGTTTGTTAGTTGAGCTTTGTGAGCTAATAAACTGATGGTAGCACAAAAGATGCTAACTTGCGTGCGTTCCAAATGGGGAGGGAGCTAATGCTAATGTTAGCGTGGTGGCGGTGGTTAAAAGGGATCAATGAGTAAAAGGGAGAAATTGAGCAGTGTTTGTCAGTTGTTAGTTTGGCTTTGTGCGCTAATAGCCTGATGGTAGCACAAGAGATGCTAACTTGCGGCGTGATCCAAATAGGAGGGAAGCTAATGCTGATGTTAGCGTGGCGGTAGCGGTTAAAAGAGATTCATTGAGCAACGTTTGTTTGTTGTTAGTTTAGCTTGGTGAGCTAATAGCCTGATGGTGGCGCATGAGATGCTAACTTGCAGCGCGTTCTAAATGGCGAAGCTCTGCCTTTCAATTGTTAACACTTTGAGAATTTTGCAGAGTGCCTGGGGTTTATTGTAAGTACAATATAAAAGAACAAAACACCTTTATTAGTCCCACATTGGGGAGATTTGCATAATGCAGCGACAATAAAGGGCAAAGAGAAGGAAAATTATATTAATAGGAAATGCGTAATACCGTTAGCGTAGCAGCTAAATCATTTGTACAAGAAAAAAAAATATAACTGTCCATATAGATGTAAATAGTTGGCTTTTCCTTCCTTTCTTACTCTGTAAGGAGTTCATTTTATTTCTTTTGAATTCATGTATTTTTTTCTTCTCTATTACAGTACATGTTGCTGTAAGCCATGTAAATTTCCCCAATGTGGGATCAATAAAGGCATTCCAATTCTCATCCTTTGCTCCCTCTACTGGACTCCCTGTTTTGTGAAAGTGGTGGATAAAAGCCAACACTGAGACTTCTGGTCAGTGCAATAGTAGCAGTAGTGCAAGGAGCGCGTCATGTGGTCAGTGCACAGTGGTGACTATGTGGAGCCACTGACCTCTGACCTCTCACGGGTGTCCCCGTCGACCTCCTGGCTCGCCGAGAAGAGGGGGAAGAGGAAAGGAAAGAGGAGAAATACCAAAGTCAGTGTTGTCGGCAGAGAGAAAAGAGGGAGGGGAGGGGCGGCGGTGGAGGAGGAGGAGGAGGAGGAGGAAGAGGAGTGGAAACTTGTCAGAGAGTGAAGGAAGGAGGTGATACCGTGGCTATAAATTTTGAAATTTGATTTTTTTTCTTGCGTCTCTGGGAAGTGTCACCGCAGTGCCGCTGGATTAATAGAATTTTAATTGTGGCTTCAATTTTGCTTCCTAACGATCACAAGGTCAATAAAATTTGAAGAAATAAAAAAAAAAAGAAATTATCAGCGAGGAAATGTCAGAGGGAGGGGAAAGAAAGTACTGTTGGCAACCAGTGGAGGGCAGCAACGTGCTTTTGCTGCGACCAAGGATGTCAAACACAGTGGGGCCAAAATGTGAAACATTTACTGGAAAAACCTTCCTCCAGACAGAACAGTGAACCTTTTTGGACCCAAACAGGTTTGGCTTCAACCTGAATATGGAACAAGCAAAGCTTAATACTATACATAAATAACTTCATATTTCACACACGCAAAATCGAACTTCAAATTTAAAAACTCATTAAAGTAAATAAAATGTTAGCACAAATCCTATAGCTCTATTTATTTGCAGCTTTCTGATTTAAATTTCAACAGAAACTTTTTTTCCACGGGCTGATAATACATTTAAAAATAAAATGACAAGAATAAACCAATGAAGTCATAATAATTTCCTTCAGTGAACGTCCTGTCCTGATCGATGCGCCACAATACCTGCAGAGCATTCTGGGATTTGTAGTATTAGCGCTACATGTGCTGTATCATACCAGCAGGCCAGCAGCTTTAGTAGTGATTTTGTATTGGCCTTGCGGGCCACATATAATGACACTGCGGACCAAATCTGGCCTTGCTAGCCAATGTTTGACAGCAATGGTATAGTTTTTGCTTGAAGTAGAGCGACTTGAACTCTGCTGTTGTGTAGTTTAATAGAAGTGGATCATATTTCAGAGAGACCTCAGCTTTGGGGGTCACTGTTCAGTTATCAGCACAGAGAAAAAAAATGATATTAAAAGTGTAAACATCCAAGAATGGCTCATTGGTCATCACTATTCCTGATTACAATTTGGTTGTGCTGCAGTTGAGAAAGAAACACAGTGAAATTAGCAAAGCTGCAGAGTGCACTTGTTAGAGTGGCGCAGTAGTTTTGTGGGCTAATTATGGTTAGCAGCGCCGCCGCTAGCGTGGTTTCTGCTCCAGCTGCTTTCACTCTTCAGCAACCCCCGACCAAAGAGCCGGAACGCACAAAACTTGGGATCAAGTCGGAAGTTTGAAGTTTGTTCGGAAATATGAACCGTGCGTATGTCCTTTTTTCAGTTTGACAAATTAGAGTTAAAATTTCCATGAAGAAATAGGAGAAAATGTCGAAACAAGTAAATATGAAAAGGTTCACTGTTCTATCTGGAGGAAAATCTATTTTCAATAAATATCAATGTTGGACTGAGATTTTGTCCAAGTTTTACATTTTGGCCTCACTGGTAAATAATAAAATGAATAATAGTGTGAGCAGCATTTGTATCTTTAAACACCAAAGTAACCAGCGTGTTTTTCCAACGTAAGAAGCAGAAAGTACAGATATTTCTGTATAGACCCGGCCGAGAAGGACGAACAAACCCTGCCTCCCCGGTAACCACACGGGACGGTCTAGCCTTCGGCGTAGTTTCCAGCTTGCGTCACCGCCGTTCCCTCCTGCTGGCCAACCCCGGAAGTGACGTTTTTATAGCATCAAGCTAACCATTGGTTAATAAGCTAACCATTGGTTCGCGATGTAACGATTGCGTTGGATGTTCAAATAAGTAAAAACCCTACGTTTAAAACTGAATATTTGATGTGAAATTTCAATACTTAAATTTATACGAAGTGTCTTTGCCAGTACATGGCGCTAATTTCAGCTAACTTCCCAGGATCCCAGGATGCTTTGCAGCAGCACGCAAAGCACCCTGGGATACAAAAGGACGCTAAGGATAGTAGCAGTGCATCCTTGGAATCGGCTAAAAGTAGGGCGCATTTGAAGGGCGCATTTGCAGCGTAGGATGCAGAACCTGAATCGAGGCACAGCCTAGGTGGTAAAACAGAGTTGGCGACATTGCAAATTGCTAATTAGCCACATGCTAATTGGTTCTCTGAAGAAGAAGAAGAAGAAGAAGAAGAAGAAGAAGAAGATATCGCAGGAAAGAAATCAGGTGAAAACTGTGGCGTGTGAGCGGCTTAACGCACCCTGGCTGTGCGGGAAGGAGTTGTTGAGCTGCTCCATCACTTCCTCCAGCCCAGATGCATCTTGGGAAGGGCTGGACAGCTCGTCGTCCCCTGAGGCAGACAGACAGACAGGAAGACAAGAGCTTTGTAAACACACACACACTCGCTGTTTAACAGTGGAATCAGACTCCGGTGTCTATTTATAGGTTGGATGTAAATGAAGGGATGCAAGTGTGTGTGTGTGTGTGTGTGTGTGTGTGTGTGTGTGTGTGATTGCTCACCCATTGTGTCGGTGGTCTGGCTAGCGGCCACGCGCAGCGCCGGCAGGGAGGAGTCGGAGCGCTGGGAGGAGGTGGAGGGGGAGGACAGAGCCGTGCCGTTCACCTTGGAGTCCGTCTGACATGGACGCACGCACGAACACGCACGCACGCACACACACACACACACACACACACACACACACACACACACACACACACACACACACACACACGCATTCATGTTAAATCAGCAGCTTCATGAGAAGGGAGAAGTTAAACTATTCATTTGCACTATGTTTATATACATATATATACACACACACACACACTTTATAATGTGTATATACTGTACATTTGTATTTAATTCACTGCTATGTACTCTAGTTGGATGGTAGCTGTATTTCGTTGCTGTGTACTCAAACTACGGCCGGGGGCCATATGCGGCCCATTAAGCTATTTAAGCTGGCCTGCTGAAACTTGAAGAAATTCTATTAATAGTCAGTCATAAAATAGCTGTATTTCACGCATGTTTTCAGTGTTTTCAATGTCATTTCAATAAAGAGCTAAATATCGTGGGGCTTCAAAGACACTCATTTTGTTGTAACTTTGCTTTGGTTCATTTTCAATTGACAAAATGCCATGCAAGTCTATGGGGTCAAAAGTCAACTTTGTCCTAGAGACATGGGGCCACTTGCAGGTTCATCGGGATCCCTCAAGACGCAGCCATGTCAAATTTGGTGCTTCTAGGTAACCCTCTAATTCCAGCCTTATCGGTAACCCTAATGCCATGCAAGTCTATGGGGTCAAAAGTCAACTTTGTCCTAGAGACATGGGACCACTTGCAGGTTCATCGGGATCCCTCAAGACCCAGCCACGTCAAATTTGGGGCTTCTAACCCCAAATTTGGGGTTGGGGGGCATGAAAAATTTTCTTTCTCCAAGGTGGGGCGTGACAGAGAAAGTTTGAGAACCACTGCATTAAAGCAACATGTTTTCCACATATCCCATGATATGAGTTTTCCTCCTATGAGGTGGCTCACCAAAACACTCCATCCATCTGCTGCTGCTCCGGCCCCTCTAGCACATTTCAGAACGCATGGTGACCCCACCAGTCAAAAAGTTTGCCCGGCCCTGGTTGAGAGCTAAATGCTACTCTAACACCAACGTGTTTCTGAGGGGACGACTATTGGCTAACCCTAACCCTACCCCACCTGCTCCAGCAGCTGCCTGAGCCGGTGCAGCTGCGACTCCAGCTGCTTGTTGTGGTCCTCCAGGATCTGCATGCGCGCCTCCAGCCGCCCCTTGTGCTGCCGCAGCAGCTTGGCCTCGGCGATGAGCTCGGCGTCGCGGGTGCTCTGCGGCGACGCCGGCAGCAGCTCCGGCGGCGACGGCAACGGCGACAGGCCCTTCCTGTCGTGGGCCTTCTTCAGCCGCTCGTACTCAGACTGCAGCTTCCTGCGGCGAGAGAGCGAGATCGGGAGAGGGAGAGGGAGAGGGGTGGGGTGGGGGAGGGGGGTTAAAAATAGAGTTGCCAACCGTCCCTTAAAATACAGAATTGCCCCGCATTGGACAATGAAATGGTGCGTCCCGTTTTTCGGAGTTGTCTTGAACGTACATTTATTTTCAACGCAAACTCACGTTTGTTTCCATAGAGTTTGCGTTCAAAACCGTAATCTACGTAGCTGCAGGCAATACCACTGCGCAACCCATTCGCAACAACTGCGTACTGGCTGCATGGAGTAGGCTTTGTAAAAGCCATTCACACCGCACTTTAGTGATTGTTGTGTGAAGATATGTTAAACTAAAAAAATTCAATACAATTTAAACATTCAGTTTATTTCTAATGTCTTTTGCTCACAAAGCAGTTCAAACTATGTGAACCATAGACTTTTGAAACCCTATTTTGAGTTATGATTCACCACTACTGGTGAGCCATGACCCCGACCACTGCGGGAGGGAGGCCTCCTTTATTTTTCTGAACGACAGTTGGCAACGCTAGCTTCTTCCATTTGCCATATGCTAATGTTAACAAAAAGAAAAAAAATCTGGTAAGATTAGAAAACTTGTAAATCCTGAATTTCTTGGAGGAGCTACTGTGATATTTTTTGTCAGCATTAGCATACAGCAAATATTAACCAACAATTTTGAACTGCGATCATCAACACTTTTTCAAACTGACCAAGCTAGATCTTAGCTAGCTGTGTGCTAGTGCTAACAGCAAATCCCTGTAGCTCCCCGGCTAAAAATTCATGCTAAGATAAAAATGCTAAAAAAAAAAAAAAAAAAAATGCTAAGCTAATGCATTGAGCGACACGATTAAAGCTAAAACGACGATTAAGCTTTTCAATCCGGCTCGCTGAACTTGAAGAAATTATATCAATAGAATAGAATCGCCTTTACCTTTATTGTCATCGCACTACAAGTAGTTAAAACGAAATTGCAGTTTTGAGATATATTGCACCCTATTTTAAAAAAGAAAGATCTCAAGGAGCTATAAGTCATAAAGTCAGTTAAGTCAGTAAAGACATTTTAATAGATCTAATTGCAATGCTTAAAAAGTGACAGTGTGCCAGGAATATTAATAGTCAGTCAGTCATTAAAGCTGTATTTCATCCATGTTTTCAGAGTCGTTTCAATAAAGATCTAAACACTGTGACACTGATTTTGTTGCAACTTTGCTTTGGTTGTTAGGGTTGGTGTGGCGTTTTAGCCCCGCCCACTGACCTGTTCTCCTGCTCCAGGTCGTTGAGAACCCTCTCCAGCTCTCCCTTCTCCTCCGTCTCCATGGAGATGAGGATCTGGGCGGGGCTGCGGGGCTGGCTGAGAGGAGAGCCTTGGTTCAGAGACTGGCAGTAGTGCTGGATCAACATGTGCTCGTCATCGCTGCAAGCAAACACGCACGCACGCACACGCACACACACACACACACACGATAGGCATTCATATGCGCACGCACACATGCGCGCCCGCACACAGAGACACACACAAGGATGGAGAAAAAATAAAGAAAAATCAGCAAGTGAATGAGTTCTGGGTGGCAGAGGAGTCAGGACGGCACCACAGAAGAAGAAGAATCGAACAGAGGGGAGGGGCAGAGAGAGGAGCACGGCGGAGAGCCATCGCACTGGCTTTTGTATCAGGTTGTCGCTTATTTTATTTGTATTATACAACACATGCAGCGCTAACACTAGAAATCCCAGAATGCTCTGCTGGGGTTTTGGCACCTCAATCCCGACAGCACGTTCAGTTGAAGGATATACTTAATGCTACGTCATTGGTTAATTGTTGTTATTTTATTTTTAAATGTATTATCAGCACTTGGAAAAAGGCGACTGTTGACATTTAAACAGGAAGGCTGCAGATAAAAGAAGAGCCACATGAATTTTATTTAAATTTTATTTATTTTGATGTGTTTCTTTAATTTTAAACTTTATTTTGCTTGTGTGCGATATGAAGTTATTCATTGTGTAGTATTAAGCCTTGCTTGTTCCATATTGGGTGTTCAAGCTGAACTTGTTTGGGTTCATTTAAAAAGGTTCACTGTTCTAACATCTGGAGGGAGATTTTCTCAATAAATATCAACGAAGTTTCACATTTTGGGCCCCACTGTGTGAGTTTGACACCCTCCTGATTTAGTAGACGCACTGTGAATTAAAAAGCAGCAGCTCCCATAAGCAAATTCCCTCCTGGTCTCTGATTGGTCGCCGCTAAACAAAATGAATTATGCAATAAAAAAAAAAAGAAAGAAGCTTAATTAGTCATTTCCTGCTCCCTGGATGAAGCGCTCCGTTCCTCTCTCCGTCCTTAAAAAACACTTCCTGTCGGAAATAATTAAACATCTGTTCACATTGCTGCCGCAACACCCCCCCCCCTTCTCTTTTTAATCATAGAAAGCGATGCAAACTCCACGAAAACTTTAAAGCAGATAAACACTAAACACATTTACATGAAGGCTCGTTGCGACGGGAATTCCGGGAATTCTCTCTTAATTAGCTCCACAGCGGAGCTCGCGATCCCAATTACAATTACCCAGAGGAAAGGTTTTCCCATCGGGGGAGGAGGCTTGCTGGCGAATATTGCCCAAGCAACATCGGCCGCGTGTGAATAATTTTGCATGACATTATGATTTTTTTGCGCGGGCTGATTTTGGTTGTGAGTGCGTGTGTGTGCGTGGAGGAAGAGCCACCGGCAGCCAATGGAGACGCGAGTCGGGTGGAGCCGCTTCACACACACACACACACATATACACACATGTGCAACCAAGGGTGCCGATGGGGTGAGTGAAACCAAAACGAAAAAGAGAGAAAAGACGAGACAAACTCGAGAGGGAAAAAAAAAAAAACAACAACAAAAAAAAACGATAAAAGAAACAGAAAAAAAAAGAAGCGTTCCTCACATGCTCTCATTGGGTGAGATACTGTCATTCAGATAAGAGCCGTTATGGTTCTCCATTTCTGCTAACCTGCAGGGAGGGGGGAAGGGGGGGAGAAACAGAGTCAGTCAGTCGCAAACACCACACGCTTAGCACGCTAGCAGTTAGCAGACGGCCAGTATCTTGGTTTCTGGGGGAGCGTCGGCAGGTGGGAATCATCTTCATCACTGTGGGAAATACGAGGGTGAGCCCATGAGACCCCCTGAAAGCCTCAAAGCTAAATTTTAAAGGGGGTCGCCTCAGATTTTTTGCAAATAGCTAAAAAAAACAAAAAAGATATATGATTGTCACTAATGGTCACTAAAATGTCTTTTAAAATCATAAAAGACTGAAATATATTTCAAAATTTCTATTTTTGCGGGAGTTGCATCCAGTGCATGAAATACTATATCATAATATAGTTTTGCATAATATTTACAGTGTTTATACATAGCTTATAATACTTGAAATAATGCGGCAATAGTGTATAATTTGGTGTTTATATGTATACTGTAGAATTGTACTCTGTATACTGTAATATATTGTAATATATGGTATTACATTGTATAACACTTAATGTTAATATATAGTGTCATAGAATATGGTAATGAATGTATATATTATTTATAGTGTCTATATATATTAAAATTTCACATCTCTCTGTGGCAAAAGTGCAACATTTTAGCCTGAGGGCTTTAAACACGAGAGCAATGAAGTGCGTTATTGACAACGTTATTTCCTTGCCGCGTGCTGACTTGGGGCCAAGCTGCCCGAAAGAATGAATAAATGCCGTTTGTTCTTGGCCCTGTGCTACTGTTTGCTGCGTGCTTGTTGCTACGGGTTTTGAACCCCCTGCCCCCCAGCGTACTCCTGACTGAGTTTCCTCCTAGCGTGCTGGTCGTGATTTGTCGTGCTTTCAGTGTACCTGAGCGACAGTGTTGCCAACCTGCCCACTTTCTCGCTAAATCTGGCAACTTTTTTGTCAAAGGCCACAAGCGACTTTTCCAGGTTTCATTTGGAGACTTTTCTGGTATTTTGGAGACTGACATGAAAGCGCGTATCGTTCCTGTTTCGTACACTGAATGGAAAAATATTTAAAGCTTTTAATGATCTTAAAGACATTTTTGTGAAAATTTGTGATAATAAGATATGATTTTGTTTTAGCTTTAAGGAAAAAAAAAAAAAGTATACGAGGAGCCCCCCCCCTGAAAATTTAGCTTTAAGGCTTTCATCGGGGGTGGGGGGTCCGAACCCCCACCCCCAGGCCCTCCTGTATATCGCACACTGCTTAGATCCATGAAATATTGTAAGGTTATTCTAGGCCTCCTGCATAGATTGGTAACGAGTAACCAATGTAAATTTGGTTACGCGCACAACACAAAAAAATGTCGTCCCCTCAGACTGCACCATTACCACCATCTTCTTGTGTGTTTTTTTTTTTTTTTATAAGAGTGGGCTCTCGCTCATCCTTGAGAGCCTCCCCTTGTAAAAAGAGGCGGGCGGGCGGGCGGCTCAGACTCCACGCCGAGATTCGCTCTTAAATTTTACACGGCCCAATTACTTACTGGCCTCTAAACTGATGCCATCGATGGGGGGGGCTGAAGAGGGGTAGGGGGTGTCTGACCAATTGCGCTAAGCTAATGATGCTATATAACACTGGGATGACACACATTTCGTCCTTATGAAAGTGTAAACGGTGTAAAGTAAACAGTGGAGTGTAAAATGGGGCAGAGCGATAAAGTTTGATGACGTTTGTTGATGTTGTGCGTTAGCCTAATAGCTACACGCTGCTGGCTGAAAATTCTTTGCTATGCTAAATGTGTAGATCAGCGAGCAACAGAGAGCAACAGAGACACTGGAACAATTTGGGAGAGAAATGCTTTTTCTGTTTTGGCTGTGTTTTTCTGGTAATTCTAAGCTAAGGGCGTTGAGCCGCACGATTGAGGCTGAAATAAGCAGCTGGTGCTGAGTGGCTAACAGGTCATTAATAACATTCTTATGTCTGCGTCAATAGCTGCATTTCCATGACCCCTAGCATTGCGCAAAACACCTGCAAATCACAATTGTACTTTGTCAAAATTTTAAAAATATCGCTTTTATTTTGCGAAAAACTGTAATGGAAATGCAGCTAGCGTCATTAAGCTAAGAGTTAGCTCATCCGCTCAGCCTATCGTAGGAAGTATACAGGGAAGTAGAAAGCCAAGCGCACGAGCGCCTTTAGTTTGATTGTTCTCAAAGGCAAACCTCAGCAAAACATGGCATGCTAGCGTTAGCTCTATTAGATTAAGAAATAAAATGAATGAGCAAAATCTAAACCCAGCAATTTTGAATTGCAATAATCTTTTTCGACACACGCAGACTGATGGAGCTAGACCTTTACGTGTTTTGGATTTCAGCGCCGTGACCTAAGATAACTGTGTGCTAATGCTAGCAAGAAATCACTGTGGCTCTCGAAAAATTCACGATTCACCAGGTTTTATTATCTTAGACTGCCACCAGTAAAGCAGCCCTCAATGATTTTCAGTCATTGATATGAGGGTTTAAAGTTTTACTTTCTAAAAAAACCAAAAGACTTATTTCGGTGGGGAGGCAAAAAACAAAACAAAAAGAGAAGAGATTTGCACTAATCCTTTGAAGAAAACAAAGATATTATCTCTGGCCATTAATTCCAGCCTTGTAAACACACCTCCAGGCTAAATTTTCCTCCAAGCAAATCTATTAGTACCAAAGTCTAAAGAGCAAAACAAAATAAACTACAAAAAAACAACAACCAAAGCCTTAAATTGTCGGCTGTTATCGTTACTCTGTCAGAATGCTGGTGCTTTGGCTCAAAGACAAATTCAAATAAAAAAATAAAATAAATTAAATAAAAGAACAAATGTTTCAGGGCGTCGAAAGCGAAAATGGTTTGAGCAGATGGTTGGCAGCGACCCTCTGACGGCCCAACGGCGCACCCTTGAGGCTACTCCTTCACTTCCTTTAATCTGCTTTGTGTCGCTAACAGGAAGTAGCTGCACCCCCCGAGAGGAGGAGTGGCCAGAGAAACAGGAAGCGGTGGCCGAGTATGTATGTAAAAAAAAATAAAAATAAAAATTAATATATATATATATGTATATATATATATATATATATGTGTGTGTGTGTGTGTGTATATATGTATACGTGTGAGTATATATGTATTATATATATACAGACATATAGTATATAGATGTATGTATGTACATACACACATCCACAAATATATACATATACTGTATATACATATAAATACATAAATACATAGACACAGACGTATATATATATATATATATATATATATATATATATATATATATATATATATATATATAGGCTAAGTGTAGGAGACTGAGGCGACAGTGAATGCAGAGGCAGTCACTAGTGTGTGGGGGGTTGGGATCAATATGTCAGACTGAGTCTGGCACCTCACGCTGACTCCACCGAGGGGCGGCAGCGGTGGCGGTGGACTGATTCAATGAGCGATTGATCGGCCGCTTGATTGACTCGTTGTCCCATTGACCCCCCCCCCCCCCACCGCCCCCCCCCTCCAGCATCGGGGGTGGCTGTGAACTCGGAGAGCGGCAGCCACATTGTGGTTGGTTTTGGCCCAGTTGGCTGTTCTGAGCGACTGGGAATATCGACGTCCTTCTCACTCTCACTCTCACTCTCACTCTCGGTTCTGTATGGATGATGATGCTCTCAGACGTGGTGCGAGCCACATAGAGGCACTGGCCTCACTCTCACTGCAGGCTCACTGATTCCACAAGGTGGGTGATTGGGGGGCAGGGTGGTAAATACATAAGCAATGAAGACTTTAGCTCCGCCCTACACCAGAGGGATGATGATCTGCTCATCTGGCAGCAGCCTTGTTGTCTCAAGGCTCAGGTGTCAAACTCTGGCTCGTGGAATTATATTTGGCCAGCGAGGCAATGCGAGAGTGTGCGTGTATCTTTATTGCAAAAGTAACCCTTCCTGTGCTATATATATATATATATATATATATACATGGATATATGTACATACATATACATATATGTTAGTGTTGTCACAATACTGGATTTCAGACTTCAAAACGATATTTGGGAAAGTTTCAAGGGGCAGGAGGGGGGCGGGGCCGCAAATCGGCTGAAGAGTTTTGTCGACGGGGGTGGGGAGATCGCGCTGAAGTCCCGCAGAAGTGTCTTCGCGACGCAATTTCCCTCCTTTCCTGCCTCGCAGGGAGGTAGCGGAGGGAGCGCTCGCAGCGTTAGAGTGTGTGTTAGCGGTGCCGCACGTCGCCCTGATGTAGTACCGATATATTGATACTACGGAGAAGTCATAGCGTATCGTTTTTAATTTTCACCGAAAAAATATCAATATATTGATTTTTTTAACAACACTAATACTGTATATATATACATATCTACATATATATATCTGCATGTATGTATGTATGTACATATACATATATATATATGTACATATATATATATATATAGTGTACTGTATGTATATATATATGAACAGTATATACAGTATATATATATATACACTGGGTCCTGCTGGTGCGTGCTGGTGGGTGTATTACCGGTTTGCGTAGTGCTCAATCCGGGTGTGTGTGTCATCGTGGGAGAGCTGGGGGGACGATCCAGGCCTGTGGGGGGGAGAGAGAGAGAGAGAGAGAGAGAGAGAGAGAGAGAGAGAGAGAGAGAGAGAGAAAACATGAGGAGGGAGTGAGAAACAACAAGCCTCGTCGAGAGCCGCTTACAATCCGCTTGCTGTTCTGTCGACAGGAGTCAGAGGGAAAAAATAAATACTAATACTGAATAAGAAATAAATAAATAAATGGGAAAAAAAACGCTCAGATGTTAAAAAAGAAAACAAACAGAAAAAACCCCCCTGCAAACTTCTCTTTACAAGGGCACCTTGGTGTCTCCGAGTCGCCTCCTTTCAAGACGGAGGAGCTGAAAACACGAAAGTTACTTTGCTGGCTGTGTTGTGTCTTCTCCGTGACGTGTGTGTGTGTGTTCTCCCGCCCCTGATCCCAGATTATTTCACCACGGCTGCTGCTTTTCTAGCCGAGGTGGCGTCTGATGGAGCCGCACCCTGCGAGATCTCGTCTCCATGGACCCGTCGCAAAGTTGGTCGATGGTTCGACTTCATAAAGGAAAAAAAACGTAAAAAGAAAAAGTCTGGCCATGACCGTGGAGGACAGCAAAAATTTAAAAAATTAATCAGCTAAAAAAATAACGAAATAAATTTGTAAATATGAAGAGGAACAAATGAAAGAATGAATAAAAAAAATAAATAGAAAGATGAATAAATAAAAAACACAATTGGGTGTCACCCTGGCATAAGGGCTCAGCCCCTAATAGAGAGATGAATGGATAAAAGTATAAATGGAAAAATATCGATGTATGAAGGTAAATTTTGTCATTGTTTATCCCTTTTGTCATTGTAGAACTATGAAACTATGTCTTTTCCTGTGGTCCATGTTTTTTTTTTGTTTTTTTTTACATTTTCATTGCTTTTCCATTTTGCACTTTGTTTTTACCAGACGGACTGGGCTGTCAATGAAATGCAATCATAAACCTTGTGTGTGTGTGAGTGTGTGTGTGCGCACGCGCGTGCATGTGTGTGTGTGGTGTAGGCAGGTACTCACGCGTGGTCAACAGGCCAGAAGTTGATCAGAGTGACAGGACTGCAAGACAAAAGAAAGACAAAGAAAGAAAGAACGTGAGACAAGGAGATGGAGGAAGTGGGCAAGCAGGGAGCCTGCGCAGCAAGGCATGCTGGGATGCAGCATAAAAAAAACCCCGCAAAATTTACACCCTGTGCTCAAAGGCTGCACTCCAAAAAAAGTGAGTGTTTATTTGAAGCGGGCCATCGCTCTCCCTCCTGAGCTTGCCGGTGAACTACAGTAGCCTGCGTGTACAAGTAATCTGGATACCTCGTCCACCTTCTTCTTTGTTGGTTTATTAGAGGACGCGAGTGTTCTCCCTGAACACGGAACCTGCTGTCAGGCGACCTGGATTGTCCACACCAGGCTTCCTTAGAAATGAGGCGATGCAAGATGGTAGCTAACCGGGAGCAAGACCCTTGAACTGTGCATATTCTTATATATAAATAAGAACCGTTCAAAGGGTAGAAAAACCAAATGACTTTCTTTGTACTGCGTAGTAGTATCCACTTTTAATAACATTATTAAGTATTTTTGGCAGTATATTAAGCTTTTACCAACATGAAAATTATAAATCAGGCCCAATTTTGCACACTGGACCTTTAAGAACACATCAGGCAAAGGCTGAGATTTGTCCTCATTTTTGTTTAGCAGCGAAAAGTTGCTGTGGAAAGCAAAACTTCAAAGCAAAAAACACAAAAAACACACTATATGGGTGGAGTTAGGTAAGTGCTGAGGGAAGTTAACAAGCAACTGGCTAATGATTAAACTCCACTTGTGTCCTTTGCAGTAGGTCAGTCAGCAGGAGTTTGCCCTCCCCTGTGTGTGTGTGTGCGTGTGTGTGTGTATGTGTGCGAGCGCCTCACGTTTCCATGTTGTCTCCCTCCAGGATGGTCTGGACGGGCAGGTAGCCCATGCGCGGGTGTTTGGCGAAGTAGCGCTTGGTCCTGAACTTGTTCTTCAGCACCTTGGCGAAGTCACGCACGTCCTCCCCTGATGTGGTCTGCCAGACAAAGAGGGGGAGATCAGTGAAGAAATACATATAGTACATACATAATGTAATGTAATACACCCTGAACGTCACGCGCTACCAGTCAACAGTTTGGACCAACCCTATGAATTTAATGTCTTTTCTTTCATACTCATGATTATTGACATTGCAGTTTCTCACTGAAGGCATCAAAACTACGGATGAACATACATGGAATTATGGAGGAAAGAGTAAAAGTGTAATTTAAAATAACTCATGTTTTATATTTAAATTCTTCAAAATAAACACCTTTCATAAAAAGTGCGCATGTATATATATATATATATATATATATATATATATATATATGTACACACACACACACACACACACACACACACACACACACATATACAGTATATGTAAATATACATATACCAGAGAACCGTTTTAAGGGTAGGAAAACCAAATTACTTCTGTTGTACTGCGAGTATGTATTTTTATGAATGTATCTATGGCCAGTATGTTAAGCTTTTACCAGTATAAAACCAAAATGAAGCCAAATTTTACACACAGGACCTCAAAGAGCGCAGACAATCCTGCTCAACATTCTCCAGGGAAGAAAAAACACAGTGAAAGAGCAGTAAGACTCGTACCGGAGTGCAGTACTCCACCATGGGGTACTGCATCTTGTGACCCTTGGCAACGCGGCCGGAGAAGAAGCAGCTTTGGCAAATGTCATAGTTGAAATGCTTCAGACTTCGATACCTGCGCAAATCAAAGGGAGGGGAGGGGAAGGAGGTGGAGGAGGAGAAGGGAGGTTGAGAATCAATAAAAGGGGAAAAATTTACGGCTGTGTTTTGTCACCGGCAGCCAGTAGTTAAAATTCTCCCCGGCCTGAAACTGAATGGGAAGTTTATACTCTGGCCTTGGGGACTCTTCATGAACATTTATCACCGCTGCCCTCGTGAAAGAGGAGGCCCGCCGACAACAAAGCAGGCGCACCTCCTGCGACTCAACCTCACATATAGTTTGCAACTGAAGACACACACCAGCATAGGGTGAACACTCTCGTCCGCTTCTGACCAAATGGAAATTGCAACATTTAAAGTGCGGCAGCGGCTAAACAAAGGCCCAGGCAATAACCGGAGCGGAGAGGAGGTTTGGTGGGTGGAGGCGGCGACAGCAACCGCCCTGATGATACGGTTGAAGCTGATGTGGTTTTAATGGGGGGGAAAAAATGAATGAATAACAAAATAAGCAGCAAAAAAGTTTTTTTTTTGAGAGGGACAAACGTCTTAAAGATAAAGCGGTCCGCGACTCGTCAGCCTGCGCTTATTTAGACTATTTCAGCGTTAATAAATGCTACATATATCTATACACTACCAGTCAACAGTTTGGACTCACCCTATGAATTTAATGTCTTTTCTTCCATTCTCATGACTATTGACATTGCAGTTTTTCACTGAAGGCATCAACACTATGTATGAACACATATGGAATTATGTAGGAAACAATAAAAGTGTAAAATGACTCAAACATGTTTTATTTTTAAGTATGTTTTAATTTTTTAAAATAGCTTTGATAAAAAGCATTTAGAGTTATTTGACCTGTTTTTCTGTTGCTCATATATTTGATGTCTTCAGTATCTATCTGCAGTGTGTAAAGTTGTAAAGATAAACAAAACAAATGCACTTTTGACTGGTAGTGTGTGTGTATATGTACATATATACATACATATATATGTGTATGTACATGCACCAAAACATATATATATATATGTGTGTGTAGTCATCCAAAAAGTGAAAAGCTCTTTGTTTTTTACTTCTTGGAGTTAAACAGGAACTCCTTCTTTCCCGACTGGGGAGACTGGTGTGCGTGCACGTGTGCGGTGTTGAGTCATTTAGGAGATCATGAGGCAAACGGGCGGCCGATACGCGCTATAGATTAAACATTAATGGTTCTTCACAAGAGCCCCGCGAGCGCAGAAGCTGTCGCATGCCGCCGCCGCCGCCGCCATCGCCGCCGCCTGGGCCTAATTGAAAATGAAATTAATTTGCTGTTTTATCGCAGCCTGCGTAATGACACGAGGAACAGAACGCTCCGGCAGGACCTGAAGCCGATGATGGGACACTCCTTGCAGATGTTGCACTTGGCCTGGTGCTTGGCTGTCTCGGCGGCGGCCACGCGGTGCAGGACGGGCAGCCACACCATGGACTGCGGCTCCAGACGCATCCAGTCCAGGAACATGGCAGCCTCCAGCTCCGGTTTGTTGTTGGCCTGCAAGAGGAAAACACAAAAAAACACAAAAAAAATCAAACAAAAGAAATAAGACGAGGAGGGACCGGTTTAAAGTGCACGACTCGACATTGTCTTAAAGATAAATAATTCAAAATGATGTAACATACATGAAGTCTGGAGAGGTTTCATTTCTAAAATGTGTTCATGAAATGTAACATGTTTTTGTTAAAAATGCAAACGCAAAATAGACTCCTGTGTTTTTCCAATGAAGGCAACATTTTCGCACAAAGACAAAAAGCTGAACCTGAAAACGTTTCATAAAACATGGCGCCGCGAAGCCCCGAGGGCGGACCATCAAATATGCATTAAACCAGAGGTGTCAAACTAAAACACACAGTGGGGCCAAAATGTAAAACTTGGACAAAATCTCAGGCCAACATTGATATTTATTGAAAAAAATCTTCCTCCAGCGGACCCAAAGAAGTTTTGCAGCTTAATAAAACACATGTGCAAAATTGAATTTCAAATTAAAAAAAAACTCATCAAAATAAATAAAATGTAAATAAAAATCGTCTTCTGATTTAAACTTTAACAGGAAGATCTTCTCATTCATACAAAAACAAAGTAATAACAATAAACCAATGAAGTAATAATAATCCTTCAATGAACAAAATACCAGCAGAGTATTCTGGGATAATTTGGCCCGTGGGCCAGATTTTGACACCTATGCATTAATCCATCCAGCTCACGCGTTTTTTTTTTTACGTCTGACCTTCGAGACAAATTGAAACGTTTTAACTACGCAAATACCCGACTCAAATCGACGCACGGCGAAGGAGGATTAATCTCAGGGCAACGTTATAGATTAATCTGTGCATGTTCCCATCAGCGGGGGGTTGGGGAGGTCGAGTCGTCCCTTTCGAGGACGCAGCTGGAATCAAACCCTGCTGTATCCAGTTGAGAGACCAGATGAGATTAGGTTCGCCCACCTGCTGGTGTGCGCGGCGGCGAATGAGGCAAATCGAGCGAAATGGTTGGCGAGGCCGCCGCCGCCGCTCCCGCTTCGTTTCGGTCGAAGATTTAAGAAAACAAAATGAAACGGGGTGGGGTTGTGGGCAGGGGGTGGTGCCCCCCACAGTTTGGGATGAGCAGCAGCAGCAGCAGCAGACACGGGAGACGCGTCTGGAACGGAACGGGTTAGCGACGCTCCGAGCTGCGAACAAATCAAGGCGGCGGAACCGTCGCAAATACGGCGAAACAGAAAAAGAGAGCAAGAGTAAATGAGCCAGTGAGAACCAGAGAACCCCCGCCCCGACACACACCCTACCACCGGGGTTGACAACTTGCACGTCTTGCACGGTGTGTATTAGCCCCCCCGTCAGTCAAGGCGTCTTCGATAAAATCACGCAACAAAGCGTGCAAGACGGGAGGCGACACCTGCTGATTGTGATTCCCCCCGGGAGACGGGGAGGGCGGGGGTCGGGGGGGTATGATTATCTTGCCAAAAAAAAAACACAATTTGGGGGGGCCGCTACGCCTGTCGAGCTTTCTGCGCCGCCGCAACAACATGGCGAACAGCGATCGCACTGTCGGCTCCCGTCACTCACGGCTGGCGCAGGATTTCTGAGGGTGACGGTGGAAACAAACACAGCCTCCGAGTTCCGCCTCGCTGGCGTCAGGGTTTTTCTGTTTTGAATTCTCTCAGCTGGAATGACAGCAGTCACCATTGCAAGTATTGAGAGGCCTAATGAAGCGAATGTTAAGCTTGAAGGCTGGTTTGTAGTTTACTTGTCTTTCATTGCGGGACGAGTGAATGTTGCACCTTTGATGGCTAATTGATTAATGTCAAGTTCAAAAACTGTGTCTAAAGGTAAAGTCACAGATGCTAAAGCTAACAGCTCCCAGCCAGGACTGCCATTGTAAAGCTACTTAGCGGTCATCGTGTAGTAAATTGGACTACAGTATCTCAACCAAAGTCTTTATTCTAGAATATATATATATGTATATATATATATATATATATACATATATAGTATTGATTGCTATGAACACAGGTTTGCTTTTGTGCAAAAATAACTTAATAAAGTGAGCTAAAGTGGTAGCACTTCAACACCAAGTAAACACCGGCTAAAAATCATTTTGCCGAGTTGAAGCAAATATTTGATGATTACGACCTTTCTTCTCTTGAAATAATTTTTTCTTAGGTTGTTGGCTAGCTGACGGTGCCGTAGCAATTACCACTAACAATAAAAAGCATTTCAATACGAGGAAACTTTAAGTTACTCTTTCATTGTTGACCATCTTTGTCTTATAGTCCCATAAACCCTTCAGTCGTGCGACAAAATCCGCAGCTTCCGCACTCGGTTGCTAAGCTAAAGCTAAGCGCTGCCGCGCTGGTCAGTCAGTGGTCCTTTTGTTGAGCACATGACAATGATTTTTTTTTTTACTTGGTGAATACTTTAGGGTGGAGGGGGCGGTGAGGAAGAGGAGCTCAATTTGGTGTCCAAAGTAGGGACTTTAGACATGAAAATGCTGGATCATCTTTTGGAGATCAGGGATAATCCTGTCAGAGCGCAATTACTGGGAGCCTCGGCTGGATTTGCGGCTTGTTTTGTGGCTCGAGTGTTTTGCTCGCGCACAGACACACACAGTAGCACAAAAGGACGGCTGATCTCCGACGCTGGCAACTCTCCTCCTCCTCCTCCTCGCCTCCCGGCGCTGTCACGCACTCCATCATCTTGATGCGCCGGTGCGAAGGAAGATGCCTTAGTTTATTCCACCCTATTTGTTTGCGAGATTATGTTTTTTATTTTTTATTTCTTATGGCCGTTGTTGTTCTCCTTCGCCCATAAAAATTCCGTTCCGGTGACATCTACGCAAGCGCCATTTGTGAGATTCCATGCCGGTTGTCATTCATTCCTTCCCTCGTGCATGTAAAGACGTGTGTGTGCACGTAAAGACGTGTGTGCGCACGCACGCACGCACTCTCCGTTTCCAGCCTTCTTTGCTGGATTTCCATACGATTTTTGGATGTTGCTCGAGTTCTAAATCTGCAAAGCTCCGATTCGGCAAAGCAGTTGTTTCCCATGATGAATAAACCGTTTTCCCTGACGCATCATAAGCTTTGACGCCAGAGATGCCCATCATATTATCCCGAAATATGTGAATGATGCAACGTTCTCAACATCTTGACAAACTTTTCATCATCTAATTTTGTCATTTTTAACAGATAGAAAAGTCAAGTTGCTTGTGTAATACTAGCACACAAGACAACTGAGCAGTATGAAAGGAAAAGGATGTGTAAAAAGTATTAGTATTAGTAGTATCCTGGTATATAATAATAATAATGATAATAATTATAATAATAATAATAATAATAATAATAATAATAATAATAATAATAATAATAATAATAATAATGACAATAACAATAATAATAATAATCGTAACCAATGGTTAGCCCTAGCAAAATGAAGGAAACAAATCTTGGATTCAAATTATAATTGAATCATTATTTTTGAACAATTCAAGCCGACGAATCAATGATCCCTGGTCATGTCCATCCTGCTCACTGCCAAAGAGATGCTCAGCATTTTAATTTCAGTTAGCATTTGTGACAATATTAGCTTGGCAAACATTAATAAACAACATTACGTTGAACCATTTTCCCCTGACATTTTTTTCTTCCCCATTCTGATGCTCTCTTCAGCGAGTCTTCTTCATTCAAACGCAATTTCACCGCTCAAAAACGTTTTCTGGCCAGCGCGAGGGACTTACGAACTGGAAGCAGCTGCGGACGGAGGGCTCGATGTTGGAGCCGCCGAAGGAGGCGACCTCGCCGAGCTGACGGGGGATCTGGATGGAGTCGTGGAGGAGAAGGCCCAGGCGGCGCTGGTCGCAGAAGCCTGTCGCGCTGGCAACCTGTCTGAACAAGACTGGGGGGGGAGGCGGGGGGGGGGAGGATGGAGTCGGAGGCAGAGCGGAGATGCACAATTAGCAAGAAGCAGAAAGGAGGGCGGATTATGTTTTAGCTCTCTGTCTGTCTTTAGCTCTGAGCCAGGAGTTGGTATTGCATCTTAAGTTTGAAACGATTTTGGTATACTGTTTGGAAATTGCAAAAGTCGCTGTTTAATAAGTGGACATAAATCAGTGACAGCCACTAAAAAGAAATTTTGCTAGTTGATGACAAGCGATGCACGACCATTGTGAGTAAATATCATCTGGATGCAACTCAAATAATCTTGCGAGCGCCTCTCTGTATTTTTGTGCCCCATGTGAGGCGCTAACTGGGGACTTCGCTCGTGGAGCTCAAGTGCACTTAGAAACTTTGCCAAGCAAATTTTTCAAACAACAAATTCAATAAGTTTAACTTGTTGTTTCTGTGACTTTACACTTTATTGTGAAAGCCTGAAAGAAAACAGCAGGGGGCGACGCACAAAATGCACGTTGCACTGGCACTAAGCCGTGTGAAACGATTCAACCACTGGCCTGTTAAGTGTTTTTTGAAAGTGGTTAAAAGACTCAGGAGTTCCTGTAAGTTTTCTGTTTTTTCCGCCAGAACGCATGTGGTGCTCAATTTCATGGTTCTGGTTCAAGTTCCTGGTACAAGTTGTAGTCCCTCTGGGAGACAAAAAAGCAGAAGATCTTGCTTTTTTCCCCTTTCCCTCTTTGAAACACTGGGAAATCTTCCTTGGCTAGACATGAGAGGAAAGCGGGTTTCTTTTAGACTGTTTCCAAACGTGGCACTGAGTGAATTTGCTTCGCGTGAAGCTTGGAATCACACACTCGGCCACGGTTTCAGAAAACGATCAAACAAACAAACAAACAAAAACCTCTCATTAGAAGTTGTTGATGAGGCAAAGTTTGGGAGAAATTTATGCTTTCTCTTAAAAAAGGTTTAACGCTGGACTGAAGCTTGTAAACCAGCCAGTAGAAGTATCTGAACTTTGACTGAGTGCGTGTGTGTGTGTGTGTGTGTGTGTGTGTGTGTGTGTGTGTGCATCTTACATCTGTACTTATCCTCCAAGTGGGCCTTGCAAAGTGAAATAATGCCAGTTTTGAACGACAGGGTCCGGATCTTCCCGGTACGGCCGCTGAAAGACGACAGCCAGACATTTAAGAACAGACAAAACAAAAACGAAAAGTTCCAAAAGTGTGCTTGCGCGTGCAAGCTTAGCTCGGTGTTTGTGCGTGCCCGTACGTACGTGTCATAGACATTGAGCAGCCAGTTGAGGCACATGTCGACGCACAGCGCCACGTTAACCAGGTGCGAGTGGCCCTGCTCCAGCCGCTGGTACAGGCTGGTGAGGCAGGCGGCCAGCTGGGCAATGTCCAGCAGCTGCTCGTTCTGCTTGAGGCTGTGCTGCTCGAACACCTCGCAGGCCGTCGGCATGCCCAACAGGTCCACTGTGGCGGGGGGAGAGACGGAAGCGGGGAGGGTTAGCTTAGCACGGCCGGAGTTTTCGACAAAACAAATCCTTGAGTGCGTTTGGCTTCGGGGATCAACAAAGAGTCGCATTCTTCATTGATATCACCCACTGGTGTATAAATGTGCATGTGAAAGGGTGAATGAGAGGTTTTGTAAAGCGCTTTGGAGAACCGTGAGGGTGCTAGAAAGCACCATGTAAGTGCAGTCCATTTACCATTTACCATCAAGGAGGAAGGAGGAGCAGCGAGGCGCCTTCAAGGTACAGTGTGTATTTGGAGATTTTGGGAAGAAACAGCGACATCAAGTGGTCACGTTTTAGATTGCAGCGCTCTTTCGCTCATCCTCCCTCTCCCAGTCTTGCCAGTGAACTACAATGCCCCGCGCACACAAACCTGGATACCACGTCCAGCTTCTTCTTCGTTGGTTTATTTAAGAACACAACCTTAAATACGAAATGCTTTGTAAGGCAAGCAAAATGGTCCACACAGGCTTCCTTAGAAAAATGGCAGCGCAAGATGGCAGCTAGCTGGGAGCAAGACCCTTGCTATATGTATATTCTTATATATTTATAAGAACCATTCTAAGGGTGGAAAAACCAAATTACTTTTATCGTACTGCGTGAATACACTATTGTATTTATGGGCAGTATAGAAGCTTTTAAAGATATAAAAACTGTAAATCAGGCCAAATTTTACACACTGGACCTTTCATGCTGAGAAAAGTCCTCTTGAAACGACCAACTCACAGGTTCCGTCTGGCGGCTTCGCTTTCCTGGTCGATGGTGTGACTCATCGAAAAAAGGGGCCGGGCCTTTATTTTGAGCGCACGCCGGCTGTTTCCCTGAACGTTCGCTTCCAAGAGCGGACTTGGACAGCAGGAGTGCCGCTCTCACGGCTTTTATTCTTGTGATTGAGGGTGTATTTTTGGAAACGTGCAGCATCCCAAGGTTGAAGTGACTTTTTGCTAGAAAACAAACGCTTTGTTTTAGTTTTAATTTTTTTTTAATCCTCCACCGGGAGCGCAAGATCCGGCTCAGTGAAGAGTTGGCGAGACAAGTTCACACAACTTGGGGACCGTTTTGCAGTAGGAAGTGTTATCAGAACTAACTGGAACCTGTTGTGTTTGGTTGAAAAATGATTTGAGCTCAGATAAAAACTCTTCACATCAAGTGTTTTATTTTTGGTTCTTCTGAACTCTGGTGGATGTTTTCTAAAATTACGCATTGATGCAAGTGTCACTGTGGTTCCTAGTGGCTCCCTCATTTGGAAAAAACGCAGTCATGAAAAAGACCCACCGCCTGGGGTCACAGGGTAGTTCCCTGGTCAGTTGTCCCTGTTGGTTTGTTACTGGAACACCCGTTGTGCTTAATTTCATGGTCCCGCTTTTTGTTCTAGGTGTGAACAAAAGGCTTCAAACCCAAATTGTCGCTTCTTCCTTTCTTTCTTCCCTGCGCCTGGGAAAACTGTGATATTTTCTCCCGTGGACGGACACGGCGAGAGGAACGGGTTAAAGCAAAAGAAGCAGAAAATAAACGCAGAGCCGTGCTGTCGTCAAACCGAGATTGACCTCCGCCTATTTTGAAAAACACCTTCGTATCATCGATAGTGCTCGTGCGCAACACGGCCCGCGGCAGCGCTACGCCTAGCAGCGTATCACGCACGTAACAGCTCGTGGGCAGCTCGCACTCCACCGATCCGTGGGGCGAGAAAGCGAGAAGGCCGAGTAAACACGAGCCCCACACACACACGCAGCCTGTGTGCGCGTGTGCGCAGAGAGCAGAAATCGCGCAGGAAGAGGATGTGTCAGACGATGATGGGGACGAAAAACGGGAAAAAGAGGTGAGTTGGAAAAAAAGAGAACCACAGGAGCAGGAAAGACAAAGGAGAAGAAGAAGAAGAGTGGGAGGGCCGGAACGCGGGGAAGCGGAGCACTCGTGATGAGAGCGCCACGGGCTGAAGGAGACCGAAATATACACACGGGTACGGTACAAACAGTCGGAACGTACATAAATACATCTGTCGGATACTCACGGCAGAGGGCCTTCTGCAGGCGCCTGAGCTTCATGGCCGTCCTGTAGGCCGAGAACCGCACGTTGTTCAGGTCGGCTGTGGGGCGGCGGGGGGGAGAAAAATGAGAGGAGACTTTCAGGAACGCGGAGGAGGAGGAAGATTCAGGTTCAGGTTCAGAGAGCCGGGTGCGGGACTACTCACCCAGAGACTGGTAGAGCTCGGCCATCTTGGGGTGGTCCCAGCACGTCGTCTGCGTCTGGTGGCTGCCACGACGGCACAAAGAAAAGCAGACAAGGGACGGGGTGTTAAGATCTTTGCTTTGCTCCCTCCTCATCCCTGAACACCCCTGCAGGGCAGGGTGTTATCGTCCAAAATGACTCGACAGATCTCGAGGACGCAGCAAGATGGTTTAACCCTCTGTTCAGGCACTAGGTTAAAAGTTTACGTTAAGCTCAAGTTCAGTGATTGGATCACTTCTGGCCTTGGCAAGGGACGATACTGCTGGCACAGGGTGTCAGTACAAGGAATTTTGCATGGTCGGGGACCTTGGATCACTGTATAGGCAACTTTGTGGAACCACACACTAACCACATCAGTCAGGGACATTCATTGGTTCTACTCAATTGACAGCTTCTCTTGAAAGGCTGGTGAAACAACCCAGTGCTGATCCAAGCTCAGAATCATCGAAGATAATCCACACTGGTAATACCTGAGGTCAATCATTGCCAAAAGAGGTTGTCTTATACTGTAAAGGTGCATTCACCTCTGCCGAAAAGACACTCGACCGTTAAAATTTTGTATGAGATTTATTGCACAAGACTTTTCTCTCAGCACAGTGGCACCCAGACTCTTTGCGCCGAGGATCCCCCCACATGACTACAAATTACACCACGTGCGCTCATTCTGCGCGAGTTATCCCCGAGGGCGACCCATTTGGTGCGATTTATCTGAACCCACGACCAAAATAATCACGCGCGCCTCCATAATTTGATTTATGGATGGAAGTAAAGTGGGAATTAAAGTGGAAAATAATTGATCCCATTATGGCCCAGACCCCTGAGACAGTCCTCAAGGACCCTGCCCCTCCCCCCTTTCAGAAATTGGCCAGCGACTCTGGATAAAATCCATCAGCCTCAACTGTAAATCACTCGCGCTGCCCCGAAACGGACCACCGGCGACTTGATGAGTTATAATTCAAACTGAAGGGGGAGAAAACGGGGACATTTTCATCCTCGGCGAGGTTTCAAAGAAGCGACGTGAGGATTCTCATCGCATGCGTCGCATTTGACTCATTTCGACCTCGCCTGGTGCTCCGACTGTAAGGGAAGTGAATTCAGGGAGCAGCTGCTGGGGCAAATGAGAGGCGGCAGCCTTTCAAACACGGGATAATGCAGGAGCTCCGACGTAGGTGACACCCTCCCTTCCGAAAAAACATTAGACGATGGAGCAAATTCTTCTGGGCGACACAACCGTGCATTTTAAGAACTGGTGAATCACTACCCCCCTCCACTCCCCAAAAAAGAAATCTGTGACACTAATCCTGATGTCTGCATGGCTCTTCCCTTCATCTTTTAATCTCAGGAAATAAAACTGCAGGCACCACAAAGGCGGACGTGGGAGCTCGATGGCGGGAAGAAGGAATGAGGGCGAGAGCCAATGAGACACACCGGCGTCTCACTCTACCCTTGCACGTCCTGCTGGGCCGCGCTAACTCTGCGTGTCCCGCCACGCCGGGAGACTCAGGAATTCAGCCGCACGCCGCGCAGCAACCGACGGAATAACAATGAAGTGCGCCTCGGCTCCGGGGTCCTGAACCTTCTCCGGTTTTCGAAATGTCGAAAAGGCTGTCGGACACGGCTGGTGTCAAGGCCTCACCGCGCGTCCGTCTACTCAAGGCTCAGGACTAATTAGGAGTTTTCTTCTTTTGTGGCACCTCACCTTCAACGAAGCTACTTCCACTGTCGATTCAGCTTTTCCGAAAAGGGACGCACAAACAAAGAGGTTGTCGAAAGGAATGGAGCTCACAGTGGGAATTTCAAGAGACAGTAAACATAGCCTGCATGCTAACCTGTTCAGTCGAAACGTTACTTTAGTTATTTTTTGTTATTACAGAACCAATCACACATTTTCTAAAAAATGCATACCGCATCATTCCTCTAACTTTACGTAACTTACCGTAACCTTGTTAATTCGGAAAAATGCAGCACTTTTTTTTTTTTATATATTTTTTATTACTGAATTTTCAAAGGTTTGCCCTAAATTGATCTTGACCTATTATACAGTGATAAATTTGACAATATTAACTAATAATTGGGTAGAAAAACTGCTAAAGAATCAGAGATCATACAATATGCTTCCAAGGGTTACAATGCTTTAGGTATTACGAGTAGAAACGTAGAAAAAAAGTACACGACAGGCTATTTTAGGTCGGACCAACTATGGTGTAACTTTTTAAGTGTTAAGTGCTATAAATTCCTTGCTAAATTGGTGCTGGAACTCCAGGACACCTGGAGTCCAGGGGCTTTGTGTCTGCTGGGCCATTTTTTTTGTTTTGTTTTTTTCCACCCCCAATGATGTCCAATAAAAACAGGAAATTGAAAGCTCTAATTGCATTCATCTAGTAGTCCGGAGTTTTCAAATCCCTCATTGCTCATTCCCCCCGATTTTAAATTGAATTGAATTACATTGGAACTTTGTCACAATATTGATTTTGCACATTGGATGGGCTGTATCAACAAATATACATGTTTTATTTTGATATTTTATATAAATATAGATTTTTTTTCCACACAAATGACTGTGTTTCAGTATTTACAAAAAAGAACCCTTTGGCATTTTGCTACAGTCTGGCAAAGGCCAACCCTATTAGCATGTCTGTGCCAACGTTCGCCGTTAGATCCCAGCTGAGTGTCGTGATCTGAGCTCTAATTTGCAATTCACGGCGTCTTTAAACACCCACTCCCGAGCGAAATGCCATGCACAAGAAAAACATTAGGGCCCCTCTTGTGCTCAGCGGCGGTGAAAACTAATTATGTTACTGTAAAGCAAAGAGCCGATTTTCCTGGTCAATAGCTCCACTTAGCATCTGTTGTAATAATTATTGTGCTAACATGATAGGAAATGCCAGACAGCCAATTCCACACGCACTTATAACAAAGCGTGTCCGTTTGAGTGTAACAGATTAATAGAAAGGGAAAAAAACTCAACTGTCAGATATATGCTCTGGCAAATGTGGTGGTAATGCCTCAGCTCTCTGTTTACATAAAGTTAACAGAGGCTACATGTCTCACCAGCGAGGCAATTACGATTTTCATTTGGAGCACATCAAACATATTTTTTTAAATCTTTCCAGGCGCGAGCGAAGTGCAGAAAGGGGAGAAACGCAGTCCTGGAAAAGGAAGAAGCTTCTTTCTATTTGCTGTCTTGTCAAATGCAGATGGCTGAACGGCCGTTCTGAGCCACACAGGCTGAAATACTGCGGCCGTTTCTCTGCTAATGCCAGAATGGAACGGAGACGAACAGCAACCATTTAGCATCCTAATTACGTTTTTGTGATTACATTTTTTGTTATCCAACAGTTCCCACTTCCCCAAGTGTTGAGAAATCCGATTTTCAACTGTGGAATTCAAATAGTCGAGATACTGTCACACGGAATGCGTCATACCGCTGATTTCAGATCTAATACCAGGTCAAACCAAAGGTGGTATCGCTGACACTAATACTCGTTGGTTGATTCAAGAATTACTACGGCGTAAACACGGGTGAAACACAAGGACACAACCTTACATAAGATGCTCCTGATGCCGCGGCCACGCTTGTTTTGCCGCTGAGTGACTTAATGTGACCTGCATGAGCAGTAGGTGTTTGTCAGTTTCGCTTTCTAAGGCGTACCTGTACCACAGTATCCCGCTGTCTTTCAAAGGAAATGATGTAATAAGCAAAGGGAATGAAGAAAATGCCCTTGATTTTTGGGTTGTTCCCTTCAGGGGTGGCCAAAGCCAATCATCTGCCTCCACCCCATAATCTGTATCTGCTTCTTTTACACCGGATAACTGTGTCCTCCTTCATGACATCGGTAAATCTACTCTTTGGTCTTCCTCTAGGCCTCATGCCCACCAGTTCCAACCTCAACAACGTGTAGTGCAGCAGGATATATGCAGGGTTTTATATAGTATAGCCACTTATTTTTCAGTCAGCATTGTATATACCCACTTCTCAATGTTGCTTGAAAAAGGCCATGAATTAAAGGTATACCCACTTCTGCACCTTGCCTTCACTCCTCTGTATGTGTCCAGGTCTTCTCAATCTGGCCCTTCTGATCTTATATGAGCAGTTTCTCTTGAGCACTCATGCCAGATCAGGCATGGGTAAACTATGGCCCGGGGGCCAGTCTGCGGCCCATTAAGCTTTTAATCTGGCCCGCCAAACTTTTAGAAATTATATTGTGTTTTAAGAGTCATTTCAATAAAGAGCTAAATATGGTGGGGCTTCAAAGACACTCATTTTCTTGTAATGCTTTTGTTTGTTTTCAATTGAGATTAAAACACGTTTTCTACATATCCCATGACATTTTTCTTCTTCCTATGAGGTGGCTCACCAAAACATTCCATCCATCTGCTCCTGCCCCTTTGTCACATTTTAAACAACATTGTGTCGCATCAGTCAAAACGTTTGCCCAGCCCTGCCTCAGATCCTCTCCATCCTGGTCTCTCACAGAGAACCTGGGCATTTCAAACTCTGCTCCCTCCTAAGCAAAGACCACATGCGAGCTACTAAAAGTCCACCTAAAAGCAGTCAGAGAGGATATTTTTCAACCTCCATTGGTGCAATAAATAAATAAAAAAAATAAAAATATCTATTTCACAACAGGTGTCTGCGTTGACGTTTACCTGCATGCTGTAGTGGGCGACCTCAGTGGGTGTTGCGGTGGAAAGAGCGAGGACAATAACTTTCTGGCAAAGCAAACAAAAAATGAAAAAGAGGCCCAGTCCAATCGTTATTGGAGTTTTTTTTTTTTTTTTAACACTTTCCCTCTGCGAGCACAAAAGCCATTGACCTCGGCCTGCTGAAAGCACACACGTTGAGGCGGCCGCACTCAAGTGCTCCCGCAATTAACCTTTGTCCAAAAGGCAGACCAATAAAAATCCATACGCTGCTTTTATTCCCTGCTTGCGTCGCCCGTGTTGTTGCTCTCCACCACTTCCCACTCCAGATAATGAGGACGGTGGGTCCCGCGGTGAAGGGCTACTTACAACAATCCTCCGAGCGCAGAGTCTCGGGCAAACAGTAGCTCAGTCAACTGGCCCCAGCCGCAAGCCACTCGGAGAAATGCCTTTAATAACCGAGCGGAAACAACAAACGCCGCGGTGGGGCTTTAGCGGCGAACTACGGACGTCGCCTGACAATGACGGCAAACTTGCAGGTGTTTATATCAGATGCTCGGGGGAAGAGCGGCAGTAAACAAGAAGTAATAAGACTTTGAATTTCACAACGCTATGAGGCGATGATTGCGGGTCGCTTGACCGTAAGATGGAAGACTGGAATGGCTCTATAAAGCTGGGGACGTACATGTGGCCTGGGGGCTCAGTGTTCTTTGGAATTAAAGGAGGACAACTGGAGGACAGCCTGTTCCAAAGTCACCCTCTTCAGCTCTTCAACGCGTCTTTCGTCAGCGTGGTGTCCTTTCTGCAATGTCTTCTCAACGACGTCTCAACAATGTCTTTGACAACTTTGAGGAGAAAAATCTAAAACCAAATCCTTTCACCGGGCTAATCCAAAATTCATCCCAAAAGCCTAAACACTGAGCTAAAAAAACAAAAACAAACAAACACACACACAACTTCATTTGTTGTTAAATGTCATATCAGCCACACTAGGGACCACATGAAGCACAAAATTAAATCATTGGGTCGCACCTTGCTGTTATTGACAGCTGAGGTTGATTTGCTTTGATCAGGGATTCAATAAGACGATTTGTTCTGCAAGACACTAACGATCATTTTCACACTAGGTTTGATTTGTTATATGTTTGGTCCGTCACACATTAGAAAACGAGAAACTTGTGCGTCTAGATGTGCAACACTGGCCTCCGTGTTGGGATTTTCAAATTCTTTCTCTTTTCGTCATGCAGTTGCTATGCTAATTGATACGTTTTGTACGTTATCACAAAAATACTTACAAAGCCCTCTCAAGATTAATATAAAAACTGGCGACAGAAATCTCTGTCTGACACTCACAAAATCTTCCGGTCACTTTTATTCTTATCAAGTTATTTCGTCAAATTTTATGCTAAACATATGACTAATGTGACCAATCAAAGGTGGGAGAGCCAGAACAATTCATGGGAATAGCGTTGTAGGAACACTTACTCCAATAAACAGTAGAAATAGTTCCTGCCAAGCAGAATAGCCATATGAGGAGATGCGTGATAAAGAACTTCAAATGAAGATCAAAGAGATAATGCATCTTATTTTGAAACCTTGAGAGCACCACCAGGGGCTCAATCATTTTTGTGGTTTTAGTATCAAAGGTAGCAATCCAGAATGTCGCGGAATTGACCATAATTTGATTTGAATTCTGTTTTTTGGAAGATAGAGGAACATTTTTCTCAAGGTTTCAGGCTGGTTGCTAAAACATGGTGCAAAACCTTTCTGCAAGTAATCCAGGCACGTAGAAAACGCCACCTGGGACAATGGAAAGTTAGCAAAATGCTAAGGACACGCTTCAAACACCTTCTGTTTGTTAGGTTTGGTGTATTACAAAATGTAGAGCACCTGCAGTCACAAGTTGTGAACAACAACATACTTAAATGGTAAGAAAAAAAAAGCACAAAAAGTAGGAATTTGGAGAAAAATGAAATGGATCTGAACTTTATGCAGTGACTCACAAAGTCAAGTCAACTTCAACCTCGAAGTGCACAAACCTACACTTCTGCCAAACCACCAGTTTTGAACATCCTACAGGAAAACAGCTTTTTCTTTAGAAGAGGAGGGCGCCTCATTGCCCCCCTCCACTCTCACCCTCGCCGCCGTTAGCCCGGAGCCAGAAAAAGCACCTCAGCCAAACAAACACACCCGTGTTTCAAAATGCACCAAAATCCACAAGTGCGGCCCAAATGGCTGCCCACAAGGCTACCCATTGAGATTAATAAACAACAACAAAAAAAGAAACCCACAATCATATCACAGCCGCAGCCTGCAGGGAAAAAAGCTCCTTTTCTTTCTTTCTTCTTTTTTTTACCTCTTTGATAGGTGAAGCCATCTCCCCCGGAAAATGTTTCATGGCCTCGGGACAAAGCCGAAGTGTTGATAATGCATCGTAAAGTGTCAAAAGATGAAGTGGTGCACGCCAAGGAACTCTGGCGCGGCAGTCGGAGGAGGGATAATCGCTGCCTTGCTCGAGGGCGATCCGACTCAAGCCGGCGAGGGAGTGGGAGGACGTTCAGACGCCACCATGCTCACAACTCGCGCTGGCGAGGACTTGAAGAGTTTGATGGCGTTGACTCCAAATGGCCAATGAAACTTAGAAAACTCAATAAAACAACAGTTCAATGCTAGCATTTAATTCCCAAAATATAATTTTCTTTCATTCATTTATATATTTGTATGTTTCTGGGTGAAAAAATTATTTAACTTTTACTTAGTTTTATTTCTGCAACTCATCATATTGTTTTATTGCCTGTTTTTTTTTTATTTTTATTGTTTGCATACGTAGTGCTCCAAAATTGATCTGCATAAATTCTAAAGGTTCAACGTTCTGTCCATTTTCAGGTCTTTATCTGTTATCCTGGCACAAGTGGAGCAGAATCAAACAATTCAATATCAGAATGTTTAGCCCTCTGTTTACAACTGCCACTACTGACACTATGTCGGACCTCTTCTACATCTGCAATGGGGCAAAACCAAGTCAACTACGAGTTTCAAGCCACCTACCAAAAAGGGAAATCTGTGATATCACAAAACGGCCAATTTCTTTCAGCGCTCTCTGTCTGGAAAGCAGTTGGCGAGGGAGAATTTTGAACGTTTCGAGGAGCTTTAAAAAGCTTCGAATGAACCCAAAGATGAAAAGTTATTAGGACTGACGGACACGTCTGATCTGGGTGATGGTGACATCAAGGAGATGAGATGGATTCCTCATTTTCAGAGGAACACGAGGAACGCTGATTTCAAATTGAAATAGATCTGAATTGTTTTGTTTTTTTAAGGGTTTCACTTTAGGGTTTTCATTTTAGATATCGTCTTTACGCTTTGTAAAGTAATCCAACGAAGGAACCCAGATTTATGGTTATGAATGCAAAGAAAGAGACACATAAATACATAATAAAGCAATAAAGCTGTGTCATAAAAACAATCTGGGCTATTTTAGGGTCGTCAGTGCGATGGATGAATGAAAAGACATCTCCCCCAGCCCCTGGGGGGAGTTTCCCACTGATTTCTTGCACACTACAAAGACAAACGACGACTCAAAACTTAACCGACCTGCTTCAATTTTCCCAGGACATTCTGATCATCGCTGGATTATGAGAGGCAATCCCAATCTCATCAACTTTACATGCGAAATGACTTTGTATTTAGTTGCCACTGACGTCTTAACTCCTTGAGAGCAAAACCGCAACACACACACACACACACACATGGACACGTGCCGCCGCACAATAGCACCTCCCCGCACACACAATAGGACATATTGCGGTGTGCCGGCAGGCTGAGTGGTGACAGATAGGCAGTTTTTAAATAATGGATCCGCGCATAAGAGTGTCACTCCTCGCCGCAGTCAATTAACGGCTCTGGGATGAATGATTAAAGGTGGTTTATGGGTTGTGGCAACGTCTTTCTCTGCCCGTCATCGAGCGCGCTGGGGGTTCGGTGGGGGGCTGACAGAACGTTTCCTGCACACCAGGCATCTGAATGAGCGCAGACAATGGCCTTCAGGGATGTAATGCGAGCGCGAGGAGGAGAAGAAGGAGGAGGAGGAGGTGGAGAAGGAGGGAGGGAGTCAAAATAAAAGGGTGGGAGAGAGAGAAAGAGAAGCGGGGCTTTAAAAAAAACTGAAAGCCATATTCATCAGTTTGACGGGAGAGGAGAAGTTGTTTCAGAAGGAGACGCTGCGAAAGTGGCAGGAATTAATGCAAATTGACAATGCGAATTCTTGTGACGGCGGGGGTAGGGAGGGAGGGTTGGGGAAGGGGGGCGGGGGGGAGGTTGATGAGTCAGGACGAGTTCTGTGGTGACTCGGCGGCCCAGTTTGCAACGTCTCTTAGGCCCTGTTTGCACTTGGTCACTTGCAACTGTTTTGGGGATCATATCACGAAGGACGCATCTTGAAGCATCTGTTCGCACATGGCATTGACATGCGTCTCGAGCGCGCCACTTGTGATGGCATTAGTGCATTTTTAACCACTAGCAAAACTACGGCTAGTTTCAACTGAAAACGAATAAGAATCAACTTCCTGTTTGCGGACTATATCAAGTCACTCGTTTTAATTCTACTGCAGCTCGTCCGTATTATCGGAAGTCGTGGACAAAGCCGGTTAACGGTCTTAGAGCGCCGATTAATGAGAAGAGCAGCATGGAGAAGAAAGAGGGCTGCAGCATTTGTCTCTGCTCTGATAGCCGCGGAACCAGAAAGACGCGTATGGATCCGAACGAGGAGTAACGACTGGTGGGACAGAGTGGTGATGACTTCATTTTCGGATCAACAGTGGCTGGCAAATTTTCGGAAGCAACGTCGCACATTTAAACTCTTATGTGGGAAACTGCGACCGCTGCTCCACTGACAAAATACGCTAATGCGGAATGAAATTTATTATCATCCTAATAAAAGAGTCCATCAAAAATGATTTGTTTTCGCGTCTTGTTTGTAACTTTATAATGACGACGCCAGGAGGTGGGGCGCCGACCAAGTACGTGCACGGGAGAGGTGAGCGGAGTAGGCGGTCGTTAATGTGGACTGAGATCGCATTCTGTTCACACGTCCGTGAGGAATGCTATGCTATGCTATGCGAAGCGTCGAAACCACCTCCCTGAGGTGGTTTGAGTGATCGGATGACAATACGGATTTGGACTGTTTCCACTTGGTTACTTTGTGTGTTTTTTGTCGATCGGAACACGAAAAACGCCTGAAATGACCAAGTGCAAACAGGGCCTAAAAGGCATAAATTGCAGTGACGTGGATTAGGAAATACATTTGGGAGCTTCTGGCTTTGCTAGATGGCCAGGAACAAATGTATGCGCTTCCTTTGGCTAATAACAAGCCCTCCAGCGACGCACATAGAGTGCAAATCAACACTGCAATCTACAATTCTTTTGCGTCTTTAAGTCACTGCACCTTAACGCAAGATCGTCAAAGTGCGGTGAGCCTTCCATGCCGTTAGGTGTCACTAGATCTCACGCACCGGGCCTTTAAGTCACCTGCCGCAATTTCAAATCTGTCAAAGTTACAGCAGTTAAAACAAAAGCAGATTAAAAATTTTTGTTCTGTGAAAAGGGGAAGATTCAGAAAGAGGGAGAATTCATCCACAATTCAGTATTGAGAGATGAGCTCCCATTTTATGTATGTATACATATCTATGGATATTTATGTATGTATGCATCTATGCATATATATATACACATACGTATATATCTTTATGTATGTATATATTTATATGCATGCTTTTGTGAAGTAAATATGAGACATTTTTCAAGGTTCTCCTGTCGTCCCTGTTCCAGGTGAGCAGACGTGAGTGTGAACTCATTTAGTTTTTGCGCCAGTGGGACCAGGAACACTCAGGTTTTACCCCCGACTAATTGTTGTTGTGAATATTGCCGCCGCGAGACATCTTTTTTTTTTTTTTTGCGTGCGTGCGTGCGTGTGTGTGTATTTTGCGACCTTTGCTGAGTCGGTTTGTTTTTTCGCGCCTCTGCTCGCCCCTTAATAACAGACACGTTAAACCCTGCGTGGGGTGGGTGCATGAGGGGTGAGGGGTACTTGGGAGGGGGGGGGGGCTCTTGTGATTAAAGGAAACAAGACATCATCATCATCATCAGCCCTGCTCTCCATTGGAGGAAAGAGAAGCAGTTAAATCAGCAGCGCGGGCCCAAAATTGCATCCCGCGATGCTGCTGACTAAAGACTCGACGCTTCATTAATTCAGCTCGAGCCACTCGAGCGGTGGGACTCACGTTAACGGCTGCTTCTGATAAACGGGGGTGGAGAGGTGTGGGGGCGGGGAGGGGTCTCCCTCGCTGCTGCTTGACATAGCCGCTGCCTTGAAGCTGCTGTTTTAAGGCAGCGGCTTTTAACTGGTGGAGTCTCTGGACCCACACATTATTGGTTTCCCTCGTCATGAAGTCGCAACTCGCATTTAGTCCACAAAAATAAAAAACGCCGACTCACTTTCTGTTACAGGGGGGTCGGCAAACTTTTTGACTGGTGGGGCCGCAATGAGTTGTAAAATGTGACAGAGGGGCCGGAGCAGCAGCCGATGGATGGAGTGTTTTGGGATCTGTAGAAAACATGTTGCTTTAATGTCCATTGAAAATTAACCAAAGCAAAGTTGCAATAAAATCAGTGTCTTTGTAGCCTCATGGTATTGAGCTCTTTATTGAAATGACTCTGAAAACATGGAGGAAATACAGCCATTTTATGACCTATTTACTATTAATATCATTTCTTCAAGTTCGAGGAGGAGGGGGGGGTGAAAAGCTTAAAGGGCTGCATATGGCCCTCAGGCCATACCTGTTCAATCATGTCTGGTAAATTGATGATGATTGAATTGAATTGTGTGTCTTGCAAAATAAAGGCCCAACATGTTCTCTCTCTCTCTCTCTCTCTCTCTATATATATATATTTTTTTTTTTTTTTTTTTTTTTTCTTAATGCCCACGAAGCCTCGATGCAATGAAGGCAACTCTGCGACTCACTTTTGGGGTCACGACCCATCAGTTGGGAAACGCTGCTTTAGACAAAAAACAAATAAAAAAGTCCTCTTGGTGCCAGCAGGAAGCTTATTCTTGCCCGAACATGACAACCAGCAGCGGGAATTCTCGCCTCGCTGGCCCTGAACGCCTCCTCATTCAAACCCGAAAACACATCGCCAGAGACGGCGGAGCTCCATCAGGATCTCATGCCGATCACAAACGCATCACGGCGGGTCGTGCCTGAGCATGTCACTGATGCCATCCTGCAACCGGAGCACTGTGTGTGTGTGTGTGTGTGTGTGTGTGTGTGCTGGGGCTTTTTCCAAATTTCCATCCATCAGCTGTATTTAATCAGCACGCACACACCTGCAATGGCAGCGGTGCCAAAAATCTGCACCACCACAGGTTTCACCAGCAGCAGCAGCAGCAGCAGCAGCAGCAGCAGCAGCAGCAGCATCCCGCTGCTCTCGTTTGTTTTCACATCAACTCCTAACGCGCGCTGGCGTACGAATGCACGCGCGCCAAAACCAGTGGCAATCATCATAAAGCGCGCGACAACTGTTTTGCGCAGCAAAATATAATAATAATAATAATAATAATAATAATAATAATAATAATAATTTCTGTTGTTGTCAATATCAAAAATACACTAATGCTGCACACTGGAATGGAGAGCGTGAACGCGCAAGATCACGTTCACACGAATGGGGAAAAGACGCCGGGGCTGTTCGGATCGGCACCACCGGTGGTGGTGCTGGTGGTGCTGGTGGTGTTGCGTTCACGGCGCCTGTGACGGAATGCGGCGCGTCGCTACTGCTGCTGCTGCTTCGTGTTTTTTTGTTGTGATTTTAATGTTTCTGCGCAGGGCTGGCTGGCGCTTCTTTCACTGAAAAAGGGGGTCACACATTCCCAGCAAACACCACTCCACCACCAACACACACACACACACACACACACACACACACACACACACACACACACACACACACACACACACACCTTCCTTCCCGGTCTCAGCAGCAGCAAGAATCAAACAAATAAACGCCTCTCGCACCCTTGTTTGCTTGCTTGACGGCACTCAACGCTCTTCTTTATTTCCCAACATGGCAGGAAACTGGGGGGGTGGGTGGGTGGGTTTTTTTTTTTTTGGGGGCGTGGAACCGGGTAGAGGTGCACGGGACAGCAGCGGGGTCGAGGGGTTTCCACTCAACCATTTCTTTGCACCATTTAAAAAAAAATGGGGGGGGAATGAAAAACAAAGACGTAAAATCACCCCCGCCGAGCCACCAAGAAGTGCACAACACCCCGACAGAGACACATACGTTCCGACTTCACAGCCCATCCTTCGCAAAATTGGGTTCTAAAATGACGCTCGGCGATCACTGATTCGACGAGTTGCAGCTTCACGGCTTCTCTATGGCGGTGACAAGGATGGACGTTCATATCCCGGCGTCCCATATAAGATATATATATATATATATATATTATTGTGACAACCACAATCACCGTTTCTGCGGGCATCCTGCTCAAACGCTGCGTGATTTTAATGCGGGAGCTGGAGCTGGAGGTGGAGCTGGAGGTGGTGTAGGGGAGGGGGTGTATGTGCGCCGTCTCAGCCGGCTATGGAGCCCCAGCAGCGGCCAGCAGCCAGCGTGATGTCTCCGTGTGTGTGTGTGTGTGTGTGTGTGTGTGTGTGTGTGTGTGTGTGTGTGTGTGTGTGAGAGAGAGAGAACAGGTTTACTGCATTACGACCGGCACAATTACCATCACAATTATTGAAGCCACCACAGTAAGAAAAGAAAAGAAAGGGGGAAAAGCCGCCACCACCACCGCCGCCGCCGCCGCAGATTTCCACCCCGACACTCACTTCCGAAGCTGCTCCCGCATCGCCGGTGATCTGAGTGGCTTCGCGTCCGATGAAAAACGACTCGATTCCCGGCCGATTATCCCCGAGTGTCTCCGCGGTCCGAGCGACCGTGTGTGTCCTCTGCTGCCGGAGAGAGGCGTCCGAGATTGTGGTACGTGTGGTTAGTGTGTGTCGGTGTGTGTGTCCCTCTGCGAGGAGAAGCAGTGGGTTGCAGAGAAATGACTGGGCCAGTAGTTAAAAAAAAAAGGCGATTGTCAATTACGGCAAAGGAGGAAACACGGACCGCTTCCGCTTGAGCTTCAGAATAAAAGCACTAATAAACTAGTGATTTTTTTTTTTCTTCTTCTTCCCAGAAACCCTTGGCCGTTTGGTTACAACACATTCCTAAGACTGAGACCCGTTTCAGATGGAACTATTTGTCGCATTAATGAAGCAAAACGTAATCAAACGTCTGTAACTCACTGGCAGAAGGAAAAAGGACAAGATGCTTGTGATGCTTAAGCCTTGTTATACGATTGATATAGTGCCGTATTACCAAATCACAACACAATCACGACATAAAAGAGGAAAATAAAGTGAATCACTAGCTCATTTATTTAAACAGGTACTTTAACAGACACAAAGTACTTATAGTATACATTAAGAATGGCCCAAGATGAATAAATCACATTTTGACCAAATGCCTAAAGTATTCTCCACGTCAAAAAGAGATCGAAGACCAAATGCAAAAATGAAATTAAATACAAATAAGACTGGTTGCAAGTCACATAGAGACAAGGACCTTTTTTTCTGTCTTTACAAAGCACATAAGAAACATTAAAAAACAACTGTGTAATAGGCTAATGCATTTATTTTGAAGTCTGGATTCTCTCCCTTCAGGTCTAACCCTGGAAAGACTTGACCAGACTCAGCTGAATGAGGCGGAGCTCGGGCTCCCTACCTCCTCCGCCTCCCTTCCCCCCACCCAAAGCAAAGGAGCCCTCAACATCCAGGGGAGGTTTTTCACCTCCCTGACAGCGGGGGAGGAGGGGGGAGTTATGGGCGGTGGGGTGGGGGCAGTAGGATGATGGGGGAGGGAGGCTGTGGGGGGGAGGCGGGGGTGGTCGACGGACTTTCCATCAGACGACCGACTTACAAGTATTTCATATTTTATGCCACGCTTGGTGAAAAGGGAGGGAGAGATCAAGGTCGTTTTGTTTTTTTTTCCAAGTGCCACATTCAAGGCCACGGAGAGCAGGGGACAAAATAACACTCACAAGGAGGCCGGGGGAGAAGAGGAGAAAGGTGGGAGAAAGTGGGTTGGAGGAGGGGGGGTTCACTTTTACCCAGCTAAGGAGAGTGTGGAGAGGGAGGAGGAGAGCTGTGTGTGTGTGTGTGTGTGTTTGGGGAGGTGGGGGGTGGTTGTCTTCTTGCTTTGGGAATCAGCAGCGTTCAAGGCTGCTGAAATGTAGGCTGTGTTACGCCAGCCGGGGGAAGAGAACAGCCTGTAATTTAGCAGCAAGTCTCAAACTGTTATTTTATCCCCAGCAGAGCAGCAGCGCTTCTTTATACCTGAGTGTGTGTGTGTGTGTGTGTGTGTGTGTGTGTGTGTGTGTGTGTGTGTGTGTGTGTGTTTGTGTGTGCAGCTTGGGCAGGGGAGAGAGCCAGGGAGGGATAATAAGGCACTGAGACGGAGAGAGGGGATGGATCATCCTGATGGCCGATTTTAAGCAGCTGATTGTGTTTATGTCGGGGGTGGGGGGGTGGGTTTATGGATTATTATTTTTTTTAGGTGGGTGAGCGGGTGGGTGGGTGGTGTGGGGCTTATTTCAGGGCGAGGCCGTTCAAATGGGCTCCAACGGCTGAATCGCGTTGACATTTCCGGACCGACATCTTGCGCGACCGTGTTGAAAGGCTACCGTTTCTCGCGTTCTCGCTTTGTACCAAACCAATTGGCTGCCTGTCAAGCTGTGGCAGCAGGTAAGAAACTTCAAACAAACAACAAAACAAAACAAAAAAGCCAAGGAGGATCTGCTGGAGAAGAAATACTAGGAAGTGGAAACTAGCCGAGCCTTGCGTCTGCTGAAATACATTAGAATCAATTCTGTGGCAGGTGAAGTTTTGTCAGAAGTGGATGGCATTTTTACATAAAAGAAAGAGCAAAAACCAAGAACAGCAGGGAGTTCTGGCTTTACCTCCGTATGGCTTTTGCAAGAGGTCAGTCTAACACAACAGCAGTGCGTAGTTTCCTGTGTCAGTATGGGGAGTGGGAACTGTCGGCTACGTTGACGACGTCGTGTTTGCTGCGTACACGCAATATGTAGCTAAGCGTATGTATGTACGTAGTTCTGCATTCCAAATTCGGACGACTTTGTTGATGTGCGAGTTGTGTTTTTTGACAAATGCGTTGGAAACGTGTACACAGTACGCAGCATCAACAGAAGACTCGATGGCGCTCAATGAGATCTGAACGAAAAATAACACGCTGCCTCGGCTCGTACATTTCCAGAGTAGTGGCTACCGTCGTGCTAGTTTTGAAAATGAACCTCGAGCGAAAACGCTAACTTCCAGAAAATCTATCTTGAAATGAGTCATTTCAATGAAGAGCTAAATACCGTCGGGCTTCAAAGACGATGATTTTATTCTAACACCTTCCCATGATGTATTTTTTTTCTCCTTTGAGGCGGGTCACTAAAACTCATCCATCTGCTGCTGCTATTGCCCCTCTGTCACATTTTAGAACCCTTTGTGGCCCCACCAGTCAAAAAGGTTTGCCCACCTCTGGTCAAGGAGAGCATATAAAAATAACTGCCCCCAATTATTTTGTTTGTTTTTCTAGTAGCAATTTACAGGCATGACAGTGAAAACATGGATCAGTTGACATCCTAAACATCCATTACATGTCTGGAGTTAAACACAACAGAGTTGTGTGTTGTCCGTGTGCGTTTATGTGGCGTACTCGCGCCGGTTGGAGGATCCCGCGCAAGTTAAAACGGAGCAACCTGGGCCGAGGAGCAGCTGGTCGCCCATATGTTGTCACCTCGTGCTCTCCGTGGGCACAGGAGCTTGCTCGCATTAGTCACGTCGCCGTGTGGGCGTCTTGTTTTTAGCGCCGCGCGGGTCCTCGCGCGAGTAACTCCGTGTTGCACGCTCGCAAGCGTGGAGTACACGCAACGCAGCTAGTGGGTTTTTTTTTCTCTCCGACGGGGATTTGTAAACAACGAATGCCCGTGGGTTTCCGGAAGAGGTATAGATTGGCTGTGTAACCTCAAGTGGACAAGCTGGAGCCACGGTGGCTAACCACACCATGATTGTGCTACGCGCTGGTTCGAGAAGTATCGACCGCTTCACTGGGGCCTCCTGTGATTGCACTGGGGAAACTTAACAGAGACAGATAGACTTTAATCTGCAAAACCCAAAGCATTAGATGCCCTAGATATCCAGGTCCCGGGAGGGTGTTGAATAAGTGGACTCAGTGAAGGTGTCTCGTCGAGCTCCCAATTCTTCCTTGGCCATTGATGTCTGGTCAGACTTTTTTTTTCATAAGCCAAACCACACCAAAGAACACCAAAACAGGAGTCCATGTAAAAACAAGGCAGGTTTGGCATTGGCGCGGAGAAATTAGCTGCTCATCCCTTAAACTGCAAACATGGCACCGATCAAAAGGGAAACAAACAGGCTTTCCAACAATGCAAGACTTAGTGCCAAAAGGACAGAAATAATCCACCAAAACAAAAATGTACTCACTTTTTGTGCTGGGTTTGTATACTTTCCTGTCCCAATTGGGGAAATTTACTTTTGGACACCATCTACCGTCTATCGTTTCCAATGAACAAACATTGAAAATGCAATTTCTTGAGCAGTGGACCACAGCACGCCATCTCGCACATCATGTGTGGCATTTGCATCCGTTACTACTCGGTCCACCACCTCTCAGTCATGCATGTGTGTGTGTGTGTGTGCGCGTGTGTGTAGTCAGGGAGCACTCACAAGCTCTCGGACAGCAGGCCAGGTCCGGCTTTGTCTCTGCATGTGGAGAGGAGAATGCGTCACATCTCTTTCCCCTTCCCACTCACTTTGTCTAAGCTCAGCGTCTCACTCGGCGTTAATTCCTCGTCCGTCAGGGAGTTAAGGCGAAAAGGCTCCGCAGATCAGCCGGGCGCAACGCGGCGGTGGCGGCTCCATGCAATCTCTTTCAACACGCTGCTAAAAGTTAACTGGACGACATCAAGCTGTTAGATGTTGATTAGCAAAGCCGGGCAGTGCTGCGAGAAGCGGAAAAGCCAGCTACCGACTCATTTGGTTCCCACCAATCACAGAGGAATTCGCACGGCCAAAATCGATTCCCCCCGCATTTGCTGACGTGTTAGCGGAGGCGCTAGCGAGCCGGAGGCAGACAAGCGTGAGCTAGCCACGTGCGTTTTCCATTTGTGCTGGACAAACCTGTTACCTGCAAAATGCACCAGATGTGGATTGAACCTGAAGCTCTGCCTGATATTCGATGGCTGATTGAAAAAAAGAAGCTTTTAGTGATGCGACCGAGGGAATCCTCATTGCTGCGTTGGTGCGGGGGGGGGGGGTATGCTCAATAAAGCCCAACGTATTCAGGCCGGGTGTCGAAGCTGTTGATTTGGGGTTTGGCGAGAGTTTTTCCACATCGAGTCACACATCGATTTCCTCACACACTGACTCAGAAGGAGAACGATCCCTGAAAGGTTAACCTAGTTATCTTGTCCGCACTGCAAATTTGAACCCAATATGACGCCTAAATCGTTAAATAACCTCCTTTGGAGGCGCTTTCACACTTTTTTTTTGTGTCACACCACGACGGTCGATCCGTTTCGGAGTGAAAATAACTCACAGGTTGACTTGGCATGGCGAGGAGGTGAAATGAGCACGTTTAGGAGCACATTGGTTCTGGTGCTGGAAGCCAAACACAAACACTGCAAAGTTTATGGGCTGCAGCGGAGGCCTGTGGAACTGGGCAGAGATTTACTTTGCGAGGCACTCCAACATCGGGATTGTCCAGAAGTGGCAGACTGGACTCCACTGGTTTGTTCCACTCACTGGCCACTTAATTTGGTAAATCTTGCTGGAACCGGGTTCCTAATTTGTAGCTAATTTGGTGATTTGACTTACTTTTGAGCAAGGCATTTTTTTTTCTGGATTTCATCTTTTTTTTTTTCTGGTCTGTTCTCCATTAGCCCTAGAGATAAATTGCGCCAGTGTGAAAATCCCAGTAGACCAACAACAACGTTCACCAAGTTCAAGTCAGGCTGTAAAACTGCACACAATAAATGTGTCCTTTTAATCGCTTTACATTTTTCCACTAAGGTGCAAGAAAGGCATATTTAAATGTCAGCATGTAGATAGCTGTAAATCTTTTTTTAATGTCTTATTTGTTTTTTATTAACATAATTTTCCATCTTTTTTCAACTATCCCATTGCTGTAATTATGCAAATTTCCCCACTGTGGGATTAATAAAGGTGTTCTATTCTATTCTACTTAAATCCCCCTTTTCCTTCCCTATTCTGATGTTGACGCTTCCAACTCCAGCAAGTCGCCTTCACTAAATCAACATGCCTGAACACATTGAGTTGCTGCCGTGTGATTGGTTAAATTGGCTAATTGTACAATCGTACTTTTAGGAGCGGTTTCGGTGGAACGTCAATCGTTCCGATTATAGTTTAAAAAAGGAACCTTGAGAAGTCCATAAACTTCCCATCAAGGTCCAAGGTCCAACGGTTAATCAGTTACAGTATCTGCAAAGTTTAGCACGTACTGGCACTGCAACCATACAAACGCCACCGCCCACCTTCAAAATTCAACCAGCTTCTTGGCGTTCACCCAAGCACTTCGGCACAAACGAAGGACTCCACTACTTGTAAAGCACGTCTTGAACCCCTCCAAAACATATTTTGTATGATTTTTTATTTTTTTGAGCTTTTGCCCGCCGTGCAGCTCTCTTTTTGGCAGCAGGCTGCAGCAGACTCGCTTAACATCTGGGTTGGCTGTCTGTTTGAAGAAGTCTGGCGCAAGTTTTTCTGCATCTTATCAAAACGATCGTGTCAGCGTCAGAGGAGAGAGAGAGAGAGAGACACACACACACACACACACAGAGAAAAGTAGAGGGTGATCCAAGGGTATTTATTTTTAAATAACCCTCGAAGGCAACGACATGTCAAAATTTGAACTGAGATGTTTTTTTTTTTCTTTTGCGATGAGATTGGAAAAATTCAAGCTGTCTGGAAATGCGAGGTTTGGCTACAAACAAGTGTGGGACTGAAAGAAAGTCGGCATTTCTGAAGAACTTGTGTTGTAACATAAGTTATGAGTCAGTTTCAACATTATTTTTTGTCACAGGGGAAAAACCATTCCAGCCAAAAAGGTACGTTTATTGTTATTTGAGATGAATGGATGAAACATTATTGATGAATGGATGTTCAATGGCAATTGATGAATGATGGATGGATGGATAGATACAGGTGAAAGTTAGTTGGATGGATGGATACAGTTGGGAGTTGGATGGATGGATGGATGGATGCAGGTGAAAGTTCAATGGATGGATGGACGAATGGAAACGGGTGAAAAATAGATAGATGGATACAAATGAAAGTTGGATAGATGGATGGATAGAGTTGAGAGTTGCAAGGATGCATGTGAAAGTTGAAAGCATGGATGGATGGATGCATACAGTTGAGAGTTTGACGGATGGATGGATGAAAACAGGTGAAAGTTAGTTGGATGGATTAAAACTAGTGAAAGTTAGTTGGATGGACGGATGGATGGATGGATAGAGTTGATGATACAGGTGAAAATTGAATGGATGGATGGATGATAGACACAGTTGAGAGTTGGATGGATGGATGAAAACAAGTGAAAGTTAGTTGGATGGATGGACGGATGTATGGATGGATGGACAGATACAGTTAAGAGATGGATGATGGATGAAAACAGGTGAAAGCTAGTTGGATGGATGGACGGATGTATGGACGGATGTATGGATGGATGGACAGATACAGTTAAGAGATGGATGATGGATGAAAACAGGTGAAAGTTAGTTGGATGGATGGACGGATGTATGCACGGATGTATGGATGGATTGACAGATACAGTTAAGAGATGGATGATGGATGAAAACAGGTGAAAGTTAGTTGGATGGATGGACGGATGTATGGATGGATGTATGGATGGATGGACAGATACAGTTAAGAGATGGATGATGGATGAAAACAGGTGAGAGTTAGTTGGATGGATGGACGGATGTATGGATGGATGGACAGATACAGTTAAGAGATGGATGGATGGATGGATGGATGGATGGATGGATGGAAAGTCAGTTGGATGGATGGACCAGCAACCAAGACGGCACCAGCCACTAAATGGACGGGTGTTGAGGCACAGCAGGCAATCAATGGACCAATCAGAAACACACAGTTAGAACCGCCAACAGCAGCGGCTGGCAGCCAGTCAGCAGAAGCATTGCGGTTGTGCTCAAAGTGGGCAGCCAAAGAAAGCCCAGGCCAGCCAATCACATTCCTAGAAAGCATCCTGACGTTGATGACGACGTTGGAATTAAAAAACACTTATTCAATCAGACTCTGGATTGTGGTCAGAAAAGGATAAATTAATTATGTAGCTTCACTAAGATTCTGCCCCCACTGAGGTCATGCTCAGTTTATTTCTGTGGAGGTTTGGACTTTCACCAACACACAAGCAAACACATTTTTGGCTCACTAGAATCAAGAGTGTTTAAAAAATAATAATAATTATGAATAAAAAGTTGATGGATTTTACCGTTCCAGTGTAAACAAGGTGTTTTTGTGTGGATGTGATCAATTTAAAACACTAGGGCTGAATGTTGGAAACTAATTGAAAGTCTTTTGAAAGATTTATTTTCCTTCAGCGCCAAATGCTCCGCTTTTATCATTTCGGAGGTTTGTTTTCTGAGTGTTTTTCGAGCCATATAAACAGAGAACAGAAGAGGAGAAGCGGCGGCACTCACTTGATGTAGTAGGGCACGTTGTTCGGAGAGATGCCTTGCTCAAAGGGGCTCTCGACGGATCCTGCCGGGACAGAGGGGAGAAAAAACAGACAGGGTCACACAAAAGCGACTGTTAGCACTCAGCGAACCTTCTGTCTTGGTTGGGCTTGGGTGTCAAACTCAAACACACAGAGGGGCCAAAATGTAAAACTTGGACAAAGTCTCAGTCAACATTGATATTTATTGAAAAAATCTTCCTCCGGACAGAACAGTGAACCTTTTTATATGGACCCAAATATGGGTCCATATAATCCAAATAATCAATAAGGTCAATACGGAACAAGCATAGTTTAAGATTATACAATAAATGACTTAATATTGCGCACATGCAAAATCAAATTTCAAATGAAAAAGAAACCCTACAAAATGAATAAAATGTAAATAAAAATCATACAGCTCTTTTTTATTTGCAGCCTTCTGATAAAATTTCAACAATAACCCTTTTCCACAGGCTAGTAATACATTTAAAATTAAAATAACAACAATAAACCAATGAAGTCATAATCATATCCTTCAATGAGCGTCATGTCCTGACTGAGCAGAGCATTCTGGATTTGCAGTATTAGCCAAATTTGGCCCCCGGGCCAGAGTTCGAATCTATGGTCTTTCCCAACGTGTTGAAAGTTTACGAAAATAACACCTGGTTTTTTTTTTTATTTTTTTTTGGTATTTTGTTCAGTTTTGTTAAAAAAAAAAAAGGATATTGTGAGTGGCAAGAAACTCAAACATCAGGACAATCCGAACATTGCAGACCGCCGATGGAACGCGATAACGAAAAATTAAATGTGGTGAGTAGAGGGCTTTAAGGGGGTGGGGGACAAAAAAACAGAGTAACGCCGCCAATTACCTCGCTTATTGCGCCCAAAAGAGTCGGCGCCATTAAAGCTAGGCCTCGCTTTCTGGGAATTGTCAGCACAGTCGGGAAAATAAATAAACAAATGAAAACGCAGCTAGGACCAATGGGACGCCTGGGCTGAAACGACCCCCGCTGCGTAAGCGTTATTGAGCCCCGCGGGTGAATTTGTTTGGCGGTTAAAAAAGGAAACGGCCCAGCGGTAATATGCGAAGGAAGGAAGTGCTTTTTGGTTTTTTATTGCGAGCCCAACGTCGCCGCCATTGACGGGTAGACAGGGATGGCAAAAGTATTCACATTCTGTACTTAAGTAAAAGTATGGATACTCTATAGTAAAAGCAAAAGTGCTGATTCAACTATTTTACTCAAGCAAATGGAAGCAGGTACAGGTTTTGAAAGGTTCTTGAGGGAAAAGTAGAAAATCTTTTAAATTTTTAAGATTCTTTTGCAATTAATGAAACAATACATTTGTTGATAAGCTGTGGTACTCTAACGTAATGTCCTTCTAAAACATGATCGAGTTTTATGTGTAACTACATGACTATACGACTCAGCTACAGCTCCACTTTAAGCAACAAACAACAACAACTCTGGTAATAAGTGAATTACTTTTAACAGCATTTGTAACTTTTAAACACTACTTTTTAAACACAATCATTATGTGCAACTACAATGAATATTATTCCTATACAGAATAAATTCAGGAAATGTCAGGTTTTAATCAATTTAATTTTTATGTTATTTTTATGTCTATTTTTATTTTATAATGTACTTTCATTTCTCTTTATACTATAGTTCAGCTCTTTGCATGCCTTTTATGACACTAGTTTCCTTGTCAAACTGCGATAAACGTGAATTTCTCCTGGAGATCACTCTCCTGGAGTGAAAAAAGTTACTCAAGTAACGCACAGATACCTGAAAAATGCAGAAAGTATTTGTACTTTGTTACGTTCCACCTCTGGCGGTATGGAACGTTGAAATCGGAATAAAACTGCGCGTGGATTTGCTGCTTCACCTGCGACGGACGTTCCATCACTTTCTTGATGTCGTATATTATCTTCAGTTCAGTTGTTTGTTTGTTTTTAATCTCCATTGTGCTATTTTTCTGTTGTGGTTTTTAATTTGCTTTTTTCCCCCTCTTCCTCTTCCTCTTCCCCTTTACACGGCGCCCCCTGCGGCTCTTTTGCTTTTTAATCGCCACCCCGAGCCCTTGACTGATGTTGCCGTCCTCTGTTTGTCTGGAGCTGCTTTAATTGTTCGGCAGATGAACGATAACTTCGCTTCATGGAGCTGGGTGCAGTAAAAGCACCAGGTGGAGGCCCTGAAGCCAAACGTTTTTTTTTTATTTCTTTTTTATTAAACCTGGGATGCTTAAACATCTTTACTTAAAATGTTTAATGTGTCCTGAACGGCTGACAGCTGCGCTGCATTGGCACTGTTTTACTTCGGAGGAGATGTTTGCATTGCGCATGTCGCGGCTCTAGCGCGGCTTAAAGCTGACTCAGCAGACTCAACGGAGGCCAGCACTAATTACTTAGCATCCACAACCCGGGTAGGTGGCTGGCTAGAGCAGGGGTCACCAACATGGTGTAATATGCATATAAAACTAATAAAGCTGAGAAAACATCATCATTATCATCATGCCATCATTATTTCAGGAGAGTATAGCAAACTGGTAGCCCTTCATATGACCAAGTACTCATGAGGTAGCTCTCATGGATACTGTTTAATATCATCATCCAGTGTTTGCTTGAGCACTTCCTTTTTCTGTTAGCAATCATTACGCTAAATTGCTTAACTGATAGTGAGCCGACAGCTAGCTGTAAGCAGGATTTGTATATTTTATTCCAACTTCCAACTCCAAGTCGATCTGACACAGCTGAAGTATGTTGATGTTTGCATCGCATGTGTAGCAGCTCTAGCGCCGTTTAAAGCTGACTCAGCAGGTTCAACGGAGACCAGCGCTAATTACTTAGCATCCACAACCCCAGCTAGGTGGCTGGCTAGAGTTTAGACTTGTTTTATAACAACATCCATTTAGTTTTTGCAAGTGTTTGCTTGAGTGCTTCCTCAGTCAGCAATTGTTCAGCTGAACTGATAGCGAGCCGATAGCTAGCTGCTAGCTGGACTTTTGATATTTTTTATTCTGAGTTAGATTCAGTTTGACTGAAGTCATGCCGATCTAACACGGGCGACGTACGGAGGGTATTTTACAGGATTTACTTTGAAATCCAGGCTGATAACATTAAACGTGAGTAACATTATTAGCGATGTAGCTTAGCTTTAAGCTACTCTAACTACAAGCTAGAGCCGTGTCGATCTAATACAAGTGAGGGCAGCATTTTAATTGAAGATTTGTTCCTAAATCTAAGCTAATAACATATGATAGCAATCTAGGTTAATAACAATAACACAAGTCTTTTTCATCTCAAGGTTAACAAATAGCGAGCAAATATATATTTTGTGATTTGTCTTGTATTTTTTTGCATTGTAAACTAGGAATACAGTTAATATTGAGAATTACAAATATGTTAAGGAAAGATTTGCGATTTTTCACAGATGTAGGAGAAGTTAAATATCATTCACATACTGGCGCTAATTTGAGCTGGCATTACATACAAGTACATAGTTTGTGCAGTTTCAATGAAATAAGATTTTCCTCAGACAGCTGGAAAAAAAAAATCAATATAAAGATTGAATTTGTACGGCGAGTCATTATTCACGTGGTCGCTCTTTCAATACCCTTTTCAAAGTCACCACTGTCCATTTTCCTGCGTCTCCACGGGATCCGGAGAGAAACCGTCCTGAACGCGACCACTTTTTCATCGATGCAGAGGGAAAAAATCGATGGAGGAGACTTTATCCACATGCTTTCGTCAATAGGGAGGCTGTGATACGGCTGAGCGCCTCAGCTGTATCGGGCTAAGTGCCACCACCCCTCCCCTCCCCCACCGTATTGAAATTCAGTGATAAAACCAGGGGGGAAAAAAACAAGTTGCATAAACGGATCGATGTGACATCCGCGAGGCTCCGGCGGAACCAGGAACCAGCAACAGTTTTTAATTTGTCTCGTTGCTTCTTCAGTTTGTCCATCCCGCCATCACATCCGTATTCACATTCTGTACTTGAGTAAAAGTATGGATACTTGCATAATAAAAATTTAAGAAAGTACAGGTTATGAAATGTGCTTGAGTGAAAATTAAAAATCCTTTAAACACTTAAAATTCCTTTTGCAATTAATGAAACAATACATTTACTGGTAAATTGAGGCACTCCAACATTATGTCCTTCTAAAATATGACCCAGTTTTATATGTAACGACAAAACTATACAACACAACTACAACGACAGCTCCACTTCAAGCAACAACAACTCTGGTAATAAGTGAATTACTTTGAACAGAATTTGTAACTCCTAAACACAAAAGTCAACTGTCATTATGCACAACTGCATAACGCACAACATCATTCCTACAGAGATATCTTCAGGAAGCGTCAGGTTTAATTCAATTTCATTTTCATGTTATCTTTATTTCTATTTTTATTTTATACCGTACATTTATCTCTCTTTATCCTCTAGTTTAGCTCTTTGCATGCCTTTTATGACACAAGTTCCCTTGTCAAGCTGCTAGACATGTGGAGCTATCTATCTATCTATCTAAGCAATGAACATGTTTTTCCAATGTTATGAGTACAAAGTATAGATATTTGTGTCCAAATGTAGGAACTAAAAGTAAAAAGTTTTCAGTTAAAAAGAAATACTCAAGTAACGTACAGATACCTGAAAAATATATGTATATGTGTGAATATGTATGTATATATATGATGCATTTTATTTCATTTTCATGTTATTTTTTATTTCTATTTTTATCTTAGACCGTACTTTTATCTCTATTTATGGTTGCAGTCTAGCCCTTTACATGCCTTTTATGACACTGGTTCCCTTGTCGGGCTGCTCGCCCTCATTGCTTATTCAGTTATTGGCGACAGCCGAGCCTCCGTGTCACACACCCCCCCGCCCCTGTCGTTTATTGAGCGCCACCGGGTGTGACGCCGTCAGTGGTGGGGGGTGAGAGGGTGGGGTGCGGTGGAGGATGGCGGCGCCGCGCTTGCTCGGTCAAAGGCGTTTCGCCTTATCTTGAGCTCGCACATGCGGCCGCCTGAGTATTTTGTCAAATGTCAACGCGTCCGTATGTGTGTGTGTGTGTGTGTGTGTGTGTGTTTACCGTGCAGGAGGACAAAGTCCCTGTGAGCATCCGTCAGCTGCTTGAGGTGTTCTGCGATGGAGACCTGAAGGGGGAGGAACACCGTTAGTGTCAAAGTCAAGTCAAGGTCGGAGGAAAGAAAAGTTGAAACTCCAGAAGAACAAACAATTTAAAGTTGGGCGCACAGACAGATTTCTGTTGTGCTGCTGAGAAATACATTTATTGGAAAAATCTTCCTCCGGACAGAACAGTGAAACTTTTTTATATGGAGCCAAACAAGTTTTGCTTCGACCTGAATATGGAACAAGGAAAGCTTAACACTATACAATAAATGACTTCATATTTTACACATCCAAAACAAAAGGTTGACTTGGGGTAAGAGGCTAGCGCAGGGATGGGCAAATTACGGCCCATGGGCCATAAGTGGCCCGTTCAGCTTTTTAATCCGGCCTGCCAAACTTGAAGCAATGATATTAATAGTCAGTCAGTCATAAAATAGCTGTATTTCATCCATGTTTTCAGTGTTTTCATTTCAATAAAGAGCTAAAGACCGTGGGACTTCAAAGACACTGATTTTGTTGCCACTTTGCTTTGGTTCGTTTTCAATTGACATTAAAGCAACATGATTTCTGCAGATCCCACGACATTATGTTTTCCTCCTATGAGGTGGCTCACCAAAACACTCCATCCATCTGCTGCTGCTCCGACCCCCTCTGTCAAATTTAGCAACCCACTGTGGCCCCACCAGTGAAAAAGTTTGCCCTCCCCTGGATAGTTAAATCTCTTTCAACTTTTTTTTTTGTTGTTCCAAACTCTTTTTTTTAGATTGACTTGTAGTTGTATCTGCTGCAATATGGTGCAATCGCAGATAACTGAAGACTTGTCTTCTAATATCATTGCACCTAATTTTTCAAAATTTCACAATAATGGATGTGTTTTTTTTTTAAACACTCCGTTACATATTCCAAGATTAAACAAAGGACTCGTCGCTTCTTCTTCCCGCTGAGAGAGAAATCTGCTCGTCTGCAGCGGGAAACATTATTGTGAAGAAGAAGAGGAATAAGAAAAAATAAGAAAAAAAGAACAATTTCTCAAAATAATGAACAAAAAAACTGAGCAATTTGTGTAGAAAATAGACTGAATGGGAATGGTTGTGGGCTGAAGGAGTGAGAGAGGGATAGAGAGAGAGAGAGAGAGAGAGAGGGAGGGCGAAAGAGACGCGGAGACAAGCACGGAGCGGATAATTGAATTTGTAGCGGGGGGAATTAGCAAGGATGGGCTCTCCTTCAACCCCCACCCCCCAACCGAATGAGCTGTCTCTCTAGATGGACTCCAGATAATTGCAGCAAATAGCTGCGGCGCTCGGCAGGTACACACAGATAGGTGGCTGCATTAGCGCCTGCAGGGGCCTCGCAGATTGGCCATCTGAGCTCTAAATGGCCCCCCCCGCCCCCGAGCCGAGGCGTCGGCCAGTCACATCGAGCGCCCGCTGTCGTGTGGTGCTGAAACCCTTTGCGTTGATTTTCAAGGGTCTTTCACTTTCAAGCTGTTGTTATTTTGTTTTTGTTTTGATTTTTGGGAGGGAGTGGGGGTCCTTGCCAACTCGGGACCGTGTGAACACGGCTGACAGTGTTCTAATTACTCGAGTAATTACTTAGATATTAGTGATCTCGATAAGTTATTTCATTGTCAGATTATTTACATTTCAAACAAAGAAGTGCTTCTTTTGCCCTCAATAAACAGAGCAAGTGCGGTTTCCGTACTGGTGACAGTCACCCATGTTCTTGAACATAGGTATCAAACTCTGGCTTGCAGGCCAAATCTGGCTTGCGGCGTCATTATATTTGGCCTGTGAGGCCAATACAAAATCACTGCTGGCCCACCACTAGTAAACAGCACATGTAGCCCCAATACTACAAATCCCAGGAAACATGCCAAATTTAATTTCAAATTAAAAAAAAAAAATCATGAAAAAAAAATAAAATGTAAATAAAAATCATACACCTCTTTTTTTTATTTGCAGCCTTCTGATTTGAATTTCCGCAGTAACCTTTTTCCAAGGGCTGATAATACATTTAAAATTAAAATAACAATAAACCATTAAACCAACCCTCAGCAGGGAGTCATTTTCCAGCCAAAAACTGCAAAAAATCGTGAGCCGCAACAATCGCCCGCCACAATCTCAGTCATGCGGGTGGAACTGTAATTAAAGGCGTCCATGAAGAGCCATCTGGAGCCCAGGATGCTCTGGGAACCAGGGGAACCCGCCCCGCTAGCGACTCCAACTATAGCGCCCATCACCGATTCCTCCCACCGAGAGGAGAGAAACACCTCCCTGCAACATCCAGACAAGGACTGCCTTCCCCCCCTTCCCTCCCTCCTTCCTTCGTTAAAGCTCTCTGTCGAACGATACATTTTTTTGATCGCGATTAATCGCAGAATCTTCATAGTTAACTGTGATTAATCGCGGTTTGAACTGCATGTGTAAAAATCTGTTATTTTGCATTTCAAGGCAGTTTTAACCCCATAATGTAAAGTATTTCTTGCCGGAAATCGGCCAGAGGGGCCGACTATGGGTTAGTCAAAGGAAATACAAATAGCTTGATGCGGATGGCTCGCGGTTCGCGCACAAAAAAGAACAGACAGCGAAACAATTGCTGCACGGCATGAGCTGGCTGTAGAAGTGCGCGCCGCTTGGCGTCTGGTCTGACCGACACCATCGGTTAACAAGGGCGCTGAAAGGAAGCGGGCTCCATTCTGGGGGGTCGGAACCTCTGGCCTCCCCCGTATTTCAAACACTTGTATTCGTTCCTGGGAACACAACGCGTGAAGCTCCAGTCTGACACTGATTAATTAAGGACAGATTTTTTTGGGGGGGGAGGGGGTTCCCTGGGTGTTAAAAAATGTAACGGTGGGGAAAAAAAAAAGAAAAAAGGAAAGGCAGAAAATCACTGGAGGCTTCAAGGCGCTTCAGACTTTCTCTGACAGAAGCTCAGATGCTTTGGGAATAAGAGGTCTTTTTTCCCTCCTTTTTTTCTTCTATTTTTTTTTTTATCCGTTCTCAGGAGACAGATTGGCTGATGAACAAGCTCCGCCGTTCATGAGCCGCCAGCAGGCGGGTGATGGAGGGATGTCGGAGGGTGAGCGAAGTGCGAGCCTCATGGGATGAAAATGAGGAGCAGACGAGGATGGAAACGCCACAACAGCCACTTCTTTTTCTTTTGGTGCTGTTGGGACGTTTGGTCGGCGACAGGTCATTTACCTTGGAGTCGGCCTCGCCCAGTCCATTGCGGGCAGGGCCGCGCATCCCCGTAGACACGGCAACCTGAGCACAGTCGCACAAAATTCTAATCATCCCAACAAATTTCCTGAGCAAACAGATGAGAATTGAAATGACCTGCTGACAAACGGCCACCGTGACAGTCCGTTCCGTCCAAATCCAACACCGAACTAGTTTTGAACAGCAGCTCACTGGCAAAAAATCCTACCCTAAATTTTTTTCCTTTTTCATTTTTAAAAGAGAGATCTATCGATCTGCTCGCTGAAAAGAACTGATCGTCATGATGAAAAAAAAAATCCCTTTTCTGCTTTTTTCTAGGACTGGAATCATCAGTCAGTCTTTGTCAGGCGCTGTCAGTGAAAACTTTTTCTTTGCCCGACTTTTTCAAGAAAAGTTTTCCAAAAACGGGCTCTTTGTGATGTCACAAAGGGAAGTGGACACCCAACAACCACTCGTATCTGCACGACACTACTGGTTGTCCCAGCGACAAGAAGGCAGATGAGGTCACGAGCGCCTTGTGTTCTTTTGTTTTGGTTTGGTCCTCCTTGCAGGGGCATTTCTTTCACAGAAGGCTGCAAACACCGGGCAAACGCACCTCCTCGCAGGGAGATCTAGAGCCGTGTTTCTCAACTGGTGGAGTCTCAGATCCACTTTTTGTTTTCCAAATCAAAGTCACCACCCACATTTATTCCACAAAAAGAAAACGCCAGCCCACTTTCTATCATGAAATTAATTAAATAAAGTTAAAAAAATATTGAATTTATTGAAATTAATTGTGTCCTGCAGAATAAACACCCAACATTTTCTCAATAAATATATTTAACAATTTCCCAACTCAGCCACCCAGTTCCCTCTTAAACTCCATTCTGAAGCTTAACTCAAGCTCCAAAGGGGCAATTGGGAAAATAAACTCTTTACTAAATACACATAATTTGGAGCCTTTGATGTCATTAAAGAAACAATGGGAAGGCGACTTGGGATGTGAACATTCTGAGGAGATCTGGGATAGAGCTTTAGATAGAATACATTCCTCTTCAATCTGATTGCAACACACGATTATCCAGTTCAAGATTTTGCATCGCCTCCACTGGTCTAAACTGAGACTAGCAAAGTTCACACCTAGCATCGATCCTATTTGTGACAGATGCAGGCTATTGCCAGCCACCCAACATGTGTGAGAACACATGTTCTTCTGTTCAAAGCTAGATAATTTATGGCAGTAAATGTTAAAAACATTTTCAGATGTTCTACAAGAACCTATAGAATCATCTGCTGTCATTGCCATATTTGGAATAACTCCACCAGATTCTCACTTTAACCGCCAGGCAAAAAACATGACAGCATTTGTATCTCTCATAGCTAGGCGATTAATACTCTGAGTGGAGGAGGAGAAACTTGCCCCTACCTTTAAGATCCTGGTCAATGACCTTCTACACCATCTGGTATTAGAGAAGATTCGCTATTCTACCAGAGGATGTGTTTAAAAAGTTTATACTACATGGAAACCTTTCTTTGGAAATAAAAAAAATAAGTTTCTATGGAAACTTTATAGAGCAATTAGATATCACTAATATTGGTGGTTTATGTGACTGATCCTGTATTGTGTATATTTTGAAACTCATAAAGTCCATACTTCTTCATTGATTGTCCTTTTTTGTCTTTGGTTTATTCATTTAAGTAAAATACTGTTTTGTTTTAACTATTATTATTTTATTTATTTAATCATTTATTTTTTTTCTATTGTGTATTTATATATTTGTATTTATACATGTATATCTATATTTGGAATTGTGAGCTAGGTTAGATCACAATTACAAATATATTACAATATATTACAGTATTACTGTACCATGGTACAGTAATACTGTTGATGGGGCTCTGTTGGAGCAAGGGGGTTTATGATGCTTGTGTTTGTAATATTACTGTTCAATTTTGCTTCTGAATTCATGTACTTTATACACTATCTCACTATGTAGAAAAATCAATAAAAAAGACTGGGAACTGGCCACAAAGCCGCGATCCAATCAAAACAGATCCATGACCCAAAAGTGGGTCGTGACCCACCAGTTTAGAAACGCTGATCTCCATGTATCACATGATATATTATTTCCTCCTATTTGGTGGGTCACCAAAACACTCTGCTGCTCCTGCCCCTCTGTCATATTTTAGAACCCACTGTGCCTCCACCAGTCAAAAAGTTTGCCCACCCCTGCACTAACCTGTCTGTGGGGGAGCCCTCTGTGCCCTTTGTGACATCACAAATCTCTCTTTCGCGACAGCGAGACGTTGTAATACAAAATACAACACAAGTGGATTCTGCCCTGTTTGCAGCAGTCGATCACTGGGCTCCTTTGTTTCCTCATCCACCACAGCGCCATAGTTAACTTTCCCCCACCCGGGAGGAGCATCTGGTCGGCTCGCCACTTCAGAGGGAGCGGCCGTCTGCTCCCGTCAGTGTCGCCGTACCCTGATTGGCTGGACCTGTCGCCGCTGGCTAGCGTCACTGTCCGACTTCCAGCGCAGCGGCGGCTGCCACTCGCTTTACCGAGACGGATCAGGCTGCCTCTGATCCCCGACATATGATGTCTGTGTGTGTGTGTATGTGTGTGTGTGTGTGTGTTTGTTCATATTCCAGCTCTCACACTCAGGGCTTTACCGCCAGCACCAACTTGCCTTGGTTCTACTCCATCTTTAAAAGGTACAGTGTGTAAAATTCTGCCATCTAGTGGTCAGATTTTAGATTGCAGCGCTCATTTGCTCACCCTCCACTCTCCTGAGCTTGCCAGTGAGCTATGGTGGCCTGCGCACGCAAACCTGGATACCTGGTCCACTTTCTTCTTCGTTGGTTTATTTAAGGATGTGAGCGTTCACCCTAAATATGAAATGCACTGTCAGGCAGCTGGATTGTCCACACTAGGCTTCCTTAGAAATATGGCGGTGCAAGATGGCAGCTAACTGGGAGCAAGATCTTCCTCCGTTCTAAGGGTAGGAAAACCAAATTACTTTTATTGTATTGTGAATGTACACTTTCATTGATATATCTATGGGCCGTATATTAATCTTTTTCCAATACAAGAATTATAAATCAGGCCAAATTTTACACGCTTGGACCCTTAAGCCTTTCCATTAGGTAGTACTACCTGCTACCAGGTACTAGTATAGCGCGTACTCGGCCGGGTTTCCTAGCGAGCCGGAAATGTCGACGTCAACAGAGTGCAAGGCCGCCGATTGGACAGGAAGCGACAACACAAGGTGATTGACGAAAGCGACTCCTTCACATAGAAAACCCCACTGTCATTTAAAAAACAACAACCTGGAAACAGCAACTGTGTGTTTTATATCCAGTGAAGCAAATAAAAAAACTAAAAAAAATAGATAAACTAGACTAGGAAAAACTAAAAAAGGTGATTAGCGCAATACGACTGCGGTGCCGTAACGCGTGACATCAATTATAACGCAAACCAACCAGAGCCCAGTTGAAGAGCGCGCAGAGTGGTGCGAAAAAGTAAAGATGCCGTCATCCAGCGGTTAAATAATCACGCTGTAATCAGACGCTGCCGAAACAGTGAACATCTGCGCTGCGGTGTTGAGGAGCTTTAGCTTCTGAATGCTAATGCATCCCTGATACATTTGGAGATGAGCCTAGGGTTTTTTTTTCCTCCCCCCCTGCAGCACACAGGTGGAGGCGTGCGTACCTGGAGCAGCTTCCAGCGTGTGTTGAGGTCGTCCAGGCGGTCCAGGTTGGCGGCCGACAGCTGCACGTCGTGCGGCCCGAACGTGGACGCCAACTGGTTCATGTGCGTCACGTCATCCTGGATGGGAGCGATCTCGTCCTGGAACTCCTGCAAAGTGTGTGTGTGTGTGTGTGTGTGTGTGTGTGTGTGGGGGCAGATGGTGGTGGTGGTGGTGGTGGTGGTGGAGGGTAGGGGCAGATGGTGGTGGTGGTGGGAGGGCGGGGGCAGACAGCTTGTTAGCTTGATTTGAGACTCATTTCTCTGCGAGTATAGACTTTTATTGATGTATTCAGGGCAGTGTGTTAAGCTTTTACCAAAAGGAAAAAACATCCCGAAATTTGTCCTCCACATTTGGCCCATCATCCCCTGAGGGAGAGTGGTGGGCAGCAGCGGTGCCGCACCCGGGAATAATTGGTTGATCTAACCCCCCAATTCTAACCCCGAATACTGAGTGCCACACAGGGAGGCAATGGGAACCATTTTTACAGTCTTTAGTATGACCTGGCTGGGGATCAAACCCACAACCTACCAGTCTCAGGGCGGACACTCTACCACTGGACCACTAAGCTGGATGGATATAATAAAACGCACGGGTCGTGAGAAAAGTCAACACACCCTACCTGGGGAAAAGGTCGAGGTTGTAATATTGCGCTAATGCTAATGCTAATGTCAAGCGCTCCAAGGTCGTTTAGTTTGACTGACCTTGACCCTGTCCATGTTGTCCTGCAGCGAGTCGATGGACAGGTCTCCCACGGGCTCCCAGGCCTCCTTCACCATCTCAGCCTGCCTCAGCTGGCCGTCCAGCAGGTCCTGCGCCTCCTGCAGCTCGGCCAACCGTTCCAGCGCAGCCTCCAGCCGCCGCTGCCACTCGGCCGAGTCGGCGCTGAGCCGCTCCCAGCGGGACATCACATCGTCCGCCTCCTTGCGCAGCACGCGACCCACATTGAGGGCGCGCTCCTCTGGGCTGATGTCTGTGTTGGGTCGGCGAGGACAAATCCCTGTCAGGTCATCTGGCAGAAGGAAAAATTTCTCTCTACGCAGACGATGTTTGAATATCTGTGTATGAAGACTCTGAATCAAAGCCTTGCTTTGCTTCTTGAAATCCGCTGCTAGTAAATATCGGTTCCACTGTTGTGTTTCACACATTTGCTCATTGTGACGCTCGTGACGCCAGGACAGATATTTTTTTGACTTTGACTTCTACACTGTCAAATTGCGCGGTTGTTGTTTCAGCTGCTTACAGAATAAGTTCAGTCAATCTTTTTCACATTATCACTATCTTCAATCAAAGAAGAAAATAATCGATAGATTAATCAATTAATCGGTTGAAATGATCCATAGCTGCAGCTCACAAATATATAATCTGTACATAAACTTTTAATATTGGAAATATATATATATATATGGAAACTCTAAACTAATATATGTGCCTGATTGTGTGTTCACGCAACAAGATTGAAACCCCCCGAACAACTGCCGCCAAGTTTTGTTTTGGACCTTCACCAGAACGACTCGTATAAAGGAAGCTAGCGTTCCTTTCAGTGACGAGCAGCGAGAGTTCAGGCTTTCTCTCAGACTTGGCAGCCGAACGGGGGGGGGCTGGTGGGGTGGTGGGAGGGTATGCTTGGTGTACGCTCATGTTCCGCCATGTCAAACGGGAAGAAAGGAGCGCTTGGCGTGGGCGAGAGACGCCGCCGTTTTCTTTCTCTCTCTTTCTTTTCTGCGAGGGGACACCATCCGCAGCAGATCCAGTGGCCCCTATGTCGACGCTTTTACGTTTGACTGGTGGTGAAGCGGAGTGAAAAGCCACAGAAAGTTACGGGGGAAACCGGCAGATGGTCCATTAAGGTGCTAACTGTTGCTAAAGCAGTGGTTCTCAACTGGTGGAGTCTCAGGAGCAACATCATGAAGTCACCACCCAAATTTATCCCACAAAAATAAAAACGGCAGCCCACTTCCTGTTGGGTCTAGTGAATAAATCATTGAATTGAATTGTGTGTCCTGCAAAATAAATGCCCAACATTTTCTCATTGTATATTATATAAATCACTTAAAAAAAAAGGGGGGGAGACTGCACACGAAGCTGTGACCCAATCCAAACAGCTCCGCGACTCACTTTTGGGTTGCGACCCACCAGTTGAGAAACACAATGCTAACGTCATGGTTTAATGCTTTGTTAACCATTTTCATCTCTCGGCCAATGTGAAAATATCACCCAGTACTCATACTAAGCTCTTTAGCGACCAGCTAGGCTTTTCAGTCACTTCCTGTGCTTCTTTTCCAACCTTGGCCCATTTGGTTTTAGTACAGTGACCCTGAACACTCACGCACTAATTCAAACTATGACAATAAAAGAAGTAAAAGCCACCTTAGACGTAATGAGAGAAAATGAAAATTTTTTGTTATTGGTTTTGTCGCTGACTTTAGAATTCAAGAGGAGGAATTGCGTTGCTTTTTGATCATCATTTCTAGTTTTTTTTTGTGGGCCCTTTTGTAGACTGAGTTCTGGAATCCTCATGCCGGCTAAAATCACTTTGGAGGTTTCTTCTTGCGGAGTTTGTGCGGCGCCCGGGTGCAGCGCGAGGTTTCGGCTCTCGGCCGCCGCAATTGGTGGATTGTGCGTTACCTCTGTGCTCGGGCGACGGCGTGTCTCTGGGCAGCTCGGACAGGAAGACACCCACATCATCCAGAGCTTTGGTCACCACCGGCTCCTTGGCCCTCAGCTCCCTCCTGAAGCCCTGAGATAACACGCACACACACACACACACACACACACACACAAAAGAACGCACGCGCGCACGCACACACACACGCACACACGTTTTTGAATATCACAGTCTGCCTTCAATTCCTTTTCGTTTTGTCCCAACTTCAAGATTTCACCGGCGGGCAGGAACAATTTCCAACAAACAAACCGTTCACGGGTTCAAACAAGAGCGTCGTCGTCGTCGTCTTTAAGACTTTATTTCTCCTGTCAAGAATAATTTCACCTTTGCTTTTGTGTGGTTTTGTTTTTTTTTAAAAGTAATTTCCTGCGGGAGAAGAAAGAACGGGTGCCTCTTGTAAACACTTTGGTCTCCTCATCCGTCCGGACAAAACGTTTTCCCGCTGTCTCTGCAGATGAACTTCTGTAAACCCTTGTTCCTTCAAATGAATGATTTTTTTTTTTTTTAGATTTGCACATTTTATTCTTCATTTATATATTTATGCATCTATATAAAAAAACAGACCTTTCTTCTGTCAATCAAATGGTCCAAAATGAACAAAAAAAAAACAAACAAAACACCCAAGAGAAAAGGGTTTTCTGACAAACATCCCCTATGAAAGTCTACATTAATTCAGGCTGCGTTTCAGTTTTTGCATTAATACACGGCCTTCCAGGCACTCGGACTAAAAGCTTCAACTAATGGGAGCCTGCCATGTCTGACCATTAGGGAGGAATTAGTGCAGGTTCAGACAGAAGTGATCAAATCAGCATCGCAAAGTTATCTTGCTTAAAAAGTGGACGGAAAACATTTTTTTGGGTTTGTTTATTTGTTTGGTCGGTATTTTTTTTAAATTCAACGCTGGCGCCTATTTGCATTTACGCCGGCTTCCGCAGCTTAACAGCAAGAACGCATCGGGTTTGATTTTACAGACTTTCTCCTATCAATCCTCATAAGGAATGTCACAAAATGTTCACAGTAATTTAGAAAATACCTGGAATTATTAATTTTTACAACTATAGAAAATTTAATTTAAGTAGAATTATTAAGGATCAAATTATAAGATTGAAAAATATATTTACATGTATATAATATTGTGTTTTTGCACTGAATAATTTTGAATAACTTTGAGTCTAATTAAAACATTGTCTTCACACCTGTGATGACCAACTCTTGATTGTGGGCAAACTTCGGCCCGGGGGCCATATGCAGCCCGTTTAGCTTTTTATTCCGGCCCGCCAAACTTGAAGAAATGTTATTAATGGTCAGTCAGTCATAAAATAGCTGCATTTCATCCATTTTTTCAGTGTTTTCAAAGACATTTCAATAACAAGCTATATATCGTGAGGCTTCAGAGACACTGATTTTGCTGCAACTTTGCTTTGGTTAATTATCCATTAGCATTAAACCTTTTTTCCCTCTTGGTCCATACATATTTTTTATTTTATTTCTTTTTAACTAATATAATTTTCCTTCTTTTGCACCATATTGTTGCTGTAATTATGCAAAATTTCCCTAACGTGGGATTGATAAAGGCATTCTGTTCTATTCTATTCTATTCTAGAGCACATGTTTTCTACGTATCCCATGATACATTTTTTCCTCCTATGAGAGGAGTCACCAAAACACTCCATCCATCTGCGGCTGCTCCGGAAAAGCAGGAGAACCCGGGATGAGCGTTGAAAGAAATTTCACGAAATAAATCCTCAATTAATTCCACGAACAAATTCCCATATTTTATTTTGAGATTTTTCACGAGGTGATGTGCAGCTCTGATGAGGAGTGAGTGGGAGTGAGCAGAGTGTGCGGTCCCCTCCTACCCGGTTCGTGTCCAGCTGCGTCTGCACGGCGGGGACATCGCCCCCTACGGGCGGCTCCTTCTCCAGCTGCTGAGTCTTCAGCCGCAGCCAGTTGAGCAGCTCCTGCAGCGACATGTGGAGCCTCTTCCAGGGGGCCGTCTCCGAGTCCAGGTGGGCCCTGAGGGGACAAAATTTCAGCATTTTTCGGAAAGTCTCCAGCGCCCACCGGGTGTCTTGTTGCGCAGGTCCCATACTTTAATAGACTCAAATTCATTTGAAATTGGCTACAATTTTCCTGAATCACAGTGGTGTTTATTGAATTCCTCTGCTGAATGTGAATTTCTCCTGGAGATCAATAAAGCATCTATCAATCAATCAATCAATCAATCTGGCCGTCCATCTATCTATCTAGTCATCTATCTATCTATCTATCCATCCATCCATCCATCCATCCATCTATCTATGGTGTAACAAGAAACAAGATTGCAACCCCTCAAAGAACTGCTGCCAAATTTTTTGTTGAAGCATCAACACCGGAAGGACTTGTTGAGAGGAAGCCGGCGTTGCTTCCTTCCTTCCCAAGTAGGTGGTGAGAAGTGTATGCTTTAGTGTGCTCGTGACCCCCCCACCTCATGGCGAGGGTCTTGTTGCGCAGGTCGACCCAGCGCTGGCCCATGTCGTCCAGGCGGCGGCTCAGCACGGCGCCGTCCTCCGAGTTGCCCAGCGAGGCGGCGATCCTGCGGCCGTTCTCATCCAGGGAGTGATAGAGCTCCGTGTGGCCCTCGATCTCCGCCTGGAGGTCCTGGTGACACACACGCACGCACACACACACACACACACACACACACACACACACACACACACACACACACACACACACACACACACACACACACACACACACAGAGCAAGAGTCAAGGGGTGCAAAAGAAAAAAGAAAAGTGACAAAAAGCAAGTGTAGTAAATTTCCTTCCAAGCACACACACACACACACACACACACACACACACACACACACACACACACACACACACACACACACACACACACACACACACACACACACACACACACACACACACACACACACACTTCATTTTCTTGCTAATGGCAGCTATCTTTTCAGGGATTCACTCCTGGCTGCTCCAGTGCTCCGTAATGGGATCAGGATCTGAGGGAGCGATTGACTCGCTAAAAGCAGCGACTCGGCAGAATTGAGCTGTAATGCGTTGCTTTACGCATCGTGGATGGAACCTTGTTTTTTTTGTGTCGCGGCAAAATTACACTTTCCCCCGGCAACGTCCCATTTTCAGTCCGAAAAGGTGAAAAACAATAAGTGATAATGATAATAATAATGATAAAAAAAGTACAAAATCTGCACAGTTGACACTAAAAAGCTGGCTGCGTGGGAGAAGACAAACTGGACGCAAACCGACACACTGTGCACTTTGAAAAGGGCAACAGGAAGTGAATGTGACGTCAATCAGCGCCGCACCTGTGTGCAAATCAAATGCCAGCATCTTTAATTTGGCAAATTCTACCTGAGTGTGAGTGCGTGGGCTGCTAGGTGATGCGGCCGGCAGCCGGCGCCTCTCCATGTTGCCTTTATCTTCCATGAGGGACTTTGTGGCAAAAGAGAGCCGTAATTGATGAATAAAAAGTCACAGAAGAACTGAGAAGGCGATAGGAAGTCACTGCCAACGACAGGAAGTGGTTCCAAGGTGACAGGAAGTGACTTCAGGGCGATAAGAAATAACTGCGACAGAAGTGACTCCTACGTGACAGAAAGAGACTCCCAAGCGACAGGAAGTGGCTCCAAGGCAACAGGAAGTTACTCCCAGTTGATAGGATGTGACTTCCAGGTGATAAGAAGTAACTTTCTGGCGACAGGAAGTGACTTCCAGGTGATAAGAAGTAACTTTCTGGCGACAGGAAGTGACTCCCAAATGACTGTAAGTGGCTACAAAGCGACAGTAAGTGACTCCCGAGCAACATGAAGTGGCTCCCAGGCAAGAGGAAGTGACTTCCAGATGTCAGGAAGTGACTTCCACGCAACAAGAAGTGACTTCCAGCCTAGCGGCTACGAAAGACGCTAGCGGAAATGTTGGCGGAGCCGCGGTTTTGTCAGGAATAGATTGTGTTTTCATGTTTTCACATGAATTTTTTATGGCAGAACAAAAAAGGCCATTTTTGCTTCCTCTTCCGCGGTGCTAAGCGGCTAACCGGCACGTAGTTTTGCGGACAAAAAATCACCTTCCCCGATTCCCTCCCCTCTCCACTCTCTATGGGCTGTTCAATGCATCCAAGGTGTCCTGCTGGAAACCTTCCACGTGAGTTGGCCCCATAAGACAAGTTAAAAAACAATAAAAACTCACGAGCGAAACATCCCATTAAAGGGAAGGCAACACTTTTACCATAAATTGGATCGCGTAAAATTTTAATGACACCTGAGGGGGGAAGTGGGTTGGGAACGGAGCTGAAAACACGCCACGCGCCTGAAGTTTCTAACAGATCTAAAGAAGTTTCTAGAAAGTTTTTCTTTCTTTCTTTCTTTTTTGTAACCGCCGCTGTTGTCCTGTTCCTGACATCCGAACGAACGCACTCCCATTGATCCCACTCCCACCTTCACGCCTTCACGCCTTCACGCCAAACTCAAAAACTTTTCATGTCATTTGAAAGCTGATGCTTGTTAACCCGCCCACTCTGCCTCCCACAACTCCAATCACATTCGCATTGATAAAATGCTCTGACTATTCCGAGCTGCTCGGCTTTGGAATTTTGTTCTGTTTTTTTTTTTTTTTTTAAGTCTGGCTGTCGAAAAGCACTTTTGTGACTGAGCAAGACAGAAAAGAACGGCGGATTGAGTTCAAACATTTGGACCGTCTTAATCAAACTGATGTTGTGACCCCCCTCAAGCCCTCCTCCCCAACACAGATCTGTTCTAACCTGAACGTGGTAGACCTTCCTGCGCAGCATCCTCGGAAAAACTTCCTTGACCAGATCCCAGAAAATCCCGACCGCTAAGGAGTCAACATGAAAGGAGCATCGTCGGCTTTTTGCTTTATTTTTTTAGCTTTATTTCCTCCCTGCGGGACTCAGCGGGCATGAGGAGAAAAACGCTCTCTGTCTGAAAGTGTGTATGTGTGTGTGTGTGTGTGTGAGACAGGAGAGGGGGATTTGCAGATGAGGAGGAAGGAAGGGAGGGAGGGAGAGAGGGAAAGTCACAGACTTTTGGAGTGAGTCCGGGGGGGCGGGGAGTCGACGACGAGATGAGCGAGAGAAGAAGAAGAAGGAGAAGAAGAAGAGGAGGAGGAGGAGGAGGAAGGAGAACTTGAAAGGCTGCATGAAATGATGAGTGCGCTTATTTTCCAATTAAGCCTTATCGGCTTGCAGCCGTGTAGTGTGTGTGTGTGTGTGTGTGTGTGTGTGTGTGTGTACCCGTGCATGCCCGAGCGTGTGTGTGTGTGTGTGAGAGCGTGCGCACTGTTTTGGATGCTGTGCTGCATTGCCGTCCGCCATCATAATTGGACACAGAAGACTATCACAGCTCTGCATACAGTGGCACTGTTGTACCCAAAGAGCGCCGCCCAAGTGTGTGTGTGTGTGTGTGTGTGTGTGTGTAAGGATGGAAGTGCAGTGTGTGCGAGTCGGAGGCAGCGAGAGTGTGTGTGTGGGTGCGAGGTTAAAGCCAAAGGTCAAAATATGCTCTCTGGCAGAACAGAGCCTCCCCTTGAACCCCCCCACAATGCATTGTGCCCACCTCCCCACACCCCCCTCTCCCCATCCCCTCCTCTCGGCCAGACAGACCCTGTGACAGCCAATGAGAGTCCTCCGTGTCGCAGCGTCAGCATTCCTGTCGTGCCGAGGTCGACTACGCGTTCCAAGCCCGAAATATGTGAAACTTAGCTGCGGAGTTGCTAACTGTGTTTACGGCCTTTGAGTCCTGCATAATTAGCTTCTGATTGATCAGGTTGGGGGTCGTCAGTACCAGCTCGGCAATCTCTGCTGACCTAAACATACTTAGTAAAGTACAGTTACCCATAAATGTGACAACAAAGTTATTCTCCATAGTTCTTTTCACATCATATAATATCCACTAGGTGGCGCTACTTCCATTGTCGTATATTACGGTAGAGTTTTCATCCAATCATATTTCAGCTTGTTTGTGTTGTCAGGTTCTGTGAAATCTGCCCGAGGCCTTCAGAACCGACACAGCAGGCTCCTGTCGGCTGTCAGTGAACGCACCACCGTCAGCCTCGATAGCCAATCAGATCTGGAGTCTGCGATGCCGAGGCCAGCTAGCTGCTTTACGCTGAACTTCACACACAGGCGTCCTGTGATTGGATAAGAAGCCCTGAGAACCTCTATGACTGAACTCAACCAGGAGATCCGGTTGCCACCACGATCTCACTCATGGTGGTGGTGAAGTACTCAAAGTTCTGCATGGTTCTGAGGATGTGGTGGTGAGACAAAAGATTTCTGTTTTATTATCGTGTCATTGCAGTGGTGAGGCTCCACCGGTCCTGGTCAAAAACCCAGAGTCAGCCCAGTCCGAAACTGAGACAAGACCCAGTAAAAATCCCACCACATATGGAGGTGGTAGACAAGAACAGAGGACAGAAAATTCTAAAATTCAAATTGGATGAAATACAATACAAATTTTTCTCAGACCCTTTTAACCAGGACGCAGCCAGCGAACAATTATTATTTTTTCCCCTCCGGATCTGCTGTTGCCACATCTCGAACCCACTTGAACCCGAGTCCCGTCAGCAGTGGGCCGATACAGATGAGCCCCGCTGAGGGGAGGAGGGGGAGAGGGAGAGAGAGGGGGGGGGGCACCATCAATCATTAACGGAGTAAATCATTATTTATACGTCTGCTGACCATCGATTCCTCTGCGTCAATACGAATCCCGCAGGTTTGCGTGGTGGATCCCCACCCCACCCCCCCACTACCCCTAGCCGGGGGGGGGAGCCTCCTTCTCTGCTCTGCTCTGCTCTGATTGTTCTGGACTGAGCCGCCCTGCCCCCCTGATCCCCGATGGCCATTAATCTCCGGGAGGGTCGATAATTCCACATGAGAAAAACACCAGCATTGTTTGAAAAAAAAAAAATGCAACCAGCGACCCAGATGAATCAATCTATTGTTTGTTTTATGATTATTAACTCTGCTTTGACACATTCCTCCTGGATTGAAATCCTCGTCTGGATGCATTTCATCTCTTTTCAGAGGTGGGAAGCAACAAAGTACAACTACTTTGTTCCTGTGATTAAGTAGATTTTTCAGGTTTATGTACTTTACTTGAGTATTTATTTTTA
>CM020501.1:24908360-24938360 GCA_009823395.1 Thamnaconus septentrionalis
GCAATAGAAAACTGGTAATGGAAACGCCTAAACTTCGAAAAACCTCTCAAATATCGCTAGAAGGTTTGGACGCTCTCACGCAAAAGTGTCATGGAAACACTTTTTTTGCATTGACACGTCAGCGGACATGACATATGGGGTGACGTGACCAATTCACTTCAAGTGAAAATGGCACGTTGTGTTTGGACGGAGGAGGTGATGGAATATCCTTTACAAGTAATCAAAGACGAAACTATAACAACCATAACAACAATTCTGGACAGCAAACAAATGTAAACAAACAAAAGTGAACGGAATTTTCGTGAAATCTTGCATGACGAGATTTTACGAGAATTACGTCAATGTAAAATGCCTGCAAATCGCAATTGCACTTTGTTGAAATTATAGAAAAATGCAGAGAGACTGCACATCTGCATGATGATAACTGTTAGCTTTGCATGCGTTGTTAAGTTAAACATTAAAACTGTTAAAGAAAATGTGCGCTTAGCACTCAGCCTTGGGGAACTCCAAGTCACCATCCTAGCAGGAAGATTGGTGATGGACGTATTGTTCCAAATATCGACGATATCGATACCAATGTTGGTATCGGTATTGATCAAAACCAGTGTAATGAGGCCATTACTTTCGATTTGTGTATTGTAGGGTATCATAACTGTGTATGTAAAGAGTCTTAAGATACTGATAACTATATCTAAACTACTACAGGGTTGCCCATTTAGTTGGAATACAATTAATAAAATAACTTTTAAGGGTGAAACATATTATTACAGAGGATTCGGCTCAGCAATTACCGTTTGCGGATGTGAGTCCAGGTGGTCACCATGTTGTTGTTGACCTGGACAACCTTGTGCGTGTCGTCGTTGGTGTACAGGGTCAACAGTTTGTGGGCGAGCGCGTTGGTCTCGTCCACCTGACCCTGCCAATGCTGCATGTCTTTTAAAAAGATCTGCGGAGGGAGGAGGGGTTGCAAGAAGGAAGGAAAAGGAGGAAATCGGGGAGGAATTAACTAAAAGTCTCAAGACGTGGAGTCTTGCGCTTCACCACTGACTGTATAAAAAAGATGGGCGGAGCTTCTGGTTTCAAAAAGGAGGCCATGGCAGAAGTGAACCTGAATTCTGTCATTTGGCTAACAGGGACCGCCTAATTTGGTTGCAAAAAGACAGAAAATGACTGGCTGTCAATATTGAAAAGGAGCCCAAAATTTATACTGTTCACTAAATTTAACTGTAAACTGGGAAAAAAAAAACTATTTCTTAGTCTAAAATTCAGAAGCCGTTATGTCATTTTGGGTGATTTTGAGTGAAAATGGCAATAAAGCTGTGGACATGGCTAATGTTCAACAGCCAACTGTCATCAGCTAACTGGAAGGAACAGCAAAGTCAAAATGGTGCAGAGCGTTAAACCAACCTCTCGGCTTAAAAATGTTTTTTTTGCAAAATAAAACGGGAGCACCGCCCATCTGTATATGCAGCAGTCTGAGATCCAAACATTGATCTCCTTTCCCACCTTGAGCTCGTTGTTCAGCTTCTTCACGTCGTCCACCGTGTACGTTATCTCCTGCATGGACTCCAACTTCTCGCTGGCGCGGCTGATTTGCGGCTCCACCCTCTTCTTGGCGTCCAACCAGTTGATTGAGTCTTGCAACATGTTGTGCAGCTGCTTTGTCCTGTCGGAGAGTTTGGTCTGGGAGTCCTCCCAGAGGGTTTGGAGCCTGTCGACTAAGAAAGCAGAGAAAACAAATGACTGAGCGAAAAGCCAAAAGGTTTGTTTTTTGAGCAATCAGGATTGCTAAAAGTGAATGGAGGCTTGGGTCATATTTTTTGGTTACCATGCTGGTTTTAGCTACATGAATGCACAATGTTCTAATTCTCAATCATTTACTTTGTAGGTTAGAAATGCACGTCTGACCTACTTTAGTCTCTGAAAACATTTTTTTTCAACTTAGCATTGAAGCTGAGAGGTGACGTGATGTTTGTCGCGCTATTGTAAGAAAGGCAAATGTCACCATAAAGAACCTTGGCCGAGTTGTTGGACAGGAATGAAGCTTTGTGCCACGCAGAAGCGGAAGAACACTTGTTCATAGGAGACGTCCATAGTTTTTGGCAAGGCTGGTCAGATTTTATTCAAAGGGAGCCACAGAATTTTTTAATAAGGTTCTCCTGGGAGAGACTAATACACACGGGATGGTAAATGTATGCAAATTGCAGTGGGTGAAAAAATGGAGAGAATTTTTTTCGCCTGCAGAGGGACTCGTCCGTTGAGAACAGCAGGAGGGGAACAGAGAGTAAAGATTTGATATTAAATATTAAAGGGATGCATTAGGATAAAAAAGATCTTGGCAGGGGATCTCCAGTCAGCATCAAACCCATCTATACTTCATTTTGCATCGCAACACCGGGTATGCATACTTATGTGGCGGTCCTTTGGGTTTAGCAGCAGGTTGGGCTTGCTCAGTTTTCACTTGGCAAAAACAGCAGGCAATTTACAGGCATTTGAAATTAAAAACGGTTACTGATGTAAAAAGGAGCTTTCTTGGCAATAGAAACATTTCTGGGAGTCTTTCGAGCCACTTGTCGACATTGTGTTCACTCTGTTCAGGCGATGTGCAGCTAAGTAGGAACCAAAATCAATCCAACGCTGTTCTGCGTTCCAAATTCGGATTATTTTGCTGTGTGAGTTCAGTTATTTGGGTCATTTTATGTTTTGTCTAGTCTTACATGGAGTTTTAAGTACTGCCCCATAAAAATGATCCCGAGTGTCAATGTGCCATTCCAGGAAATTTGCCTGCTCAGAGAGCAAGTGAGAACGGCTGTCCAAATGAAAATTCTAAAATTTTCGAGGTGAAAAAACAAGGCTCTTGCGTGCGTTTGCCTGAATTAGTTTCAATCACAGCCCCACTGTGTGTCACGTACTGCGCTCGGTGATAGCGTTGCGGGTTTCCTGGTTGCTGGTTTTGTTTTTCAGGTTCTGGGCTGCTGTGACCTGCTTCTCCAGGAGGGGGCGCCTCTGTTCCAGCTCCTGCAAAGACGACTGACAAACGCACACAAAAGTGAAACAAACCAACAATGGAAACTTCAGCATTACTCCAACGACAGCGTCACCGGTTCCACAAGAACGCTGGCATCCAAGTAGTTTAGCTGGTTTGAAAGTTGCACCAATCTTCAACTACTTTAACTAACAGCTGACCACAATAGTTTGCTCATTTTATTGTTCAGTACAAATCCAGCTGGTGGGCAACAGAGACCTTGAGCACGGCGATGTTGTCGTTGATGTCGTCCAGGTCGGCCACCACCACACGCTTGTTCTGCACCATGTTGTCCAGCATGGCGAGCCAGTCGCTCAGCTCGGCCCACGACTTGTTGAACTGAGCCAGCGCCGCCGACTCGGCCATGGAGCTCCCCGTCAGAGTTTCGTCTGAAACAGCGTTGTCAAAATCGTCAGGTACGGTGTGTAAAGTTTGGATATTTTGAAAAAGAAACAGGGACATCAAGTGGTTAGATTTCAGATTGCAGATTCATTCGTTCAGCCTCCCTCTCCTGAGCTTGCCAGTGAACTACGGCAGCCGGCAGACACAAACCTGGATACTTCATTCACCTTCTTATTCGGTGGTTAATTTATAAATAATAATCATTGCTTCAATGTCCAGAGTCCAGTGGAGTAGCGTCACGTAATTTAAAACCAAATCTCCAGAAAACAGGATAGTTAGTCTCCTATATACAATGTTGGGTCATCGCTTCCTTCTTTAAAGGTACAGTGTGTAAAATTCTGCCATCAAGTGGACAGATTTTAGATTGCAGTTTGCCAGTGAACTCCGGTGGTCTGCGCGCACAAACCTAGATACCTCGTCCACCTTCTTCTTCGTTGGTTTATTTGAGGAAGCCTGCACTCACCTTGATTACGAAACACGCTGTCAGGCGACCTGAATTGTCCACACCAGGCTTCCTTAGAAATATAGCGGTGCAAGATGGCAGCTAACTGGGAGCAAGACCCTTGATCTATGTATGTTCTTGTAGATATAAATAAGAACCGTTCTCAGGGTTCGAAAAACAAATTATATTTATTGTACTGCAATTGTACACTTTTATTAATGTATGCATGGGCAGTATGTTAAGCTTTTACCAATATAAAAATAAAAAAATCAAGCCAAATGGTCAATGGTATTTTTAGGCTCTTCCATTCTAGTCGCAAACGCCGCTTTGGCTCAGAGGCAACAGACTCGCTGACGCACAAACAGGGCAAAAATAAGAGTCTTACTGGCTTTTTTGGCCACCAGCAACGCGGCCATCCTCTCCCGGTGCTGCTGGAGCAGCTCCAGGATGACGGTCCAGTCTCCTTTCAGCTTGACGTACTTCATCTGTCGCCGCATGCACCGAAGCAGGGGAAAAAAATAAATAAATCAGAGTCACTGACGATGAATAATAATAAATGTTTTTCGCACCCCCCCCCCTCCCCCCCAACTCCACCGCCCTTAATTCAAAAACTCCAAATGGGAAAAGCTGGAGCCAAGCACGCCACAGTGCCTTTGATCTTCAAAAGATGTAACGACGTACGTTAATGAAGTACGCGAAACGGTTTTGATGGCTCGTTTGAAGAAGCTAGCTAGCCGAGAGATGAAAGAGAAGAAGTTGTGTTTATTTCACTGGCGAGAGGAGCGCTGAGCGCGGGACGCTCCCCGAGTCGCTCGGAGTCCCCCCTCACCTTGTCCGGCAGGTTGGGGGCGCTGTCCTCGTACAGCCGGTCAGCCCGCTCCAACACGGAGACCACCTCCGGCTGCCTGGCCTGCACTTCCTCCACCAGCTGTGGAAAAATAAAACAACAAAGTCGGCAACGATGAAAATCCACTTGATCTGCTTTCTTGACACAAGATTCAAAATTCAGACATTTTTTATTTGTCACACGTCAACGTTGCATGGTGGTGGAGTGCTGGTGTGGAAGAAGCTGACGTGTTTGTGCATTTATATAATAACAATAGTGCAATAATACAGTATAATATATGAACAATATAATATAATTAATTACATGATTTTATTTAACATAAAATACAATCCATCCATTCATCCATCCATCCATTTTTAATACCTGCTTGTTCCTGCACTCAGGGTTGCAAGGATAATATAGAATATACTTTAAAATGTAATATCATGTTACAGTATATAGTATAGCATAGTATAGCAACTATATATAGACTCTATATAAACTGTGGAGGAAAACAGGATTGGTGTGTATAACATATCCATCCATCCACTTTCAATACACGCTTCTTTCTGAACTCCTGGTTGTGGGGGTCTGCTGCATATAATCTAATCTAATATAATCTAATTTAATCTAATATAATGTAATATCAACATATGAACGTACATGATGTGTTATGGCGCAATCAAGTGCAAGTGATTGTCTAATATGCAAGATATTTCGGATTATGGTTTGATGGTAGAGTTCAGAGCTCTCGCGACTCTTCCTCAAGACTTTTCCTCTGCCTCTGTGTGTGAACGCTGTGTCAGCGCAGACCCCAGTCTACCTGACCGCAGAGGAAACGATGGAACAAAGCGGCTGCTTTCTGCTACCTGGGTGGGCGGCTCCTCAGTGCTGTTCTCCAGCCGGGCCCTGGTGCTGGAGGCCCAGGCCGACAGCTCATCCAGCTGAGCCTGCAGGCTCTCCAGCTCCCTCAGCAGACCCTCCATCTCCAGCTGCCGCTCGGGAAGAGCCTTGGACACCTGCGCACACGCACGCACACAGACACAGACGCACACAGACACACTTGCTGCCGTGAGTCTGGTAGGTTTCGGAGTGTGAAGTTTAGATGATCGCTGACGAACACAGAGCGCTACCGGCAAACAACTGATTCTTTAATTTGAAATTTTATCGCTAAACTGGAGATGGGTTCTACAAGTAATGGTCCTAATTAGCTTCATATTTAATAGCTTAAAAGTGTGTAATATTTGGAGATTTTGAAGAAAAAACAGCGACATCAAGTGGTCAGATTTTAGATTGCAGTGTCCTTCACTCTCCCTCCCCTGAGCTTGCCAGTGAACAACTAACTGGGAGCAAGACCCTTATTGCTCTGTGTATATTCTTATGTACATGAGAACCCAAATTACTTTTATTGTACTGCAATTGTACACTTTTATTAATGTATTTATGGGCAGTATGTTTAGCTTTTGCCAATATAAAAATCATAAATCAAGCCAAATATTAAACACTGGACCTTTAAAGGCTGAACACTCTCTATTATACAATTAGCATGCAAAAAGACAAAAACTGTTTTTAGCAAAAGCTGGTTTTGCTGTCATGATGCACCCTTATGTGGACCCTTATTACTGTGGCACACATGACACCAGGATAGATCGATATGTGCAGTTACCACGCCACCACGATACCAGTTGTACTTGCAGTATGTGACAGTAAAACATGGTGTTTGGTGTTTTGAGAGATGTTTATTCCACTTTTCTTTCTTTTTTTTTCATCTGAATAAATGGATATCCGGTACCGACCTGAGCCCAGCGACTGTTGATAATCCGGATGTCTTTCTGTCTGTCCGCTGGAAGCACAATCTGTTTGTGTCTGGCGTTCAGGTCCTCCATCGCCTCCTCCTTGGCAGGAAGCTCCTCCACATGTGCCTGAAACACACACACACACACACACACACACACACACACACACACACACACACACACACACACACTCAGAATTCAATAAGAAACCATCGCAGCATCCCAATGTAGGACACAAGCTCTTTCAATCCAATTATGTAAACGCGAGCATGCACACACACGCGCACACGCACACGCACGTATACACACACTAACCAAGCGTTTTTCAAGGTTGGATTTCAGAAGGAAAACATTATAGCATCTCAACGAGAGCCATAACGTTCCTCACTATTGAATCACGTCAGCCGAGGTAATAATGAGACTGCGGGAATAGGATGGCGAGGGGATAGGATGGGGAGGGACCGTTGGCGGCGCTAACCTGGACTTTGCCCAGCGTGTCCCTGACGTGGCGGGGCTCGGTCGGCTGCAGCGGGATGGCCAGCACGCCCTCGGCGCTGTCCAGCCAGCCCAGCAGCGAAGCCATGTCCTCCTGCAGAGCCGCCGCTGCCGTGCGCGCCTCTGACGACCTGCAGGGGGAGCAGAGGAGCAGGAGGGGGAAAAACAATACACAGTTCATTCCCATCGTCCCTTCACGGCCCCGTTGTGAGTCCTTCAGACAGCACAAAACAGACTTCTTTTAAATGCAGAGGTGGGAAGTAACAAAGTACAAATATTTTGTTGAGGGGCTTAAGTATATTTTTCAGATAGCGGTACATTACTTGAGTATTTCTCTTTTAGGATGACTTTGACTTTCTACATTTTGTACACAAATATCTGTACTTTGTACTCCTTAAATTGGAAAAACACTTTACTTGCTACTTTTGTGTTAAAGGAGGTTGAAAGATACAAATTCCTTCAAAAGTAATTCACTTCTTACAACAGCTGCTGTTGCTTGAAGTGGAGCTATTTGAACTCTGCTGTTGGGTTGTCAAATACAAAACCGGATCATAATTTAGAGGGAGATTATCTGAGAGTTCCTCAGCTGATCAACAAATGTATCGTTTCATTAATTGCAAAAAAACCAAAAATCTTTCCTCAAGTACATTTCAGAAACTGTAGTTTCTTACTTTTACTTCAGTAAAGGAGTTGTACTTTTGCTTGTAGAGTATTTTTTTTCCATACTTGTACTTAAGCACAGAATGTGAATATTTTTACCACCTCTGTTGAAAAGTTTGACTCCCATTCATGCTGTTATTAGCGTAATAAATGGGATTCATAGTATAAGCAGCTACATGTGCTGTATAAAATCAGCAGCTCTAGTCGTGATTTTGTATATTGCCTTCGGGCTAAATATAATGACAGTGCGGGGCAAATTTGGCCCGCGGGCCAGAGTTTGACACCTACGAGCTTAACGCCACGGCAAAATAAGCGGCACACTAATCAATTTGGCATTTGAACGAGTCGCCCGCTTGCCCCTTCGGTTTGTCTTTCATTGCAAAAAAAGAAGAAAAGAAAAACATGTCTGTTGTAACAGCTGGCCTCCAATTAGCTGGCACCCGTGGATGTCGTCTTGGTCAAAAGAGAGAGAAAAAAAACCTTCTGGCGACATTTGAAAATAAGACAAGCGTGGATTATACAGGACCTGCAGCTACTAAAGTACCCACACACACACACACACATGTGCACAAACACACACCTCCTCTTGCGCTCGTTGAGCTGCTGGCAGACGCTGGCCCAGCGAGCGTTGAGGAGCTTGAGCGTCGCTCGCAGCCTGGAGGCATCGTCTGGTGTGCTCAACTGGCTGATGTCCTCCCCTGCTGAGTTCACTCTGCCCACCACCACCTCCTGGATGGGGATGGCCTCCGTCAGATCCTACCAATGAGCACGCACGCACACACACACACACACACACACGCGCACACAAGTGAGTGACTGTGACAGATTAAAAGCAGTGGTGTAGTCTCCGTGATACGCAGCTATACGCCGTGCAAACCACTAGAAAAGGTTCCGAATTACCTTATAACCACTGAAAGTACACATTGACTTGAGTGAACTGGCGTTCTCACTAAATGAGCTTGTACCACGATTTTCCGTAATTGTGTAATATTTGTGGATTTTGGGAAAAAAAAAACAGCGACATCAAATGGTCAGATTTTAGATTGCAGCGTCATTCACGCTTCCTCCCCCTCCTGAGCTTGCCAGTGAGCTACTAACTGGGAGCAAGACCCTTATTGCTCGGTGTACATTCTAATATACAGTATGAGAACTGTACTATGGGTAGGAAAACCAAATTACTTTTATTGTACTGTGATTGTACACTTTTATTAATGTATTTATGGGCAATATATTAATATTTTAATAATATAAAAACCATCAATAAAGCAAAATATTACACACTCCCTTAAAGCCGGAACTCTATATTATATAATTATCATACAAAAAGACAAATATCGGGTTTAGTGCGTAATTTACTAACCGATTAATCGACTCAATTCCATATATAGATTGGCCGAACGCAAATTTCCTAAATCATTTTCTTTGACATTGTTTCCGCTGGAGGACATGTTTTACATTTACTTGAGTGAACTAGCGTTCACTAAACAAGCTTGTAGCATGATTTTCCGACGAACGAAAAACGTATTACGGTATGTGCTTGGTTAATGGTTAATTATCAAATGACCGTGAAATTTAAAAATTGACTAGGAAATTTGTAGAAATGTTTGTGTTTTTTTGTGCGTGCGTGCGTGTGTGTGTGTGTGTGTGTGTGTGTGTGTGTGGCTGAGGGAGCTGGTCCAGGACTGGGCCCTGTGGTTCAGGTAACATTTAGTCGGTTGAGGGAGCAGATGGTCCACTGTTTGAACACACACACACACACACACACACACACACACACACACACACACACACATTTTCCATCACTTCAAACAGACATCACATCATCCTGCTGTGATTCATTTTCTTCAAGCACAGTCATCTTTAGTATTCTGGTTGTATCTCTGATCATATGTGTACATACAGTATATACTATCTAAAAGTTTGGGGTCACTGACTCATTCCTGCATTGAACTCCGTTGTAAAAGGTTTCATGAAATAATCTGCTGGAATGCTCTGAGAACATCACTAGTGCAGGAAAATCAGTCAGGATGTGCGTTGTGTACATTATGGCTTTGACAATCGTTGCCCTGAATGTCGAATTGAATGTGATTTTAGAGAGTGAATATCAAGTGCGTAATATGCGGTTGTTATTACAAGTTCAAGGCTTTAAAATTGCTAAACATTTCTAAAACAAAGCTGTGCTTTATGTTCACACTTAGTTGTATGTGCTTAACCATAAAAGAGTGTGTATGTTTGTATATATACGTGTACATATATAGATATTATATACACACATAAGTGTATTTATGATGGCAGCCAGACTAAACTGTGAAGAAAGGTAAATAATTCTGCCATTATTAATTCCAATATCTATCTATCTATCTATCTATCTATCTAAATATATATGTATATGTATATATATGAATACATACATACATATGTATACTTTAAACACTTCATACTTTCAGTATGGTGGTGGGTTGCACACTTTGTGAGTGTGCAAGTCGAGTGTTTTTCTTTGTGCACTTGAGCGAGTGGCGCTGGGCCTCGGCTTCTGTCGGCGCAGGTGGACCTGGCCGAGCTGATCACAGCACCGCTAAAGTGGGCCAGACAGGTGGGACCACGCAAAGAGACAAGTGAACAGCATGGCGTGGCTGTGTGTGTGTGTGTGTGTGTGTGTACATGGGGTGTGTGTGTGTGCCCTCCGTTGAATCCCAAATCCTTCCTCTCGCCCTCAGCTGCTCATTTAAAGGCCTTTAAATTCTGAATTTGCTGGCGAGCATGACGGCGTGTGGATAAATGATAATGCAACTGTCAATAAGATGTAAAAATCTTGTTTTTCCATTCTCACTCTATAAATATTTTACTTTACATTTATATTTATTCATTATATTTTATTTCTTTTTAATTCATATAATTTTCCTTCACTTTGCATTTTGCTGTTTTACAGGCACTATAGTGAAAACATGGCGTGAAAATAGTTTTGTAATTTTTTCACTTCTCTCAGTCGGGCTGGTTGACGGCCGTCTGATTATCTCCAATGTCAAAATCAAAGTGACATAATATTGTTACGTAAGGGCCCAATTATGGAATGTGCTGCTTTTGCACCAAGGCTCTTGCCACTGCGCTACTGTGTGTTTTTCCGTCTTCAGATGTGAACCAGTAGCCGAACTTGGACGTGACATGTAAATCTGATGCGTCGTACTGCTTGGAAAGTTGCATCTTGGATGCCCTTTGATGTCATTTGACTTGATTTCTTTCCTCCCAAATCATCTGTTCGGACGCTAACTAGTCTGATCCTCCAAGTCTGAGAGACGCCATTTGCTCACATCTGCTAAGACCGGCCCCAGCTGCACCCCCTTCGCTTTCATCGGGAAGTTTTCGCTTCCCTCTGGGTCTGCAAACTCTTCACCAGGCACCTTAGGAAAAATATATGTCAACGCGAGCGGAGTTAACAAACTCAGCGGAGTCCGTGTGTCAAACTGCCAAACAAAAACCTCAGAATTCATGTCAAGAAGAGTCTCGACGACTCGGTTCTGGCTGCGCTGATGCGTTCAGGGTAGGCGGGGGAGGGGGGTTTTCTAAGGCGATGCAGTTTTTGATGAGTTATTTAATGGTATGAAAACTGATGGTGACCGAGTATTGAGATAGGGGGGAGGGAACTCTCTAATCTTGTTTATTACGACTTTATCCCGTTTTCTCGAGTCCCCCGGCGGGTTTCGCTCAGCCTTCCTGACAACTGGGCCGGATCAGAGGCGAGTCAAAGTCGGCAGCGGCTCCCCGCCTGAACCTGGGCTCCTCATGCATTTATTTATGTGGCAGCGACTCCGCAGTGGCGTGAGACACACACGTGCAATTAGCTCAGCTGTCTTGCTGCTCGCTAGCCTCCACCATCTTTATCTCAAAAGTTACATGGTTAGAATGACAGAATCTTTACAACGGTGCAGTTTTTGCTCCCCTAAAATGGGCCCTGATCCAGCAAGGTCGGCTACGCACCTTATAGTATCACCTAGCATTGGCGCGCTGGCTAGCGTTAGCTACAGCAACGGCGCACTTTTCCTAAAAACTGACCGCAAAGATCTAGCAAGTCTCTTAACATCTCATATTAGTAGCAGTATCGTCAAGTATATAGACGTGTGTGTATGTATCTATACATATATTTCTATTTGTATATATACATATATACACAAATATATACACATACACATTTATATGACACAGAGTGGTGGGGGTCTCCTCTCTGAGGGTCTCCTCTCTGCTCCTTTCCTGACCGCATCTGTCCAAGACTGCCACACGCAGCTCGAGGCTGTGACCGCCTGTGACTACTTTGGGGCGGGGAGGGGCTCGCGGCAGCACCCGCTGCCCGCTGAAAACAGGAACTGTCACAGCGGGTGTTGTTTGAGAGACGCTGATGCATGTGTGATGCCGCCAACCAATTGAAAGACTCGCGATACCCGATCCATGACTCTATAACCGATTCATCTAGGAATTCATTGATAATTCGAATCGATTTATGAGGCAGCTACCAATGCAGCCGTATTGCTCACTTCCTGAACCAGATATCCGGTTGCATCGGTTTATCGTATACAACCCTCATATACACATACATATATATAAATATACTAATGTATATATAAAGATATATATACATACATAAATAGTATATATTATATAGTAGTAGTATAGTAGAAACATCCCTGACAAATTAGCACTAGCAAGAGTAAGCGCACACCACAAACTTTGAATTGCCGAACTTCTTGTCTGTATAATGATGTATTTTTCTTAAAAAGAAATAATCAGAAAATCATGTAGACCAAGAAACTTTCACAAAATAATATGATAGTTTAATGGAAAAAAAAAAAAGCAAAGCAAAACTTTTATGCAATAATGCGATAGTTCCATGTAAAACATGAAAATGATCACGAGAAAAACATGAAACTTTCACGAAATAATGTGAACAGCAGTGAACACTGACGCTAATGCTGGCCAGCGCAACAGCATTCGATTCATTCATTAAAACACAAATCACCAGAGCCAATCACGTTCTGGACAACACTAATAGAGGAGGAAAATGCTTCTGTTGCACTACAGACTCACAATTGTGCATTCAAATCATAAAATGGTCAGCGTAGCTGAGGCCTGTGATGACTTCATGTATTTAAAGAGTTGACATTTTCAGTTTGTGTGCATTGCGACGGCATCCTTGGCAGAAGACATAAAAGTCCGGCCTTGCTCGAGGGCACGTCGACCGCGTTCTGCGGACAGCGGAGACGACGGCTGTGACTCAGGCCAGGCTGGGAGTCGCTGGGCAGCATTTTTCCGTTCGCCCGGAGACTGTTTTATTTTGTTTGTGTGTTTGTTTGCACGGAGCGCCTTATCAGTTTGTACATTGCCGTGTGTGTGTGTGTGTGTGTGTGTGTTTGCGTGCGTGCGTTACCCTGAGGTGCTGTCTGTGCACCGCCGCCTCACTCTCGCCCGCTTCCAAAGCGCTCTCGGCGTCGTCGAGCCACTCCTCCAGCGCCTTCTGATCCGAGACAAACTTCTGCCACTTGGAGTTGCAGTCTTGCCAGCGCCTTGATGTGCAAACCAGCAACCACACACGCGTATACACACACACACACACACACGCACGCACAGACACACAAGAGCTCAGACGCCCAATGAAATGCGGTCCACAGTACGGTAGTGCATTGCTGCCGCGCTAAAAAAAAAAAAGGACTCGGTATCACGTTATAATATGAAAGTATCAAGTTATTTCATAAAAATTACACGTGCATACATGATCATTTTCATGTTTTGTACGAAATAACGAACAAGAAACTGTCACGAAGTCATGTGATCGTTTCATATTCAAAACGTGCAAATTAAGTAAAAACGTGAAACCTTCAGGAAGATACATGATAGTTTCATGATAGTTTCACGTGATTTTTCATGAAATCACGTGAAACTGAGCCATCTTTTTTTTTCCCCTAGTATGGCAGCAATGGGCTTCCGTACGACAGCGACGTGAAAGGTCCTCACATCGCTCACCTCAGCCGGTCCTGGTAGAGTTTGTTCAGCTTGTCCCAGTTGGCGGCCAGCAGCTCGGCCGTCTCCTGGATCTTTTGGCCCTCTAGTGGCCGGGCCTGGGAAACCATCTCCTCCTTGCGGCCCAGCGCCTCCTCCAGGGGGCGCCGCAGCCTGCCCACGCTGGCGTCCACTTCCTGTTTTCGCGAGGGACAGAAGGATCAGAGTGTTTTTCCAGCCTTTGCAAAGACTGTTGACGTCAGAAAATATCCTGAACGACTGTTGATCTAACAGTTAGCCCTCTGTTTACAGTCTGTTTTAGCTTCCTGCTAAAATATGGGGGAGGGCATCAACAAGCCCGGTTCGATGGCGATGTCATCAAGCTGGAAGAGGTGCCGGTGCCCTGCATGACATCACACAGGGTTGAGCCCCCAGAACAGTTAAAGCAAAAGAGTCAAACTCTGGCCCGTGGGCCAAATATGACCCGCAGTGTAATTATATTTGGCCCTTGGGGCCAATACAAAATCACTACAAGAGCCGCTGGTCTGGCAGTATTATACAGCACATGTAGGGCTAACACTACAAATCCCAGAATGCTTTGCTGGTTGTTTTGGTGCATCAATCAGCACAGGACGTTCAACTGGAGGATATTATTATGACTTGATCAGTTTAATGTTGTTACTTTATTTTTAAATGTATTATCAGCCCGTGGAAAAAGATTACTGTTGAAATTTAAATCAGAAGGCTGCAAATAAAAAAGAGCCATTCAAGTTGTATTCACATTTTATACATTTTGAAATTCGACAAAGTTTGTCGAGTTTGACAGTTATGAAGTAGAGCAATTTAGAGCTCATTACTAAAGCGGCTTTGAGACGGATCTCACAGAGAAAATACCCGTTAAAGTAATTTTGTATAATATGGGATGTTAATTAAACTCTCATTAAAAAAAATACGCCAAAAGCAAAAAAATAACATCTAAGCTTTCGAAATGTTTCCAGCATGAAGAAGAAGAAGAAGAAGAAAAGTTGTGAGTGAGTTTTAAAATGAACTTTGCCATTTCTTTGATGGCTCCATGCAAAATCAAAATGTACACAAACAAACAAAAATATTATTTTATCCCCAAACATTGAGCAGTGGTGCGCATTTCAATGAGCCGGTTTGGCTGATGTGTAACTGTTTGAGGGTCGGGGGGGAGGGGGGTGTCTCCATGACCCTCATCGACGGTGTGTGTGTTTGTGAGTTTGTGTGTGTGCGTCGACTGTACCTCCAGGCAGCGCTCCTGCTGCGGCAGGTTATAATACGCCGCGGGCCAGAACTCGGGCGAGTTGAGCTTGAAGTCTGTCTCCGACAGCGAGCGCAACAGTGCCTGCAGCTCCGCCAGGTACTCCTGGAAACACACACACACGCCCAAGGACACACAACGGGGGGTTCACAAACGCACACAAAAAAACAGTGAGTTAGAGGGAGACGAAATGTCACTGTCACGTGCTAAAAGGTCTGTTTTTCTGGCTAAAAAAAAAAACAGGGTTTAGTAACCCATGAAATAACGTGATAGTTTCTCAGTCTATCGTGAAAATTATCACGAAATTACGTGATAGTTTCACGTTATAACGTGATCCTGAGCACTGTTTTTTTAATTCAATTTTTTTTTTTTTCCCCAGAATGGCAGTATTGCGCTTCCATACGGATCACTACCTTAACAAGCTAAAGGAAAAGTTCGGCCCCAGATAGAAAAAAAAAATTGTCTTTATTATTTCAAAACTTTTAAAGATTTCTTCTAAATGTGAGTGCCGCATCCAAATCATTTGCTGTCGACGTAATGAGGACAGCTACCACACTAACTCGCGAGCTAGCAGGCGTGGTAGCCAGCTCGCATAACTTCCAGGATATTGACATATCCTGGACGTTTAGCTAGTTATTTGCATTGAGTTGAAGTCATGAGCATGGCTACCAAGCTAGCCAGCTAGCTTGAATTTTGCTCACCCAAAAAAAAGAAGGTGAAAATGTTTTGCAAATTAATTTTCCCACCCCGTGAAAAATCTCTTGCGACAAAAGGACAATTGCCCAACTTTCTAACAGCCAGGGATCATAGTATCATTGTTATTATTATTATTTTTTGTCTTTGGTGCAAACTCTTCCTTTAAGGAGCCAATCATCTGAGACTTCAGGCTTCTGGGAGGAAGTAAACTCGCTAGCAAAGCCCAAAGCTAATATGCCCATCGGACCGAGTGCATTTTTATTTCGAGGGAAGGACAATTTTTTTCTTTTTTTCTTTTTTTTTTGGAGAGCAGCCGCGTGACGGCTAATGCAAATAATTAGTCATTGTCAGCGGCTGAATTTAAGTTAATGAGTTGTTAACTTTGATAAATGAAGCCTCAGATCTCCCTCTGAAGCAGCGAATGATCCGTCGCCGTTTCCATTAAACCCTCGTCTTCTTCAAACGCCGCCGCTTAATCCCCGGCTGTGTATCGCGATCGGGAGGCTCCAGCTTCTGCTGACTCTCCCCATTTTTAATTTGTTCCTCGGCCCTTTTGATATGAGCCGCCTCCATTTTTCCCCCGGCTTTTCCCCCCTCCAACCCTGGGGGCCCCGACCGCGATGCACCGTCCTTCTAAATCAGTGCTTCTCAACTGGTGGAGTCTCGGGACTCATGGTTTTTCTTTTCCCCTTATCGTGACGCCGGAACCCCAAACTTATATTCCGCGCAAAAAATAAATATCACGTCTGCTAAATAAATTCTTGAAATTATTGAATTGTGTGTCCTGCAAAATAAACGTCCAACGTTTCCTCTATAAATATAAATATTTTTTTAAATCCTGCAACCCAAGAGTGGGCCACGAGCCACCAATTGAGAAACACTGTTCTAAATGAAGCCGGCAGCAGTGGAGCAGAGACACTGGGATATTAACCCTGGGCTCACCTGGCTGAAAAGAGAGCCCCTCATTATCAATATTAGCTGCCATTGCGGAAGGTTCTGATAAATACTTATGCATTATGAATACATAAATATTATAAATTAATTAATATAAAAAAAAGTGGTATAGAAAGTCCATGAACTAACGCCGAAAAATGAGTCGCTAGCTAGATTAGATTAGGTAGATAGATAGCTAGATAGCACAGTGTGCTCGGGAAATCAGCCCTTTGTGATGTCACAGAGGCGGCCGGCAACCCCTCCCTCCTCGAGACTAGTGGTTGAGGACTCAACGCTGCCTTCTCGTGACCGATTTATTGTGAATTCAATGAATTCATCACCCAAAGCTGATGAACTGAATGAGTCAGAGGTGAAAATAAGATAAAAATAATTTTTGAAAAAAAAAAAAAAAAATTCCCACCACTTGGAAAGATTCCTCCACCCTTCTGTCAACATGTGGGTGTCATGAAGTGAAATGAAGGAGTGTCCCAGTTTCTCTGCTCACACACACACACTGGCTTCTAAGAGGGGGTGGAGGGGATTAAAAAACAAAACTGCGACGGAGGAAAACGGAGTGAACGCTGCTGAACGGAGGCGCGTTGAAACTAATGGGTTGATCTTTCTTTCTCGCAGCTTTTGAAGAATAGAAGGGAAAAAAACTTGAAAGATTTTCTTGAAAGGTTTTCGTTTTTCAACAACCTGCACCATTTGCTCATTCATCGGAGAAAAAAACTGGAGGAAGCGAGATTGGAGTTGACTGATAAGTGACTGATAATAATGATAACAATAATAAAGATCAATAAAGTTTGAACTGCTGTCTCCTCAGATCAGAAGAGGAGGAGACAGTGATCTTTCCAAAGTACACCCCCCTCCCCCGCATCATCATCGTCATCATCATCTCTCTCTTATTTTTTCCCTTTCTCACTCTATGGATAATTCATTTATTTCTTTTTAATTCATATAATTCTCCTTCTCTTTGCACTATATTGTTGCTGTAATTATGCAAATTTCCCCAATGTGGGATCAATAAAGGCATCTATTCTATTCTATTCAATTAAATTCTGTTTCCCGACTGAATACACATCCGTGAGATCACCGGCCAGCGCGGCTCGCCTTTGGAAATGTTGTGTTTTCTCTTCACTGGAGAGTCACTGAAGTGAAAAAATACAGATTTATTTATATATATATGTATAAATATAAAGAAAAAAATCTGACCTCTCACCCAAATAAGTAGGTGGAGCTTTCTGCTGGATTTAACTGATAGTGTTTATGAGTCAGGTCCTGACCTTTGACCTTACAATATGTGCAGGTACCAAAAGTGTCTGCAAATTGTTCTCTTGCCTTTTTTTTTTACCACTCCCTCCCTTCGGACGCGCATCACCGAGCCCGAAAAAAAAGAAAAACTGCAGAAATTATTGAGAAATAATCGCACTTTCACCACAAACAGCCGATAGATCTGATAGATTAGACAGATTAGAAATAAATAGAAAGTCGCATATGACCGTAATATAGGGATACAGCACGTCACTTTGTTTTGTAAATATTCACAATTAATAATAATGTTAGTATTTTGTAACACTTATTTATATGTCAATTATTATTTACATAACTTTTCTTACTCAATAAATATTTTTTATTTTCTTTTATTTCTTTTTAATTCATGTAAATTTCCTTCTCTTGCATGATATTGTTAGACATCTGAGACAGACCGAAACTGAAAAGTAAAAAAAACCACGTAGTTTACTCTTTTTTTTCTTCCAAATAATCATTTCATCAACTTTTTTCTTTAAACGAATCAAAGAAACATAATTGAGATATATAATGGGAAATAATGTCTAGTCTGTGGCTCTAATCTGGCCTTCACGTTCCCTCATCTCATCCAGTCTTTCCTGGATGACATACGCACTCAGTGGATTCCCATTTTGAAGGACAATTCTTTTTTTCACGTCGGCCGCAACAGCAGCTCTGCCCCCCCCATCTGCGGATGTGCATTCAGTCGGCCGTAACAGGGCGTACATACATCTTCGCTGACTGGCAGAGCAGGGAACTGGCAGGTGGTGTGATTTGATTGGTCGATAGAGTGGTTCGGGGGCGGGGCATGCGGCGACACACAGGGCAGACAAGGAAGCGGGGAAGCGACCAATGACATTGGGTCATGTGAACGCGGGTCACATGTACACAGAGGACATGTAAATGAGAATGCAGCAAAAAAAAGAAAAAAAAAAAGAGGCAAAAACATTTTTATTTTATTTTTTAAGGAGGCTTGGTAGCATCTTAGGCTAACTTTGGCCTAAAACAAAGCTGGATTTTTTTGTGTTTTTATATCATAGTTAAAGGACTACACTAGAGGTCAAAAGTTAAGATATATATTTGATGTCTTCAGTATCTATCTGCAGTGTAGAAAATTGTAAAGATAAAAAAAAAAATAGCATGAGAAGGTGTGTCCAAACTTTTGACTGGTAGTGGATACGTATATATACATTGTGTAAAATATGTTAAATTAAAAGATTTCAAACCAATTTAAATATTCAGCTTATTTGTAATGTGTATTGGTCACACAGCAGTTCAAACTATGTGAACCATAGACTTTTTTGAAACCCTATTTTAAGTTATGATTGACCACTACTGGCGAGCCACTGGCCTGTGATGGTCATGGCCCCGACCACTGCGGCAGGGAGGCCTCCTGTATTTTTCTAAAAGACAGTCGGCAACACTACTCTGTTGTTAGAGGGGTTAGCTGATGTTAGCGGGAGAGGCTTTTCTGAGAAAAAGGGCATGCTTGTTGTCACACTGTTCTCACATGTACTTTAGTGGCATTAGTGACAAAGTCGTCTTGTTAGTGTAGCAGGAAGTGGTGCCTACTGGAACTCACACATTGTCTTTTGAAGGGTACGAACTTGCCCTCCACCTCAACCCAGCGCTGGTTGAGCTGGAGCTGCCGGGGCTCCACTAGACTGGCGGCTCCAGCCTCTGACAGCTGATTGGCTAAGCCCTGCACCTCCTTAAGCTCCTCCTTCTTCCGCTCGAACTCTGAGCCAATTTCCTATTGGACGAAAACCAAGCGGGAGGTCACTGGCTTGCGTTGGGGGACGGGGGGGTAAGCCCGGAGGTCGTGGGTGGGGAGGGTAGTTGCGTGGAATGTGCTTTGAGTAACACACATTCACAACACAAAGACACAAAGACAAAGAAATAATGAGAAATAATAGAAACACTAGCTGCGTTTCCATGACAGTTCTTCGCAAAATAAAAGCGATATTTCTAAAATTTCGACAAAGTACAATTGCGATTTGTTTCCATTGAATGGTGTGAAGCACAAAAGCCGTAATTCTTGTAAAATCTCGTCCCGCGAGAATTACGAGAATTCTCACAGTACGTATTCTCGTAAAATCTCGCGGGACGAGATTTTAAGAGAATTCATTTTGCTTTTGTTTGTTTATGTTTGTTTTCTGTCAAGAATGGTTGTTATATTTTTCTCTTTGATAACTTGTAAAAAATATTCCGTCTCCTCCTCCATCCAAACAAAATGGGCCATTTTCACTTGAACTGAACTGGTCACGTGACCCTGTACATCACGTCCGCCGACGTGTAAATGCGAAAAAAGTGTTTCCATGACACTTTTGTGATATACCTCTAAATATATCGATACATCTGAAAAACCACCTCATGAGAGCTTATTTTAGCCTGATTTTAGCCATATTTGAGAGGTTTTTCCAAGTTTAAGTGTTTTTATTGACCTTTTTTTATTGCGATATTTAGATTTTGCGCAATTCCAGGGGTCATGGAAACGCAGCTACAGTCATTGAGCCACTGGCACACCAAAGACAATGCAGTAGGAGAAAGAAGAAATCATGTTTCATACAAGGACTTCACTCACATGTGATCTGTCAGGGAGGGAAAAAATAAATAAATAAATAAAATAAAATAATAATGGTGCTTTAAGAAGAGCCTCAAGATTTTATTTACACAGAGAAGAGGGTACAGTCTGAAATGAAAGAAGTGCAGGAGGCCAAAAGCTGGAAAGTTGGGGGAAAAAAAGGGGTGGTGGAGACAGAGTGACGAGCAGATAGCAGAGAGACAGTCGGCCAATCAGGCGTCGCTTTAGCGAAATGTCATAGTGATCATCTGAAAGTGAAAGACACACACACACACACACACACACACACACACACACACACACACACACACACACACACACACAGACAGATGTGTCAGGAGTCAGGGTGGGCGGGGCCATTCCTCCGGAGGTCACATGGGCACAGCCTGGCATCTTCAACAAGCTACGTCTGTTAGCGTTAGCAGCTTGGATTTATTGATCAAAATGGTTCTAATACAGCATATTGGGCCAAGTGGATTAATAAGAATAGAGAGAATAGAAGCATGTTTGCGGCGCGGAGCAAAAAATAATTCAAATTAAACCCTATAGTGTTAGCTGCTGTTGACGAGACATGAATGATAGTTTGCTGCGTTCAATGCTCATTATAAAGCTGTGCTAAAGGCTGAGAGAGCTAAGCGACTTGAGAAGGTCCTCAGAGGGGATCGACCTGCAAATCAGACATTCCAAGAAAAAATGGATGAGAGGAGAAGAAAAGCATCTGGAAAGAGGAGGGAGAAGATGAAGATAAAGTATTAGAAGAAGAAGAAGAAGAAGAGGAAAAAGAAGAAGTATTAGAAAAAGAAGAAGATGAAGTGTTAGAAGAAGAGGAGGAGGAGAAGAAGAAGAAGAAGAAGAAGAAGAAGAAGAAGAAGAAGAAGAAGAAGAAGAAGAAGAAGAAGAAGAAGAAGAAGAGCGGGCAAGGACGTGAAGGAGTGAGACGACTTATGAGAGATGAGGGCGGGGCAGTGAACACAGACATCATCTGGATATGACCATGTGTGTGTGTGTGTGGTCACCTTGACCCTCTCTCCCTGGGGCGGGTCGGGCAGCTGGTCCACGCTGCGCTGGATGTCGTCCAGCCAGGCCAGCAGGTCGTGCGACTTCCTGCGGTACTGGTACCACTGGGGGGCGACGGCGAGCGCCTTCCTGTGGCGCAGCAGCCGCAGGTCCTGCAGCACGCACAATTCACGTGAGAGCCTTTCTAGCAGTGACTTTGGGCCAAATATAATTATACTGTGGGGGCCAAATTTGGGCCGCAGGCCAGAGTTTGACAACTCTGCGTTAAAACCTTTACTTTAGGTGCAATACGGCAACGTTACAAACAAACCCAGTTTCCCACCCCAGGTTGCATGAAAAATTGCATGTGTGTGTGAGTGTGAGTATGTGTGTGTGTGTGTGTGTGCGTGTGTGTTACCTTGACGGTGTTGTACTTGCTGTTGAGCTGGTTGTGCTTCTTCCTCAGCTCCTCCCTCTTGTCCTGGTCCGGGACTCTCTTCTGCAGATTCTCCCCCTTCAGCAGTAGCTCCTTCACGGCACCTTCTTCACAATCCTGCACACACACACACACACGCACACACACGCACACACACATACAAACATGCGTGTAAAAATCCTTCAGAACCGCAACTAAAGTCGATTTAAAGCAGGGGAGGGCAAACTTTTTGACTGTTGGGCCACAATGGGTTCTAAAGTGTGACAGAGGGGGCGATGGAGTGTTTTGGCGAGCCACCTTAGAGGAGGAAAAAATACATCATGGGATATGAAGAAAACATGTTGCTTTAATGTGATTCAATTGAAAGTGAATCAAGACAAAGTTGCAACAAAATCAGAGTCTTTGAAGCCCCACGGTGTTTAGCTCTTTATTGAAATGATGGTGGTGGTGTGTGGTGGCGGTGGTGGCGGCGGTGGTGGTGGTGGCTGTGGCGGTTGTGTGTGGTGGTGGTGGTGGTGGTGGTTGTGTGGTGGTGGTGGTGGTGGTGGTGGTGTGGTGGTGGTGGTGGTGGTGGTGGGTGGTGGTGGTGGTGGTGGTGGTGGTGGTGGTGGTGGTGGTTGTGGTGGTGGTGGTGGTGGTGGTGGTGTGGTGGTGGTGGTTGTGGTGGTGGTGGTGTGTGGTGGTGGTTGTGGTGGTGGTGTGTAGTGGTGGAGGTGGTGGTGAGTGGTGGTGGTGGTGGTGTGTGTGGTGGTGGTGGTGGTGGTGGTGGTGTGGTGGTGGTGGTGGTGGTGGTGGTGGTTGTGTGTGTGGTGGTGGTGGTGGTGGTGGTGGTTGTGGTGGTGGTGGTGGTGGTGGTGGTGGTGGTGGTGGTGGTGGTGTGTGTGTGGTGGTGTGTGGTGGTGGTGGTGGTGGTTGTGGTGGTGGTGGTGGTGGTGGTGTGGTGGTGGTGGTGGAGGGTGTGGTGGTGGTGGTGGTGGTGGTGGTGGTGGTGGTGGTGGTGGTGGTGGTGGTGGTGGTGGTGGTGGTGGTGGTGTGGTGGTGTGTGTGGTGGTGGTGGTGGTGGTGGGTGGTGGTGGTGGTGGTGGTGGTGGTGGTGGTGGTGGTGGTGGTGGTGGTGGTGGTGGTGGTGGTGGTGGTGGTGGTGGTGGTGGTGGTGGTGTGGTGGTGAGGTGGTGGTGGTGGTGGTGGTGGTGGTGGTGGTGGTGGTGGTGGTGGTGGTGGTGGTGGTGGTGGTGGTGGTGGTGGTGGTGGTGGTGGTGGTGGTGGTGGTGGTGGTGGTGGTTGTGGTGGTGGTGGTGGTGTGGTGGAGGTGGTGGTGGTGTGTGGTGGTGGTGGTTGTGGTGGTGGTGGTGGTGTGTGGTGGTGGTGGTGGTGGTGGTGGTGGTGGTGGTGGTGTGGTGGTGGTTGTGGTGGTGGTGGTGGTGGAGGTGGTGGTGGTGGTGAGACCTTGTCCTCCTGGAAGTCCTCCTCCTTCAGGTTCTCCCCCTGCTGGACCTCCTCCTCCAGCAGCTCCAGCCAGATCTGGGCCTGGCTGTAGTACTGCTCCAGCTCCTTGGCCGAGGCCGCCGTCTGCCGCGTGCACACACACACACACACACAAACAGGCAGGAGAGTGACAGAGAGTCAGACGAGGGAGGAGAAAAAGAGGTGTGAGAGGAGGTTTTTGGGGTGGAGAGCTGGAGGTGAATCTCCAGTTGCAGCTAAGTGAGGGATTAGTGCACGTTTGAGCCCAACGGTTTGAAGTCTGTTCAACTTTGAAGTAATTTTTTTTTTTTTCCTCACCCCCGCCTCCCCACCCCTGGGATGGGGAGTCGCAGGAGAGCTTGCAGCCAATTTCATTGGTTATTTTTGGTAAATTTCTTTTTCTTTGGTTTTTAAATTGTGCAATAGGACAACACAATGACATTAAGAAGACAGACAGACAGAGAGAACAACATTAACGGCTGTTTGTGTGTATCAATTGTAAATATAGCAGTTGAAAAAAAATGTTCGATTTGATTTGACAAAGACAAATAAAAATCATTAAGACACTCAGAGCTGTGTCTGCTGCTCATGATGGCCAAACATTGACGAAGGAAGAACGGATATGGAGAAGAGTGAGATTGGGGGGGTCAAGGTCAAGTAGGCCAAGGAGGTCAGAAGGTCAAGGTGGTGGGTGGTCCTACCAGCCCTGAGGAGATGCGCTGGGCAAGGGTGGTGAAGCGTCGCTCCAGCCGCTCCACCTCGGGCCCCACCCGGGCCGAGCTCAGCTCCTGGGCCAGAGCTTTCACCCCCTCCACCTTCCCCCGGGTCAGCTCCAGCTCAGCGCGCAGCACCTGCACGACACCAGCGCGGGGAAAATCATCGTCTTCTGAAAAGTCAAAGTTTTAAACCTGCCACCCGGACGAAAACAACTCTTTAACGTGCTAACTGTCGCCCTTTAAAAGCACAGAGAGGCTACACTGCAGAAGTACACTGCTGCCCGGAAAAAGTTGGAATACTTTGGTTTCACGCGCACAAATCTGTTCGTTCCCAATACATTCATTTTCATCGTCACTTCTGACGATGATGGCGCGTCCCCGTGAAATTAATTCTTGCGTGAAATCTGCTACAAAAAAAAATGCCTGACAGGGAAAAAAAAAAATATATATTATATATTTTTTTGAAAAAGCGACCTTGATAGCAGCGTCGTCAGGCCCCTGGCTGTCCATCTCGTCCATCTTGCTCTCCGCTCCGTCCATCCATCCGTTCACTTCCGCAATCTCTCCGTGCAACTTCTGCATCTGCCGCTGGTAGTCCTGCGAGACGGAGAGAGAGAGAGAGAGAGAGAGAGAGAGAGAGAGAGAGAGAGAGAGGAGAAATAGAGAGAGGGCGAGAGCAAGAGTGTGTGTTTGTGTAGATAGAGAGAGAGAGAGAGAGAGGGTGAGAGAGGGAGAGAGAGAGAGAGAGGGTGGAGAGAGAGAAAAAGAGAGAGAGAGAGAGATAAATAGAGAGAGGGCGAGAGCAAGAGTGTGTGTTTGTGAAGAGAGAGGCAGAGAGAGAGAGAGAGAGAGAGAGAGAGAGAGAGAGAGAGGGAGAAATAGAGAGAGGGCGAGAGCAAGAGTGTGTGTTTGTGAAGATAGAGAGAGAGAGAGAGAAAGAGAGCGAGAGAGAGAGATAAATAGAGAGAGGGCGAGAGTGTGTTTGTGAGAGAGAGAGAGAGAGAGAGGGAGGCGACAGTGATCGTCCCAGTGAGCTAATCTTAGCGCCGCTACTATTTTTAGCACAGCGATCAAACACCGCGCCCCCCCACCCCCCTCCTCTCCCCCCACTGACCAGCAGCAGGTTGAGCCACTCCTCGGCCCGGGACGTCACGGCGATCCAGTTGCAGCGCAGCAGACTGACTTTGTCGTCCACCAGGCCGCCGTTGCCCCGCAGCACCGCCTTCAGCGCCTCGGCCAGGTCCACCACCACCTGCAGCTGTGGCTGCCGCTGCTCCGTCTCCGCGTGGACCGACTGCAGGAGGAGGTGCAGGAGGAGGACAGGAGAAGGAGGAGAGGAGGAGGTTTTCTGGGTCATTAACAAAGCAGAGCTGCTCTCTCTCACGGATATGAAGACGTGAGAAAGCCGAGCACAAGGCGGAGGAGGCCTTGGAGCTTCCGGCGACTGGTTCTGACTGGTTCCGTCGGGCCGTACCTGGGCCCAGGCCACCTCGGCGTCCAGCTTGCCCGGCACCCCGCTGACGGCCGAGCGGCGGGTGAGCTCGGCGTCGGTGGCGGCCAGCCACTCCGTCAGGCCGTTGAGCTCCTTGCGCAGCTTCCGCGACAGCTTCAGGCTCTTCTCCAGCTCCGTCTTGCTCTCCGTCACCTGAGGTGGAGGGAAGGGAAGAGGTGGGTGGTGTGAGCCGGCACCACCACCACGGCAGCGGCCACCCGGATGTGAGACGTTTGTGGGGGGGTGGTCCTGGCCGGCCGCTCACCTGCGCCCCCAGCTGGTTGTAGAGCAGCTTGAGGGCGGTGACCCGCTGGTCCATCTCCTGGGGTTGCTCCGTCTGCTGCCGCTGCACCACCTGTCGGCCCGTCTTGATCACCGTCTCCACCTCCCCCTTCACCTCGCTCAGCGCCTTGTACAGTTTCTGACCGACAGTGGAAGAAGAAAGAAAAAAGAAAGACAGAAAAGAAGAAAGAAAGAGAAGAAAAGGGGTTTTAACTAGGGATGCACCGATACCAGTCTCGGGTATCAGTACCAAAACCAGTATTGGGTAATGGCACCAATGGTGTTACCAGAATTGGGCATTGGTACTGATACTAGTCTTGGGTACCGATACCAATATTGCGTATCGGCACCAATACCAGTATCAGGTATCGGTACCGATACCGGGGTCATGCACTCTACTTGTACCTGTAAAATTCATCCGAATACCAGTATTGGGCGCCAGTATCGATATTAAATATACTTCATTACATATTTACAATTAATATTATATCATTATTTCTATATTGTAATCATTTCTTCAAATTTGGTGGGCTGGATTAAAAACCCCTTTGCTGCACTTTGCCTATGCCTGTTCTAGAAAAACATGCAAAGCAATGTTGCTTAAACAACAAAAAATGTAGGTAATTCTAAAATGTGTAGTACCTTATGAAGTACTCGGTATCGGTAAGTACCAAAATGCAAAGCAATCATACTCTACTGGTTCTGTAAAAAAGTGGTATCATTGCATCGCCCCCCCGCAGCAGCGCCTCCTGGTGGTAAGGGTTGGTGTGGCTGAATGACAGTGCTGTATATGAGTTCCAGTGCATGTTCTCACTTGGTACCCACCATGCACTGCTCCAGCTGCGACTGCACCACGTCGTGCTCCACGCTGCCCACCTCCAGCAGGCCCACCTGGGCCTTGACGCCAGCCAGCACGCGCTCGCACTCAGCCAGCCGCCCGTCAAAGTTGGCCGGCTTCTGGAAGAGCCGGAACTTGGTCCACACGTCCGTCAGCAGTTTCTGCCCAGAACGGAGAAAATTTCACGCACAACGTCAGTCGAGAGAGGATTGCTCTCTGCGTCCACTCCACTGGCTGCGTGTAAAAAGGTAGGCGGAGCTCCCAGTTGTCGATAATAGAATAGAATAGAATAGGACACCTTGTTTGATTCCAAGTTGAGGAAATCTGCTCATTCCAGCAACAAGTAGTGCAAAGAGAGGTAAAAAAATGATAAAAACAAGATTTTTTTTTACATATTGTCAACAGTTGATGCTTGACATAAATAAGTTTTATATCGCATGTTTACGAAATGTAGAGAGGTCAATTTATTGAGTGCAGTTATTAAATCCTGCATTCTATCGTTTGGCCAGCAGGGTCCGCCAAAGTTGGTTGCAAAAAGACTTAAACATGACTGATAATAGGAAAAGGAGCCCTAATTAATACTGGTACAAACCGGTTCTGCTGGTATTTTGGAGCGTCGATCAGGACAAGACGTTCAATTGAAGGATATTATTGCAACTTAATTGGTTTATTGTTGTGATTTCATTTTTACATTTATCATCAGCCCGTGGAAAAGGGTTACTGTTGAAAATTAAATCAGCAGGCTGCAAATAAAAGAGAGCCGTATGATTATTATTTGCAATTTATTTATTTTGATGAGTTTTTTTCAATGAGAAATGTGATTTGCATGTGTATTCTATATTATTAAGCTTTGCTTGTTCCATATTCAGGTTGAAGCAAAACTTGTTTTGGGTCCATATAAAGAGGTTCACTCTTTCCTCTGGAGAAAGATTTATTTTTTCAATAGATGTCAGTGTTGGTCCGAGACTTTGTCCAAGTTTTACACTTTGGCCCCACTGTGTGTTTGAGTTTGACACCCCTGATCTACATGAACATGGCAATAGTTTATCTTTACCCATGTTAAAATGTGAACCCTGTGTATATACCTGCGTGAGGTCAATCTGTCCCATGATCCTCTGGGACGGCTCCTTGTCCTGGTGCTTCTTCCTCATGTCCTCCAGGGTGCCGTCGTGGACGCTCAGCTCCGATTGGATTTTCTGCCGAGTGCACGGAAAAAAAATAAAAATAATGCTACGCTTTCGGTGCAAAAGAGTCTTGACTTTATATATTTATTTATAAATAAATAAATAACTACGTAAAAAAAATAAAGTTATTGACAGTGTAGCTCCCCCTGTGGACCACAAGGGGGCAGAAAGTGCCAAGGAGAAAGGAGAGGAGGATTTTTAAAGCTTGGAAAAGTTGTCACCGCTTCTCTCTCCCTCTCTCTCTATGTCTCTCTCGCTCTCACACACACACAGACACACACAACACAGTCTGTCGCCACTCTCTCCTTTCAAATAGCAAGTGGCCTGTAATCAGATACGCACGTCCACTGTAATCCAATAACTGTCTCATCCCACTGTGTGTGCGTGAGTGTGAGGGAGGGGATGAGAGAGGAAGAGAGGAAGAGAGAGAGAGAGACAGAGAGAGAGAGAGAGAGGGAGACAGAGGGTGAGGAAGGCGGTGGTCTGGAGGTAATCACACATGGAGGTAATCCCCCCCCCCTCCCCCCACCCACACACACAACAACATCAACAACAACAATCACGTTGTCGCTCAGTACAACAAACCATAGCTGGTGGTTTCGTCCAGGGCCAGTCCATTATCTCTCTCTCTCTCTCTCTCTCTCTCTCTCTCTCTCTCTCTCTCTCTCTCTCTCTCTCTCTCTCTCTCTCTCTCTCTGTCTTTCTCTCTCTCTCTGGAACCCAAAAACTACTGATGGACTAGTGAGTTCCCACGATGACCTTTGATGATGTCACAAAGGGCCCTGGACGGCGACAACTCTCCCAATCCAGGAGTGGGATCCTACCTTTCACCCTCCCTTCCAAATGTGTGGAAGACACAAGTTTTTTTTTCACTGAGAGTTATTAGCAGGAGGCTGCAAACAGAGGGCTAACTGGGGGCCAGAAAGGCGTACCTGGGCCTCCTGGGGGATCTGCTGGGCGTCGATGCGGTCAGCCAGGTAGGCGCTCAGGTGGCGGTCGGTGTTGGCCAGCGACTCCTGGATGAGCCGCAGCGTCTTGTCATTCTCCTGCGCCCACTGCACGCTCTTCTCCAGCTCCTTCCTCCTCAGCGCCGCCTGCAGGGGGCGGCAGAGGATGCCATATTCAATTCAAGCGATGATAAAATGACGTTTTAAGATAAAAACCGGTTGCTCCCCATTTGAAAATGGCATAAAAATCATTTTTGGGACTTCATGAAGAAAAAGTTTCTCTTCTCTTGACTGGATTTGTTCATACGTCTTTGTGAGATACAGAAGAAAAATACACCTAAAATAATAGATTTCTCATCGAGATGAATGAGTTAAAAATGAAAAAATAAAAATTGGCAAAAAAAAGGACTGCCTATACACACTCGCTTGCTCAATCGTGCTGCAACTAAAAATAGTTTCATTGTTTAACGACACGTGATTGTTTCAAATGAAGTGAGTCGTCTACGTGCTAAAGTGCTAGCACGTCCGACCTGTTCTGCTCGCATGGGCTTGTTGACAAACATTAGCATCGCAGCTAATTGGGGGCTGCATCCACGTGTGCAAAATTAACCTGTACAGCCCTATATTAAAAATGGAAAGAAAGAAAATAGATAGATTAATTCATTAATTAATTAGATTAAACAAACAAAAAAACAAATGCAGCTGCATGAATAATACAATGCAGATGATGGAAGGATGGACTGCGGCCAGTTGGGCGACACCTGGTGGGAATGAATGGATAGAGGCTATTTGAAGCTACAGCGGTAAACTACACACACCGGAAGGCTAAAGCTGCAGCAAACAGCAAACGCAAAAAGAATCGTATTTCCTGGCGCGCACTCACTTCCTGGGCGCTGGGCCTCCTGAAGACGGGACTCCTCAGCTTCTCCCTCATCCCGCACTCGCAGCACAGAGGCCGCCGTCTCGGAAATGAGCCTCTAGCGCGCGAGATTAGCCGGTTGGTGAGCAAGTGAGCGCGACCTTGTTACGTCACGCAAAAGCGGCCGAGGGTGGGCGGGTGTAGTTACAGGTGAACATGCTAATCCCAGCGCAGGGAGGATAATGACTCTAAGTATAGCGGGTCGAGCCTGCCGAACACGCATCCTGACTGAAGCACATTGCTGCCACAATAGAAAACAAAACAAAACGGCAGTATCACGTTATAGAGCAAAACTATCACCTTACTTTGT
>CM020501.1:24943360-24960860 GCA_009823395.1 Thamnaconus septentrionalis
AATAACCGCAAAAACTCCAGTCTATACCTTTTTGATGAACCCGTGGCGATGAAGGTCAAGCCTCGCACTGCATATTAAATGATGCGGCGTGGGAAGATTAGCCGCACTTTCCCCGATAATTGCGCAGGATTAAGAAGGTACGGCGATGACACGGCGAGGCTAAGAGAGGTCAATTACCTCTTGGCTCGTGTCGCCGCCGCCGCTAAACAGCTCCTCACATCTTCTGAAATCCCCGGGAAGGTTCTGTTTGGCTGTTGAGCGGAGGGCTGAGCAGAGCTAAGCAGGCAGGTATTAGCATCTTTTACGATTGACGCGGGTCTTGAAAGTGCTTTGCATTGGTTGAGCTCCACAAACGCTGGGGTTTCGTACGATAAATGCGAAAAGCAGAACACGAGCGCCTCCAATCACCAGGCTCAGTTTTGCCTATTGTGCTTCATTGCTGAGGTTCATCTGCGCTTTTAATCTGCCCTTTCCTGCCTATTTTAATCTATTTCATATTTTCCCTCATCCAGAATTAACTTTTTTTTTCCCCAAAAGGAAGCACCTCACATTTCATCCTTCCGCTAAATGATGAATAGGCGCATGGCCTTCCATCATTTTCCGTTTTCCAAGTTTGATTAGTCATTGACAGAGAGAGAGGGAGAGAGAGAGAGAGAGAGAGAGAAAAACAACAACCACAACAACAACAACAAACAGATGGCATCTCATTTTGACAGCCAACGATTGTTGTGCGCGGTGTGTGCATGCTCATTTGAAAAAATGTCTTTCTATCGCTGGAACACTTGGGAACAATAAATCAGTGCATCTGTTTCGGTAATTCCAGCTATATGCAATTCCTCCCCCTCCTCCCGCCTATTACTTCCTTGGCCTCAGATTTTCTCCTTCCCCTCCTGGATGGGGTCCTGCTCAGTGGGGGCTGCCGAGGTTTCAATCAGCAGCCTGCTGGTGAGACACTTCTTGTGTCGGTAAAAAAATAAAACAGCTTACAGGCGTGCTTCTCACAAATGACTCCATGGCCAATGGCCGTTATTTTAGTTGCAACAACTATGAGAAAAAACAAAAACTCCAGGGTTGCTCCCTTTGTGCCCAAGGGTGATAAAAAATACCCTCAAGGGGATAAAAGAAGTGGAAAAGGTTCAGCAGAGAAGCCTAGCTGGCACTGATGGTGCAACACTAGGTCTGATGGTCCAACACTAGGTGTACACCTAGGTGTGGTCTAACACTAGGTGTACACCTAGTGTTAGACCATCAGACCTAGTGTTGGACCATCAGGGCCAGCTAGGCTTCTCTGCTGGCCTAGCCACACTTAGAAAAGTACATTTTACCGTAAATATGATAATAGAGTCCATAGTCCATAGTATATTCTTTTCACATCACGTAATATCCACTTGGTTCAATTGTTTAACAACTTAATAGTTCAATAGTTTTTTTTGTCATCGTCTCGTTGGTCTCTCATACGAATCTGCGACAATGTGCAGTTTATTGGACCAGTTTGGACCAGAGTTGAAGCTCACAGAGTTTAGTGTTGGTTGACTTAATCCAACTTTGAGGAATCTCAAAATCAAAAGGAATCTCTGAAAGTCACCTTTTTTGTGACAGTATCAGTGGCCTTAGTTACTGAGTCTTAATTATGATTTAAATTCTCTGGAAACTAAGTGCTGCTCAACTGCAACAAGGTCCTCGTAACGCTTACAGACACCAGACATTTCGCAGTGTAAAGGACCTGCAACTAATTTTTTAATGTGCTGATTCTGCGAAACGCCAGTCCGACACTGACCGCATGAAATATTCAGTTTCTTAGCCAGGTTTTCTCGGCTAAAGCCACATTTTTATTTTATCCTGTATGAACGCAATGTTGAGCCTGTTTGAAACGAAAGTGCAGGGGTATCACAGATTCAGTTAGACTAATAGTTTTGAAACCTTGTGTTCCTAAAATGTGTTTTTTTTTCATTAAAATCAATGACTGTATAAATAGTAGTGAAGTATAAATAGCCTGCATTATATCTTTTGGCCAGCAGGGTCAACCAAAACGGTTGCAAAAAAAAAAAAAAAAAAGACTGGCTACCAATTAAGGAACACCTTTAGAAACAAGCAAAAATGTTAGTCTAAACCTTTAATACAAAAAAATCATTAAATAAGCCCAAATTTCCCATTTTGTCAGATTTGGTCTAATTTTGAGTAAAAATGATCGTGAAGTTGTGGGTGTGGCGATAGTTTAGGTATCAGGTGCTGTCAGCTTATTGGTGGATGGAAGGCATGGCTCACCTCTGGTACCACCCACATCCAAATATGGAATCTTCTGGTTTCAAAACCAATTGGAAACTCATTCCAGAATCCTCAAAACAGGTTAAACACAGTCAATGATTGAAATGCAGCTAATTGAGAGCTGAGGGAGTAGTTCCCTCTGTCGCATTGCCCCCTGCTGGTGGTTTTGGATGATCGCACAATGTTTTCAGTTCCTTTTGCATTGGCATACCGTGATAATATTCCGCCCACGGGAAGTCAGGTTAAAACGGCATCATTTCATCGTGAAAAAGATTTCTAACAAGCAGAAAATTTCCCTCGATTCAGGTTTCAGCTCGTCCTGGACTCACATCCAAGGCCTCCTGCAGCTCCTCGGCTCCCCCCTGGAGGCTGTCCGTCTCATCCAGCTTCTGCTCCAGCTGATCCAGGAAGGCGTTTTCCTGCTCCAGGTAGGAGAGGAGCTCACACCAGCACGCCCACACTTCCTGCAAGGGAAGCCGGGGTCAACCTTAGATCTTATCCAAACTTTCTCACGGGGAGGTTGTGATGACTCAGCATCTGCTCACCGGCAACCATTTTTAACAAACACCCCCACCCCTACTTTCTGTCTGCAAATGAGCAGCAGTCGGCGCCAAACAACGGAACAAAGTGCCAAATTTCAAGTGAAATCACGAAATATTTGTGCTACAGCCATTCATAATAAAGCATATTTCACATTCTATCCAACAACTTTTGCAGTATTGTGACATTGACGGCCCGCAGCTTCAGGCTAACTCACCTCTAGGGTTTTGCATTTCCCGTCCAGGCGGCTGCAGAGGCGCTGGTAGTTGGCCGTCAGCACGTCCAGCTCAGACCGCAAGGCATCGTGGGCCGTGGGCGGGGCCTTGGCGATGAAGCTGTTGACGCTGTCGGTCAGCAGCTTGACCTTGAGCTCCTTGGAGTGGACCTCCTCCTGCGCCCTCTGGTGGGAGGTGGTGGGGAAATCAGAAAGCATTTTATTATTAAGATTACACCTGCTGCTGTCGATTATACTTGTAACGTTCTTGTACTTGATACAATGATTATTTGAAATAACTTAAAAAAAAACAGTAAAAATGTGAAAAGGTTAACAATTTGTCGTTTTTATTCCAGAACCAGCTGAAACTACGTACAAAAAAAGTGTAAAAGTAAAATTCATTCACTCATTCATTCATCTTCTATACCTGCTTATTCCTTCAAAGTAAAATGATATATAAAAATATTGATTCAGAAATTGTAATTCAATGACTTGCCTGGAAAAACCTATCACACCAGTTAGTGTAGTATTACAACTTATGCTAAGCTAATTCCTTTGCGACCTGGTTGGAGATGACACAGCTCTAACCTACTCGTACTTTTTGGCAAAATTCATAACATTTTTGAAAATACTTTTGCCCCCAAGAAGAAAGAAAGCATATGTAAGTGCTAGATTCTTCACCATGGAAAAACGTTTTCTGCCACGAGTAACATACAAAGAGTTCTCCCTGCGAGCGGACGGAAGGCCAAACACCGCTGAGACGTGGCCTCGGTCAAGGATCTCTGGGAGGTTTTTCTTTCATTGCCACGGTGCGTACGTTTCACAACTAAGTCAAGGGTAGCACTCTCAAAGTTTTACACTGTGTTTTTCTGGCCCTGGTTAGCCTGACGACAGGCTAGTTCAGGGGTGGGGAAGCTTTTCCACTGGTGGGGCCACAGTAGGTTGTAAAGTTCGACAGAGGGGCCGGAGCAGCAGCAGATGGACGGAGTGTTTTGGTGAAAATATCTCATGTGATATGTAGAAAACATGTTGCTTTAATGTCAATTGAAAATGAACCAAAGCAAAGTTACAACAAAATCAGTGTCTTTGAAGCCCCACGATATTTAGCTCTTTATTGAAATGACTCTGAAAACACTTGATGAAACACAGTGATGAAATACAGTGTTTGGCGGGCCTAGATTTAAAAGCTTACCGGGCTGCATATGGCCCCCGGGCCATAGTTTGCCCATCCCTGGGCTAGAACTATGCCTTTTCCCTAGTTGTTCTGCAACACCATGAAAGCATCATCAATTCAAACTGAGGCTGAACGCAAAAACAAGAAAAATAGCATGACAAAATATAACGTTGAGCTGAAACGATTAATTGACAGGGAAAAAAAAACTATTTCACTCCAGTTTCCCAGAGGCAAAACTTCATTTTCCTATTTTTATAATACTTTTTCACTTTGTCATTTTGAGACATGACATTTTGCAAATTTTATTATTTTTTTTTCCCGCCTATTCAAATAATCGTTCCGATCGAAGAAAGCAGTCGACAGACTGTGATTGAGCAGCTCCGAAGAATCCCCTGCAGATGGAGGTGAAAGGACGGCAAAGAGCAAATGGGGAAAAGATGCGAGATGGGGGGATTAATTGACCGAGGGATGGACGAGTCAATCGATCAATCTTCTGTTGACACAGTCAGCGAGTGTGAAGCAGGTAAGCCGGCCAATCAATGAGCTGGGGGAGCGCTGCTGACCCTCCCCCACCCATCCCAACCACCACCACCACCCCAACGACCGAGCAGCAGCAGCAGCAGCAGCAGCAGCAGCAGCAGCAGCAGAAGCAGCAGCAGCAGCGAGGGATCCGGGGAATAAAACCAAAAGAACGGATTCGGAGGAGGATTAGCTGGAGCAGCCAGAGTAGAATCAATTTTTAATTTTCAACTTGACTCTAGAGCAAACTTTTCTTTGTGTTGTTTCCGTGGGAGGATCGGTGTCCGACTGTAGACTGGGGGGGGGGGGGGCTGAGCGAATGGAGCGAACGACCGGAGAGGTAATTAGACCTTTGGATGACGGAGTGGCGGGCGAATTGTTTCAACTCGCTCCGTTGTTACAGGATTAATTTTTCTGGAAAATTTTTTTTTTTAGGAATGATGGTGTAGTGCAGGCATGGGCAAACTGCGGCCCGGGGGCCATAAGCGGCCAGTTAATATTTTTAATCCGGCCTGCCGCACTTGAAGAAATGATTTTAACAGTCAGTCAGTCATAAAATAGCTGCATTGCCTCCATGTTTTCATTGTTTTCAGAGCCATTTCAATAAAGAGCTAAACACCGTGCGGCTTCAAAGACACTGACATCATCACAACTTTGCTTTGGTTCATTTTCAATTGACATTAAACCAAGTATATTTTTTCCTCCTATGAGGTGGCTCACCAAAACACTCCATCCATCTGCTGCTGCTCCGGCCCCCTCTGTCACATTTTACAACCCACTGTGGCCCCACCAGTCAAAAAGTTTGCCCAGCCCTGGTCTAGTGGTACAGAGGCCCCGGTGAGATCACTAACCCAGGTCCAATAATGCACCAACTTCTGGAACTGCCTATAATTAAAGGGATATTTAACCTTTTTCCTTTGTTATTTTTCAGGTCTGCTTGGCTTTATGTGAACACTTTTTCAAACTGCTGGCTTTGTGATTTAGATATTAGCGATTTCAGGTCCTTCCATCGCTTGACAGGTCCTCCTAATGCCTCACTGGTCCATCATTTTTCTCCCTCAGTTTTATCATTTAGTTGATATATTTACGATGTGTGGTAAGTATGTGTGCAAGTCGTCCCGGGCAGTTTCGCGTGACTCACATCGCTGGCCACCTTCGTAGAATTTGTTGTGAAATTTAAATCTGACGATGAAACTTATGGAAATATGATTGCGCCCTCAAGAAAACAAAATATCCCTTTGACTTTGTGATGTCACAGAGGGCAATGATACCTCGTGACGTCGCTCGCAATTTTTTAATTGGGCTCCTATTAACCCTGCCAAGCTGCTACACAGGTGTCCAAGGAAGAGAAATAAAGACCTGAAAATCCATCCAGTGACATCATATGCTTGTGTGCCCTCCATCTGTTTGAGAGGTAATACCCACCATGTAAAAAAAGCCTCATTGCGATATTGAAGAATTAGGTGAAGCATGTGGTTACTGGGCAAAAAAGAAGAAGATGAAAAGCTAGTATTCCTCCTGCAGCGTTAAGATGGAAACCCTCCCTTGGCTTTGACTCTGTCTTTGTCTCACCCTGTAAAGCCAGTGGATCTACAGGATCTATATCTGCTTTACACACACACACACACACACACACACACACACACACACACACACACACACACACACACACCTTGAGTTCCTCCACGGCCTTGCGCAGCTCCTCGGGCGTCTTGTATGTGAAGTCTCTCTCCAGGTAGTCCTCCTCAGCCTGGTTGATCCACTCCTGCATCTCCTGCATCTCCTTCCTCAGGGCCATCGTCTTATCCAGGCCGCCTTTCAGGGCCGACTTCTTTGCATAGGCCTGGAGGTGGTGGCGAGGCAGCCAAGGATTTCCATTTAAATGTATAATCGGAAATGTGAGATGGATTTACAGGATTTGCCGAAGGAAATGTGCCAGTGTTCATCCACGACTGCTGTGCAAACAGCAGGAGTAAATACACGACACACATCTACGATGCTAGCAGTTCAATAATTAAGCGATTCAAAGAGACTAAATAAGAAATATTCCCTTCCAATTTCAAGAATCGAAGATTCGCTTCCTCAATTTCGCTGACACGGCACATCGGTCCCACTGTCCTGTTTCACACGGATGCTTACTGTGTATTCAAATCATAATTGAATTGAATTGATGAAAGAATAATCGATAGATTGAAAAAAAAAAAATAATGAATAGATTAATAATTTACAGAAAATAATGAATAGATTAATAATTTACAAAAATTATCAATAGATTATTAATTTACAAAAATAATCTATAGATTAATCATTTACAAAATAATCTATAGATTAATCATTTGACAGATTCATCTTTTACAAAAATAATGAATGGATTAATAATTTACAAAAATAATCAATAGCCGCAGATCTACTCACAAACATATATTTTGTGTTTGTATTATAGAGCATATAAAATGCACAATACACACACTACATACTGCATCATGTGTAAATTCCTTAGGGCAATGACGACGTATTGTTTGCACACCAACCATGACACTTAAGCAGCAACGTCTCCGCCTCCACCCAACTTGAAACCTTCAACGGCACATTTTCTAATATCTTTCGCGCTCGCGCGCACCTGCTTGCAGACGTTCTCCCACTGGCCGTTGAGCTCGTCCAGCAGCTTCTGGATGTAGACTGCGAACGGCGGCTCGGCCTCCTTCTTGAGGTAGAGGCCCACCTCGTTGATGCCGTTGACGCTGGGCTGGATGGTGTGGATGTCGTTCACCAACGCCTGGTCAGGAAGTGCGGGGCAGAGGTTATTTCGCAATCATTTAATTGATATTCATTTCGCAGCTGTCACAATAGTGTGCAAGTTTGGTCACCGTGCACTGTTCCAGTTGCTTCTCCAGTGCTTCCGAGTCCCCCAGCGCCGGCCACTCCTCGTTCAGGAAAACGTCCACGTCCGCCATCCACTTCTTCAGAGTCTTGACGTCGTTCTAAGGGAAGGGGCGATTAAATGATTAATCTATTGACAATTTTGTAAAAACTGAGCACTATGGTGCAAACAGATAATATGCATTTATGATAGTGGAACCATTAACAGTAGATCTGAGGCTATCGGTAAATTTTGTAAAGGATTAATCTATAGATTATTTTTGTAAGTGATTCATTTATCGATTATTTTTGTTAACGATTAATATATCGATTATTACTGTTGACGATTAATCTATTGATTATTTTTAAATTGATTCTTCATTATCATCATAATCATTTAAATAGATGAACAAAGTGGCAACAAGTAAAAGGATATATTAAAACAATATCTATCCTGGTGACACAGTAAGCATCAGTGGGAAACGGGGAAGTGGAACAGATATAGTCGGGTCCTTTGATTACTCGGGCCGCATCTTTTGGCGTCCTCACCTCGAACTGCAACAGTTTGGCCATGAGCTCCTGGATTCTCTGCACGTTTTCCTGCAGCGTGGAGCCCAGTCGCCGCCAGCGTGCCATGACGGCGTCCATCTCAGCCCGATACCTGCAAAAGACATTTGCCAGATTGTAGCGTGCCCAGTTAACTTGCTGATGTCGCACTCTTCTGGATCGAATACTCAGTATTCTGGGGAGCACAAGCTCACGCAAATACGAAAAAAATATATCAGCAAAATATGGTTTTAACATGCTAGCTAAACATTAGAGGCCGCTAGTTAGCTAAGCTACTCCTAGCTAGCAAGCACTTTTTCAATGAAACAGCATTAATGTTGTAGTGTACGACTTGTTCAGGCGTTTCAAACTTTTTAAGCATCTGTTTTCATTCTGTTGCTTAGAAAGTTCCGGACGCTAAAGAAGTAAACAATACAAACAAACATTTTTATCCATTCAGTGCAATCAGTGGATATTGGACAACATTAGCAATTAGTGCCAAATGCAAGAAACGTTCTGAACTCATGTATACCAATGAAAGTTGAGGATTTGGGACTAGGTAATTGAACTGAATGTGTGAATACACAAAATTCACCAATGTCTTACTTCATGCTGATGTCTGGCGGTGCCTTCTGGAAGACCTGCTCTACGGCAGAAGTCAGGTAGTCCACCTCACCCTGGTGTTCTGCCAGAGACACCTGCAGGTCCTGAAGAGGAAAAGGCCAACAATTTGAAATCAATCTCTTTACATTACAAGGCCAAAAGGTGAAGTTATAAAAGAGGACATTGATGGTCTCGATTATGATCACAAAGAGATGTCCAGGTTATATTTTCAAATCTATTGGGACATGGGAACACATGGGAAACACAGTGTGAAAACATCCATCTTTCCCATAAATAAGCCCTCAGGTTGGCATTTCTTTGACACATTTATCAACAAGTCGCCGTGGAAACGCAAGCAGGCCTCGGGATTTTCATGATTATGTCTGTCACTTGCTTGAGCTCTGCCATCTAATGAAAATGCCACGGAGCAAAAACGCACAGATTTTTCAGCCTGTGAGTGACAGCGTGTTGCATTGCTCGCTGAATAAAGGCTCCCGCTGTTAACGTGAAAATATATATATTTTTTTCCCTCCACTGTTTGATTTGGAAGTGCAGCGTACTTCCCAAGCAGATGGCTGAGGGAACTCCCCAGACCAACTTTGGGCAGAGAGTGAAGAAAGCCTCATTCACAGCAAGGTGACTCGGAGGCTCAGCTTTTAGCTTAGTTCGAGCACCGCCAGGGACAGGACATCCGTCAGTTACTCCGGCTTACCCGCAATCCTTTTGCTGCAATGTCGAATGCCAAGCAGGCAGGCGTTCGGGTCGCGCCTCTCCCTTTTTTTTTTTTTTCCTGCTTGACGGTTTCTCTCAGTGGTTTTCCACTAAAGAAAAGGGATCTGACAACTGACTCAAAAAGTCTTATTTTACAGATGAGGGAGTTTGCTTATTGAAACTCCAAAAGGGGGGGAAATGTCGAAGGTTTTAGTTGATAATAATGCGAAAGCGTGACTGGAAGTGGCGGTGGACCAGGGCGGCGGAGCAGGGCGGCGGAGCAGGGCGGCGGCCCACCCCCAGGGGCTCAAGTCACACAAAAGGCGACAAACTTCCACGCGGGAAATTCATCCTGGCGCTCATGCAAAATGTGCAAGAGAAGGTCGGGAGGCCAGATTGTAAGAGTTTTAACATGTGACTTAGGAGGAAGTGACGAAATACTGACACATTTGGCCACGACAAAGAGGTTTCATTTCTTCTTATGGTTCTTTTCCGCTCGCATCTACTCGCACAGGATCACTCACGACCTGGCAAAGCTAGCAACAGCGAACAAGTGCTTTTATTTTTCATCTTGGGGGAAGTAGGCGAGGAAAAAGAGGAGTTGAAACTACAGCACAGCCGATTCTGGACTTGATTTGGGATTTCGGTAGCAACTTTTGGCACGCAGGCAAGAGTTGCATGTGTGTGTGTCTTGAAAAGCGGCTCCTGAAACATGCATCCATCCTGTGGAATGTGGGTCTGGGATCCGACGGGATTGCAGGTTGTATTCCAGAACGGTCTTCAGAGCAAGAGCAGCTGGAGGTCCTGAGACGGCCGGGCCTCCCGCAGTAATTAAAGAATTTTTGCGCAAACGCGTGTGGAACATGATGTAGTTGACAGAAACAGAGGTGCAACCCCCCAAAAACACAGCAGCCCTGTTCAAAGGAGAAGAGGAAGCATGGACCTGATGATGCGGGGAGTCAGAATCAATCCATTAAAATCACGATTTTAAATGATGAATGGGGATTTTTTTTTGGTTTAATGATGGTTAAGGTTCAATGACTCAATGTGTTTTACTGTTATAATAAATGCAAGTTTTCAATTCATTAGGATATATCTGTTTTGAATAATTCACACTGGTTCATTTGCGAGGATGAAACGGCGACAACCACCTGCTACTAGCGCTACCATTTTTCACAGGCTGTTTCTTGTCTTGAAAATGTATTTATTTATTTTGGGTTGGGAGAGTGTGGGGGGGGCAGTTACATCATGTTTTCATCAAACTTGGCTCGGTGCTGAGCGGCACGCATAATGAGATAATGAGGCCGATGCTGTTCCGCGCAACCGTCTTGATTGGCTGATGTGTTTGTTTGCAGAGCCAAAGTTTGGGAGAAATCAACTTTGATTCGCTAGAAAAAAAGAGGCTGTTTTTCAACGACGTAATTGGAATTGTTTGTGAACGTAAACGCAAAGGTGAAAGACGGCCGCGGATCAGTATCGCAGAGTATCCCACTCTGGTTCGCCTCAAAACTGTGGCTGAAGCATCACTGGACCCTCACCCTGAGAGCTAGTAGCCAATTTCAGCGCAGGCTGGCTGCTCTCAGCTGTGCTGTTCGCTAAAAGTTGTTTTTAGGTGTTTAAATGGACCGGCCCCACAAGTGATGTCAGATCTTTTAAATGACGGACAACTCTAGAACAATGACAAGGAGCAGGACCTAGCAGAACTGTCAAATTCCAAGATGCAGGACAACATTTGGCCAATCATCCCTCTCAGCGCAAAGTCCACTCCTATGGAATTCCTTACCATCAGAAATTAAATCCCAAACAGAACTAAAGAGGTTTAGTGTGAAAGTTAAACATTGGCTCAAGCAGCAGCAGGAATGTGAACATTCATTCATTCATTCATCTTCTAGGCTTATTCCAATTCAGGGTCACGGGGTCTGCTGGAGCCTATCCCAGCTGTTAGGGGCAGGCAGGGTGACACCCTGGACAAGTCGCCAGTTCATCGCAGGGCCGGAATGTGAACATTAATTTCCTATTAAGGCATTGTCAATATAACAACACCTAAATCTAACTCTTGTTTTTATTAGTAATTGACAACTGCAAATGTTTTTTTAATATTATTATTGACTGCATTTGTATCATTTAATTTTTAATTGTTTTTTTTAGTACATCTCATTGTATCCTAAAAGCCTGACCAGGGACAAAGACTGCAAATTAGCTGAAGCTAGACGTCTTATATGCGTCACATTTTCCCTTTCTTGTGGCAATGCTGCATGCATCGCCACTCTTAAATAAACATTTATATATATATATAATATATATATATATATATATATATATATATATATATATATATATATATATATATATATATATATATATATATATATATATATATATATATATATAGAAAGGCTGTTTCTGTCTGGCCTGTGCAGTGCAAACTAGGAGGTTTTGGTCTAAACAAACCTTGCTTATTGTTCAAAGTTTACCAGCAAAAAAAAAAAAAACAAAAAAACGATGAAAACAAGCGTGGTGGTGAGTTGACATCGCAAGGCTGCTTCCCTCACCAACAATCTCCGGCTGAACCGCCGAGCAGCGTTTTTTTCTTTTTAATCAGGCACTCACTTGTGGACAGAATTAGCGTTAATTAGCCACAGTGGATTGACCCGCTCGCCAGCGCCAGCAGTTCTGTTGCTGTGGTGAGAGTCCGTCAGGCATCCACTTTATGCTAATCAGACTTGGAATTTTTTTTGGGGTGGGATTGATGTCGCAGACGACATATTTACTTTTTTTATTTTGAAAGGGGAAATGAGCAAAGTGCTGCCTCAAGGCCGGCGTGGTTTTCAGGAGACACGATAAGTACAAAAGTAGTTAGCGCGTTGCAGTGCTAATGCCTTTTTGGTTTTGGTTTGCTGCTGATGGAGACCCTGGAGAGTCAGCTGACTACTCACACAGTCAGTCGCTGTTTCTATTGGCTTAATTGAGGGGAACCCACCTTGCCACTGCTGATGTATTGCCACGGTGTGTGTGTGTGTGTGTGTGCATATGTATATATATATATATATATATATATGCACAATGTATCGATGCTGCTAATAAAAGAACAGTCTAGTCCAGGGGTGTCAAACTCATTTTGGTTCACGGGCCACATAGAGGAAAATCTATTCCCAAGTGGGCCTGACCGGTAAAACCATGGTATGGTAATAATAACGTAAAAATAACAACAACTTCCAGTTGTTTTCTTTGTTTTACTTTGTTCTGCGTTTTTGAGGACTCTGCAAACTGCATCAGTGTTGCCGACTCCTCAGTAAGGAAAGTCGCCATTGGCTGTCCTAAAAGTAGCCAAATGACGTCATCGTCTAATTTGCACAATTGTCAATTTGCACTTGATCGCAACGTAATAACACCAGGAAAAGTCGCTAGAGTTGTCGATAGTCGCTTTTGAGAAAAAAAAAGTCGCTATGGGAGAATAACGACTTTTTGGGGGGAGAAAGTCGCCAAGTTGGCAACACTGCTCTGCATCAACTTTGTTTGTTTCGACAGAGACGTTCTGGGGCACTGAGGGTAGCCAATAGGAGACGTGAGTGGCGGCACTTGTGCCAATTTGCTGAGCCCCAGTATTGAGTTTGTTTGCGAAGCAGAAACGATATTGCGACACCAAGTGGACACATTTAGAACAGCACTTTCTTTCATTGAGAAATTGCAGTTTTTATATTTTGCGAAATCATCTCGCGGGCCGGAAAAAAACAGTTTGCGGGCCTGATCCGGCCCGCGGGCCGTATGTTTGACACCCCTGGTCTAGTCTGATGACTCTGACCTCTGACATACACATCTTTAGCATTTTCTTCCATTTTGATTTGTGTTTGTTTTGTTCATTCACAGCTTGAACTTTGAATGTTTTTTTCTGAGAACGTTCGCTAAAAAGTACTCGTCTGGAAATCCTGCGATCAGTTGTCAATACAGTCAGGCTTGGCGGCAAGTGCCAGTATGTGTGTGAGTGTGCATGTTTAGACATTTTTTTGTTCCTTTTAACGGAAAATTGAAAAAAAAAAGCACTCGCGAGACTCAAATTATTCATTGCTTGTGGATGATCAATCTCGAGTGTTTTCCGTGCACTAAACAGTGGCGCACCTTTGAATGTCATCTCAACAAAATGATAGGGGAGCACCCCCCTCCTCCCCACACACACACACACACATACACACACACACACACTGCTGAGTGGATGGGGGGTGGGGGGATGGAGGGAGGTGGGAATAAAATAAAGAAATTGCAAATTAATCAGAAGATGTAATAAGTCCAGAATTATCTGGCGTGATTGAACGCTACAATCAGGACTTTAATAACTGGGAGCGGCGGCGGCGGCGGCTGGTGGGTGATGACAATAATCGTCTCTCCTCTTGCGACGACATCCAATCACGGCCGCTTTTAATATCAGCTGGAGCTGTTTTTTTGTTTGCCTGGCACTCGCACTCGCACTTGAGACCAAGCGCCTTTTTGTTAAGGGGTCGCTCGTTACTCTAAGGAGGCGGCGGAGGCAGCGGCGGCGGACTGTACGTAATGCAAATAAACATAAAATAAAATGTAAAAATAAACCGTCTGCGCGTGACGACGGCCCCGAGAGCGCGGCTGGGAAGAGATGATGGATGGAGGCTCATCAGTATGCAGAGTGACTTCCCTCATTATTATCCTCAATCAACTTTAATTAATCTCATGCTACAAGCGCCCCGTCTCTCCCCGCCACACTCACAGGCCATTATGGAGCTCAAAGGAGGGGCGAGTCGCGCCGCTCGACCTTGGGGAGATTAACATCGGCGGAGACTAACAAAAGCGGCGGCAGCGGCGGCGGCGGTTGCGCCGAGTGAGCGCGTGACAGGTGGAGGTCTCGTGTTTGGAGCAAAGAACGAGAGTCGGGGACGTGGCGAGGAAGAGGAGAGGGAAGAGTCGAGCTCTGCGACGTCCCACCCAGGAAAGTGAACGCGACGGACACGCCCACTTTTAAAGCGTCTAACTTGGGAGGTCTTCTAGCCTGAATAGAATAAGACGGGGGGGCAAAATTTAAAACTTGGGACAAAGTCGGGACAATTATTGGAAAAATCTTCCTACGATGAAAAACATCACATTGCACACATGCAAAATCGAATTTCCAGATAAAAAAAATGCATAAAATGTAAATTAAAAGGATAATGCTCATTTTTATTCGCCGCCTTTTGATTTAAATTTCACCAGTGAATTTAAAAAAAAATAAAATTACAACAACACACCAAGTAAGTCATAATAATGAACGTCCTGTCCTGACTGAGGCACCAAAACACCAGCAGAGCATTCTGGGAATTGTAGTATCTGCAGAGTTGTGGGATCCATCCAGTCACAGCGTGTTTTGTGCTATTTACGTATGTTTTCAGACGTTGTGGTGCATTTACCCACCATAAGAGGTCGTAGTTTCTCACTATTTGTCACAGTTTCACTCTCAGCAACTCCAGCTTTGCAAACAATGAGGAAAGAAAGGGACGGAAATCAACAGACAGACTCTGGGGGCGTTCTCATTGCCTCGCCTCGCCTCGCCTCGCCACGGTGCGGTTGTAGGGCGTTCGCACTGGCCGCTACACGGTTGTAGGGGGTGCTGTTTTGGTACCTCAATCGCTCAGGGTCCAAGCGAGACGAAGCGAGTTTAGTGGTGACGTAGCGACGAGCAGGGCACTGGATTGGCTCAGTGTCCTCGTAGATGTTCCCTGTCGGAGAGGACATCGACGCCAACTCCTTCGACACGGAACTTCCGTGTCAGGTACATTTTAACGTGAATACAAGTAGCTGCTATTGATGGTGTACAAATATATTTATATGTGTATACATTTTTTGAAAACAGCTTTTTCAATACATGTTTGCTTTGGGAGAGGCAGGCGAACCGGGAATGCCCTCGACGTCGCGAGTGTGTTCAACCATATTCGCGAAAACGACGAGCGGCAAATGGCGAAGCGCTCGGAACAAATCGAGTTGCTCCTGCGTGAGGCGCGCGGCAAGCTAGGGAATCTGAGTCTTGAGACGAGAGGAAATACTGATTCGTTAAGAGGACGTGGCTCTTCGCCGCGAGGAAGCCTCGAACACCGCGGCATGTAACAAAGTCGTCCTTGGCTCGCTAGGGCAGCTATTTGTAATAAGTAGGCGTGTTTACTGTCTGTTTTTCTGTTTGTTTGTTTTTAAATAAACGCTATTTCCCGTTGTATCTGTCTCGTGTTTACTTTTGGAAATGATGCTGTCGAAAACATTGATGCTTTACCGCGTCGACTCCGCCCACGGTGTAGTCATCACAGAGCCAATGAAAACACCGTGGCGAGGCAAGGCAATGAACACGCCCAGAAGAGAGGCTCTGGCCCAAATGAAACAACACCACCAGAGCTTCACACACAAAAAACACCTGCTTATATCTGACAATGATTAAAAAATCATGGGGGGCGCAGAGTCACGTCTGGGGGGGCGCGAAACACCGGGCGGGAGGGAGACAGGGGGCCAGGGGGAACTAATGTTGCCACGGCGGAACTTTTTCCACGGCAGAACAATTAACAAAAAGTGTTCAGTAGGTTGTAGCTAAGAAAAACGCTGCTCAGGTACACAGGATGGGCAAATATTTGAGTCCGGCGGTGGCCAGTGCTCTTTGTTGTTGGGCACTTTTGGCTGTAGAATCGTTCCACGAGTAGCTGCGGAACGATGGTGTCGTTCACGCCAGACTTGAAGCGGGGTGCACCTCCGCGGCCGGCTCGCGCTGCGCAAGCGATCGTTTAGCGTCTGGTCAATTTTCTTTCAAATGCGCGAGTCGCATCAGTATGTGATCTATGCCGAGACTGCCGCGATATTATGATTTAGCGCACGCAACGCTCAACGTCATCCCGTGTGGCAGGTAGAAAATGTGATGTTGTCGCATTGACTGATGTTGTTGATGTGGTCAATTTTATCAAAACAAGACCCCTGAAAGCGCGGTTATTCTCTGCACTTTGTGAGGAGATGGGAGCACAACATACAGCTGTGTTGTTTCACAGGGAGGCCAGGATGGTGGATGTCACAAAAGTGGAACAGAAAAGTGAGAGAGAGTATTCTTGTTTAAAAAGTAATGTTCAGGATTTGATGTCACAAAGAGTGATTTGCTAAAGTTGTTTATTTGTACAAAATAAATGAATACAATTTTTCTTTCTCCAAGGTGGGGCGTGACAGAGAAAGTTTGAGAACCACTGCCCCTAATGCCATGCAAGTCTATGGGGTCAAAAGTCAACTTTGTCCCAGAGACATGGGACCACTTGCAGGTTCATCGGGATCCCTCAGGACACAGCCACGTGAAATTTGGGGCTTCTAGCCCATGAGGAACCCCGAAACCCTAACCCTAATTCCAGCAGTAACCCTAACCCTAACCCTAATTCCAGCCTTATCGATAACTCTCATGCCATGCAAGTCCATGGGGTCAAAAGTCAACTTTGTCCTAGAGACATGGGGCCACTTGCAGGTTCATCGGGATCCCTCAAGACACAGCCACGTCAAATTTGGGACTTCTATATGAAAAATTTTCTTCCTCCAAGGTGGGGCCTGACAGAGAAAGTTTGAGAAGCACTGGTCTAGATGATGATGATGATGATGATCTTTCTCAATGCTAACGCGCTAAACTTGCGAAGTACGACGGCGGACTTGGGCGGTGAAAGTGGTTTTTCCTTCTGCTCCAGCATTCGCTGCTTCTCTGCGGCTCCTGTCAAGGTCGTTTAGTTCCTGGCGGCTGGAGGAGCCGCTCAATCATCGCACATTCTCCTGTCAAGGCCCGACGGGCCGCTGTCGCACTGCAGATCTTCCCCACTGCCTCAGTTCACTTCTTCGTCTTTACGCACCGGAAAATTTTCTTTCCCCCCCTGTGAACTCTGCCGACCGGTTCCCGCTCTCTGAAATCAGAGGGAAACTCGCAACAAACTTTGGCTCCGACCAACGGCAGCGTGCACGGTGGAGGCTGATTGAAAGGATTTTTATCTTGGTAAAAGCCGAACATACTGGCCATAAATACATTGGACGTAGCTTTGGCTTGAGGCCGCCCCCCACAGTCTGAAGACGTA
>CM020501.1:24965860-25010860 GCA_009823395.1 Thamnaconus septentrionalis
AGATGCTCCGTTACGAGCGTTCACAAAGTCTCCAAAGTAGTTTGGACATCGTAAACCGAAACATGTTGTTTGGGTTGCGAACGAAAAAAAAAAAATGCATATGTATCGTGAATTTATACATTAACTGCGTCATCGTCACGGAGAAGCTATTTTCTTCCAGATGTGCCATTTCTCACCGCCTTGATTCCACTTCCAGGTCGTCAGTCGGAAATTCAGCGTCTGTCTATATGTTTGGTAAAAGCTGAGAGGCGGGGCTTAAGACGGCTTTCGACAGACGCTAATGTTGGCAAGCTAACTAGCCATGTTTTGATGTTCATTGAGAGAGATTGGTCTAGAGCGGAAACGATTAATCGGCTCAAATCGATTAATCGATTAATCTAATTGACAAAGAAATTATTTGATTACAATTTTTCAGGATTTTTTGTGGTTGCTGTTACAGCTAATTCTGGAAGTCGTTTTTTCTTCATGTCTTTTTCACGACCAATCTTAAATAGTCGTTCAATGGAATCAACTCAATGAAAGATAATAATCAATAGATTAACTGATCACAAAATAATACAGCTGCGGGTTGAGACTGTGGTCTAAAAGTGCAGAGAAGTCTGACCACGTCGTCAGTGTGAAGACGCTTTGCAAACTGAAAATATGAAGACACCTCGAGAACAGATCTTTTACGATACGATTCAAGCCTGAGAACAAGTACGACGGTAGATTCTGTGGCGCCTCTTACCCAGCTGGAGCTGCCGCTCGCGGGCCCGCAGGTCCTCCAGGACCTTGTGGTAGTGCTCCTTGAAGGCGTCGATGTCGGCGTCCAGGAACGCCGGCGAGTCCTCGTCGCCTTCCTTCTCCCCTTTCAGCTCATCCAGCCGCCTTTCCAGGAGCTCCACCTGGGGCTGCAGGGCGGCCAGGCGAGACACCTCCTCCTGAAAGAGGGCGGAGAAAAAGGCAGAAGACGGCTCACGTTGTTCGCCGAGGTTGGGCCGAAGGGGGTTTAAAGAGCAACGCAGACCAGAGGGGGACAGATTCTCTTTCACAATCCATTGGATGTCCAAGCGGCTCTTAAAAAAAATTAACTTACACTCCATTTGCCTTATGCTAAACGAGTCCCATCTCACTGAGATATTCAAATACGGTGCCATCTGCTAATGAATAAGAAGCCAAGCAGGAAATTGGGCCAGCTCAGCAATTTGAATCGCACGAGTACAACTATTTCTTTCCCTCAACTCTGCAAAATAAGTGGAAGGAGTGAATGCCGTATCAGCGGCAGCAGAAGTCGGTCCGGGATATAATACTCACGTCTGACTACATTGGGATACGCGCGGTTGGGTTTATTCACGAGAAAACACGTCGAAAGGAGGAAAACAGCCTTTTGTGCGACCCCCCCCAACTTCCACGCCACAAAACGGCAGGTTTGTTCTCCAGACTTAACTTTTAAATGAAACCGCCGGATGCCGCCACCTTGCTGACCTTCAATCTGAATTGAACCCAGCCAGGGTCGGGGCCCCGAGTGGCGGGACGCCAGCGCGGAGGCGGGTTAATATTCAGCAAAACTGTCCCGCTGTGACAGCTTTTAGCGCAACTCGCTGTCTTTCACTCAACCGGACCGAGCTGGTGCTGAAACGCACTCCATCAGTCCACGAATAATATCAGGAGGCAAGTCTTTGTACCTGCGACTGCAAACAGTTCTGGAAGCCAGCAGGGCCGGGAAGCCCGTTTTTCCACTTCTCTGTTCATATTTTTTAAGTTCCAGTGTGTAAAATTTGGGCTGATTTATGATTTTCATATTGGTAAAACCTCAATATGCTGCCCATAACTATATTAATAAAAGTGTACACTGGCAATACAATAAAAGTAATTTGGTTTTGTCTACCCATAGAGTGGTTCTTATTAACATCTATAAGAATATACATTGAGAAAAATGACTCTTGCTCCCAGTTAGCACCACCATATTTCTAAGGAGGTTTCATGTTTATGGGGAACACTGGAGTCTACAAAAAAAAAACAGCGAAGAAGAAGGTGGACGAGGTAACCAGGTTTGTGTGCGCAGGCCACCGTACCTCGCCGGCAAACTCGGTAGAGGGAGGAAGGGGTGAGTGAATGAGCGCTGCAATCTGAAATCTGACCACTCAAATTTGTTTCAAAAGGCGAGTGACGCGAGCGAAAGATTAGCGTACGTAGCGCAAGCCATTAGCTTAGCAAAATCCCCTTTCCCTATCTGCAGTTTTTCACATTTCAGAAACAGCAACGTAACAGTATTTTCTTTTTAGAATTTTCGCATTTGAATACACATCTCGAAATGTGCTTTGCTAGCCATCTAGCTAGTAGCTAACCTGATCATTTAAACACTGCTATCTTTGCTACCATATTTTGGTGGTGCATTTTTGGCAATAAAGCAAAAACATAAATACTTGAGCAGCAGGAGACACACACAACAATTACTCATAGACTTAAGAATACTTACAGAAAACAGCTGTGACAAACAGATGCATGTAGAGAGACAGACATAAAAAAAGAAGCCAAATACTTCAAACGTGATACAACGAGACGAACAGAGACAAAATCACCAACAATCAGCCTCATAGACAGCAAACAATAGAATCCAATGAGAGGCGACCATTGACTGGCTATATTAAAATGTTGGAAGGTGCAAGATCAGCAAAAAGAAAACAAAAAAAAAAAAAACACCGGTCCAGCTACACACACTAGCAGTTTTGATGTTCATTGAGAAAGATTGTTCTGGAGCGTAAATGATTAATCAACTCAAATCGATTAATTGAATTGACAAAGAAATTATCTGATTACAATTTTTCTGGATTTTGAGCTTTTTGTGGTTCAGGAAGTTGTTTGTCACTTTCAGACTTTTTTTTTGGAATGAAGTCGATGAAAGATAATAATCAATAGATTAACCAATCACAAAATTATCCACAGCTGCGGGTCTAGACTGTGGACTAAAGTACAAAGAATTCTGGCTACGTTGTCAGTGTCAAGACGCTTTCCAAACATATGAAAATACTGGGTTTTTGGGACTGGGAAGACACCTCGATAACGGATCTTTTACGATATGCCTCACGTCTGAAAACAAACACAACAGTTTTTTTCCTAACCTTCACACAGAAGCGGTTTCTGTGGCGCCTCTTACCCTCTTACCCTTTACCCAGACAAGAGACAAAATCCGATGAGAAAAGATAATTGACTGGCTTTATTAACGTTAGAATCTGCAAGATCGGCAAAAAAAAAAAGAAAAAAAAAGGAGAACTCACCTGGCAGCGGTCCAGCTGCACTTTGAGTGGCTCTGGCTCGGACGCCGGCGGCGCCTGGACCTTGAGCCAGTTCTCGCTGTTTTCCACCGCCTGCTCGCTCTGCTCGAACAGGCCGTAGAAGGCCAACACCTACACAAAGCAGAAGGAGAGAAAGGAAGAAAAAGGCAGTGGACAGAGTGGCATCACACCTGGAGCAATGGAAACTCATTACAACTCTCCTCTCGTCTCTTTGTCATCAGGTCCTCGTGAGGAATGAAAAGAGAAACACATTTGGCCATTCACTGGACTTACAGAGGAGCGCCCCCTGTAGCGCGGCGCCCTATTATCTACAGCCGGTAGGGGAGATTGACAGCGCCTCCTCAAGGCCGCGGTCAGACAAAAGGTAGCTTGCAACTCCTTCCACTTCCCTTTCGCCTATTTAACGCGCCGCGATGAACAAAGAGATTCTTCACCTCCGGTGGGCCTGTAATATAAAACGCTTTTCGCCAGCCGGCGAGGAAGATCGATGCGACCGGCGCCGTCTCAAGGTGGGCAACCTGAGGGTCCGAGTCGGACCGAGGAAGATTTTGGAAGAGAGGTGAAGGAAACACACGGTGCATTGCTGTGCGCTCAAAGGAAGTTGAGAATCACGGTTCTTTCCAGTGAGTCAGATCGTTGGCTTTTGAATTTCACGACTTTGAGCTTTTAGCGACGGCGGAATTTGTTTTTTCCGTCGACCTCTCGATCGTTGCTATCATTAACGGCGTGGGAAATTGACTGATATTGGTGAAAGGGTAAGAGTCCCTTATATTAACTGTAAGCCTGTCGATCAGAGACAGAGTTTGCATTCTTTTGGAATTGTATACACACGTACAGAGGATTTAAAAAAAGCGAAATAATAGGAAGCAACAAAAATCCTCTTTGACCAAAAATGAGTAATTTGCTTTAGCTGATTGTTTTCATTGTATTTAGGGATCAAGCTAACTCTGAGAACACCCGGTGAAAGACGGACCTGCTGGCAGAGCCACTCAGTCAGTAAGAGCAGAAAGAAACAAAGGCTCATAAAAACTTTCAATTACTTTTTAATTTACATTTGCATTTGAAATTTGTATTTAAAAGCACCCCGAACAAAAGGCAACGCTCTTCTGAATGAATGAAAGGGAGTCGGCTCTGTGAACCAAGTTGATGCAGAAATAGCGCAACATTAGCGTTGTGTTAGCCCGCCAGATAGTGAGCTCCAAGATCAGGGGGCACATTGTGTTTGGGGAATAGCATTATTTATGAGTGTAAGTCGTTTTTTCCACCTATTTCCGGAACTTGCAGTTTGGCAGCGTGCAAACTGCCTCTGCTTAAACACACACAGCCGAACAGTGACACAGCTGTGTGAAACTCATAAACTCTGGTAAGCTCCCAAGACGGACTGATTGACCCAATCTCTCATTTATATTTAAATCTCCCACGAAATGACTTTCTTTTGGAATCTTTGAAATCATTAGTATGTAAAACCTTCTCATCATGGCCTTAAAAGCTCATTTCAGTCCAACCGGACAGCTTTAACCAGACAGTTCCATATTTCACCGAGTGTGTGTGTGTGTGTATATATATGTACTGTATATCCATATAGAAGTTATTTTAAACTTTCATTACATTTCCTACATAATTCCATGTGTGTTCTATGTAGCTTTGATGTCAATCGTCCTGAGAATGGAAGAAAAGACATGAAATTCATTGTGTCCAAACTTTTGACTGGTAGTGTGTGTATAAATATACCCCCCGCCCCCGATTTTCATTTTTATCATATAGGCGTTGCAACATTAAAGCACACTTACTTTTGTTATCATTTTTTACACAACTTTACACAACTACAGGTGCATTAGCAATGAGAAAGAAAGAAGATCACTTAGATTCCAGCACCTTCGCGGTACCCCAAAGTGCTTCACAATGGCCCATGCACACCCATACCCATACACATGCCTGCTGCCATGGAATGCGCTGCAGCCCCATTAGGAGCAATTTAGGGTTCAGTCTCTTGCTCAAGAACACTTCAGACATGTGGACGGTTAGAGCCGGGATTTGAACCGGCAACCCCTCGATCATCAATTCGCGGCCTGCTCTACCAACTGAGCCACAGCTGTGTGTGCGTGTGTGTGTGTGTGTGTGCATGTGCGTGTGTGTGTGTGTGTGTGTGAAGGTACCTTTGCCTGGTAAGCCAGCCACGCCAGCCTGTCAGCCAGCAGGCCACAGAAGCCGCTCCATCGCTGGTTGAGCTGCTCCGCTGCCTGGGCAATGTCATCAGCACGGCTCCCCTCTGGGCCAGCAGGGGGAGAGAGTGAGTGAGAGAGAGAGAGAGAGAGAGAGAGGGCCGTCAACACACACACACAGACACACACAGAGTGACAGAGTGACATCCTTCATAGTTGTACACGCGCAGGAGGACGGGACAATCACACGCGCTGTGTTCGCACAGAGTCCCGCTGAATGTCGTCTGTAGGAGAGGAGAACGAGGCCGAGCCGTCAATAATCTGCGCGGGATGCTAGCTCGGGTGGGGGAGGGTGCGGGGGTGCAACCTGGCCACTGAAGGGAGACACGCACGTAAAAACACACACACCTCTGGCTGCCAACGGACCTTTTTCTTGTGTAAATGGCCAATTTCAAGCATAGGAAAAAAAACTCCCATTGCTGGAAAAAGGAGACTTGGACATATACATATATATATATATATATACATATATATATGTATATATATATAAAACTGTATTTAGATTTAAAATACAGTTTTTGAAGTTGCTAAAAGTGTTGAAAAAAAAAAGTTTGCGAACGCCAAATGCTGCGTCGGGGCTCGTGGCATATGTGTGGGGAGGGAGAGCGTGCATGTACCCAGTGTTCCTCCACTTTCACAGGCCACCGACAATAGCACAAGGACGGCCGAGTGAATGGGTGAAAGAAGAGGACGAGGACGAGACGGAGGAGGACGAAAGAAGAATAAGACGAATAAGAAGAGGAGGAAGAAGTATTGGAAGAAGAAGTATTGGAAGAAGAAGAAGAAGAAGAAGAAGAAGAAGAAGAAGAAGAAGAAGAAGAAGAAGAAGATTAAAAAGAAGAAGGAGAAATGTCCCCCCTCCTCTATCGCTCTGTCAGTGTTTCTATGGCGACAGCGGGGAGATGGTAGGACAGGTGGAGGCGTTGCCATGGGGACAGACGGGGGTGTGTTCCCAGCATACGTGTGTGAGTGTGTGTGTGTGGGCGTGGACATTACCCTGCTCGGAGAGCGTCTGGGCCGTGCGCGTGGCCTCCTGAAGCTTGCGGTATTTCTCGGGACGCTCCCGCTCGATGGCCTGAGAGTGAGAGTGAGAGTGAGAGTGAGAGTGAGAGATGGCCAGGTAAAAGACGAGAGACAAGCCGGCAGCAGAGGAATTATTATTTATAGCACAGGAAGATTAAAAAAAAAAGGCAAAAAAAAAGAAAGAAAGAAAAAAATCAATGTCCAATTGGAGTTTCAAGCGCGGCAGGTGGCGCCGGCTTTGAATTTATTCCGCCGCGACATTTAGGACAAAACCTCTCAGTGTTTGTTGGGACGGTGGTCGTTTAGAAGCACCTTCACGGAGAAAGGAAGTGTTTCAGCTTTTTTTTCAAAAAGCTTTTTTTTTTTTTAAATAGGCGTTTGTTGCAATGGAACAATCAACCAAATTTGATCAAACCAAATAGGTTAAAAAAAAAAATAGTTCAACAACAATTTAAATGTTACGAGTCTTTGATTCCTTCACTCCACATCTATTGCAACGCACACAATAGAGATTTTGTTGTATGTAGAGATATATATCCTTTTACTTTCATTCTTTTTTCGTGGTTGTTGTTTCACCTGGTAGTGGACGTTTGCTATTTTTTATTGCAAAAATAATCGAGGGCTGAAGCTCTAGAAAATAACAGTTGACATGAGCAAAAAAAGTTCAGCTTTAATCAATCAATCAATCGATCAATCAATTGTTCACTCTTGTCGTGAAGGTTTTTAAAACCAGTTGCTCTCATCATAAGGTCTGATGTAAGACTGATGCTTCAATAGGACCAATTTTGACCGGCTGAATTGATTTGCTAGGTATCTGAGGTTGACTGACAGTTTGTTAGTCTGTAATATTTGAAGATTTTGAAGAAAAAGCAGTGACATCAAGCGGTTAAATTTTAAATTGCAGCGTCTTTTACTCCCCCTCTCCCTCCTGAGCTTGCCAGTGAACTACGGTGGCATTCGCATCCAAATCCTAGATACCTCCTCCACCTCATTTTGCATTGGTTTTTTTTAAGGCACGAGCAGTCAGTAAGAAACTGCTGTCAGGCGACCTGGATTGTCCACACCAGGCTTCCTTAGAAATATGTCATTGCAAGATGGCAGCTAATTAGGAACAAGACCCTTATTGATCTATGTATATTTTATATATAAAAATAAGATCTGTTCGGGTGGGAAAACCTAATGACTTTTATTGTGCTACGATTATACACTTTTATGAATGTATTTATGGGCAGTATATTAATATTTTACCAATATAAAAATCAAACACATGTTATCGGTGGTGGAGGTCGAGGCGCCGCAAACGATTCATCAATTATTTGTGTGCAGTTGCGAAGCCCGTTCAGCACTTGCGCTTCACCTGCTGACCCGGGGCGAGTGCAACGGCCGCCCGGCTCAGAATTACACCCCCCAATCTGTGATGGATGTTGTTCGTCTTAAATCAGAAGTGGACACATATATATTAATTACGAGCGGCTCCTAATTCAAAGTGGAGGCTAATAATGGACGGGGAGCAGCAGGGAGCGAGAGGGGAGAACACCGCTGGAATTTAATGTGAATCTCCGGCTCTTCATCCTCCTGACAAGACATTATTCTTAATTTGATTTATTCAAAGCCGCTCAAACCGGACCTGCCGCGGGAATAATGGGAGCCACTTTGTAATGTGAACGGGGCTAAAAAAAAAAGAAGAAAAAAAAAGCCTGCAGCTGGGGTGCAGAACTTTGCTTTGCACCAGCACCGGCGGCTTCTTTACTTTGGGAGGGTTTTCCACTGACGATCACCTGCAGGTGTTTATTTACACAGCAGCTGACTGGGCGACGGGCAGGTGAACAAATTTGGGCACGAAATAAAAGATCTGATTTCAAGGCCTTTGCACACAAAGCTGTGTTTTCCTTCCCAACAGGATTAGAATTTCTGTCTTGAATTAGTTTGGTTGTTTTTTTCCCCTGAGGCCGGCGCGATTCTTGGTCCAAACATTTCACATTGTCCAGTGGACTGTTGTTATTTTGAGTTGATGGGGTGAAACACTTTACACTTCACTCTTTCACTGTCAGCACCAAGTTTTTGGAGACGTTTTCTAAATACGAACCCTTGGCTCCGCCTCTTTCTTTCGCGACATCACACTTCACCTAATCAGATGGGACGATTTCCATCCATTAGGAGTCTTTTTTTCACATATTCAGATAATTGTTTGATTGAATCAAATCGTCGAAAACACACGATAGATTAATTGATCGCGATTAAATAAATTTCGTAGCTCTAATTAGTCACCTACCACCTGATGAAAAGAATACCACAGGTCCTTTGTGCTAAATATTTACTGTATAATAAGACAATCTGCTTATATAAAAGATTGGCAGATTTTAGATCAAAACCAAAAGCAAAGACGGATAAAAACTTCTGGACTTTGAGACCTATTTGTAAGAGCACAAGAGGCTACAGCCAAATATTTATGTACACGCACACTTTGCTGAATTTCAAACGTCCGCCGGGACGCCGCCGCCCCCGCCAAGCACGGAATGTAAAATTCATCCCTGGCGGGTGGAGGCGCCTCGCTCTCACCTGCACTTTGTCGTGCAGCTCCTGGAAGCCGCTGTCCTTCCGCGACACGGAGAACTCGGGGCTCTGCAGGATGGCCTCGCCGCGGGTCATGTAGCTGTGGACCTCCGTGAAGTCCACGTCGAACCTGGGGGCCGCCACACAAACCACACGCAAACAAACAAACAAACAAACTCAGCCCGTCGTCGTGGAAAGGAAAAACAGACTGCCGCTCCTCGCTCCTGAAACTTTTCCCCCGAGCTTTTCAAAAAATTTTCAATTCTTCTCCTTTGAACGGCTGTCATTCCGTCAGCCCCGTCGCTGGTTGCATTGTGTGTTGTTGATCAATGGACCCGACGTGCGGCAGACAGCTTGACAAGACAGAAGGCTTGCTGGTGTATCGGAGGGACTGGCACGACATTATCACCACATTTTCACATCTACATCTGCAGCCAGATCTACTGGAGAGAAGTGAGAAAGGGGGACTAGCATTCTCCATACAAAGACACGATTCTTTCCGCAGTAAACTAACAACTGTGTCTGCAACAGGGTCTTGTTTGTCATGTTGGCGCTGGTGTTGCAGCAACCAAAAGCGCGGAAAAAGTGCTGATATCAGGCAATGATTGAAGCGAGAAGATCCAGTTAAACACCTCTGTGACTCAAGTCCATTCCTGATGCACCTTTCAGGGTGTGTGGGTCCCTTTGCCAGATGTTAAGCATCTATTTACATCTGGCAAAGGGACTACTGATGGAAACTAGCCTTCAGCTAACTTAGGTATATTGACTTTTGCAAGAAATGTCAATTAACATACTTTGTAAAAATAAAGAAATTGAAATTGAAATTCCGGAACCCCTCACCAGGGTTGGTCCTATACCAGCGACCACACCAGTAATGGCGCAAGTCCATCAACATCAGTACGGTTTCTGCTTTTTAGTGATGCAGAAATGATGTTTTACCTGTCGTGGATGTAATTGTGGGAATATTATTCGACAAGTGTAATGATCGCTGTCTGATAAGCCCATGAGGGCTGGGCACCAATCATGGTGTTTGACACTTGACTGAACAGATCAATCAATCAATCAAAATGTTGCTTTGACTTGATTGGTTTGGCTAGCTAGCGCTGAAGGCTAGCAGTGACGAGAGTCACATGTGTGGAGTCCTCAGACATTTTGCAAAAATGAGTCTAACGTGGAGGTTGAATTTGAATGGGTGTGTATGTGAATGGGTGGTGGGACTTTATTTTTAAATTGCTAAATCTCTAAATAATAAGGCAAGCCACGTGAAAACTGTCTGCGGTGTTCACATGAACCCGAGTAGAATTCGACCGCCAAATATCTATTGACGCAAAGTCAGAACGCAAAGGTTCTATGATGCTTCCAGCAGCTCAGTTAGCTAAAGGCCTCAGTGGTGCTCAAGGCCTCATTGCTCACTAGGAGGAGTCTATATTCTTCTATATCACTCTGGAATTTACGAGATTCAGTGCAACCGAACCGGATGTCGATCACGGATTGTGTCGGTTTCATGTGTTATGATGAGTTTTTGGGTCAACGTTCAGGAGAAAACTGCAAGAACATACAGTAGTTATTTATGCTTTTTTGTTTTTTTTAGACACGACAATTCCGACACAGCGAGCAGGAAATACTTTTATTCTGTAATCCATTTCTCTAACATTAGTTGCCTCTCTATTCACGGGGAGGGGTGGGGTTCAAGAACCTCCTACTTCTCTACCGTCACAGGGGGCAGTTTGAGGTTCTCTACTATCACACACAGACACACACAGTATCTGCAGCCTTGGTCAACACCTACCTGCTCAGGTAGGAAAGCAGGAAGGGATGCATGAAACTGAACACATGGCAAAGGTTAGACAAACCGCGCTGTGATGCCGTGTTTACGTGATGGGAGGAGACCCCACACAGGCAACACACACACACACACATACAGACACACACACACACACACACACCTTTTCCTGAGTTCAGAATCCACCACCGCCTGCCTCTTTTTCTGCGGCGGCGGCGACTCCCGGGTCTGCCGCACGGCTGACACCTTCTCCCTCGCCGTCACCTTCGCCGTAACCGTGTGGGCGACCGAGTGGGCGACCTCGGGCTGCTGCTGAGCGACCGGCGGCGGCGGCGGCGTCCTGGCAGTCGCTGAGAGCTGCACAAAGAGAGACGGACAGAAAGAGGGAGGGAGACGTGTGATGTATAGGGATGAGCGGCGAAGCCGTCAGGGCCAGCGAGACCTTCTCTGGTGGCCTCAACATTCTTCGAAAAGTACATTTTCCCATAAATATGATAATAAAGTTATCCTCCAGCAGTGCAAGTACTGTAAAAAAAAGTGCTGTGGGTGCACCCAGAGTAATGTAGACAGTCTGGGCATGAAAGCAGGTGCGACGTCACTTTACAAGGTTCTGTCACAATCGTATAGATCCCAAATCACCACTTAACACACCCTCACATCTGTCTAATTGCCCGCACACACTTCCATTTTGTCCTCTGACAGCCTGCGAGCGTGACAGAGGTGACATCAATCACGCCGCCGGCGCCGCCGCCATAAAAACAAGTGCACTTTCCCCATTTATTTGCAGGGCGGCGAGAGCCAGCCTGCACGTGGATACCAAAAAATCTGGTCGGCAGGTCTGAAATGCAGGCGGAAAGATTGTAGCCAGGCGACGGAGACCCGCCTCGCGACACTTCAAGGACTCGGTGGCCTTCGGAACTATCTAGAAACTAGCAGTCATCAGGCCAGAGCGGATAACGCTAAACTCAACGCAGTGCTAACGTGGAAGGGTTTGACGTCTAACTTAAAACAGAAGGTAATTTTGGTGTTTGGTGAAAATATAAATTTGAAGCTCATGTTATAATGAGGCAAGGTGAGGTAAGTTATAAGGTGAGAGGCAAAGGCCTCTGTTTCAAGGTTAAGTGTGTAATATTTAGAGATTTTCAAGAAGAAATGGCAACATAAAGCGGTTACATTTTAGATTGCAGCGTCTGTCACACTATCTTCCCCTAATGAGTTTGCCAGTGAACTACAGTGGCCTGTGTACCAAAACCTGGATACCTCATCCACCTTCTAATTCGTTGGTTTATGAGAAGACCAAGCGTTCTGGATTGTCCACACCAGGCTTCCTTAGAAATATGGCCGTGCAGGATTGCAGCTAACTGGGAGCAAGACCCTTGATCTATGTATATTCTTATATGTATATACATATATGACAATCGTTCTAAGGGCAGGAAAAACAAATTACTTTTATTGTACTGAGATTACACAATTTTATTTATGTATTTATGAGCAGTATATTATGTTTTTACCAATATAAAAATCATAAATCAAGACAAATATTACACACTGGACCTTTAAGACAAATGCAACTTTGCGTGCAAAGAGTGTGAAACTTGCTTCCGGTGAACTCTAGCCTTACTTGGATGAATCTGGAAGGTCGCCATTCGTTCCTAGAGCTGCAACAATGTTGCGTTTCAAAAGGGACCACGATGTGAGACAGACCTGCATCTGACGCGAATTCTTGCACAGGTCAATCGGCTGATTACTGGACCAGGCAAAACTGAATGAAAAATTAAAATTCGCTGTTCGGAGTCCCAGCGACACGTGGGCGAGGACCTTACGGAGCAACACGGCAACAATGTTTTTGTCAACGGCACACTGATGAAGCAAATCCCACAGAGTCACACGTCCAGGCTTGGAGGAGCTGAAAGCCGCGGGCGCCAAGACTCGTCACAACTCTTAATCCGACACGACTGCTGGGAGAACGGCACATTTTTGGACTATCGATTATTTTCAAGCGAGCGTCTGAAAATGAACAACACCTCGTCCTTGATTCCAGGAGCAGCTCCTGGAAGCTGCAATGCAAGAACCATAAAAAAAATGTACAAAAGCAAAAGGAAACATCGTGATGTGAAACACAAGAGCAGAACCAATTCGATTATAATTTTTCACACCAATATTAAACACACACATCAGTTAAAGGGCCCGTTCATATGATTGTATCTAAGGGTTAGAAATAATCAAAAACCATGAAAACAGATATTTTTCAATGTTACTGACTGATAAAGTCCCTTCATTTGCTGACGTTCAGCAGTACTTGAAAACTGCCCCACATAAATAACGTAGCTCTGCATAGAATCGGATTAAAAGTGGCAGCGTCTTTATCGACAAAATAATGCTAAAAAAAAAAAAAACTACGACGGCACTTTTCTTTTATCTCATCACTCGTCGGTGCGCGTGTCGGCTGCGTTTATAAACACCAACACAGTAAACGGAAGAGGGGGATTTTTACTGAGGTTGTGCATTTACGGGAGGACGCGAAGGCCCACGAGGGGCAAAAAGTTACAACTGAGCAGATAAATGTTTCCAGAAAAGCGCCATCAGTGTTTGTGGGAGACGACCGTCACAACCGAGAAGGCAGAATTTCCTTGGATTTCTCAAGATTTGACAGAGACACTGTTTGTGTTTCGTTTTTGTTTTTGCCAGAAAAACATCTACCGTTTTCACTACAATGCCTGTGAATTGCCAGATTTAAAAAAAATGGCAGAAATTTTCAGGAGCCAGCAGCAAGATGGGGAAAGTTCAGTGACGATAAATTACCTGATTTTTGGTCAACCACTGACTCTATAAAACTATGGGCAGAGTTTCTGGTTTCAAAAAGGAGGTCAATGCGTAGGAAAAGGAAAGAAAAAGTACCAACAACAAAAAAAACCTTCATTCTATTGTTTGGCCAGCAGGGACCGCCAAAGTTGGTTGCAAAAGGACTAAAAAGGACTGGCTGAAATTTTGTTGTTGGTTTAAATCGCTAGCAAGAATATTCAACAAAGAGGCGCTAATGTCGATTTTGTTTACATTTAATTTCAATAAAGAGCTAAATACCGTGGGGCAGATATTTTATTGTAATGCTTTGGTTCATTTTCAATTGACATTTAAGCAACATCTGCATATTCTACACATCCCATGACATATTTTTTTCCCCCTATGAGGTGGCTCACCAAAACACTCCATCCATCTGCTGCTGCTCCGCTACCCCCCTCTCTCACATTTCAGAACCCACTGTGGACCCACCAGTCAAAAGGTTTGCCTACCTGGGAGCTGCTCATCTCCAGAGCCTGGATGAGTCGGTCCCAGCGCTGGGCCAAGTTGTCCAGGCGCGCCTCCAGCTTGCTGGCCACGTCCTTGTTCTTGACGCTGGACAGGAGGTCCTGGCTCATGGAGCACAGCTTGTCCATGGCGGGACGCTTCACCTCCAGGTCGGCCTTCACCGCCTGGTGGAGCCGAGAGACCCATTAAACTCGCCCCCAATCTCCTTTTGCGCTTGGTGAGGTGCTGGGGTCTGGACTCACTGTGAGGCGGCGGAGGCAGGCCGACGTCTCCGCCTGGTCCTTCAGGTTGGAGGTCTTGATGGAGCGCACCAGCTCCTCCTTCTGGGTCAGCCAGGAGTCAAACAGGCACTGGGAGAAGGTGCCGAGAGCAGGAGAGGAGATACAGAGGAGGATTAGTCGGAGGAAAAATGAGGAGAGGAGGACAGAAAGAGGTGCCCACCGGGTCCCTGGTCTTGCAAGGTTGCCAGGAGACCCCAAAGAGTGGGCAAAGAGCCCCAATCGCCCCACAACGATCGACAAATCCAACTGTCCATAAGACATAAATATCTTGTTTTTTTCCTTGTATACCCTACAAATATTTTATTTTTATTGCCTTATTTTTTTTTTTAATACCATTTTCCATCTTCTTTTCACAATACAGTTGGTTTCCCCACCGCGGGATTAATAAAGGCGTTCTATTATTCATTCATTCATTCATCTTCTATACCCGCTTATTCCAATTCAGGGTCACTGGGGTCTGCTGGAGCCTATCCCAGCTGTCTTAGGGCAAAGGCAGGGTACACCCTGGACAAGTCGCCAGTTCATCGCAGGGCCACATAGAGACAAACAACCATTCACACTCACATGCACACCTACGGACAATTTAGAATATTCAATTGACCTCACATGCATGTTTTTGGAGTGTGGGAGGAAGCCGGAGAACCCGGAGAGAACCCACGCAGACACGGGGAGAACATGCAAACTCCACACAGAAAGGTCCAGGTCCCGGGCCCCGGAATCGAACCCACGACCTTCTTGCTGTGAGGCGGCAGCGCTAACCACTGCGCCACCGTGTCGCCGCGTTCTATTATATTCCATTCTATTCTAACACATCCAACAACCACCGCAAGGTATGGCTCCACTTTAAAGAGTCGAGTCCGATGAATTTGGAGCAGGTCTTCCACGATGAAGTCAAGAGGAGGAAATGAAAAGAGAAGAGTGCGGAAAACAGAAACCGACAGCGAACAGGAGAAGAGGGAAGCAGAGGGCTCGAACAAGGTGAGGAAAAGGCAAAAAACCCTATAAAGGGTAGAAAGCAGCAGCAGCAGCAGCAGGAGCAGGAGCAGGAGGAGGAGTCAGTCAGATCTCGTCCTCTGCGAGCTGATGGCCTGCGACGGCGTCCCCCCATCCGACCCCCCCGGCGGTGAGAACTTCAATGCGCGTTTAGCCGGTGACGATGAGTCGGAGCGTACTTCCTGATGTTTCTGAATAATTCATCAAAATAAATTTGGCTTTCACAGACGTCCAGGAGCCAGGAGGAAAGGGAAGGGAAGGGATTTGCACTCGGTGTGCGTGCGAGCGAGTCGTTCGGCTGCCACCGCCGCCGCCGCCGCCGCCAATCGGGCTCTCTCGCCGCCCTCGGCCGCCCCGCGAGACCGGAATTACAGCCGTTAACGATTTAATATACGACGAAGAATCTCTGTCGGCGTCTCGGCATGACATAAAGCTCGACTCGTCCGGCAGTCTGAAAAAAGGGGCCGTTAAACGAACAGAACTGTAAACAGAGCTGGGCCCTCGGGGGCGGCGCCGGAGAATTTCCCTCTTTTAATTAAGAGCGATCGGTTAATCACGGCTAATCCAACGGCGTGATATTTGCTCCCCCCTCCAACCGTCCCCCCTCTCCCCGCTATTAATAAGAGCACAGGAGCAAGTCGGATATCCTGCTACATTTGATTTCCTCGGAATCCTCGGGTGGGGCCTGGAATGAATTGCTGCGGATGCCGAGTGGGAAAAATAATTAATTTCTTGGTGAAGAATTTCTACGAAAACTATTTCAAATGGTCTAAAATCTTCAGGGCCACAGCCAACAATTATTAATTATTATTGCTTAATATATTTCATTCAGTTGGTCTCAATTAAACGAAGACTTAAAGGACCATTGTGTAAAATTTGGCCTCATTTATGATTTTTACATTGGTAAAAGCTGAATATGCTGACTATAAATACATAATAAAAGTGTGTGCTCACAGTACAACAAATGGAATTTGGTTTTCCTACCAATAGAACAGTTCTCATATATTTAGGAATATACATATAGCAAGGGTCTTGCTCCCAGTTAGCTGCCATCTTTGTGGCGACAGATTTCTAAGGAAGCCTGGTGTGGACAATCCAGGTCACTTGACCGCACATTTCGTATTGAGGGTGAACACTGGCTTCATGAAATAAACCAACAAAGAAGAAGGTGGACGAAGTATCCTATTTTGTGTGCGCAGGCTACCGTAGTTCACTGGCTAGCCTCGGGGAGGGAGGGAGGGAGCAATCTGAAATCTGACCACTATATGGCAGAATTTTACACACTGTACCTTTAAAGTTTTGAGAGAAATAGTGAAATGTTAAAAAAAATATTCATTCCAGAAGCAGCTGAAACAACAACCACAAAAACTATGAAAGCAAAAGGATGTGTAAAAAGTATCCATCCTGGTGTCATGTGCCTCACAGTAATAACAATAAGCGGAACCAATGATTAGCCATAGCAAAATGAAGGACAAGAATCTTCGATTCAGAAAAAATTTTGAAACATCTTTTTAAAAAAAAAATTCAAGCTGATTAATCAATGATTCCTGGTCATGTCCATCTTAAGAGAGTATTTCAACATCGGCCGCCTCCAGCTCCGCACACCCGGGAGATATTTTCATTCTTGTGTGTGTGTGTGTGTGTGTGTGTGTTGCCGCATTTTTGTATTATTTCGTGCATAATATTGAGCTGACGTTAACTCTGAATCTGCTTAGAAATGCCTTTCTGAGTCTGCTAAATAGGAGGGAGCACACAATCTGGATGTTCTAAGCCCATTAACAATGCAACAACTCCACACACACACACACACACACACACACACACACACACACACACACACACACACACACATAAACTTATATACCTGTTCGTTTGTAAAGTGCTGCCATTTCAGTAAAATCTCCTGTAGCAGAATCCAGCGTTCTTCCGTCCACCTACAAATGGCTGCCCAGCGGTCCCCGAGCACCTGTAAAGACACACACACGCACACGCAAGCACTTAAATCATCTATCGAAGTCGCTATTAGCACAAACGTACTTTTGAATGACTTCCCCCGGAGCGACTGAAACATTTCCATCAAGTCGTCTGAAATGCTGACGGTCTCACATTTTCCCCACCAATTAAATTTGCCAGGAGAAGAAGAAGGAAAAAAAAAAAAACAGAAAACGGGGAGAGTCTGATTCGTCTCCCAACGTCTCCCACAGGGACGGGGGCTCGTAGGCAAGAGTGGATCTTGGCTGTTAAAGGGAGGGCCAAGTCATTGGCAGGACTTTTAACTTTTTATTTCCTTAAAGTGAAGAAATGGTGAGCCGACGTCGACTTGTTGGTTGATTCTCCTTCCAGCTTTCAGCTTCGTTCTGGAACCCTGACGACCGAAACTCTAAAGCCCTGACCAGGAGAGACCGCAACACCCCCACCACACCCCCACCACCACCTGATGTGCCCGCTAATGAAGACAAAGCAGGCGGGAACAGCTGGCTGGTGAAACTTTAAAGAGGCGCACGTCGCATCGCCCGCCAGCCACGTTGCAGATCGATTGCGAGCACCCGTGATTGAGGCGGCGGGCTTGATGTTTGTTAGCTTGGTTTAGTTTTTAAATCAGAGAAGAAAGAAAAAGCATCTTAAAAGACAGAAAATTAATCAAACAGTCTGTTAAAGATTTTTTTATTCTGGGCACTAATCAGTGCCACAGGGTGCTTCAATCTGCATTTAATTATTATACATTTCATTCACCTCATTCGTTTCATTTTTTTTATAGTCCTTGGCAGATTTCTCCCCCTGATTTAAAGGGGCATTAAGCTATTTTTCACCAAAATGGGCCCCACCTCCTCCTGCTCCTCTCATCTCCATGGCTCTGCTCTGAGTGAACGGACTGCACATGCTAATGTACGCTAATCCATTTTTACATACATGTGTGTATATATATATATATATATATATATATATATATATATATGTACTAAAAGCAGAGCCAGCAATTAAAGTTAGTTTCAAAAATTCGACCAGTGGCTACGATCTCAGATATCTCAGCTTCCTTCGCAGCGCTACCGCACGGAGGTTAGCACGGGAGGCTAAAGCCCAGGGATCGGTAGATAAGCCGAGCATGGACAATTAATAGTATCAGCAGTCAGCAGATACTGGGCCCCTCGCCACGGCGCCGGTGATGAAGACGCGCAGCATGGTAAACAAAATCAGCAGAAAAGCTGCGAGCAGACGGGCCGGCCCTAATTATGGAAGTAGCGTCCGAAGGCGAAGCTATTTCCGCTCAATCTGTTTCTCCAGCCGCTTCAAGACGCCTCCCGCTGAGAAAATCGGGGCGGAAAACAATGCAGTGTAAAAAAAAAAAAAAAAATCACAACGAAGCCCCGTGAAGTGCGCGTCCTTGCTGTTGCAGCCTCACCTGAAGTTTGCTCTCCAGGGCGGCGGTGGCGCTGTCTCCGCTGTTCTCGTCCACCACCACCACCATGTGGGTCAGTGAATTCACCCGCACCTGTTCCAACTCCAGATCCTCTTGAAGGAGCTGCACGGTGGGGACACGCACAGACATTTAGCATTAAAAAAAGAAAAGAAAAAAAAAACACTACCAAAATGCTCCAATGAGCAAACAAGCTAACAATTAGCAAATTTCTCACAAGAGGAATTTTGAGGACTTTAAACAGTTTTTCTTTCTGTTGATTTGACCGGTTGAAAGTGTTATACATCCATAACGCTTTATAATTGAGGAAATACATTTGTTTGAGAAAGACAGAAAACATAGGGGGGGAAATTTGACACTTTGTGAACTCGTCAACTTTCCCAAACGGTGAATCATAGTCCCACTGTTGGCTCGCAACCGTCTAATGTTCATTTGGTCTCGAATGATTTGTAACATTATGGTGGCACTTCTTAATTAATCGTTAATGTTTTATCAATCATTGTTAAAACGTTGCCCATTATTGTGTATTACACAACCAAAATGGCCTTTGCAAAGTGTTTGACCCAACACCGCCCGCATTAGAAGAACGCGAACCACACAGGAACTGTAAACCATCAAAATGTGGCGGGACCTTGTGCTCCTCCACTTGGTGCTTGACGTCCTCCAGGTCGGGACCCAGCGGCTGAGAGCCCATCCTCTTGATGCGTGCCTCCGTGGCGTCCAGCCAGTTGGTGAGCTGCTGCAGCTGCTGGTGCTGCAGGTCCATGAGGACCTCGTGGAGCCTGGGAGAGAGACAGAGAAAGAGAGGGAGAGAGAGAGAGAGACAATGAGAGAGCGTCAACATCAGTGGGCTTTCCCGTCATGCGTCATTACGCCCCCTCTGGGTCACGGACGAGGCGCTTCACGCTTCCAGTGACATAGATGAGGCTAAAGATTTGTTTTTAATTGACTTCTGGCAAAATTATGAGAGAAAACTGAGCTGAAATTCATGAATTGACAACAGGTTAGCAAGTCAGCAGAAGCTTTAAGGTCGAGTGTGTAAAATTTGGCTTGATTTATGATTTTTATATTGGTAAAAGCTTAATATACTGCCCTTAAATACATGAATAAAAGTGTATACTCACAATACAATAAAAGTCATTTGGTTTTCCTACCGTGAGGACACGTCTTAGCTATATATATATATATAAGAGCATACATAGAACAAGGGTCTTGTTCCTAGTTAGCTGACCTCATGGACCGCCATATTACTATGGAAGCCTGGTGTGGACAACCCAGCTGCCTGACAGCAAAAGACCAAATAACCAACTAATGATTTAGCGTCAGACGCAGGTGAGGTGGAAAATGCCAGGATATGACAATTTTGTTAAATTTCTGTTTTTTTTTAATTGTTTTTGTAGTGCAGTGAAATGTGTGACAGTAACTCCAGGTTCTAGAGAACATGCTGAGGAATGTTGTTCAAATCACTGAACATCTGAGGAAAACAAACACAACAACAAAGTAATTCCATACTGGTCGGTGGGAATCGGTGAGAACTGAAATGCAAGCACTTGTACTGAAAATCCTTGGAATTGTGGGTAGTTAAAGGTGCACTGTTGGTTTTCGTTTGCTGTAAATATTGTGAGATGTAAACTCGGGTTTTCCCACCTGCTCTGCCTCTCCATGCTCGCCACCCTCAGGTGCTCCCAGCGGGAGTTCAGCAGGTTCATCTGCTCCCGGATCTCCGAGTCCTCCTCCTCGCTCAGGTTCCCCTCCCCCAGCAGGGCGGCGCCAGCGCGGAGGACGCGTCCCACGCTGCCCTGGTGGGAGGTCAGCTCCACCATGTAGCCCTGGCCAGAGACGGAGGGAACGTCGTCGGTGTTTATTTACGTCCTTTTACTTTTATGCTTTTTGTCGTTGCTGCTGCTCCAGAAGATTCTGGAACACGGGTTGTTTTTTGCACATTTTTGCTCTTTTGCTATTTCCGACAGCTACAGCGCTAACAATCTGCGCACATACGTACGCTCAGCGCAAAAACTTAGCGATGTTCAGCTTACGACTGTTGCCTAAAATAGAATTAGATTTATTTTTTTCTGTCCTTTCCGAAGACAAAATTCTGCCCTTCTCCAAACATAAAAAAATTAATCAGATCCACTAAATGTTCCGGCTGAATGATTTAAACCAGACGTGGCAAACTACGGCCTGGGGGCCATGTGCAGCAAGCTTTTTTAATCCGGGCCGCCGAACTTGAAGAAATGATATTGATAGTCAGTAAGTCGTAAAATTGCTGTACTTCAACCATTTTTTCCACTGTTTTAAGAGTCATTGCAATCAGGAGCTGAATAGCGTGGGGGTTTCAAATTTGCTCCCATGAGGTGGCTCACCAAAGCACTCCATCCATCTGCTGCTGCTCCGCTACCCCACCTCTGTCACATTTTACAACCCACTGTGACCCCACCAGTCAACAAGTCAGCCCTCCCGGTCTGGTTTAAACAGTCCTCTTCGTCACGCTGTCCACATCCTGACATCAGGAGACCTAGATGAGCCCTGACAAACAGGTCACATGACCAGCGTTTTCTTATTGCTCGCTTTCCTTTCAAGAACCTTTGAGATGACGCGACTATCGCTGCATAATCGCCACTTCGGGTAGATTTTCTGTCATTTTCGACCCTCGAAAGTCTAAAATCCCTGACGTTTTGCAAGTGAGTGCATATTCAGACTGGATCTTAAGGAGGATGGAGGAGGAGGATGAGGAGGAGGATGAGGAGGAAGTGGAGGGTCTTGCGTCGCCGCCACCACCGAATGACCTCCGCTCTCCTCGCTTTAACTGCTCTCAAAATACATTTCCACTCCTCACCTCGCCGCTTAATCTCTTTGTCTTTTCTCCCAACCCTTATGCGGCTCTGCCTCACGGTTTTGCCGCAGCGCAAAAAAAAAACACCATTCAGGGTTTAATTTAATTTGAGGGGTGCAAAAAAAAAAAAAAAAAAAAAGTCGATAGTGAGCGAGCTGGCGAGTGAGCGTCCGTTCAGCGACTCACAGCCGACCTCAGAAGCAGCCGCTCGGCTCTGCGGGAATCCACATCGGCCCCGGAAGCGGAGCGGAAACGGCGGACTGAGCAGAAAAGTGTGAAAACGTCACGCGTCGGGCCGCCACCACTGACCAGCGGTCAGCAAAGTAGCTGTTGGTTAAGTAAAGGCACGCGCTGCTTCTTTAAATGCAGTTTCCAGAGAAGAAAAACCTCTTTGCTGCAGGATTTACTCTGAATTGAGATTTTTATTAAATCAATTAAAGATTTGAACATTTTCTCTGATTAACTTTGCTACAAAATTCTCGTTCTGTGTGCGGTTTTTAATGATAATTTACTTTCTATTGATATTCTGACAGATTCAATGTATTTATTTCTATATATGTATTGACTTAATTTTTTTAGTTTGAGTACGTATGAGTGTGTATGTGCAGTCTTTTCATCCATTTAAAAAACTTGACTTCCTTGTAAAAACAAAAGCACCTTGTGTGTTTCTTTTTCTTGTATCCCAGTGAAAAAAATGGAATAAAAGTGTGGTGGTGAAAGTTCTAAACTCTTCCAGTGGACTGACCTCGTGCGTGTGGAACTGCTCCTTCACCTCCTCCACGCTGCTGGAGACGGGCGGCTGGCTCTGCAGCCCATCCTCGGCCGACAGCAGCCACGTCAGCACCTTCGGGGGGGGGGGGGCACACAGTCACAGCACTTTTTCAGGGAGTCACTCTTGTTTGACCAGAAAGCAACGTTTCTTAATTCTGGTTTTTCATCTGAATTCATTTCATGGTATTTATTGTGTTTTTCTCCTCTGAGAGGATTCATCCTCAAGTTTTTAATATGAAAGTAGTTGCAATTAGCTTTCTTATAGATATTCCCCATCATCTTTCTTAGGTTCTTAATTTTTATTTATTTTTTCCTTTATTACTCTGTGTATATTTTATTTTATTTATTTTTTAATTAATATGATTTTCCTTCTCTTTGCACTATATTGTTGCTGTAATTATGCAAATTACCCCAATGTGGGATCAATAAAGGCATCCTAAATCTAATTCTAATTTTAATCTTTTGTTCATTTGTTCACTTTCAGTGCTTTCATTCCTACAGACTTTCCCTCCAAAGACTCAGTAATTGATAGAAGCAGACTTGTGACTACTTTCAGGCCCGGTGTGGGGCGTGGCTCCCAGAATCCAACCATGAGAAACTAGATTGCAAACATTTTCTAATATGAACCCAGTTTTCTTAACATCTCATTTGACTTGGCTTGGAGGGGAGGATGTTCTGAGCAACTGCAGACATGCGATGGTTTTGCAGCTCGTGCTTGACTTTGCCTTGGCATTTTGTAACAGAGCGCGAGCCACAGCTACAGGTTTGATGATGGCGAACAGTTGCACTTTATTTTCATTTGTTTATTTTTTTGCCAGGGAAAAACAAACCTTCCCCCAATAACTAAAAAAAGGTCTTAGCACTCATGTTTTTTTTCCCTTTCTTGCTCCTTAAATATTTAATTTTATTTCTTTATTACTTTTTAATCAATACAACTTTTCTTTTCTTTGCACTATATTGTTGCTGTAATTATGCAAATTTCCCCAATGTGGGATTAATAAAGGCATTCTAATTATGCTTCTAACGTAATAGGATTAGTGTGGGCACAATATGGCTGCCTGGAAGCTAAGCTAAATTAAGCTAAACTAAACTAAGCTAAGCCAAGCTAACCTTCTCTCCAGCAAGATCCAATCAGACTTTCAAGTGACGTAGCTCAACAACACGTCCATTTAAATGCTACACACGGGCCATTCTGGAGCATTTTGATCTAAATTTGACTTCCAATGGAGCGTTTCAAAAGGGTGAGATAGTTTTTTTGATTTATTTTGGGAAGCGCCGTACCTCCTCCAGCGCGGCCTGGTAGCCCTCCAGACTGGCGGAGCCTGGTGGCAGAGGGCTGAGGCCCCGCTGCAGTTCCTCATGCGCCGGAGTCAGGAACTGGAGGGGTGGAGGGGAAAAGACAGAGACGAGGTCAGAGGTGTGGTGGTGGGGAAGAAGAAGAAGAAGAAGAAGGTGGAAGAAGAAGAAGAAGAAGGTGGAAGAAGAAGAGAGAGATGGGTGCCGAGGGAGGGAGAGAGGGAGGGGAGGCAGGTTGATGTATATACACCACCAGTCAAACATTTGGACACATTCTTCTGATTTAATGGGTTTGACTATTTGCATTGTAGATTGTGACTCAAGGCATCAAAACTATGAAGGAACACATCTGGAATATGTATTCAACAAAACATGTGAAATAACTCAAACAAGTTTTCTATTTTAGATGATCTAGAAAAAACACCTTTTATATTAAAAATATATAAAATAACATATTTACGCATTTTACATTTTTTTTCTTTTGCCTTATTAATCCACATATCTTGCTCATATATTTGATGTCTTCAGTATGGATCCACAGTGTAGAAAGCGCTAAAGATAAAGAAAAAACAGATGTGTCCAAATTTCTGACTGGTAGTGTGGGTATATATATATATCTAAGGGAGAGAGGGGGAGGCCTGTTAGCGTTAGCCATGACTAGCCCCGACAAGTAGCCCTGGCCTTTGTCCAACCTTAACAACTCATCCTCTGTCTCTCAGAGTCTCTATCTATACCCCTCTGCCCCACCACCCCCTCCCGCCCACACACACACACACACACACGCACGCGCGCGCGCGCGTATCTCCCTTTGTGCGCCTGTGACTGATCCGGACACTAACAACTTCTGCCTCTTTATCTCGCCGCCTCAATTCTTCTCTCTGGTAATAAGGTCCTGAAAAGACACGCGAGGCTCCATCGGCCGCGCTCGCTGATAAGCGCCCGGCGCCGCCCGCCTCTCGCTGCGTCCCCCCTTTATGTCCTCCCTCCGTGCTCGCTCGCTCGGCAGCGGCGGCGGCGGCGGCTTCCGTCCGACGTCGCTGAGCCTCGTAAATTAGCCGGCGGCGGCCTTTCACACTCTGAAAGTAATCAGAGGTAAAATAAACAGGGGATATTTGGAGCCTCTGGCGGCATGAGGCGTGTTTTTTCTTTGTCCCACCACCCCCCCTCCATGTGTTACTCGCCCTTTATGGGTTGTTTCTCATCTAAAACATGAGGCGAGCGGCGAGGACGCTGCTTGGCAAAATGTCAGCGCCTCTTTGTCCTTGAAGGAGAAACTTTGCGGTGGGTTTTTATCATTCGAGCCGCTGACTTCACAGCCGCTACCGATAACATTGATACCATCCATCCATCCATCCATCCAATTTTAAATAGCCACTTCCTCCTGCACTCAGGGTCTGCTGGAGCCTCTCCCAGCTGTCATAGGGTGAAGGCAGGGTGACACCCTGGACCAGAGGCCACTTAATTAGGGCCACAACAACCATTCACACTCATGTACACACATCTAGAGACATCTAGAGATCTCAGACAGACAACACAACGATGTAGCCTCCTTCATTAAAAAGCAGCAGTATCGTCGATGCTGGCCCCTCAGCTTACTTGGTATCGGATCAATACCAAATCTTGCAGTAGCGAGCAACACTACTTTACAGTCTGAGATTCCAAGAACAGTGGATGTGCTCCAATTGAGCTCATATGGCTAATTATTATTTCTCCGGGAAGTTTCTTAGCGCAGCCGGTCGAGTTGAGCCGGACGCTCGACTGCTACTTTAAGTATTTGAAAAGGCTCCTGAACGTTTTACCACTTGGGCTAAATGATGGGATGCGTTTAGTCACACAACGCCAATTAACCACAGCGATCTCTTATGATCACTGCAGTCTCCAATGATCCCTTAGCAACACAAACAAAGTCAAAGCTATGAAAGCTATGAAAGTTGCATTGGACTGAAAATATACAACCAGCCGCACGTTCTTTTTGGTTTTGTTTTTTTCTTTAAATGAAAAGCTTTTCATGCGACTCGCTCTATTAGCAGAATCAACATCTTTTGTTGAAGAATCAACACCTTGCTAATAGCAGTTAGTATCAGCCTTAGCTCCACCCACACCTCCTGGTGGTGAAATACCTGGGACTCTCCAATCCCGTTTTCAGAACAGAAGAAGCCTTTGGGATGAGAGGCGAAACGTCTTCCTTATTCGACCCTTCTACCCCTGCTGTGAGGGAGAGTACACCTCAAGGAAGATGAGGTAAAACTTGAACCCTTGGAGATGCTGGTGATTAAGGTTTGAAAAGATGTGGTTTGGAGGGTCGCATGTCGATGCAAGCAAATCTTCAAGACTAAAACGAGGCAAAGCTGTGACTAAAACGAATAATTTGGCTCTGTTTGCCCCCGTCAGTATTTGAAAATAAAACCGCAGAGAGACGCCACTCCATGCTATCGATGGTGAGCATGATAAACTGCAATATACAGGAAAATTAAACTAGCTAGAGAATTATAAAAGTAGACACATCCTCCTGCTTTTGTACTTACTTCACTGGAAACTGTCCTCAAAACGGCGACGGTCACGCTGCGTCTTTGTTTGCCGAGTGAACGCAGAGCGCCAGCTACTGCATACCGCAGGCTGTGACGCGCACGCTGCACACAAAGTGCACGGCTGAATTTTGGGTGACTCGTAAAGTCGTGCACTTGGCCGAAGTTCAAGAAGTTTCGACGACACTGGCTTTTATTAAACGCGGCAGTAAACCGCTTACTGCGGGTGATCCAGCGAGAGATCTCGAGCAGGGGTGGGAAACTCAAATACACAGTGGGGCCAAAATTTAAAACTTGGACAAAGCCGCAGGCCAACATTGATATTATTGATATGTAGAACAGTGAACCTTTTCATACGGACCCAAACAAGTCTTGCTTGAACCTAAATATGGATCAAGTAAAACTTAACACTGTACAATACAATATACAATAACTTCCCCTTTTCATGAGCCAGAAATACATTTAAAAATAAAATAACCACAGTAAACTATATAAATATGACACTGTGGGCCAAATTTGGCGCGCAGGCCAGAGTTGGACACCCATGATCTAGAGTCATGGGGGCGGGAAGTGCGCTGGCTTGTGTGCGTGTCACTTTGCCTTGGTTCAATTCATACATAATTGCGCACTGACTTTGTCCCCGGCGTAGAGCAAGACTCTAAAAAGATGGTACGACTATTTCACATCACTAGAAAAACTACTCAGCGCTGCGACTGCGCTTGCAAAAATTAAATAAAAAAAAAGAATGTCCACGGTACCATATAATATTGGGACATATTCATTATAAAATACTGGCCTTGCTCGCAATAATGTTGCCTAAGAGGTGATTCAACTCTTTAACATTATTCATGTTCTCAGCCTCAAGGGCAAATCGGTTCACTTTAGCGGGGGAAATTAGAAAGAAAAGGAAGACCTGAAAAAAGGTTTCCACGCACCATCTTCAAAGTTTATCATTTGCGAGAGTCAGAGTACAGACAGCTCTCGCCCACTGACAACTGGGCGAGGCTCCAGCAGACCCCCATGACCCTGAGCTCAGGAAGAAGAGTGTATTGAAAATGGATGGATGGAGTGAAGACGCGGTATGGTGGACATTTGTGGTCTATGACCAGACGAAACAAAGAAAAGAAAGCGAGAAAACATGCGGGCAGCCAACACACATGCAGAGACATGGACGGTGGTGGTGCTGGTGAGAGGGGTAAGGGTGTGGAGGGGGGGGCAGTTAGCATGGACAGTTAGCGCTGCGCTGACACGGACCTGCTCAGTAAAGCGCCTCCTCTTTTGCTCGGGCGACGTGACATACGCGGCCTGGGTGTAGGCATAGCTTTTGTAGCGAGGCTGAGGCGAGGGGCTCCGCACGCGCCCCTGAGCCACGCTCACTGTGATCTGAGAGTGACAGAGTTGGAAGAGAGAGGGAGAGAGAGAGGGAGAAGGTAGAGCAGAGGGAGGGAGAAGAAGGTCCAGGAGAGAGGAGAGGGAGGAGAGAATGAGAATGAGAAGGAGGAGGAAGAGGAGAAGAGGAGGAAAAAGCAAAACCAAAAAAGCATACAGCCAACATGGAGAAAGAGAAGCAGAGAAGCAAAAAACTGAGGTGAAAAAAATGAAAACTGAATGCAGTTTTTTTGCAACCGTTTTTAGCGGTCTCTGCTGGCCAAAAGTCAGAATGCAGGTTATTCTGTATTATTTTTTTTATTTTTTTTGGCCTCCTTTTTTGAAACTCAAAGCTCCCTAAATCTTTGAGTGCAGTCAGCAGTTACAACTGAGTTCTCTGTTCACTCCAGAAAAGGGACTGACGGCATTCCAAAAGATCCCGACAGTTGAAAACCCAGCGCCGGTTAGTTGCAGGCAGCAGAGAGGCAGCAACAGACGCTGTTACGGCAAAGTCAACGACAGAGAAGCAGCACAGCGTCAAAGCACTCGAGCAGCCCAGCCAAGCGGCGCCGGTTGGTTTTTCCCTCTCCTGGTAAACTTCTAACCTCTCTCTCTCTCTCTCTCTCTCTCTCTCTCTCTCTCTCTCTCTCTCTCTCTCTCTCTCTCTCTCTCTCTCTCTACTTCTCTCTACTTCCTGCGCTAACATCCTGTTGGCCAAGTTCATCCCAGTCTCACCTTGTCTGTGTGGTTGCTTCCAAATCTGAAAGCTCCCACATTGTTTCACCTTGGTCCGAATTGCTTGACACATTGGTCTGTGAAACCACAGAAGATGGCCAAGTTTTAGCTTCCGACAAAAACGGATACCTGGATCAGTGGTTCTCAACTGGTGGAGTCTCAGGACTCATATTTTATTTCTTACCATGAAGCACTCACATTCATTCCAAAAAAAAAAAAAAAAAAAAACGCTGTCCCATTTTCTACCCACCGGTTGGGAAACACTGACCTAGAGGGTTCAGTGCCCTTTGTCACATCCATAATATAATATAATATCATTTTTGGCCATAAAGTAATGGACTCTTTTTGCCCCAAATTTCAGAATTATTCCATGATAAAAAAAAAAAAAAACCCACACAAATAACTTGGAAAAAAAGGACAGGGGTCATTATTTTCAGAGGCCGTCCATACAGAACCTTTAAGATTAGGGAGTTAGCGTCGCTAGCTAGCGACTGTACTTTTAATGTCAAATTGAATTCCACATGGTTTAACCAACTCCATATGACAGACTTGGAAATGTCCACATGTATGCTGCAGAGAACATGTGAACGCTACAAAAGGAATCAAAACTTTTGGGGGGGGGGAAATAATCCCCAAAGTTATTTTTTTGAGAGCGCACACATGGCTGCGTTCACTTGCTTCCAGTCGATAGTGTAACCGCAGCGACACAAGTGTGCGGGTGCTAAATAATTTACCAGAGGACAGTGGCTGCAAGTGAAAGTGCAGTTTGCCTTGACATTTAGCTTGAGGTCAGCCAGGAAGTGCAGCGGTGCAGCAAGACCAAATAAAGCAGAGGAAAAACAATGACCACCAGGTGTGTGTGTGTGTGTGTGTGTGTGTGTGTGTTTGCTGCTGTTCACTGAATCACTCCTGCCGAGACAAAATTGCTGGTTTATGGTCCACACCTCCTGTGAGGCCTTCCACCACCAGGGGGATGTGCATATTGCATATTTTGGAGGTGTCTTTCTTTTTTTTTTCTGCGTGCAACTTGGGGTGGAATTTTGGAGCTCACAACAAACAAAACAGCTGTGACGAAATCAAGAAAAAAAAAAGATGTTTACTGAAAAATGTTAAGTAAATCAAATAAAACAATTCTGTAACATCCCTTTTGAACGCACAGTGAGCAGGACAAAAGTTGACCATATATCACAGGTGCAACCAAAACTATTTATTATATTTTAAAGCGAATCCTTTTTTTTTTTTTTTTTTTTTTACAAACAATAAAATTTTAAGGGCAACATCAAGGATTTTGAAGTTGACCCAAAAGCTATTTCCATTTTTATTACTCCCATTTCTTTTCCTTTTTTTTTTTTTTTATGATTGCGGCATTCGACTCTGCGTTTGATAGAAATTCATCGAGGCCGACGCCAAGAGAACTTATGATTTGTTCGCACAGTTCAGACCAGGGCTGAGCAAACCTTTTGACTGGTGGGCCTATAACAGAGGGGCCTATAAATATGTACGAGGGATATGTAGAAAACATATCATGCAGCTTTAATGAAAACTGAAAATGAAGCAAAGCAAAGTTGCAACAAAACCAGTATCTTTGAAGCCCCACGGTGTTTAGCTCACTATTAATATCATTTCTTCAAGTTCAGCGAGCTGGATTCAAAAGCCTGGTTCAGACCTTCTGACTGGACGGTTTGATGCAATGCAGGTGCGAAGACATGGGCGGATTAGTTCCCGCCAAGGACCGACTCAGTTCAGATTTATATGTATAGAAATAAATTCACCTTGTTAACCAATGTACATTTCATAAACATGCAATAAAACACTTCAACTTTAAATCAAGCATCACGTAAATGACTGTAAATAATCAAACTGTTAATAACATGTAAATATCGTTTTTTTAATATATAATTTTTTCTTCTCTTTGCACTACTTTTTGTTGCTCTAAGTAGCAGAGTTCCCCAGTGTGGGATCAATCAAGGTGTTCTATTCTATTCTATTCTATTAGAGGTTGTTATATCTGCGCTGGCCTGCTAGATCAAAGCATTTTGCGCTGTATAGACGTGGCACCTTGGCGAAAACACGGTTTCCAACCAACTCCCTCAAACTTTAAATTCTTTGTTTTGTTTTGGTTTTTTTTAGATCTGCTCTCCCAGAGTCCCAGGTGGTTGTGTGGCGAGGAGGTGCTGAGGAGGTGCTGACAGCGGCACTCTGATGATGACAGATGGAGGGAGGAGGCAGATAATAGCCCTTGTCGGCTACCCCCATGTCTTTGGTTTTATTGCCATCTGACTTGTTCCTGGCGCTCGTCATCTTTCCCTACGTCCTCGTATACGTCGTCGCACCTTGCTAAGAAACTTAAAATAAAATCAAATAAATAAATCCCACCTCTCTCACTCCCTCCCTGTCACTCTCCGCGTCCCTGGAGGACCACTGCACCTGCAGCCTCTGCAGACACGAGCTGCGTTTCCATGACAGTTTTTCGCAAAATAAAAGCGATATTTCTAAAATTTTCCATCCGTTTCCATTGAATGGTGTGAAGCGCATAAGCCGTAATTCTCGCCAAATCTCGTTCGCCATGGAGGGACAAAACATTTAGCCAGAAATCTGTATTTAGATGTTGTTTGCTGTCAAGAATGGTTGTTATATTCTGCTCTTTGATAACTTGCAATAAAATATTCACACAGTCTCCTCCTCCGTCCAAAGATAACGCATCATTTTCACTTGAAGTGAACTGGTCACGTGACCCCGTACGTCACGTCTGCTGACGTGTAAATGCAAATAAAGTGTTTCCATGACACTGCGATACACTTCTATATCGATACGTCTGAAAAACCGCCTCATGAGAGCGTCAAAACCTTTCAGCCACATTTGAGAGGTTTTTCCAAGTTTAGCAGTTTCCATGACCAGTTTTTTATTGCGATGTTTAGGTTTTGTGCAATTGTAGGGGTCATGGACACGAAGCTAGTGAGGCTGAAGGAGGAAACGTGGTCATTCAAAGCCGGAGGAACCATAATATTCCCAGCCGTGACTCTGGGAAGCTCACCGGCACACCACACCACACCACGCCACGGCGGTGACCTCGCAGACCCAATTTGTGCGATTTGCCTCTTTATTGCGCTTTTATTTGGGCCGTCTGTCCTCGTCCTAGCAGCCAGTTATCGCCGAGCAGCCTCGGAGCACGTGAGGCCGCGAGCCGTGCTGTGGTTTTCTGGCTGCGGCTGTTGGAAATAAAAGCAACAAATGATGGTTCTCTGTTATTCTGTTCTGTTTTAGTCGTGCTGTTTATTTATTTATTTATTATTCATTTATGAGAGCTAAAAAGAGCCTAAATGTGAAGAGAATAAAGGTGAAACTCAATTAAATTTTATACTTGAATAATTGAATTTAAAACAAATAAAGAAAATAAAACCAAACTATATGTTATGTATATAATATGTATATTATATTATGGAATATTAAATCATATAATACAGTATGAATATTTATGTACATATATATATATACATATATATATACACACACATATATATGCATATATGTATATATTATTGTTGTTTTACAAAGTAAAGTAAGTGAGACGAAATGAAAATAAGTTTTGAGCAGATGTTTTGTTTGATTTGCAGCTCTGAATGAAATGATTTTAGTGCTTTCTCCGGTAAACTGTTTTATTAAAATAACTTATTACTACAGGAGTTTCAGCATTCGCAGGAAACTCAGGCGTGCCATCTCAATTCCATAAAAAGTCAAGGAAATTTGGAACCGAGTTTTTGAAAATGAGTTTTTATATTTAAAAAAAACAAATTTTTTTTTCAGCTCGGGCGATTTGAAGCGAGACGAGTTTCGAGTTCATTGGTGCACAAGACGTAACAAGGCTGAGTTGAACAATTCAGCCTCGGCTTTGTCTGGAGGCGTGAAAACTTTTATTCCTGGTGGACGCGTCACATTCTTGGACGAGGAGTCGCGTCGCCGAGTGCAGGTGTGCGTTCTCAAATCATTCAGAGAAAAACCTCAAGGCTGCTTCAGCTGCTGAATGATGCACCCAATGTAAAGAGAATCGCCGCTCGAAAAAGAAAAAGAAAAAGAAAAAACCGGAGTTAATAATTTAAAGTCTCAAACGTGTTCATCACGTCTTCTTGTGATGATTACGTTTTTAGAGGCAAGTAGGAACTATTTCATTACTTGTATGAACAAAAGAAAATGAACAAGTAATGCTTTCAAGTCCAATCAGGACGAATACTGAACTTAAATCCTCCCGCAGATTTTGTCAAGACGCAATTTTTCAAGGTTAAAAAGAAAAACCGGGCGACACGGTGGCGCAGTGGTTATCGCTGCCGCCTCACAGCTAGAAGGTCGTGGGTTCGATTCTGGGGCCCGGGCCTGGGACCTTTCTGTGTGGAGTTTGCATGTTCTCCCCGTGTCTGCGTGGGTTCTCTCCGGGTTCTCCGGCTTCCTCCCACACTCCAAAAACATGCATGTGAGGTCAATTGAATATTCTAAATTGTCCGTAGGTGTGCATGTGAGTGTGAATGGTTGTTTGTCTCTATGTGGCCCTGCGATGAACTGGCGACTTGTCCAGGGTGTCACCCTGCCTTCGCCCTAAGACAGCTGGGATAGGCTCCAGCAGACCCCTGTGACCCTGAACAGGAATAAGCGGGTAAAGAAGATGAATGAATGAATGAAAAAGAAAAAACCTCTCTAGTTTTTCAAATCCACTCAGGAGGGAAAACAACTTTCAAACTGCTCGCGACTGCTGCGTTTTATCTCTCAAACAATTTTGTTTTGCGGAATTCCGAGTGCGTTTCGAATACAACAAACAGAATCCCGCTAATCTTCAAATTCACAATCATAGACTTACAAAATTGTTTGGTAGAAGCATCGACTGACTGTCTGCCCTGCGGCGGCGGTTAAATGAGTCGGCGTCGGAGGGGAAGTCGTGTCCCCGCTGGCGCCCTCGTTTCCCTCTTTCAAATGCGAGCGCTCGGAGAGAGACGCAGGTTCTCGCTGAGATGTTAACGAGCACACTTAGCGGTCGCCGTCAAGCAAGAAAAAGCCGCTTCAAAGCAGCCGACTCATTACTGGAGCCCACTTTGATGATTCTGTTTACCTATAAAAGTTTGGTTCAACTCAGTGCCCCTTTTTCTGGACAATCAACTCGTGACTGGTCCACTGTGGGTGAGGTCTAGAACAAACTACGGCCCGTTAAGATTTTTAACCTGGCCCGCGGAAATTGAAGAAATGATATGAATAGTAAGTCAGTCATAAAATAGCTGTATTTCATCCATTTTTCAATGTTTTCAGAGTCATTTCAATAAAGAGCTAAACACCGTTGGGCTTCAAAGACACTGATTTTGTTCATTTTCAATTGACATTAAAGCAACATGTTTTCTACATACGCCATGATACATTTTTTCCTCCTATGAGGTGGCTCACCAAAACACTCCATCCATCTGCTGCTGCTCCGCTACCCCCCTCTGTCAAATTTTGGAACCCATTGTTGCCCACCAGTCAAAAAGTTTGCCCACCCATGTTCTTCATCTTTCCAAATCTCTTTATTGATGCTCCACCAACTGAATAATGTAATTCTCACAATGATGATCATTTGGTTTATTCAAATGATACAACTATTCTTTTGAAATTCAAGTTTATAACCCAAACTGCATGGACGTAGATCGAGATGATTGTTTTAAGGTGGATGCTGGATTTGGACTTGATCCATTTGTTGTCCAACTGATTGACTATCTCAGATATCTGCTGGTCTCAACTTTGATCGTTTGCCACCAATGTTAACACCTGGAGTTTAAAAATTAGTTTTTCACACTTTAGTTTTTCGTACGTTCAACAGGAAGGAACGTTTCTTGTGTATTTCTTTAACAAAGATTTTCCAGAATATTTTCAAATTTCTTTTACCCTAAATGAACAAACTACAGACGAGTGTTAAATATAGGGTGGATTCGCAGTTCTTTTACATTGATTGGTCTTTACAACATCTTTTGAAAGTTCTCAGCAGAGTTCTTGCACAAAAGCTTTTTTTTGCCATAGGACCTCTCCAGGGACAGACGTCTAAACATGTGGCTGCACGACTTTGAAAACCACTTGAGAAGAAAAATCCACACGTTCATTTGTCCAAAGCAAGTAATTAAAAGTTGTCTTTGGCTGTACAAGACAGTTTGGTCTCCCTGCTGTGGTCAAAATGATCACTTTATGCTTGCCGGAGGACCCGCTTGTGTTTGACCCATGGCTCCAAAATTAGAGATACACACATTCACACACAAAAAAGTAGAAAATGAAATAAATAAATGAAAAATCTTGTCGGCTTGGTAATTTTCTCCACATTTTCCTCTTTTGCTGTCTAGTTGTGCTCATTTTTCTAGGACACCAGAGGACCTCAATTAGAGTAAACCACTGCGTTTTTCTCTCGGCGGGGGAACCCAACTGGCGGGTTCACGGCCTAAAAAAGTGAAGCATTTTCATTCACGGTCGCCCGGAAAAAGAAAGAAAAAAGAAAAAGAAAGTGTGTAACCTGCTGGGAGAAGCGCTGCTGGGTCTGGATCTCGTAGTGCTGCTCCGTGGTCACCCGCATGACAGTGGTGGAGGCGGGCCGCGGCAGCGTCTCCACCTCCTCGATGGCTTCCATGGAGATGCTCTGGGGCAGCACCTGGAAGAGCGACGTCACGTACATGATGACGCTCTTCTTGTCTGGGTGCGGCACGGCCACATCTGGGGAAACGTGAGAGAATTTCTCGTTTAGTTTGGTTAGTTGTTCATCTTTCAAGCCATATCGACGACGTCGATACCAGTGTTGGTGTTGGTCGGTATCAGTGTCATGCATTGGCTACACATTTGAATTCTGATATTGTATTTGTATGGATTGATGACTGTATCCAAACTATTGCCTTGGGTTGCCCTTAATACCATTCAATGGCAAGCCAAGTATTTCCTATGTCCTGTATCGTCAAGCCTCGTCCAAATTCTTCTCTCCTGGGTTTCCAAAGGTAAAGAAAATCACAACAAGACTAAGAGGTCAGGGACATTTGTTCCAATTTAGCAATTCGATGATATTAAAAAATATTGTATCGTATAGTACCGGCTCCGGTATCCTGGCCCTGTATTTCCCACCAGTCGTGTCGTCTTCTTCTTGGCTGCTCTTAAATTTTATTGTTGGTGAAGTGAAAATGCGAAAATGGCAATTTACATTTCAAGAAGAAAGAAAATAGAGGGTCTTTCCAGTAGTGATGTAACATCGGTGTGGCGCCGCAACCTTCGTTGCAGAATCCAGCTAGAATTTTCCTTTTTTTAAAAGGTTGAAAGATCTCGAATACTTTTCAGCAATCTGGTGCTACAAAAACATTTTGTGTGCCATTTTAAATGAGGATTTTTTTTTTAACACACTGAAAGATTGAATGTTCCTTTTTGCCTTGTTTTTTTTATTGTCAGAATTTTATTCTTATTTTTCGGTTTCTTTCTGTAAATAAATTGTGGTTGTAAAAATCAAATCTTCTTCTCATTCTTCTCTATATTTTATTCTATTATCTTTGGGGCTCTGAATTGTGCACTATTTTATTATCAGAAGTATGGACAAATATTTCGGAATCTCCCTGAAAGTGCTGGAGGTCACGGTGCAAAACAGTCACGCAGTCTGGCACACCAGTAGTCCGCCTGCTAGCAGGCAAAAGCATAACATAGCATAGCATAGCCGCAGAATGCTGATTTATCAGCATCAAGATCTCTGCCGATCCAACTCAGGAAGGCAGTTGGTAATTGATTCAGACGCTCCATCGCGCCTGTGGCAGCTCGAGCTTCAGCCGAAACGGTTCTCGCAGGTGCGCCGGAGCGCCGCCACATGCATTATTCTGTGTGTCGGCGCTTTCCGAGGGCCGATCCGAGAGACTGGAACCGCAGCGGGATGCAGCAGCACCACAGGAGGCGTCTCGCAGTTCTGAGGACTTTCTTTTTTTGGAGGCAGATGGGGGGCTTGTTTGCGCTGCGGGACAGAGGAACAATATTTAAGTTGAGAAATCTTACTGCCGCCTGCTTCCCAGGAGGGGCCGTGTGATGTGGCGATGTGGAGCATCGCTGATGTTTTTGTTCTTGATTAATCTAGTGTGTGCTTTCATCAATCGATTCGATTAAGGGAACGTTTGAATCGCTAAAAATTGTTGTTGAACAACTTGGCCTTTATGACAGAACCTGTTTGAAGCAAAAACCCGCAAGGAAAAGCATCGCCAATAGTTCATGAAATTAGGGAACTGGAGTTGAGTCGATTAATCACTTCAGGCCAATCTTCAAGCAACAGGTCTTTCAGTGGTTGGTAGAAAGATAGATAGATAGATAGATAGATAGATAGATAGATAGATAGATAGATAGATAGATAGATGGACAGATGGATAGAAAATGGATGGATGGATGCTGTTCTGACACTCTAAGCCCAATTGTTGAACAGATGATCTCATTCCTTCTACCCCAGTTTCAGGGCTTTTGTTTCCGTCTCTTCTTAAGAACACCATAAAACCGTATCCCCGCCTTGTTGCGAGGCGCCGCTGCTCTCCGAGCATCTGTGCGGAGCCAATTCAATGCATTTTCAGAGGGTCTGAGACAGAGGGGGAGAGGGAGTGATATTAAAAGCATCACAGGATATTTGTCTCTTGGCTCCACTTCCTGTTCTTAAGGCGGCAGAATTAAAACTTCCTCATTCAACCTCCAGTATTAAAAAAAAAACCCAAAAACCCCAATGCTCTTCTTTTACTTTCACTTACTGGGGCGGTGGGGTCATAACTCTTGCTTGTTGTTATTTGGTTTAGTTTACACAATGGAAAGTGGTGCTATACAGTATCCTTCAGTATCCCCGTGTCATTTCAAGTGCCTCATGGTGCTGTAAATCTAAGGATGCGCCAATACCACTTTTTTACAGAACAAGTAGAGTACGAATACTTGCGTTTCAGTACTCACCGATATGGAGTACTTAATAATGTCCTTTACATTTTATAGTGCTATTACAGAATAGCATGTCTATGTATCTATATATCTATGGATCTATGAATATACAGTATCTATCTATCTATCTATCTATCTATCTATCTATCTATCTATCTATCTATCTATCTATCTATCTAAATTATGCAGTAACATGTATTTTGCACTCTGCTAAACACTGCTATGTTTTCAACATTCTTCCCTCTATAAGGAAATCAAAGTCTTCCAGCCCTGAACCGCTCCCACCTGGGTCTGCAAAAGCAGGCGCACTGCACAACAGAGATTGCTTTGCCTCAAACTTACGTCTTTCACTTCTAAATGTCTCGCTTTGAGAGCGCGTTCGTCAAGTTATACCCCGCCAGTTCTCTCAGAAATCCCTCTTGTTGCTAGACGCCGGAGTCGATCTGATAAAAAAAGAGGGGGGGGGGGCTTGCAAGAAGCGTGTTCAGACAATATTCAATATTCTTTTGCCCGTAATATGAAAATATGGCTACAGAGAGATAAAACTCCAAGAACAGAGCCGCGCACAGCAGAAGCCGGATGTCAGCTTTGATTCCGGCGAAGGGAGCGAACAAAGGCTCGAGAGCACGACGGCGGCAAGAAAGAGGAATTAGGGGGAAAGTGTGCAGAGGAAAAACACACAAAGGCGGGATAAATAGAGGATGGATGAGGAAGAAAGAAGAGGAATCCCAAAAACGCAAGGCAGATTTTATTATACTGAAAGCTTTGATGGCGTAATGAGGAATAAACCACCGTCCTTTGAGCAGGTGGCTCAGCGTTCCAATCTAAACGCGGCGTTTTGCTTGAGCACAGCAATGCAGGAGAAAAACACAAGAAGGGCAAAAGCCAGGGACTGTGGGTCTGCGGCCGAAAGAGGGATAAGACGCTCCCCCTGGAATATTTCCTTTGGAGCTTTGACGCAACTCAGAGTTGGACATTCCAAACGCCGGGGATAACAGGGGTGGGAAGTGAGTATAAATAAGTAAAGAGCAGCGCTTTTTATTTCCCGTTGGGAGCACCGGTCACTGAGCAAGGGCCGTGAATGGGGCACAGTGCAATAAAGGTCCAGTGTGTAAAAGTTGGGATACGTCAAATGACTACATTAATAAAAGTGCATACTCACAGTACAACAAAAGTCATTTGGTTTTCCTACCCTCAGAACGGTTCTTATTTATATATAAGAACATACATAGATCAAAAGTCTTGCTCCCAGTTAGCTTCCATCTTGCACCACCATATTTCTTGGTGTTAACAGGTGAGTGCTGCTCGCTAAGTATTTTGTTGTTGATTGTATAATTTTATGTTTGCAGTGTCTGTCTTTTTATGTGGACGCCAGGAAGAATAGTCTTCACTACGGCGATGGCTAATGGGGATCCGTAATAAACAAAACTAAACATATTCCTCAGGAAGCCCAGTGTGGACAATCCAGCTGCCTTACTGCGCGTTTTGTAGTTGGGGCGAATGCTCGCATCCTCAAATAAACTAACGAAGAAGAAGGTGGACAAGTTATCCAGATTTGTGTGCGATGGCCAGTGTAGTTCACTGGCGAGCTCGGGAGAGGGAGTGTATGGAGTCCCACAGGGACTTAACTGAAAGAGCGCTGCAATCTAAAATGTAACCCAATCAAAGTTTCTGCCTTTCAAATTCACTCCTTCTGAGGCCCATCTTGTAATTCCATCACTGGTCCAAAACCGCATAAATAGTTTGTACCTACTGGCCCAATTTGATATTGTGGAGACTTTAACTTTCTAATAGAGAGGTTTTTTTTCACACACACACACATGCTTGCTTGTTCTGATTTCTCCTCCTTGTGCATTTTGCACATACCTTTTATCATCAATAAGGAAAGGAAAAAAAGGGAAGAAATCCAAGAAGTAAACTCATGGTGAACAAATGGAAGCTTTGTGTAATTGATGCGTAGGTTCCTTTAGCTGACAGGTGACTAGAAATGAGGCACCCGGCAACATTGTGGTTGAGCGCGACAAACGGCTTTAGTAAAAAAACTAAACAAAACAATAAGAGACTATGTGTTTGTGGTGTTGGCGATAACTCTTCTTCTAAATGTTCACAGAGACACGTAAATTCAGCGTTGGGATGAGGGGGTGGCACAGAAGACAAAGAGGAAACGGGATGACTAAAACCAAACGGTTGTTGTCGACGGAGGCCTTAAAGCTCGCTTCCCTCTTTGAGAGAGCGCTACTTGAAACGCTTCTCACTCAATTCTTGACAGCTCGACAAACAAGGCGAACGCAATCTGCTATCCACTCGCGGCAGAGTGAAACGTTCAGCGGCGAAACAGCGGGAGGACCGGGAGGGTTCGGACGTTCGACTTTGCCGCATAACAATTCTACCTGATTACCTCACGGGCTGCCAGCGAGCGATTGTCGAGTGTTTGTTGCCGAGATCAATGATATTCATAATGATGTGTTGTCTCTGTGGATTAAAGCGAGGGATTACAAAGACCCCCCATTGCCTTGGCGGCGAGCCCGAACGCGGCACTCAAAAGTGAAGGGAAATGAAGAGGAGCGACTTGGAAAAGGCGATGCTGCACACATGCGAGTCATCAAAAGACCGTGTAGACCCACAAAAAGGTGTCGCGCCAACTAATTGCGCAGCCAAAACTGGCTCGTCCCACTCGGTGTGACAAATGTGTCACAGCTCCCAGTTGCAACCTCGTAAACTTTCAAAATGGAAACAGGCACCGACTGTGTCTAAATAAAGTTTGTTGGGTCTGCGATGGTTTCATGACATTGGCAGCGTGCTTTCAGCTGTGGCGGCACTTGTGTGATGTTTGATGAATTGTTCTCTTTACGTATATTCGGAGAATGCCGCTCCACAATGTTCACCATTGTCTCATTTGGTTGGTGTAAAAATGTGAAGCACTGGACAACGAGGTGAACTTGCAGGTATGCAATTTGGAACAAAGTCCAAATGAGTATAAAAAAATGTAACAACTAGAATCAGAGCTGCAGTTTGTATTTTTGTAATCGATTAATTGAATTGGTTGCTTTTGTTGCGTCGATTAATCGATTAAACAATCAACCAAAACAACAACCAATGTCAAATTTGTGAAACACAGCTTCGGTTTGGGAATTTTTTTTCTATCTGATTGGGGTGGATTAGTCGTTCCAGTTCTAACATAGACGATGTGAACTGCTCTCGGGTCAGATGTTCGACACCGTGAGATCCGACTCAACGCAACTCAGTTCTGCCGACCTGTTGGTCACCCGAGCGCCTCACTGGTCGAGCCCTTCCGACAAGGTGACCGCAATTATCGCGGCCATGGCAACGGCCCATTGACTGCCGGACACACACACACACACACACACGCACCTCCGGGTCAATTAAAGGCGCATGATTGGATGGCGTGAAATGCGACGGGAGCTCCACTCATCTCTGGAATGACAACCGTGGGAGTGTGTGTGTGTGTGTGTGTGTGAGTGTGTGTCGACGCGTTAGTTACCCTCAGGGTCCAGCAGTCTCTCTATCCCCAGGTGCTGTTCTGCTTTACTGAAGGCGTGTTCGAGCCTGTCGATTACGGACATCTTCTTCTCCACCGAGCTCCAGTCAAAAAGCTCAGGTCTGCAAAATAAAAGAGAGAAAAAAATGCTTCAACTCATTGGAATCCAGCATAAACACGCTCGGTCAACTGACTTCTCCTCCCGGGAAGCCTGCATCCGGCCACTGAGCGGCCCTGATGTGATTTATTCGATGAGTGAAAGCAGATACGGGGCATTTTCTAAAGTCAAAGCTTTAGAAAATTTATAAAGTTTTCCTCTTATTGCCCTTAGATTGACTTTAATTAACCCCCTCCCTCAGCTGATGCTGTCAGGGTTATTTTTAGAACTACTTTCAGTCAGCATCCGTGCATCTTGCAGTCACAGCTAAGCAACCACACGCTAGTCAGACGCTCAGCGACGCCGTATCCCTGCGAAACAGTGACTCACAAGTCCTGAGCGAGTCGTTTTTGAAAAATCGACCAGAGCTGCGATTCGCTCAATGACTCGCACCAAGCCGCTGCCACGCTAGCCGACGGCAAATAAGCAACTCCACGTCTGAATTCCTGTTGTTATTGTTTGGAACGTGCCACTAAAAAAAAACTCCATAAAGAGTGAAAATCACCGAAAACCATGTCAATCAACGCTGCAATTTGGATCGCGGCGATGGGTTTTTTTTTTCTGTGGAAAAATTGGACACAAAGCACTTCAACCTGGGTCAAATCTTGCCGCCTAAATTAGAGCCAATCCTCCGCCGGACACGAAAGACGAGACTCAGACTGGCGGCTGCGGCCTCTTGTGATCTCTCATTCCGTATTCATGTGCAAACTCCGCAGGCAGATGTTCGGGCTGGCCGGCGGCCCCTGATTTAATCCATAATTACACGAGTCCAGGGCCGGGACCTGAACCCTCCCAGGTATACATCCGTACGAGGCAGAACCAGACAACTTCATATCAGCCGCTCATCCGGAATCCATTCACAAACTAATTTGTTCATCGACTTTCTTGTGTATTCCCGGCCATTCCGGGTTTATTGGCAACGGCCTCGCGGCGTCGCCCGCCTGATTGTTCGGCGGCCGGGGACGGCGACGGAATACAGAGGGGGGGGCAGCGAGCGCGGCCTTCCCCCCCTGAGGGCCACGCACTGACGGAAACAAAATGATTTGGATGTACGTTCGGGAGTTCAATTTGAGCCGGCTGCCGCCTCACCGCAATACTAATGTTCCCCATTGGTATGCCGCTGGCTTCATGGCGACAAAGGCATTAATAATATCGGATATAATATGGGAAACGAGGGCCGTGCTGGACTAGCGAAAGACAAAATTAGGTCAATCGATCAACTGATCGATTGATCAACTTCCTGTTTTTTGTCTCACTTGCTTTATTACATTTTTATTGTGCAATACAGTGACATTAAAAGACAGACAGAGTGAATAACGAGCAACAACATCAATGTGTGTGTGTGTGTGTGTGTGTCAATTGTAAATATAGCAGTTGAAAAAAAATTGTATTGATATAAATATAGAAATAAAGAGGAGAATAAAGAAACAATGTAATATTGATAGATGGGCAGATTTTCGAAAAGTAACAGTGGCAATACTCTTAATAACGACAATCATATTAATAATAACAATAACACCAACGTCGATCCATCAACTTTGAATTGATTCAGTGCTAAATCACATCCAAAGGCGTCTCAGAGAATCGAGGCTTTGACCAGATGGATCACCAAACACAAGGACTTGCCTTCTGCAAGTGGCCTGGACACTTTACTTGAACTTGAAACACAGAGTCAGCCAGAATACTGTACACGCGCATCAGGAAAAGACAAAACCTGCAAAAATATTTCATTTGTACTTCTCTCTATATATATAGAGACCTCTGTCGAAGTTTGATCCAATCACAATAACACTGTGTACGGTTGCACAATGTTTTCCCAACAGATGGCATTAATACCCTCATGAATGTAGCTTCAACAAGTCTTGAGGTCACAAACGTTACCCAGCAGTAGTTCACCGTACGTATAATTGCCTGGAAGCCAGTGGCCTCCACTTTGCGCACCTCTTGGAACTGTAGAGGCCAAAGCAAACTTGTATTAATCTTGAGATTGTCTGAATAAACGTGGCATTGAAATATTTATGCAGTTTTTGTCTTTTCCTGATGGGTGTATACAATATTTTGACTCTGTAGTGCAGAGTTCCTTGAGTGAGCGAAAAGAGACGTAGCGAAAGGCAAAAGGAGACGATGAAGGCCGACCGCGGTCTTGCTCAAAACGTCGAGGTCCTGATGAGCATTGAACGGACAGGATGCTGTCGTGCTCGGAGTTCAGGAGCATCTCTGCCTTTCTCTTTGGCTATTTATGCCTCTGTTGTTTCCTGGACTCGGAGCCCTAATGGGCTCAAAGTATATTTACTGAGAGAGAAGAGTGAACGGGCACACTTTAGGCAGCCAAATCAATCACATGGGAGATACTTCCTCCTGGTCTCAGACTTTATTGTCTGCACACACACACACACACACACGCACACAGATTGAGCGTACCTGTGGCTGTGAATGAGGGCATTGAAGGCCAATCCATCATTCCAGCAACTGGAGAAGTTCACCACATTGACCTGAGGATGGAGATAATGGATATTAGAGGGCCGACACGTGAATTGCCAGAATGACACCTGTCACTGAGACGCCGCCGCCGCCGCCGCCACCGCCGCCACCGCCACCACTGCACCACCAGCTTGTCAGTTTTTGACACCTACATTGTGCTGAAACCATCTTTTTCCCTTCTATAATTGCTCTGAAGTGTTATCATACAACGGAAGAGGGTTGGAAGAAAGGGGAATGAAGTTTAAAACACAAAAAAGTCGTGTTTTGAAAAAAATAGAAAAGAAATTGTTATCTTCTGTTTGCAGCTGACATTAAAATACTGTACGGGCTTTTAGTTTTCGTGGACAGCCGACCGCAGCAGATGCCGACGTCCAGTTAAACAATTAAGTCCAAATGCTTCAATAAAACCCAAGGACAGAAAATCGCCCAGTGGAAATTGCACAAAACGCAAAAAAATCATCTCAGTAATTCCCGGCCCAGGAGTTGAATTCCTCGGACTTGGGCTCGCTCCTCTTCTCACGCGCGGCGATAACACGATAATTAACTGCGGGCGCTAATTCCAGACCTGGACTGCCACCAGACACCTTGTCCATTTTATTCCTTGGCCCGATCCCTATCTGTCCACAAAATTTCATGACAATCTGTCCGGGGGCGGGGGAGGGGGGGGGGGGGGGGGGGGTGGGGGGATTGTGACATCCAATTAGACAGAACCAAAACCGAGCGGTGATAGAAAAACCATAACGAGGTAGTTGGCGGCGGGGCAGGGAGCACAGAAAGTTCATTATATCATCCATTCCAGGTTCTTCAACCAAAGAGTCGAGCGTCCACCGAATGGGAAGCGAATTCTAATCAAACTTTTTGCAGAGACGTAGAGGATCTGCACAAGACGATCGCAAAAAGCAAAGAAAATGAATTTCCCAAGTCCCTTATTAGCACGGCTGCTGGGTTAAACACTGCCTGCCTCATGCTAAAATTCTACAGTTTACAGTGAAACTGTGTGTTTCACATTCAGAAAGAGACGCGCAACACACACACTGCTGCTTTTGTGATGTTGAAGTACAAACAGACGGTAAAGACTGTAAATAACACTTGTGACTGTGTTAACCACTGATTATGATTTGCAGCTGTATAATGACATACTTCAGTTAGCTCCCAGGTGCTAATTTTAGCTAGCACCGAATGCAACTACACCACTTTGGCTAAATTAATATGACAATGAATCATGAATGAATCAGCATTCCCATCAATTTATAAATAGAATGAATGTTTTAATATTTTATGAAGCCTCTCTCTTTTTATATTGTTAAATTTCTCTAAATTAAAAGAATTAAAATGGAAAATTCAAGTCGCTCTCAGGAGGATTCCAAAAGACTTCTTTCAGAACTCGAGAATCAAAAATCATTTTGAAACTTTTTTTTTTTGCTGAGTTTCACCACATTTTCATAACATTTCCCATTTTCTCTGCCTATTATTTCGAGAGCAGACGTGTGTGTGTGTGTGTGTGTGTGTGTGTGTGTGTGTGTGTGAGCCAGAGTGCAGTGAGGGAGGGGGAGGAACCCACC
>CM020501.1:25015860-25383360 GCA_009823395.1 Thamnaconus septentrionalis
GCATTAAGAATAGAATAGAATAGAATAGAATAGAATAGAATAGAATAGAATGCCTTCCTTTCGCCCTCATTGGGGAAATTTTCATAATTACAGAAGCATATACACTGCAAAGAGAAATTGAAAAAAATGATATGAATTAAAATTAAATGTGTGACGTGATGTTTTTTGAGTGTTTGTGAAGATTGTGTATTTATTAAGATGGATGGTCTGGCAATAAATTGTGCCTATTTACCCCTTCAACTGACAACTCACATTAAACACAACAAAAAAAAAAACAACAAAAAAGATGTATACACAACTGGTATCAGTGTCGTGGTATCAGCAAGTACTTCACAAGTAGGAGTAGAGTACTCCTCAACACAGATATCGGTACTGATACCTGATACTGGTATCAGTGCATCCCATGATGCCACTGAAAATGCCATTGTTTTAGGTGCCGGACATTGTCCCGGAGAGCTAATGTGAATTATGAAAATGACAACCAATCACAAAGTTCCACACTTTTTTCTGATTTGTTTATATGTAGAGAGGACGGAGACAGCAGTCCCATGATGCAGCAGCAATCATCGAACTGATTGAATATGAAAAAAAGTTTGGTTGGTAGTGCACAAAGAGTCTATAACCAGGGGATAGAGGAGAAGTTACACCCTCTTCCTTTCACGGAGCGCGACATTAAGTCTCAGCCAGAACTATTTCTCCAGGACACAGTGCAATAAAAGCTGACCTTTAGAAACTAAAATGCCAATTTTTTTCCCCTTCCACGTACTGATGCTAACGATGGCCTCTCTCTTGCCAAAGAAAACCCATGAGAAACCTATGACCGTAAGTAATTTTCATTTTAATTAAGGTCAGTGTGAACTGTTTCAAAGCATTATTCTAAATTAGCTGCAGCCTGACAGGAAAGTTTTCTTCTTTTTTTTTTCAAATCTATTAAACTGCATTTTTTGCCGTAACTGATTATTTTTTTACAATAAACCATTGCCGTATTAATATATTGTTTTCAGTAGCTCCGGGCTACATTACCATTTTAAAGTTTACATCGAAAAAGAGGAGCAGTCGCCTCGGGCAAACACGAGTTAATTGCAACAATATTGTCAGACAAGTAAAATACTTCCGGCAGCTCCAACTCAGATTAACAATTGTCAAACAAGCAGTTACATAGACACTTGATGTCACGGTGGCAGTTGCGTTACTGTGTAATGTCGCCCAGTTGGATGACGGCTCTTCTTTGCCTCACCTCAGCCAACGATTGGAGGGCGATTGGCCTAATTTGTGGAACAGTGAAATGAATCAAGTGTGCTCCCAATCAAGTAAAAGAGTAAATGTGGTATGTTGTAGCATGCTAATGTGGTGAACAGAAACAGCCCGTGTGTACGTTTGGCTGGGAACATTTGCTTACCTTGTGTGGTAAGCAAATATTAGTTAATAGTTAATAATAATTAATTGTTTCAGCTGCAGTAAATTATTACGACTTAAGAGCGAGTGATCTGGAGGCCTGGGAAAAACACCCGATTTGGGCGCCTGGAAGATCATGGTGGAAATTGGATGAATGAGTTTTTAAAGGTGCATCGAAATATCTCAAAGCCAACATAACTGCATGCATCTTGCCTGTTTCTGAACGTGCGCTTGTGTGCGTTCTCACCTGCTCGTGCCCCACCAACCCCTCCAGCAGCTCCAGGAGACGTCGGCCATCACAAAGGTCTGAGAACAGATCCTCCACGGTGGGCTTTCTCGTCTGCGACGGGACAGAAATACATCGCAACACATTGAAATCAGTTGTTTGCATTTTTTGATGCAGTGATTTAGCAGAAATACTGGGTGAATTAAGTGCACATTGCTCATTTACAGATTTAATTCTTGTTTGAGTTGATTTTCTTTTTTTTCTTAATTTGAAGATAAGGTTGAAGCCCCAAAAAATTCCTCGACTTCAGTTAATAAAAATAATTACAGCACAAAAACACAGGAGATGTAATATAATGTGGCTGTTGCACTTTGTCCCGGAAAGGTCAACGTTTCAGCCTCTACACTGAAATCTTATCGACCGAAGCCATGACAGAGAGACATTTCTGAAAATAAACACAAACGGGGCCAACGTTAAATGTTAAGGGAGCAGTTAGCATCCAAAAGTCTGCTCTTTGTCAAGGTTGAAAAGTCCAGAGACACTAGAAAGCAAATACTCCACCACCAAATATCTTCTCTGGGAACTTAAGGACAGGAGCAACATGCAAAGTCAGTCAAGCGTTTCCTCTACATTCATTGGGCAGCGGTGGCCCGTCTGCAAAATGTCACGAATGACGTCACATCACCTCGACTCCTTCCAAATGTCTTAATTGAACCCGCAAGAGCAAACGCAGCTGAGGACAAGTCGTTTTAGATATCCAACGTTGAGTAGTTACGGCAATAATACAATGCAGTGTGCTGATACTGATGAACAGCGAATGTGACGCTATGTAACTGAACGGTCCAGTGTGTAAAATTTAATCTGATTCTTGACTTTTATATTGATAAAAGCTTAACATACTGCCCATGAATACATTAATAGAAGTGTATAATCGCAGTACAATACCAGTCATTTGGTTTTCCTACCCTTGGAACAGTCTCATATATATAAGAATATACACAGTGGAAGGGTCTTGCTCCCAGTTAGCTGCCATCTTGCGCCACCATACTTCTAAGGAAGCCCTGTGTGGACAATCCAGGTCACCTGACAACACGTTTTGTGTTTCGGGTGAGTGCCTCAAATAAACCAACAAAGAAAAAGATGAACAAGGTATCCAGGTTTTTGTGCGAAGGCCACCGTAGTTCACTGGCAAGCTCGTGAGAGGGAGGGAGAGTGAAAGACGCTGCAATCTAAAATGTGACCACTTGATGTCGCTGTCTCGTCTTCAAAATCTCTAAATACTGCACACTTAACCTTTAGGTCAATTGGCCCTGGTGCCACTGTGATGGACTGTGAAGTCGGCATTGGGGAAAACCCTGCTTTTCCATGCTACACTTGATTTAGCGCAGTTAGCAGCACGGCGGCGTCATTTGAAAGGCTGAGTGAAGTGATGAGAAAAGTGATAAAGACAAATGGTGAGGGCGACGGAGGGGAGGAGGAGTTCGCGGCAACGGCAACGGTTGGAAATCGTATCACAAACCCTCAGCGCGTTATTGCCCTCTTGTTTACACGCTGCATCAATCACGGGCGAGATGGCCAATTCTGGCAATCCTGACGGCAGGCATACAGTATCTTCAAACAATTGGTTCTTCCTTCGCCAAGGGTTTAAGAGGGCGGGACTTTTTATAGGCGTAGAAAGAGTGGCGGGCTCTGCGAGGGGCATTGGAGAGACGCACTTTGAGAAGAGCTATCCGGTCGGAGAAGGAGGTGAAAAAAAAACAACAATTTCCAGAAGAGCAGGAGACTTTGATGGACTTCTATCCCGCTTGATCGCTCAATGGCGGAGGAGAGTGAGAGTGAAACGATGAAGGACGGAGGTGGAATTCGAAGTGTTGAGCCCCATATAGAGAGAAAACCGAGGGCAACACTTCACTTGTCTGTCCTCAGAGGAAGCCCCACTTCCTGTCGGGCTTTTCCTTCCCTCCATCCGTTCCACTCTTTTTCTTTCTTTTCCGTCTCGCTCATTTCTCTCCCACTGCCTATCTTTTTGTTTTTCCGTCTGTCTGCCCCTCAACCTCCGCCTCTTGGCACTGACCAGAGGCTCGCTGTTATTGAGTCATTCTCCACGCCAGGGTTGGGTGTGTGTGTGTGTGTGTGTGTGTGTGTGAGAAGGGAGTAGAGAGTAGATACATTACTCGAAGGGCTCAGGGAGCAAACGGTCTGTGGGTGTAGTTGCTAAGTAAGAAAGGAGACTAATAAAAGGCAGCCATGTGAAAAAGGTGCACGTTTTAATATTTACGACGTCGGAAACGTCGGGAAAACGTCGGGGTTCCATCGCTCCTGAAATGACTCTTTCACACATTTGTAGCACTCAAAAGAGAGACGGGGAAACCGCTCTCTTGGTGGTGATCATGTTTCTGTAATTGCAGCTCTCGAAGGAAACACTTGAGGCTGAGAAAACCGTCCTGAGAATCATCAATGAGAGTGCAGGTACCTGAGAAGGGATAACTGGGCGGAGAGGATGCTTCACCGAACTAATTGTCTTAAAAGGTTTTCTTGCTTACGAGCCGATTCTGGCGCTTCTATACAGCAGCAAACGCGTTACATGCATGGCTGCACGATTGCAATTCAGGTATTGAAAGGACAAAGTCCGAAACAATCTTTTGAGTTTGAGGTGGCGACTGAGTCGAAATAAGAATGTCAGCGTCGGCGAATGACATTTCCAAGCGGCAAGGGGACGCAGAAATTGTTTTTTAGAGCGACAGGTCACAGCAGCAGGAGGTCAGGGTGGATGGCTCGCGACGAGATTAACACCAGCGGCTCAGGTCCAATTTTGAGCTTCAAGTCCACGGGATTCGATCCATGAAATTGAAAGTCGTCTCCTTCTAAATGAACCGCGCAAGCAGAATCATCACTATTTCCTGCAACATTTGGATTCGACGAGAGATCTGACAGAAAAACAAACCAAAAAAATAAAAAGATGTTTTCTTTAGAACTTCCTCTTGTTTCGTACACACCGCATATTTATCGATTTCTGAAGAGACCTAATTTTTATTCACTTTAAGTCTGACGGTGCTCGGCCTGAGCTTCACTAGGTCATGTGCTGCCAGCTCATATTAAGGCTACATTTACCTCAGAGAAACTCAGATGGAATGCAATGACACTCGAAAGGTCCTCAAATTGTCCTACTGACATCCAAAAGTATGTTCAGTACTGGTAGTGATGTAATTTGGGTTCTAAAATTCGTTCTTGAATGTCCCAGGCTTGAAGAATGGGATGAACCCAGAATCTCCACTTCCTCTTTTTTGCCAGGAGAGGGACAAGAAGATTGCAGCAAAACTGCAGTTCAAGGGCGCAAAATGACATTGCGGCCACACAAAATGAATTGTCCACTAATATTAGCACTTTCGTGATGTATACTTGTGATGCACCCTATCTATAAAGAATTAACCTTCAATAGGACATTCACTGAACAATTCAAATCCCAGAGAGTCGATACAGGATGTAACAAGATCATTTTTCTTTTGCGACTTTGACAAATGTATCAGTTTTAGGGCAAGGTGGAAAAAGTTTGATGCTGCGGCGACGCTGTAACATCCCTAAACTTGAGGCAACAGACGTCATTACCCAAGCTTTTCCCACACCACGCAGAGAAAGCAGAGGAATAGTTCTGATTGGGTCTAAATCGGGCCGAGTCTCATTGACCCAGGAAGACGACTGGGTGGATGAAGGAGAAGTGGAGCCCAAAATGAGAAAGAGCCTTTCCCTGAACAGGCCCTCTTTGTCTTTTCTGAATCAATCCCCCATACAGCTCGAGTGTTCCACAATGTTTTGTCCTCTACAATTTCCAGTGGAGGATCTCATAGCTCCAAACCCGCCTTTGGAAATATTTACTGCTGCACAGCTTTGTTAATTCACACCCTTAATTGATCCAAAGGCAGATTCATTTACATCTCGGCTCTTTGCCGTCTGTTGAGACCGCCGGCAGACTGAACTCCGCCAGAAATGAATATTTGAACAGCAACATAAAAATAAACCCATCTCTTATTTCTCCATGTACACGGAGACGGTAATGTTTTTTGGGGTTGGCATGAAGGGCAGCCCGGCGCTCTGAGGGCGAGATTATAAGTGAGATATTTTTCAAGATAGGCTGAGACTCGTAATTGCATTGAAAGCACACGAAGGAGGGTTTTTTTTTTACCAGGAATGTATTGGGAGGCGGTATTGCGGGCAAGCATCTGGACTACGCCCACACACAGGAATGGTTTTTGTTTGGTTCAATCAAAAGAAAAATTCCTCTGAGGCGCCACCTTGGAGGGGGTCACATGGTCTTGAATCTGTGGCAGCAAGTGAGCGCGAACTCTGTTGCTATTGATTGGCTCCAACGAGCGACGCTTCTCAAAATGTCCAGTTCAGGAACAAGCAGAATCACACAGTCGCTCACACCCATCATAACAAACTACACATTGGCAACGTGTATTACCCACCCTGTCCAAAGTCCCCAGCCCGACAACCACACACACAGACGTACACACACATCCAAAATTTTTCAAGCTTCAGAAGAACTCCGAAAGAGAAATTTCAAATTTTAAAAGAAGGTGCAGTTGCGTGGGAAGCGGCGGAAAACACACCGCCGACCTCTCATCCCGTCTTTCAACGACTAAATAACACAAGCCGAACGCCACTTTACGCCGACGGGGGCGCGAGACGGTGAAAAACAATCCGAGCCGAAGACACCTTCAGCTGTGAGAATAAATCAAAAGGCGGGCCCGTTTTCAAGATGTCAGCTTCTGTAATTGATTTTTTTCCCCAACAGGTCCTCTCGGCTGATTTGGACTCGGGATGACGGATCTGAGGACGGTGGACAAAAAGGAGGAGACAACCTTGTGTTGCGAAACAAAGTCGACGGGGGCGGCGATCGTTAGCGCCCGCCTACCAGGCACCGCGGCCGACGGTCTGAACGAGGGGCTTTTGTTGTCACCGGGCAGATGGACGGGCGCGTGCCACACACGGCGACTTCCTTTTGTTGGGATGCTTCGGTCGCTAAATCCCTCCCAGCAACCAAAGTGCATCTTTTAATTAAACTGTCAACTGAGAGCCAACAGGGCCTGGATGAATAATATTTAAATGCGTATTCAGACAGGGAGAACTTGTTGAATGTCAATTTGTTGACTCGCACTCATCGGAATGCAGGCAAATGGCTGATTTAATAGTGGATATGGTAACGGCTTATTAAATTCAATCGCTCTTTATACACAATGATGCATCCAAGGCTTAATAATGAGTTGGCAATGGGACACGTTGAGCACAGTAATAAACCTCCTTTGATTAATACCAACGCAACAAAAACTAACAACTTGGCAAACCTTGGCGGTGACGACACCAACAATGGAATTTAAGACTTGGTGGCCTGGCACTCTTTGGTTGCAAGCTTCTGTGCCCTCTGGCGTAAGACTAGACTCTTGCCAAAGCCAGTCAGGAGGGAAGTTGAAAAGCCATGAAAAGATTTCAGCTTACAATTTACAGCGCCTTTTACCTGGCCTTCTCTGTGGTTTCTAGACAAGTCGTGGGTCGTCGATTTCCACTTTTGTCAAAACTTGATCTCTCTCATACTTCCCGCCTCTTTCTCCTTAAAATAAGCTGACGGCTAATGAGATCTAATGCAATTCTGAAAGCTATCGGAAAGGTGGTGGCAAAACGGCGATCAGTATGACGTCTTCAAATGTGAAGCAATGAAGGTGGAACATCGTCAACCACCAAAAAACAAAGTCCAGCGGCTCACAAATTAACAGTTTAAGACTATGATAACAGGATATGACATGATATACTTCATGCTCTCCCTGCTCAGCTTCTTCTCACAGTCCAAAGATATCAAGCTAACGAGAGCTAAGAGCTCTGTCTTTAACAAGAGAGGACAGAAAATGTATGCATTAATTGGTGAAATTTCTCCACTTGGGTTGCAATTTAATTTTAGAGAACTGTGTTCTAACTATAAAAACACAAAAAAACTAGTGAAACATGACAAAATTAAGAGTCCTTGAGAGATATAAACGGTGCCGAGATATAAAGTGTGAGGATCTAGCGAGGCGAGCAGCGCCTCAGAACGCCATCAGCAATTTCCCAGACAGACGGCGTGAAATGTATCTGCTTAATTCATATCTGGGAGCGCTTCTCTTTCTGCCAGCTGCGAGTGTGCAGGAATTACAAATGCTTAAGAGCTGAAGAGACGGAGAAAAGAAACAACAACAAAAAAAAAACCCACACACGTTCACAGCGATCCTCCAGTCAAGGATGAAGCGAAGTCGTTTCCATGACTCAGAGCGGCGTTTGTCTGCCGCGCGTCCTTCAGATCGCAATTTAGCGCAGCCAGACGCCCATCGACTCTGTGAGCATTTTCTGCAGATAAAGTGACTTTTGACAGATTTCATGCACATGTTGTGCCACGAAAAACCATTTGTCATTCACTCTAAAAACAGGCAGAGAACCTACCCAGAGGTTCTCGTATGCTTTGCTCTCATGTCTCATTTGGAGCCGATTACAACACAAAGAAGGTTACTGGCGGTTAATGGTGCTTTGTGGCGGTTAAAATGGGTCCTTGCCATGTGATAATTACCTTCTCATTCGCGTGTCGCACAGGGGTTGTCGACAGAACGAGCTACTTTCAGACATAGTTGAATACCAGTTGGTTTTAAATGGAGGTGCAGATATTGAATACTCATTGAATTGATGGATTATTTTCTTTACTTTGAAAGGTGAAAAATAGTGAAAATGTGAAAAAAAAAAAGACACGTGAGCATGACAAAGTCCAGAACCATCTGAAACAAAAACAACAAAAAGTGTAACAGTAAAAGGATGCAGAAGAAATGTCCATTCTGTTGTGATGAAACAGTGTGAAACACAACAGCGGAACCCGTGTTAAGCGTTAGCAAACACTCCGAAAGCTCAAATTGAAAGCAATTCCTACGAAACCTGTGTGTGAAAACTTCTGGGGCGTGGGGAAACAATCGTGTGGCTCAACTGACCAACAAGAACGCCTCAAGGTGAAATACACAACAAGGTTATACTTACATTATCATATATATAGTTGCATTCTAATGGCTTTATTTTTTTTTACATAATTAAACCAGCAGCGACAGGGAATCCTTGCCTAATGGACAACATCCAATGTCATCTAAACAGCCTCTGAGTGCATACGGGCAACAATACCAATAATTACTTCACTGCGCAGGATGGGCCGCCCCCTCATTAGGAGACGGCTAAAATAACGGAGCTGTAATGAGGAAAACATTAATTGAATCACCCGAAGCAATGCCCACGAGGTCCGGGACTGCGCCGCGCACGTTTCCACCCCAGGCGCAGCAGCTTGACTTAATTGATTAATTGAATCTGGTGATACGCAGACATGATGAGTTTGGATCTTGTGTGAATGTTTTCAATCATCATTTGAAATGCAGATTCGCCCACTGGGGACGGTCACCAGGGCCGGCGCATAAGTGAAAAAGAGCATTATTCATTGAGGACCTGGATTTACTGCAAGAGATAATCAGCCGGACATACTGTAGCCGCACGTGGGAACATAGGTGTAGCGGTGCGACGGATCAAGGCTGATCCATGACCTACATGGATCACTCTCAGCAGTTCAATACAGATGTGGTCGGCGGTAAAACGTGTTAAAAGCTTATTTAAATCCTCTGCAAAATACGGATACGGAGCCTTACTTTGACTGGAGAGCTTCCGAAAGTGATGGAGCCATACCAAAGAAAACTGTGGGGGCAGTATAGAGTCAGCAGTCAATCCAGTCAGGAAACCAACGCACGTCTTAGAGCAGGGGTGGGCAATCATTTTTTGCAAGGGGCCACAGAACAGACCAGAATCGTGTTGGAGGGCCACGTAATTTTTGGGGGGCTGGTAGGAAATCACGCTAAAGATTCGTCGGCGGGGTGGGGGTGTGGGTGGGGGGGTTGTGCTAAAGTCGCTCTCTCCATGCGATCGAACCGAACTACCTTCGCGATCGACGGGTAGATCACGTAATTTATGACAGGCCTCACGCGGGCCGGACAGGGACAAGCAGCTGGCCGGATGTGGCCCGCGGGCCTTACTTTGCCCAGGTCCGTCTTAGAAGAGCATCATTACGATAAAAACCTTCGGCCTTCAGCTTGTTGCGAACGATGTTCAGTCGAACCATCTCCTCCACTATCCTGGATCCAAATCATTCATCCAATCCGTGACTGAAAACCATGACACGATCACAGCTGTGACATTTTATTTTTTCTATCCGTTCTATCCAGCCACTATCGAAAGAATTTCGCCTTTGTTACGGAATAGTAAAATTACTGAGCTCAAGTCCAAAATCCCAACAACACCCCTGACATGACTTGCACTCAAAGCTCAACCCCCATTACATGCTGTCCAACTCCTATTAGCATTTAGATTTAAAACATCCTGACGGATTCTCGTAAATCACCGAGGCCTGCCAGCGTGTTTTCCCTCCGCTGAGCGGTCTCTGTGGGCGTGGATCACCAGAGCGGATGATGATGATGATGATGATGACGGTGATGCAAACCCATGCACACAGAGAGGTCGAGTGGGCTGAGCTTGGCCGAGGGAAAGAACAAGCAAAACAAAGTTCAAAGCGGGGAGGTAAAAGAACCGTGACTTCAGTTCCGCGAGACTATAAAAAGAAACGTCAAATGAGCTGCAAGGGCATCAAATATGTGGCTACTGTTGGTTAATTTCACCCTGGTGGCTCATGACTGTTGAGGCTAAGCTTCCCATGATGCTAATCAAACCCTCCAGTGCGCCGTCCACCCGAAACACCCCACAGTATTGTGTCACAACACGTTTGAACGAAGCGGATTCCTCCTCAACGCAGACGGTTAAATCTCCTCTAACACATTTTTTTTTCAGCCCGAATGACTTTGTTGCCAAGCCTGAATTGGAAAAGGTTGTTATACACAGAGTGCAAAATTACGGTTGGCTTCCTATTGTTTGAGCGCACATTCTTTTGTGTGTGTGTGTGTGTGTGTGTGTGTGTATGACTAAATTGAGGAGCTTTTCCTCAAGCAATTCATTTGATGAGTGAAGGAAAAGGGCTCCTTTTTAGAGGACGGGACAAATACATGCAATATTTTGTCTTTTCTTTGAAAGGTCCTCAGAATTTATTGAAGGTTGCGCACTGGAGCCCCCTCTTCTCCTCCGCCGCAGGGTCAGAGATTGAACGGCTTCAATCCCATTTCAAGCGCAGTTCGGCCGTACACAAAACCTGGCTGGATGGAATTTCAGAGCACTTCATTCACAAAGTCTGGCTGAGGGGACAAAGGGAAAAATACAAATAAGTGAGGTATAAATCAATTTTATAACAAGGCCAGCAAAAAAAAAAAAAAGAGAGACTCAAACATAACCCGTGTGACCAATATCTAGAGAGTTTGAAAAAGTCGAACACCAATTAAGACTCAAAATTGTTCACACTGGGGAAAGTTTTCCCAATAAAACCCCTCAGGGGGTTGAAGTTGAGTCCTGCTGAAAAATAGTACAGAACCAAAGTGGGGCAATTAAACAGCAAAGCCGCATGCACAACACACGTCAAATAAAAGCCGAAGATAATCATAAATAACAATTCTTTATGGGACCAAACTTGTACCTGAAATAGGTCTTTCGGAGCGAACAGCCTATTGAGGTGTATTTTTGTGCACATCATCACCACGACTCATAATGGGGAGTTTTAACAAAGAGGTTTTGGGACCTTTCAGTCTGTGGATGCGTCGCCCCACAATAGGTGCAGAACGAGTAACCGTGCTGCTTTGCTTTCTTTTCACGGACAATGTGCTGAATTTAATAAAGTCGTCAGCTTAATGAACCCAACTACCGTTGGAGGGATTTCCATAAATTAAAGAGACTCATCCCACTCATGCCACGGCAAGACGACGGAGAAGAAGAAGGAGAAGAAGAAGGAGAAGAAGAAGAAGAAGAAGAAGAAGAAGAAGAAGAAGAAGAAGAAGAAGAAGAAGAAGAAGAAGAGAAGGAGAAGAAGAAGAGATTCACAAGCAAATCTGCAGACAGGTAAATGATGGCTTAACGCTGCTAGTTTCAAAGGCAATATGATGGACGCCTTTAAAGAGAACTGCTCTGGGCGATGAGCAACGGCTGTCGATCCGAAATCGTCTTGAAACACTCCAAACGTCTCCAACCTCGGGCTTGACGGTAACCTTTAAAAGTCTGGCTCTGCCTTGTGACTCAGAGAGCCCTCAGTGGAGAGGAGAGACGGCAGTCGGCAGTCGGTCTCCTGCAGCTCCGCCAGCATTTCCACTCCCATTTTGATGTGATCGGTCATCTCGAGATGTGTTCTCGCGTTGTAAATACGTAAAAGTTTTGACTTCACTTGACATGCACCGATGAAGAGCATATCGGCAATGTAGCGCTAGTGCAATAATGATGTGTAATAGCTAACGCAGGTATCTACCAGCTAGCTAAGTAACGTGCTCCCGGCTACTCCGTCACATTTTAATCAGGCATTAACGTTGCAGTGCACGTTTTATGGCGGATAAAATATTGCCTTTGCCGAGTTCACCATCTGGTTGTAATTCACCAATAGAAAGTTTAGTAAAGGGTAGATGATGAAAAAGTGGCGATTAAAGGACCATCGACACGGTGACGCCTCAGAATTTAGCATCAACGCTAAGGAGCGGCGATGCAGAAAAGCAAATGTCTAGTAAATTTGACATCCACGGCTCCTCCCGTTCATACCTCTCACCCCATTGGCTGCTGGGCGCAGAGGGTCGTCCATGCAAGGACTCATTGAGGCACACCAAAAGATCAGCGGCCTCGACCAGGGGGCTGATGGGAATTGAATAGCGGGCTGCCAGCGACTGGTGGATGTGTGAGGTGACAAGAGGTGGAAAAAAAGAAGGAAGGAAAGAAAAGGGAAAATAATTCAATGTGACGTGCGTTTAATCCGTCGTCCCTTGAAAGCAGAATCGCCAGAACGCCTGACAACCTCGCCAAGCGGGGCCTTAATCGAACTCTGGCCCACCGTCTCCACGGCTGACCTCCTCTCTTGCAGTGGGGATGGTGCCCTTGACGGACAATGTCAAAATAAAAGATTGCAGATCAACATCCCTAAACGCCCTAAAAAGAGCCTTCTGGTAGGTGGCTTGTTTATGTTTTGAGGTTTAAAGGTCCAGTGTGAAAAATTTGGCTTGATTTATTATTTTTAAAACTTAATATACCGCCCATAAATACATGAATAAAAGTGTATACTCACAGTACAATAAAATTAATTAGGTTTTCCTACCCTTAGAACAGTTCTCGTATATATATATATATAACAACATATACATAGAGCAATAAGGGTCTTCCCCCCAGTTAGCTGCCATTTTTTCAGGAAGCTCACCTGACAGTGCCGTAATTGCGAAATACGCTGTCAGGTGGTCTTTCTTAAAAATTTCACACACTTTACCTTTAAGCAAGATCACTGTTAATCACAATGTTACAAACCGACTGAGGTAACTTGGTCTTTCGCATGAATTTACTTGAAAAACTATTTTAAAATTGTTTAACTATGTGAGATTTTGACTTATGTGCACTAAAAAAAAAGGCTACTAAGCGAGACAAATAGCTGGCTGAACAGAAGGCGACGCGGGCACCAGCAAGAACCCGATCCTCAGTTTTTGGCGGGGACGTCTCAAAGCGCGATTGTGAGTCAGTTAAGTCGAGTCGGATTTTCCGGTTTCCACTTCCCAGATTCCCTGATCTCTGACATGAGATCGGGCTCCTGAGCGGCGAGCAGAGGGCGCTGGGTTCCCTGCCGGGCTGACAGGTCGCTATGTATTCCTGAAGTGGCTCTTTTCACGCTTCTGAGTAGCAGATCACTCGAAAATCATGCACCGCAGCCGCTGCCTCACATCTCTCGCAGGCGCTCTTCCTCGCACATTTCCCCCGCTCGCTCTCACCAGGGCGCCGTCTCCTTCCGTGGTCACGCAACTTCATTCACCTGCCTTGGCCCGAAACCTTTTTTTAGTTTTCCGATCCTCGGCTCTTTCGCTCCTTTGGTGATGCGCTCATCTGTCCTCAACTCCTGTCTCGATTTATTTTCCAGTTTTGTTTTGTTTTTTTTGTTTTGGTCTTTTTCCCCTGTCATGCTTAGGGTGGATATGGACAGTCGGGAGAAGAGGGGGAATAAGCATGTTAAAGGCTAAAGCAGGAAGTGGGAGGCAGGGAAGGGAAACACAAGACCTGGGAAGAGAGATTAGGAAATAAGCAAGCGAAGAGGAAAGAGGGAAACAAAATGAGATGGAGTGCAGGCGCAAGGGGGGGGGGGGGGGGCTAAAAGCAATGAGATGAAAGAGAAGTTGAAGAAAAAAGAGAGAGGAAAGACAGTGAAAAGGTAGAGAGACGACAAAATGAGAGCGAGCGAGTCAGGATGGGGAAAAAAGAAAGAGACAAAAAAAAGACAGAGAGAAGAAAATGAAACAGAAGTGAGATGAAGACACAAAGGACTGAAAAGCAAAGCATTGTGAGGGGAAGGAAAAGAAAAGAAAAAAAACTAGAAATGAAAGAAAAGGGGAGAAAAGGAAATGAATAGAAGAGAAAGTGCAAAGTTACAGGGGAAATGGAACATTAAAAGGAAAAAGATGGGCAGGAAGTAAAGGAAAGAAGAAAAAAACAAGAAAAGGGAAATTAAGAATGGAATGCAAGAAAAGTCAATGGGAGGAAGGCGACGCAAAGCAAAAAGGAACAAAGTAAAAAAAGAAAGTCCCAAGTTCCAGAGAGGAGGTGGCAGCCACGTAAGGGAAAGGAGGAGAGGAAGAGGAAGAGAACGAGAACGGCAGCACTTAAGTCTTGGTCACCGTGGCAACGGCACACCTCTGCACTCTGTAATCAACTTTGAAAATGGGAAAAGAAGTGATGTGTTGGCACGCACGCAGACACACACAAACAAGCGCACGCGTCCATAAACACGGAAACTTAATTAGAATTCCATTCCAAACAGGGATACGGCCCCCACGGGCTGCTGGGATGAGGTGGTGGGGGGTCACTAACTGACTTACAGGACAGTAAAGTGCATCAGATAACAATTAAGCATCAACGTGTGCGTCTGTGTGTGTGTGTGAGTGTGTGTGCGCGCGCGCGTGCATGTGCTAAGCAAAGCAAAAGAGGCTTTCCAGAGATGGTTTTTTTTTCCCGACAGCACAAAGAGAAGCAACCTTAAATGGGAGGTGGCGAAGGACTCGGCCCGTTTCAAAACATATACATACATTTTTCCTCTTTGAAGCGTGAATGTTGAAAGGAAGTCAGATTGCATCTGTGAATACGAGCAGTTCCCTCTTCTTTTGCGTTGAGATTCAAAAGACGTCGGCGTCTTGGAGATCCGGGGCCACGCGGTCCTCCAACTTTTGAAACGGCTACGCATTTGTTCCCCAGAAAAAAAAAAAATGTTATATCTGGATTTACCATCATCTGGTTTACTTTACTTTACTTAGTACTGAAAAAAGTATTTGCTGAAGATCCACTCAAGGTTCACCGCGGGAAAGCAGCAACTGTTCCTTGTTCTCCAAACACGGAGAAATTATTTGAACACGTGACAAAGCAAAAAGTCCAAGAGTCAAGTTGTTCGGTACCATGGCGAGGACTTTGTTGTTCCGCTGTCGACTGTCAAGCGAAGCGATTTTGAACAGTGAAGGAATTACATCGCCAAACACATGGCGAGGGGACGCGACGTCGGGAAGGGAAAGCAAATAAAGCATCCGGTTTATTTTCTAAATAATACAAACAAACTCGGTCTTATCGGCTTATCCCGTTTCATTGCGCCGCCAAAGGAACAGCGGCGGTACGCATCACTTTCAAACGAGAGCGCAATCTACTGAAAACACATCAGATTCCTCTTTACTCAATCAGGTCCTCAGTCAAGTGCTGAGTTACAAACAACTCAACTCCGTGTGGTAAGAGCAAGCGACGGATTGGCAGTCCTCTAGCCGTGAGCAATGGTGGCTTTTCAGGTTGGTCTTTCTGTTTATACGATAGACATCATGATGTGTCCATTGACTGCATTGCAAAGATGTACGAACATCTGTTTGGAAGAGTAGTTATTGGTTTCATGTTCAGCACCGTCTTGAGGTTCCAATCTGAAACCAGATGATTCCATATTTGGATGTGTGGGCGGGACCGCAGGAGAGCAATGATTGGATACACACACACACACACACACACACACACACACACACACACACACACACACACACACATATGTATATATATATATATATATATACATATGTATATATATATATATATATATATATATATATATATATATATATATATATATATATATATATATATATATATATATATATATATATATATATATATATATATATATATTTGACCAACAAAAAAAAATGTAAACCAATTTAGTGCAGTTTTTTGGCGGCAGGTTTCATGGCCTCCAAACTGGAAGCTCCGTCCATCTTTACACACACTCAACGATTATGACTAGGCACTTTTTCTTATTTTTACAGCCATGCTTATTAACAAGATAATGGTGACTTGGTCAATAACAACAGCGTCTCTGCAACCAGGGGGAAGAGAGTTGGCAGAGGAGCGACCTTACCTTAGTGAGCTGTGAGTTCACCCATTTCGTGAAAGTCTTCTTCTGAACATCTTCTCTTTCATCTGCGGGGACGAAAGACAAAAAAAAAACAAAAAACAGTCAGGAAAAGAGGAAAGTACGCAGTACGCGTGGATGAGGCAATGCCAGATCACAGGTCATAAGGGAAGAACAGCCGCGGATCAAACGGAACATGAAAAGGGCAACGGGTTTCACTTTGATGGGTACCAGCACGCGTTGCACGTTCATGTCTCAGTATCATCCCGCGGCAACCTCTCTCTCTCTCTCTCTCTCTCTCTCTCTCTCTCTCTCTCTCTCTCCTTCTCATTCAATTAAGAAAAAAAAATGAAAAGGAACGCGAGAGTGGTGCTCAGCGTGAAGAGAGAGGCTCTTCTAATCTCGCTCGCGGCTAATTGCTTCCTCATCGCATCAATCAGCGCGTCTTCAGTCGCGGCGGACAGCGCAGGGCTCAGGAAATGACAATTGGGAAAACATTAGTTTGATGGGAGCCATCGGGGCGCCGCGCGCCATTCGCCCCCTCATCAGCCAGACCAGAAGCAGGACAACCAAGTGAGGCGGAGACGACACTGCCTCGTCAAGCCCGGAGGTCACTTCCTGATTCCTCAGTGCGTCTTCATTTCTCTTCTGTCAATCTATTAGGACGTCGGGTTTAAATGCTCCGTATCCTGGCGAAATGGATCCAATTTTCCAAATTTGGAATCATTCAATTCAACGTTTAAAAAGGCTTTCAGGACTTCCCGCATCGTACTGGAAACTATGGTAAAAGAACAAAAATGTTGATGTCGTAACATGAGGTACAAGATCAAAAAAAAAAAAGAAAAAGATGTCAGATTCTGTCAGATCCAAAGGCTGTGATTCTCTGTGACTTGATAATGATAACTGTTGTGCGACGGCGTTCCGAGCTGAAATGGCCCGTGGTAAAATGCGAAGAGAAACAGGGCGCAGGAAGTCACAAAAACCCTTGAAATCTCCCACGTTTCAGTGAAAACGGCAAACTTTGCCTCGATTCAAGGACTTTGCTAATGTTTTAGCCCAAAGACCTTTTAACAATCTGAGACGTGGATTTGAGACCTCGCTTGGAGACCTCAGCGGACCTTCGCACATTGACGCCACAACTCTTGAATTTACACATTAGGGCACTGAAAACTATTGGTCGGAAATCGGTTGTATTCACACTAGCGAGTGAAATCTCATGCTGCTCATTATGGAGTCATATCGTAATCTATCATAATGAAAATGATCTTTGAACTGGATTGTTGCGATAAGGAAACACGTTTGGATTCGAGTTAGCCTCCGACAGAACTTTTCAACCACAACCCCGCAAAGCCTCTTTGCTTCTTTCACGATTCCTACAATTTGAGCCCAAGTGCAGGAGAGGCGGCAACAGAAACATGGAGAAAGTTTGAGAGGCTTTGTTTAAAGGTGCAGTGTGCAAAATTTGGCTTGATTTGTGATTTTTATATTGGTAAAAGCTCAACATACTGCCCAAAAATGTATGAATAAAAGTGTATCCGAGTAATTTGGTTTTCCTACACTTAGAACAGTTCTTATGTATATAAGAATATAGACAGAGCAAGGATCTTAGTTAGCTGCCATCTTGCCGTTTTTAAAGGAAGCCTACCCGACAGTGCCCTGAGTATGAAACGCCCTATCAGGCGGGCTTCCTCAAATACTGGGCTTCTTTCAGAATTTGACAAACTGGACCTATATGCTGGCTAATCGTGCTAATTTACACATTTGAAAATTGTCCTGTTTCCACTTGTTGGTCATGTCACAAAGGCCAACTGGGTTCCTCTTGGAATATATTTTAAAATGATTTTAACACAGGACGTGATACTTGCTGAAACCATTTCCCTCTCAAGGGCGCAAAAATCCATTTTTTGGCAAATCGACGTCATCTCTGTGGAATTACGCAGTTCTTGCAGACTGAACTGGAGTGGCGTGGTGGCCCGTGACACGCAATACAAAAACAGTGACATCCATGATGGCTCATAATGGCGCCTCTCGCCCTCCTTTCTCATTCAACTGGAAATGGGGCCACTTCTCATTACTGCGGATAATAAATGACGCTCTTGTCCTGAAACAGAACATCAGGTTCCATATTACACCCCAACAGCTAACAGTAGTCTTTCACACTTGCAGTGTGTGTGTGTGTGTGTGTGTGTGTGCATGTGTGTGTGTGTTGACACCGGCCAAGCATTGACTAATGGAGCTGATAATGAAACTTCTCCCTTAATTAAAAGGTCCCACACTGAGCAGTGCACTTTGGGGGAAATGCTGGACCCACACACACACACACACACACACACGGATATGGACGCACAACCAATGCAAGATAATGGCAGACTGAGCACTGGAGCATGAATGGAACAGAAGGGAGCAGCAAACAATTTTGTCTCAAGCAGGTAATCTGTCTGCATCCGAGTACTCCGTGTATGTGCGTGTGTGAGAGAGTGAGTCAGAGAGTGAGAGGGGAGGGGGAGGCAGATAGAGAGAGCGGGGGAGCGAGAGTGTTTGTGCAGCTGTATTCCCATAATGTAGACGCTGCCAGAAAAAAGAGTTTCAGTGTTCAGGGTGCAGATGCAAGTGTGTGTGTGTGTGTGTGTGTTGTGTCAAAAAATCAAAACAAGTGCACTCAGGATGTGTCTAAGTTTCCCGGTGCATAAAATCAACCATCGACCAAGCGTGAGAATCGCTCGGCTTCACGTGAAGCTGCAGCTCTTAGCTTCGCCAAAGTGACGGCCGCTATTTCATCTTCGATTAGCCAAGCAAATTTTTGTCATCGCTTTCCAACTTAAGTCAAGTGTCAAATGGGCAAACTGAGCACCGGCTCTCCCCAAGCACAGGGGTCAGCGAGTGTAAAGTAAAATAATCTAATTGGATTAAAGTCCAAACTGGTAAATAATGCATCACGAATCAGCTACTTTAAAAAAAAAAAAAGTTTCTAAAAAACGAATACAGGAAATGCAACGCTAGCACAAAAGCTTCCAAATGAACAGGAAGCACACAGTGCGCTAAATAAGCTAAATAAGTAAAATATGCTAACTCGCTCGCCGACGAACAAAAGTCGGGCAGCAAGGTTAATGCGAAAACGAAGCGAATCCATCCGCACCTCCCTCGACCTGCGTCTGCCTTGCCCAATGAGATTCCTGGCGAGGAATTTCACAGCGCCGTCTGATCAAAACAGACAGCGGCAAAGCGGTAAATAAAATATTCGGGCACTTCTCTTTTATTTACAGCCTTCAGATTTAAATTTCAACAGTAACCTTTTTCCATGGGCTGATAACACATTTAAATACAAAATAGCAACAATAAACCGATTAACTAATAATTTAATATCCTTCAGTGAATGTGCAACCATTTAAGCCTTGGAGTAGCAAGAAAAAGTCCATCAAGAAAACGTTACTTATAGTCTGTGTTAGTCAGTAGTCTCCCAAAATACCAGCAGAGCATTCTGGGATTTGTAGAATTAGCGCTACATGTGCTGTATAATAGCAGCGGGCCAGCAGCTCTGGCAGTGATTTTGTATTGCCTTGCGGGCCAAATATAATTACACCGACGGCCAAATTTAGGCCGCGGGCCAGAGTTTGACACCTATGTTCTACTTGGTACAATACAAAGAAAAACAAACACCCCAAAACAAGAAAAACAAGTGCTGAAGTGCGGCGTGTCTTCCAGCGGAATAATGAAACCCAATGAAAGAAACCGAGGCGAGACCGCTTTGTACGCGGACATCAACGAGGCTGCCGGGTGTGATAACGATTCATCTGCGCCGGGTTGCAAGACGGAGCTGTCGGAGGGAGCGCTTTTTCCCAGGCTATTTTGCTGTATACTATTTTCCTTTCCCGCCTCTTCCCAAATCAGAAGAATTGAGTTACACTGAACACGGTGGCGAAACAAACAGATGCAGCGAGCATTGCTGGTGTGTGGAATTGTGAGTTTAGGACATCGGCTTGACCCGAGCGCCGTTCTTTAAGGTCCAGTGTGTAAAATTTTCAAGGAAAACCAAAAGACTTTTATTGTACTGCGTCTATACAATTGTATTAATGTATTTATGGGCAGTATGTTAAGCTTTTACCAACACAACAGTCAGAAAACAAGCCAAGTGTTACACACTGGACCTTTAAGAACGAGCTTCGCAAGTCCAGGGCCGATTATATGAATCAAAGCAGTGTGGGGGGTCGTGGGTGAGGCTGTGCTGCATTAAAGAATGGGAAATGAATGTGTGTGTAGCGTGTGTGTGTGTGTGTGTGTGTGTGTGTGTGTGTGTGCGTGTGTGTGTGTTGTCGAGCCGAATGAGTGAGTGTGCGAGAATTAGTAGGGAGGATGGAGAGACATGCGGACTGAGGGCTCGATCGATAGTCCGTTTAAAGCAGCCACTACTGAAACCCAGCAGCTTCAAACACACACACACACACACACACACACACACACACACACACACACACACACACACACACACACACACACACACACACACAGAAGTTATGCATGGACACACACGCACAAACACACACAAGGCAACTATGTGTGCTCCACTGGAGGAACTCGTACATAAAAGGACCAAGCTGAGTTTTCATGGAGAGAGGAGGGATGGAAAATGAACAAAAGGAAGTCAAATTTCAAGAAAACAACAGCGACAAAAAAAAAAAAAAAAAGACATCCGAAGAAAGGAACTAAAGAGAAGCAGAGCAAAGATAGACGGAGACGGAAGGGGGGGGGGGGCACGAGGGGGCAGAGGACAACAAACCTGGAGGACACGGCGTGATTGACGGAGGAGCAGATGGGATCTCAGACAGCTTTTGGGGAAAATATGTGTGACAGCCGAGGATCATGCAGTATTTATCAAACGCTCTTCGCTCAGTTTGAGTCGCTTGTGGTCACAAACAAGTTGTTTTGCTGAAGTATTTTTTATTATTACTATTATTATTTCAAGCAACAGAGATCAGCAAAGAGCCGTCCCCAGTCGTGTCTGATCGGGTCAGAGGTCAGGACAGGCGCGGGCAAACTACAGACTGTTTTTAAATCCGTCCCGTGGAACTTGAAGAAATTATATTCATAGTAACTAAGCAATAAAATAGACCTATTTCATCGTCAATTTTCTTTCAGTGTTTTAAGAGTCATTTCAATAAAGAGCTAAATATTCTGGGGTTTTAAAAACACTGATTTTCTTGCAACTTTGCTTTGGTTCATTTTCAATTGACATTAAAGCAACATGTTTTCTACATATCCCATGATAGATTTATTTCCTCCTATGTGGTGGCTCACCAAAACACTCCATCCATCTGCAGCTGCTCCGCTACCCCCCATTTTAGAACCCACTGTGGACCACCAGTCAAAAAGTCTCTCCCCCCTTCCCCCACCCCTCTCTCCCCCCGGTGTAGGAGAAAGATTGGTTTGGGGTGGAGGTAAAAGCATAAAGCCATTAATGAATTAATCAACTTGAGTGGATTTTTTTTTTTTAACAAAAATATCCAATTACAATTTTCCTGAATCAAAGCTTTGTTTCCTTAATTTTGCTGCCGCTACACATTGGTTCACTCTGTTGCATTTCACACAGACGCTTGTGTGAGACTTTCATATACTCCTTTCCCCAATTTAGTTGTTTTTGCCTGCTAATTTTCAGACTTGGCCCAGATCACTCTTGGAGAGAAATTTGGGGCAGCATTCATGGTTGAGAGGGAAAAGCCTGTTCATGGGAGGCTGCAGCACATTGACGTCAATATCCCGACCAATCAAACCACAACGACCTCATCAAAATGCGCTCATGCATCTCGGAGGAATTAGCAGGGTTCACGCAGAGCGCAGCCCGGCCTCTTCTTTTTCATGGTTACAGCCGAAACCGATAGTTTACCACACTATTGACGACGGAATTTACCAATTTACATAAAAAGGGAAAGGCGGGCATTGGCCCCGCCCCTTTCATAAATGTTGGAAGGTGAAGACAATAAAGAATCTGTTTTAGGCTGTAAAGGGAGGGACTTTTGGGGAAGAGATTTCTACAGAATTGTCAGTGGTGAATAACTATGGAATGTTGGAGCTCCATGTACTTTCTCTAAGGGAGACATGATTACTTTTAAAGGTTTGATATCAAGCTTGACCAAACCCTTCTTTTTGTTTTTCGCTGAAATGCCTTAAGAACTTTTGCACATGCATCATTTTCTTTCTGCACCTAAGTGGTTGCGCATCTGCAGGTGGTCTCTTAAGTGAAAAGGTCCGACACGAAGCGCGGCGATAACGAGGCCAATCACTGATGTAAATGCCAGTCGTTGCCAGCGGGAGCCTACAGTGCTGAGTGAATGATGATGAGTGCGGCTGCAGTGCTGGAATCAGCACTCTGGACAGCGCCTGCAGCAGTCAGCCGGAGACGCGGCCAATAAAACGGCTGTTTTGACGGCCTCTACCACAGGTTCACTGAGTAGGCGACTCTTGGCTGCCTGTGTAAAATTTCATTTTTTTACTGCACAATTGATGGTTTAATCATAGTGAACGAGCTCCAGATACTTTTACAGTTGCACTGGGAACTTTGACACTGTACACTGAAGCTGCTTTGTGCCCTTTTAGGGAATAAAGTACAACAATTAGAGTCACACATTTACAATCGCCTCCTTAAAAGCCAAATGTTTACTTTTACGGGTTGCACTTTGACTTTGGTGGTGTCACACGGGGGCCCCAAATGCCTCAACCAGTTTTCCTCGCACTGCTCAGTGTGGGACCTTTTAATTAAGGGAGAAGTTTCATTATCAGCTCCATTAGTCAATGCTTGCAAACATGGAAGTGCAGTTTTAGCAGGAAGTTATAAGCTTTGACGGAGTTGTGACGGCAGGCTCAATATGCTGTTTTCTGGAGATCTATAGAGTTTTTCTTTTGATAATTATCATGTAAGCCTGCACAACCAGTCTATGATAAAAAAAACAAAACAATCAAAGACCTACTGAACAGCAGGACCGCCATGACCCTGAGTGCAGGAACAAGCAGGATGGATGGATGGATGGATGGATGGATGGAATCCTTTTTTAAAAATGAATTTTGAAAAATGAATTCTTAAAAAATCATCCTGGCTTTCCGGTACATTCAGTGCTCAAATTATTTTTTACAGTTTGTTTCCCTCCATAACAGAATGTTCATCCACTGTTGCGTGGGTAGACATTTAGTCATTCATCTCTCTTTGCAGTTGCCATTTAAGAGTCAAGAAAAAAAAGTTGCACTTTTTTGTTGTGTTTCGAGAAGAAAATAACCTGCAACCACAAAAACATGCGAAACATTAAAAATATTGCGAACATGGGGATTTTGCATCTCTTAAAGCGAAGCTCTTCCACTGATCTCGCTGCACACAACAAAATATCTCAGCATCTCCAACAGAGATGGAAGCCTGTACAGGCATCAGGACATGCATTTCACTAGGTGCTTTGAACAGCAGAAGGCAGCCGCCCAGACCGATGGCACACCTCCACCGCAACTCTGCGCTTAGTCGGAACCAACAGAATTAAGAGGGGGTGGAAAACAGACAACCTGGAGCGTGCGCCCGGCATCAAAGTGGCCGTAGTTATAGTGTCTAATAGTGTCTGCTGGAACTACTGGGTGGGAGGGAGGGGACGGATCCCATGCCAGGCCAGCTTTCAACTCGCCGGTTTCTCAGCGAACTGACGGAGAGGGGAAGGTTGTTTTGATTAGCTGTGGAGCCAGCCGCAGCCTGGCCATCAACAGAGCCCCGGCCAGGAGAGGAGTCGGTCATCACAAAGTGGGCGGTGCCAAAGAGTAGCCACGAAAAAATAACTTGAAGTAAGAAAAGCAACGGATAGAGGCTCCATCAAATGCGATGTGACTTTTCGGACCAGGGGTCACCAACACACAACGTCGCCCCCCCCAAAGGACTACATGAGTCGCCCGCAGGCCTGTTCTGAAAATAGCACAACTCGCTGAGCTGCGTCTAAAGTTTAATTTTATGTTGATAATTGGGAAGAATTCATTAACGTGATCAGTGTCAACAAGTGTCTCAAGAAGGTTGGTGACCCCTGATTTAGACTATGTAACGTCAGGTGGGGGAGGGTATAAACACCAATAAGAGATGGTACTAGTAGAGCGAATAGCCCAAAAGGCTTCATTCATTAGTCTTTAATCAAAGGTCAACAGGCGGAGGTGGGGACATCCCAAAATGACAATATATAATATCCATATTTGTGTGTGTGCGTGTGTGTGTGTTGTATCTTGTGCTTTGTAAGAAGACTCAGTGTAAAACACAACTCAGGAAAAAATGTTGAGTGAAATTATGGAGCGAAATTGTGATCAAATATTCTTTCAAATCAATTTGAATCAATTAATCAATTAATAGTTGCAGCTCAAGAATGAAGATATACTTTTTTGTCTTGTTTTAAAGAAAAAGTCAAAAACTCATTGAATAAATGAGATCTGCCTCCGTTTCCTAAGAGCTGATTTGGGCAGCACAAAAGAAAAAGAAAAGAATCCTCCCCTTATATACCCTTTAGGTTTTTCCTCTTCTGTCTGTTGCCAGCGGGAAGGTTGAGAAAAAAAATTAGCGGCTACATGTTTTGCGTTTCAGCAGCACAGGCAGGCGCAGGCACATTTTTTTGTGTTTTTTTTTTGGTCCTCCTTGGTGACTTTTGCCTTGAAAAGGAATACAGGGACAAAGAGAGCGCGCTCCTCATTAGGCGAATACATCGGCAAATTGCAGTTGGCGCTTTTCAACTGCCATGGCGGGCATTTTTGACTGAGGCCGACTCTGCGACACGAGGGAGTGGGCCCCAGCATATTAGCGCTCGACACTGTGGAACCGGTATAAGATCGCTAACATGCCGGAGATATTTTTCAGCGAGCGATGGGAGAGATATGTCTCCTGGCTCGACGGCAACAGAGCGGAGGCCAACCGCCAGAGGTATTAACAGATGTCGGAGTCACCGCCGCGACACTTTGGAGGCTTTCATGTCTGACCCCGACAGCGAGCAAGGAAATGAGCTCTCTTGGGAGGAGGCACATCGTAGTTTGTAATTCAGCCCTGGAACTATCAAAGTATGTCCTAGTTACTGTCTACTTTTTTTTCCCCCTAAATATATTTTTACCTGTTGTCCCAAAGCGACAGAAGACTGGAAAACGTTTCCAGTAGTAGAGAACAGGGTCAAAGCTGTTGTTATTGTCTGGCTTGCGGTGTCGCTTTAAGCTGCAATTAATTAGAGCCATGACAATGAAAGCTGAAACTACAAAGAAAAAAAAATATATATACTTTTGAGTATTCCTTTTATCATGTCACCAATAGATGGTAACAGCAACATACGGCCATATACAGTACTTTGAAGAAGTGAGAAGTCTCTGCTAAAACATGATATTTCTTTACTGGTGTGTTGCCATGAAATGTCGCAATTTTAAACGCAAATCTAAAGACAATGAAGGAGGCTTTTTAAAGCAGGCTAACATCACTGGACTGCGCTACGAGGTCGCTGGAAGAAGCAGAGGTGAACAGATCAGCAGAACAACTGACAGAGGACTTACAGAATTACTGGTAAATTTGTTTTTTGTCTTTTTTTTAACCATAATTTATGGTGATGGATCGTTAATGATAACTGCACAGATCACCTGACCAAACATAAAAAAATTAACTAAATTTCACAAACACTAAAACCACCTCAAGCAAACGTATGAACTGTATTGCAAATTAGAGCACGTCGTTCCGAATGATGCTGTTAGCATTCAATGCAAAAATTTAAAATGGTTTTATGAAAACGCACCACATGCTGCAGTCTGTGATCCTTCTGGACCTCACTGGTCAGGACCTGAACTTGACTGGCAGATTCCTTTTCCTACTCTCCTCCTGCACCTTCTGTATTCTGGCGGAGGGACATATTTCTATGTTGCTACCAGGACAACTGCAATCTGACGCAATTAGGGTCCAGAGTGTTCACATCTTCCAATCTTGATGGGCATGTTTCGCGTCATCACGTCAATATCGAGCCATCTGCGCTCGGCGGACCGGGCGCTGAGATGGAGGCAGACATAGTGGTGGCAAATGATGAGCAACATTTGGCACTAAAAGCAGTTCAATCTTGGTCAATCAGGCACTAAATGCATTGTGTTGCTGTGTATCGCACTGAAGTGTGATTTGGAACAAAGCTATCTATGACTTGTATTTCTAGCTCTCCTTTTGTTTGGCTCATTGGACACCAGTTGAGTCAATTTAGTGGTTTGGTCCCCGCGAACTGCGACGTTCGGTGGCATGAAAGTCTCCCACTAACAACAACAACGACAACTAACTGCAAATGTTTGTTTGCAGCATTTCCATTAAAAGTTTCTGTGATTGTGCTGCAAGGCTGATTACACATTTCAGAAAGGTAGCTTCACACAGTATAAAATGAAAGTAGGATCACACACTGCATGCAAAAAATGTGCAAAATTCAGATTATTGATATTTATGAAAATTAAGGATTGATTTCAAATAATGCCTGTTTAATCCAACACATTTTTATTAGCATCCAAGCGGGTTTTAAATGCCCTGAAAAACATACTGTACATAAATAAGACATAACTGAAGAAAAAAAGAAGAAAAAAGGGAAAAAAAAGGAAAAAAGGAAAAAAAAGATATAACTGCTGACAAGAACCTTAAAAACACCGTAACACCAACGCCATTAAAACACAAGGGTAAAACTTGTGGTTGGAGAAGAAAATATATCTGCTGATACTCATTTCCTGTCAGCGAACTCACACACACACCACCCTTGATAATGAATTTAATAATGCCATCATATTATTATATCTCCTGTTTAAACAAAGTGTGACCCGAGTCGTTTTCCGCTGCCGGCGCACCAACGAGAACTCGGAGCAGAGGAGCCGAGATCCCATTCAAATGAAATGAGAATTAACCGAGGCTGACGCTAAATGTCATTTATATGTCACACATCTTCCTGCGAGACCGCGCAGAACCTGCACTTATCTTCCTGCCGATCTATTTCTAATGGACTGGGACGGCGCTGGCGCTAGACGGATATATTCACGCCGGTCGTCCGATCTATCACGGACGGCGGTCCCCAACAAGCCGTCCTAATGGAGCCCCGGTGAAAGTGTAAGCAAAGAGAGCGCCGGCGGGGGCAAACAAGTGATCCGTCTCAGTTGTCGACGCCGGGCCCAGAACAACAGCCGTGTTTGTGGCTGTTTTGGCACCCGCTGCCTTGGCAACGGTCACGGCCATTAGCCGCGGAAGGGAATCTGAAACCAAATCCAATCAGATCGGGTCATTACTGGGGGATGAGTTGGGAGATGAAGTGGCGGAGGTGGGAGGGGGGGACGGAGAGGAAGTGGGGAAAGACAATCACAAAAACGACGGAGAGGAGGGGCAGAGTCGGTGCGGGAGAGAGGGATGATGGGAGAGCGAGAGGCGGGGATGACAGGCTTATGCCGACCTCAATGTCAATTAGGGCAACGTGCGCGAAACCCCGCGCGCCCCTGAGAAATGTTGTTGTGCGACAAGCGAACGCGCTCACCTCGCCGTGACCCGCTTCCCCCTCTTAAAAAAGAACTCATGCTCACACACGCGCACACAGGGCCACAGATTGATCCCGAGTCTTGGGCATGTGTTGCGTACCTGTGTGTGTGTGTGTGTGTGTGTGTGTGTGTGTGTGCTCGCGCATCTCAAAAATAGCCCTGCCACAGATGCGCTTCAGCCCGCCCTCCAGAGCTGGCGAGCCGCAGGTGGACCGAAGTATCGCAATACATTTGCATTGTGTGTGCAGTGGTCCAGCAGGTGGACTAAATAAATAAATAAACACAATCAATAAATAAATTCCTATATACAGAATGGGAGGTTATGTCCCGGGAGGAGGAGAGTAGAGCTGAAACGACTAATTGACTTGAATTGATTAACGGAATTAGTCGATTAGTTGTATTAGTCGATTGTGGTTTTTCCAAATCACAGCCTTGTTTTCCTGCTGCTAAACATCGGTTCTGCTATTGTGTTTCAGTTCAATTCGAATAATCAATGAATATGATCAAATCGGAGAAAAATTGGATTGTTTAATCAATTACCAAAAATATTGACATCCGCAGCTCTAATTTGAAATGGTAAGATGGACTGACGGCACAAAGACTGATGGGATAACAGCCCATCATCACGCCATATTTTTAAAAACTAACTTACGGAGGGTCTATTAATGTTCGGCAGCATTGGACGTCAAAGAGGCAGGAAATGAGTGTTTACAGCTCAGGCTGACAGCTCCACTTCCTCATGGCGCGAGAGTGGGAGGACTCGGATCATCTCTGGCAGGGTGCGAACAAGCCGCAAACCCTCTGACCGCCCGAGAACGCCGCCAGTCGGAGCCGCCGGGGGGCGGAATCGCACGTCTCGCAAGAAGGATACGACGGAAGCGAGTAAAAACGCGTGCGACCTCTCGAAAGAGTTCACGTTGGAGGGAAGCGGCCGTGGAAGGGGCGGGAAACGAAGAAGGGAATCGGGAATACACAAAAGGAACTGTTGGGGAGGTAAAAGGAAAAAAAAGACTGGGGAAGAAGGCAGGAAGATTAATGAAAAGTATAAAAAGAAGGAAAAGAGCGGGGGACTGCAGTAACTGCTCGGGGGATTAAAAAAAAGTGGGGGAATAAACAAAGGGGAAAGTAGAGAGAGAGTGGAGGAGGAGAAGAGAACAGCAGCGCTGTAATAAATGAGTGTGGGAGGGTAGGGGGGGTAATGGCGGGGGGAGGCGTTCGCTGATTTCCCCCCTGGCAGCTCAAAGCCTGGACCGCTGAACATCCACAGCGCCAGCGCAGAATGGAGCATATGTGCGAAGGGAGCTGAGCGTCGGAACAACACGAGAGTCAAAAAGGAGAAAAGCGGGAGGGACTCGGAGTTCCTCGACGGCGGTGGGAGTTTTGAAAGCTGCCACCGGAGAGAAAACAAACTCCGGCTGTCGTCGAAGCCCAACGTCGGAAAAAGTCGCCGTCTTTGTCTGTTTGTTTGTTTGTTTGTTTGTTTGTTTGTTTGCCGCGTGCGCTCTGACTGTCAAGGGTTTGGGTGGAAGGAGGATCGACGGCGAGGCGGTGCTGGAACGGCGAGGTACTATTCCCTCCGGCACCGACGCCTAATAAGTTTCTCCGGCCTGTCAGAGAACTCATCCGAAATGAGTCCATCCTTCCGATGGATGACAAGGACGGAATGTTTCTTCAAAAAAAAAAAAAAAAAAAGAGCGAAGAAAGGAAGTGGGGGGGCAGGGCCACACCTGACATACTTACAAATGACAAGCTCCTCAAGATGCCAAGACAGGTATAGATAGATAGGTAGGTAGATAGATACAGGATGTATAGATAGGTAAATGTACAGACAGACAGATAAGGTACTTTATTTATCCCGAAGGAAATTCAGTTTCTCAGCTTTGCAATCAGTCTTCAGCAATCAGTTCATTAAAAGTGCATCAAAATTAAAATAATAATTAAAATAAAGAAGTAAAAAAAAAAAAAAAATTGAGGTGAAAAAAAATGTGACAATGGCAAGAGGTACTGAGGTTTTCAAAAAGTAAAATGCAGAATTGGAGGATGTAAAGTGCAAAGTGCACACATGTGTGGGACATCACTCCACTCCCCTCCCCGGTGTTGTTCTAAACAGCCTGATGGCTCCAGGCAGCGAGGGTCTCCTGTGGTCCGAGTGACTGATGGCCAACCACAAACGCAGCTAATTGTTGGAGTCATTGTATCGGTATTCCATTTTAGTTTGATCAGTTGGGTTCCGGCCCTGTACTTGCTCGGCCAAATCACAAATCGTTCAGTATCGCACACCATTAGTCAAAAACCAACGACACGGAAAACTTCAAATCTCCAAAGCAAAGCATTGTCAAATATATGAAGGCTCAAATGTCGGAATCAGACAGCAGAGGCGCTGAAGTTTGCTCGCTTTTAACAGTGAATGAAAAAAAACCTAGCTTAGACCGAGACCCTCAACGCCAGGGGTCCAGTGGAGCTACTCAGCGGTCCACAGGTCAAACTGGGTTCTTAATGGGCACCTTCGAGGTGAGAACATGTCGGCCCACCTGGCGTGCGTTCCGAGTACTGAGTGCAGAAGTGTAAGATTTGGGACGCAGTATATAAGGCGCAGCGCCGCTGTTGACACCTGCGCTTGCATAAAGCTGTTTAAGCCCCTTTCTGCTGTCCCATCATTTACCCACGGCCTGTGTGTGTGTGTGTGTGTGTGTGTGTGTATGCGCTCCACACGACACAGCTCCCACCTGTTCCAGATTAACCCAGTCGACTCCTTTTGCCAGGTAAGGATTAACCTCACTACAAACGCAGATTAAGAACACACCCTGGGCACACAGCAAACACACACACACATACACACACACTGCATAAAATGGACAAGGTGCAGGTTGCAGATATACCGCAGGTGGAAAAACGAAGTGGAAAAGTAAGACAAGCGCACGCACACTTACACAGAGTTGTGACAATCACAGTTGAAAGACTGCAGAGTGAATACCAGCAACTCTCTGTTAGCCTTGACTGCCTTTCATTGCATTTTAGTATGCAACGAAAGAGGAAAAATGATTAAAAATATAGGCAACAATACGCCACAGGTACGCAGGAATTTCCGTTGACTGAATGAAAACGAGCACGTTCCGTGCGTTCCAGGTCACTGTGGCGGTCGGAACTTTTCACGCAAATTTTCTGCGGGCCGCTTGAAGCTGACTTTCTTGACGCATACCGCAACGGCAAGGTCGGGTTTCTGAAAATGAGTGCGCGAACCGTAGGCTCCTGGAAGCTCGCAGGACTTGACTATTTTGTCTCCCTTCACGGCCGGGCTCGGTTCATGGCAAATCATGGACGTGTCAGGTTTTGTTAGCCGCTCGCACCTCACCAGCGCAAATCCGCATTTTGATCCCTGACTGCTTTGCAGCGCGCGGTAAACAGAGGGTGGGTTCCTTGCGAGCACAACTCGGGTTTGCGCATCAAACTGGCCTCTTGGAAACACTTTAAATTGAAAGCAAAAAAGAAAAAACAAATCTTGATTCATTAGCAAGTCGTGGTTGTGAATAGAGCTTCACAAACCTTTTTATATCCAACAATGATGAATACTGCCTACTGTCTCTTTCAGCTACAATGACCTTGCTTCAGACTTGTTGCTGGCAGCTACAGTTGAATGCCCCCCCACGCCCTCCCCCCCGCTCTTTCAATAATAATAATAATAATAATAATAATAATAATAATAATAATAACACATATTTTGTCTGTGAAGGGCATCTGTGAGGTCACAACACGTAGTCTAGCGGTTACATCATGACGAGCCAGGCATTCTGTTTTTAGTCTATGCTTTGGCCAGGCTTGCTTGCTGACAGGCAGGAAAGTACATTTTGGCTAAGGCTATAATAAATTGAATAAAGTATTGAAAAAACAGGGCCATGATTGGCATGACTATTGGTATGACAATAAAGTCATTAGAACAACCTAAAAAGTTACTTGAAAACAGTCCTTCGTTAAAAACATGTCCATACCATGTGGCTATGGTCATGAATTAAAGGAATGAATGAATGAATGAATGGGTGAATGGCTGGATGAATGACTAATTTTGGCATTGCATCAAGTGTTAACTCTGGTGTCAGTGTGTTAAGCCTCCTGCGATCTTTGGGCAACAGCTAAATATTTTCCAGGAATTCCAGGTTTCAATCACACTGTAGCCTCTAAGAGCCACGGGATAAACAGCGCGCCGGGTTCGGCGGTGTATATTGCAGCGAGAGGAAACACAACTATTGACTTGTGAGGACTGTGTTGCATTGAAAGAGATAAAAAAGAGAAAGAAAGAAAGAAAACTGGGGCTGTCAGAGCTGCGGATGGGATAATTGCTTGTGCCGAAATCTTGTTGTCTGCTGACTGCACTGTGGCAGCAGATAAGCGGTTCCATAGGCTAACTCGGCTTGAAATATTGAGGATTTCAGGAACTGCCTGGGTTTGTTTTTTTTTTTTTGCAATGACAAACTCAGCTGAAAATTTGTCAACCTATGAAATTTCTAGGATAGGTTTTTCCGCATTCAGTTTATTTTGGTTTGTTTATTTCATGCAGAGTTGTTTCTTGGCAGCCTCGAAACGATGGCTGTGAAAGGGAGTTGGAATGCCGAGATTTCAAGTCTGACACAGATCCCATCTGTGTAAGCTTGTGAGCAGACCTCCAACAGATTCCTCATTTGGAGAGGGGAAGATATAAAAGATGTTTTTCAAGCCTTGCAAAGTGTGTCTTCTGTCCATATTGTACACGGACGGGCCAATGTATTGTATGTATTGTTTATGATCAACAAGTATGTCCAAATGGGATGAATTATTTTGTTTTCAGCAGCAGAGGTCAGCAAAAACCCGATCCTACTTGCTGCTGATTAGGCTCCGGGTTGGGGTAATATTGGAGGTGAGGTTGGGGTAGAGGCAAAGAGCAGTGGCCAATCAGAAGCAAGCAGGGGCGACTACTGGTTTGCCTGTATCCTTAACCCTATCCCAGATGGTAACTCCATAACCTCACCCAATCAGAGGCAAGGAACAAGAAGAAATGCAGACAAAACTAAATGCGTCGCAGTTCTCGAATCCACATGTAAAAATGTCTAATGCACGTCATGTATAACACAGGTATGAATCAAGAATTCCTGCTGATCCGTTTACCCCGGAGATTGAGTTGACAATCCCAGCAGGCAACCATGAATAATGCATGTGCACCAATTCTAATACTTCATACAAAAGTGTGTCTGGGTTCTGCGCGACTGAGCCGCGGGAATAACGAGTCCAACCTAAAGATAGACGCCAATTTAAACAACACAAACTCTCCTAAATGCCGCTTGGCATCCGCACTCCCTCCAAACGCTTATCGATCCTGAAGTGGCCTCGGGGACGAGGGAAATAAATAGACACAATGCATATTATTTTTGCGCACGGGCTCTTGCGGATGAAAGGGCGTGTATTTATAGTTCTGACGATTCCCGTGCCGTGTTTGGAGTACGTCGCTTGAATCTTTCCTGCTCCTTCCGACGTGAAGCGTGTGCATTTGTCAGTGCGGTTGTTTTTGGTGACGGGGAACAAAAAAATATGGAGGACAAAAAAAAAAAAGACAGACGATATGAAAGTGCAGCTGCCAGTGATACATCAATCCCCATATGGCAGGTACAGAGCACACAGATGCACAACTTAGGAGCGTATGAATGCAAATATGCGCAGGCTGGCTGGCACGAGCGCACGTCTGCTATTCATCACCCTCAAGATGCCGACTCCTTCCCATCAGCCCCTTGTCTCCTCCCTACACCTGCCTCCAAACCCCTCCCCTCATTCCTCAGGGAGATTAGCCGAAAAGACCAATTTGCTTCTTTATTTTTACTTGTCGAGCCTCTAATTGGCTTGGGGGGGGATCATAAGGGACTTTTTGCAAAGGTGGCGCTGAGGAAAAAGCAAAGAAAGAAAACCCCCGATCCATCCGCACCAAACAGTTGACGTGCGCAGTTTCCTCACCTGTGACTAATAAAGGTTTATTCTATTCGACGTCCCTTCTCTAATGATTACAGAGCAGAGCCGCGGCTATTGATTACTTTCGGATTCAAGACATCTATTAACAATAATACCGTTTTCGTTTCTTCGATTTAACAATCGTTTGAACCGGCGAAAACAATGTGTAAAAATAAGGAAAATTATTATTTTGTAGTATTGTTGTTCTTTGTGACACCTGCAGACACTTAGAGGTTGTTTGGCAATCAGAAATGTTTAACATTGCCAGAGGGGTGGATCCACAATGAGCGCTATTTTAAGCCTCATCAAATAATGTGTATGTCTAATGCATCACTGCAAGAAAAACAGCAGCTCATGACAATTTCTGTTATCCATTGTTTTCTCGATTAAACGATTTGAATAGGTTAACATTAGTTGTAGACTCTTGAGATTTCCTGCTCAGGCTCCTGGTTGATAAAAACAAGACGATTTAGGTAGATGAGATCATCAGTTTGACTTCAAGGTTAAGATTCGACTGTCTATTTTTACTTTTTAACCCTCTCAATTCAGACATTAATACATGTCTTCAAGATTGTGAAGCATCCCACACAGTGTCACCTATTCTCTACAATTCCTTCACGGGGCCTTAAATGAATATTAATGGGCTGTGAACATCAGCCACCACAAAGGATCTAGGCTAGTTTTGAGACCGTGAATGTTTAAAACAGCGGCGTGACAACTGTTGCAGATAATGTCACATTTGGCAGACGAGATACTGTTGCTCTGTCAACGTTGTGAAAATTCAATCAATCTCCTCTTTCATGCTCCAGAAACTCAAGGTTATTTGTCAAAAGTTTCGGCGTGGGAGCGAGGGGGAAGATAAAATGTCTTTGGGAAGCAACACTGATCACCAGAGGACGAAGCCAACATATTGTGGCAGCCCCGGTGCACCGTAGCTCATACAGTGCGTTTGGTCATCTTTGCTTTGTAATTAAAAGTAATTACACACCCACCGGCCTTGGCTGTACTTTGTGTTCCGGACTGTTTGGCAATCGTTATCCTGCTGGCGCATATTAATGCTGAAGCGCAGGCACCCACGGTTGGTTTGTCTGGTTTTATACGCAGCATATTAGAGTGGAGGGTGGTTGCAACTTCACAGAGTGTTTCTAAACTTTGATAATATTTGAATGTGAGAGCCAGGGTACTTCCAAATCAACTCATTATAACCAAAACAGGTAAATACGACTAAAAAAATAAATCCACATCTCCATGCATCCTCCCAACAGTTGGCATACAATGTATAGCAAATATGTTTTATTTTGCTCACATCCACATTCGGTTTGTGTCAAAAAAAAAAAAAAAAAAAAAAACTCCACATAACAAGAAGTTTTCCGACAAGCCCCTGCCCTGTCGTGTTTGATTACCGGGGCGCGAGACAAGGGGATCTCCCGTTTGCCTAATCCTACTTGTCAGTTCATACTGTGCCTGCCTGTTATTCAGAGGCATCCTCGCGCACAATGCTTGAGTTGTGTAAAATCCGGGGGGCACAAAAGAAGAGCGGGGGAGGAGGGGGGGTTGGGTGCATTTAATGTGGCAGCGGAGGAGGCTTGCGAGTCTGGTGGGTTGGTACCGACACGTGGCCCTGAAGGCCTCAACGTTGCTGCTGCAGCCAGATTTATTGCAACGTAATTACGCTGATTTTTGCCGCAAATTATAGCAGGTGGCACCCACATGTTGTAGTACAAAAAAAAAAAAACAATAACATATGCCTGATTAATGACCCTCTCTCAGGTTTGTGAAATATGTGCGACGCATTAGAGCACTTAAATTGATAAATTGCAGCTGTTGCCCACCCCTCCCTGCTTTTAACAAATTCTCTAACACTTGATTAGCAGCCACTGGATAGGAATGCACAGGTTTTCCGGCGACAAACCCACAGAAAAGTAAATTAATCATCTTTTAGTAGTTATTATTATTGTACTGTCCGTCCTGTATAGTACTGTCCGTCATCTGTCAGTTATATTATACGTTAAAAATTGCTTTTTTCGAAATCTTACCTTGAATTTGGCCAAGATTCTCGAGAAAAAAAAAATCTGATTTGATGCCAATATGAAGGGGGAGTTTAGAGAGAAGCGCAGCGTATGTTTTGAGGTGGAAATTGCTCTGGATGGTGATGGTGGTGGTGGTGGTGGTGGGGCTCTTTACCTCTCGTACAGGCAACAGGAGTTTGAACGCTGCCACAGACCTGCAATTTGAATTTGCCTTTCTGATTAAGCGGCACCGTTCATTTGAAAGAAGCGGCAATTAGGAGTTGAGAGTGCATGAAAAATTAATTAGTGAGCTTGCAGGGGAGTCGAGCTCCATTCGGAGCCACGGAGCTAGCGCGCAGCTGTTAAAAGTGATGAACGTTTACCTCAGTCAACTAAAATGAGTTTAAAAAATAAATAAATAAATAGAAAAACATTCGACTGACAGGGGCTGAGCCGTTGGACAGGTGTGTTACTGCTGCAGGGGGAGCATGAAGTTAAAAGTTAGGTGCTGAAAGCTACTGAGAAAGTATGTTGTCTTGTATAAGTCAAGGTACAACAACACTCATGGCATACAGTACTTTCATACAGAAATGCAGTAGACGTCAGCAACATCATATTGTGTTGTTCACTTATCAGCCTCTTCTTCCACTGCATTTTAATTCATTGACTCTGACGGTAGAGTTAGCACGTTAGCCAGCTGGCAGATGCTAACAGTAGCTAGAACGCTAATGCCAGTACACAACAGCAATAATGTGCTCTCAGAGAAAGCCTGCGGTTCCAAAACTTAATTTTCTTACTGTTTTCAGTACACAGCACATATTAAAGCACATTTTTTTGAATACATTTTTTTTTTTTTTTTTTTTACATATTTATTGTGATCGCTAATGCACTTGGGTGCAAGGTTTTGTGTAAGTCTCCAAAGTGAATAATCTGAGAACTGTGTGACAGCAAAACATTTTAATCTATTTTTGATTTATAAAAGCTCAGTCTGCCAGTGACGTTTATGGTGCTGGGTTATTGGAAGCACTTGTTTATGATTTTAAACAATTCCCAAGACAGGCGTGAGAGTTATGGACCCCATGCACGATCCGTCGCTGTAACTATAATTTCAGCTTGGCTTTGCGGCTGTTAATTCTGCACCTGATGCTCAGCAGTGCTGTGTATATTCAACATGAAAAATAGCTGGAAGGAAATTTACTTGCTTACCTCGACAAACCAATCTCAAACAAATCACACCAGCCCAGATGTATTTTTATGCATATTTTTTAAAATGCTTCCGCGACAGTCAAAGCATGAAGCGAGCGAAGGCACTAGTGTTACTTCCCGTATCCAAATCTGTCACCGGTGTCCTGCGGGTCGCCCAGGTTATTCATTTATTCCCTCCCTTAATGCTGAGTCCTGTTTGAGGGAGAAGCGGGTGACTGGGGTTTTCTCGGCGGCGGGACATTACACTGATTCGATGCCATTTAACTCTGCGAGACGCGCTGCAAATCAATCCCGGCTTCCTGCCTGCTGTTCCCCAAAATGCCAGCAGTCAGGCTGCCGCTCTCTCCTGGCTCTTGGTGCTCTCCTGGCACCCGGAGTGTTGTGGAAGGACGGGGAGCGGCCGAGAACAAGACAGCCGTAATCAGCGTTGTAGTCAAGCAACACCATTTTAACATCCAACCGTGAGCTGTCGCTCTGGTACAAGCGTCTGTCCCCACTTTCACAATCTGCTTGCAAACTCACAGTGACTTTTTTTTTTTTTGTGCAAAATTGTGTGTCAACTGGAGCTTGTGTGAACTACGCAGACAGTTTCCAAATTTCAACTGTCATCCTATTTCCACACATTTCAACCAAATATTTACTTCTTATGGCAACAATGCAAAAGTCAAAGCTAAGAATATTTGTTTGCCAACATGCTTGATTTGGCCAGCAAATGATATGAGCCACAAGTGAATAACTGCCTCTTATTGCTTCCCAGAACATAACCAAATAGCGGAATTTGGGCTGCAACAAAACCTGATACTGGTACCGATAAAGGAGTTGAGTATTCTACTCGTAAAATACATGCCGATACCAGTTGTATATGTGTGTATATGACAATTTTATTCAAGTTGTGTTTGTGCTGCCACTTTAGACTGCCACCCATGTTCTAGAAAATCATGCTTAGGAATGTGGTTCAAATAACAGAACATCAATGGAAAAATCTATTTCGGTGAGTACTGAAACTTTTTCTGTAAAAAAGTGGTATCGATGCATCCCTAAACGTGATATAATAATGAAATGAAACACTGTAGTAATACTGTACCAGCTCAGGGCCTCCATGGTTGCTGTGGTGAAACAACTTCCACCACAGCAACTCTTTGAATCCTTTGTATATATGAGCCTCAAATTAAAGTGAAATCGCACTGGGCGTGTTTTGCACACAGCTTAGGAAGCAGAAGAATGTTATTTGTTCTCATTCTTGGCACAAACAAGCACACAGGATATGCAATTTTGCTCCCAGCTGCTCTTGAGGGAAAAAAATAGCCATTTAAATTCTTTAAATAAAAAAAAAAAAAAAAAGCGGAATATAAAAGCAGCTGTGCTTTTCAACTTTCTCCCCATTCGACTTACGCATCCTGCCACCTTTCAGTCTCTCGACAGTCGCTCAGTCTCGCCCGTGTGCTTCTCCCTCCATCTGTCTCACTTTCATTCTTCCTCTCTCCTGTCCCCGAGCTGAGTAGTACAGTGAAAATGATCCTAAAAATACCGGCACTCACGCTAAGGAGGGAAGAAGAGCAAGGAAAGGCAGCAGTGCGAGTAGATTCTCCGTCAAATGTCTCAGCCACTCCAGCTGTGTCGCGAGCCACTCGTGGTCTCTTCACCTCCCCCTCAAGTCCTTTTGTGTTTTGTCTTCTCATCTCCATTTCCCAGGAAATTCATCAAATGAATAAATGAGTGATATCTCTTCTTGCATCTCTGGACACACAACTAAGATGGGTGAATAGCATGATTTCAATCTTGGGCATAACAAAAATAATTTTCTGTGTCTCTGGTAAAACATCTTACTCAAGAATTTCTTTCGACATTAATTAAAAAAAAAAAAAAAAAAAATCAACTCAAGATGACCATCCAGTATTATCAAATCACACATTCGCCTGTGTGTCCCAAAAATGATCTCTGACACTATCCATCACACCTCATCCACATTGGTGTCCTAAAAAGTAAGCCCACTAGAGGGCAGTCCAGAGTGTCAAGCTACGTGCATAAAAAAAACATGGAAACTGTAGAGGAGGTGGTTTTACCAATTTGTGTTGGCGCTCTGCAAAAATTGAGGTTCTTGAGGCTCTCCGGCTGTCCAGCTGGACCACTTACTCTATTCTTCCCCGACCATTTCTATTGGCATTGCCCTGTTATATCCGATTTCGTAAGCTCTCACTAGACGTGCACAAATACAGACCGCAAGGAACGGACGAAAAGTTCTGCATAATTCTACAACAGCTATGTGAAAAACAAAACCTCACGAGAGCCTCCATCAAGATAGTGGCCCATTTCAAATCTGAGTTTTGGCTGAACAATCCCTTTCGTGTCAGACTAATGTATCGTAAAAATCTGCATCGTGTGGTGTGAAGATGATGGGTAGAAGGGAACAGTGCGATGAGAAGGCTATCAGTGTGCATAATGAGAGTTTCAGGGTCTTTGGTTCTGGAACCAGACAGAGGAGTAAATTAAGAATAAGAATTAAATGAAATTAAGAATATCTCAGCACCTGAAAATATTTAACAAGCCAACATGTTGCTCATAAACTGCCTCTTGCCAATGTTTCAGCTTTAAATTGAGCTGATATCAGTTAAACCTCTTTATATCATGAAAAGAGCAGACATAGTGCTCCCGGGCCAGCTGCCTCGTTTGGATTATTATATCAGAAAATATTTTGCCGTGTGTTTTCATCAATCTGCCAAAGTTCCTTTCAAAAGTGCTATGTTTTCAGGTGATTATAAGTTGCAACCACTTTTAGTTTTAGTTTGTTTGTCGAACTCAGGCATCTCTGGTAACCTTGACAACAAAGGAAATAGACAGCAACGCTTTGTCGTGATTCAGTTATGGCTCAGAGAAAGCTAGGGAGGAAAAAAAGAAGATTCACAAATTAAATAGCCGTTTAGCGAAAAGCTGCTAAAGACTTTCCCCAGTCATATTAACACAAGCTCAAGAATGTTTGTCCAATATTTTGATGGCAGCGTTGAAGGAATCAGAGGGTGAATCTGCTGTAGCTGCCAGCCAGGGGCGGATATTATCCAACCATCTGAAGGCCAGGAAGGCTCCTTGTTCGGCAGTCAGTGAGGTATTGTGGCGAACCGAGTTGAGTGTCACACCGCAACCGATCTGGCAGAAATTCAAAAATTAGTCAGAGAGGAATGTGTCATCAGCGATGTGATCTGCACAGCATCTGCGCCAGCCCCATTCAGACGGAATTCCCAGATAAATGATCCAGTCATTCATCAGTGTCAAAAAGTCCCATTTGTCCAGGGATGTTTGACGGTGATAGTCCTGCTCCTTAGCTCCGACACTCTGGGACCTGCCTGTGGTACAAAACACTTGACAAGAGGCTGTGGAGGGAGCACAGTCTTGACGCAGTCACTCTCTCCATGCAGACTGAGTCCATCTAACATCTGAACACAAGGGGCATTGATGTTCGGGTAATTGTCACTGTCAAACAGTCCAAAACTCAAACTAAAACTATGGCTTACATACATGTTCTTTTTGTTTTTTTATTTTCATTTTGATGTTCCTGCACTTTATCTTCTTCCTCGCCACTCATCCCACTCCATGTTACCGCTGCCAGCACAAATCACCGATACTGATGACAGCAGCTGATCAATAGCCTGCTGGTCCTAGTCACAATTGTCGAGTCAATTTTCCACTAATTAAACCACTTCGACCTCGCTGATGAAGTTTAAGTGAAGTTGTTACCATGCACTTGCACCACACGTCACCGCTGCTTATGTCGACAGGAAAAAGTAACAGTCATGACAAACACATGACGAGTTTCCTGAGGCACTTGTTATTGGTCTTTTTTAAATCCTCAACCTTGAAATAAAAGTCTCTTAGGAAAACAACGATGGAGTTCATTTGCACTTTTAGTAATATCTGACATCAATAGAAAATGTCAGGCATTGCTGTCATTCTCTCAGAATCAAAGCGAGGCGACTTCCTTCGACATTAATCACTCCGGGGTGATATTCCACAGACAAACAGGGAGATCCATCATTTAAGAGTAAGAGATACCAATTTCTCCATTGGCACCAGCTTCAAGAGTGGAATACAATGCCTGAGTGATGCATGGCGGGACTACAGAAAGAAGTAGATGGATGGTACCTCGAAAAGAACTCTGCATTAAGACGATGTTGACTCGTGTGATTTTTGGCACATTTGAGAAGTGTGAAAGCTCTCAAGGACAATTACAAAAGAGGACAAGACATACTTTCCCTGGACCTCACACCTTTTGATGGCAGTGCGTCTTCACCTTTTGCCAGATAAATTACCTCTTAAATCTAAAAAGGCCATGATGACTTCTGCCAACACAGACTAGTGGACGAAACTGTGGTGTAAGCATATGTGCGACTCAACCAAGACCTGAACTGAACTAAAATCCTGTTATTCAGGAAAATGAGGAAGTGTGGGGAATACATTCCCACAGGTTTGCTAATGCACGGGACTACCCACCAATGTTTCACTTCAAACACTTCCCGACTTTCTTTAATAATTCAAGCATGTCAGAGCAGTCGTCGGAGCAAGACTCCAGCCGAGTTGGCAAAAATGAGACGTGCTCCTGACACCAAGGAAGGTGTGGAGCAGCGCAGTTTCTCAATGGCCCTGGTGCGTCAGGAGATATGCCGCCTTGCCAATTCTGTCAGCATAATGTTGATTGGAAACGTGTAGATACATGCAAAGCCCCCTTGAGGTCTGAAGCCTGTAGGAAAGAGACCTCATAGCGCCACAAATGAGCATAAAATGTAAAAAGAGCCAACTATGCGACATCATAAAACGGCAACAGCCCTTAGTTTCATTACCGACTTACATATGTAGCAGGTTTGAGGATCGATGTCGTATCGCTAAAATGTCAACGATTATAAATGATGAGTGGAAGAAGCCAATCCATGACTTTCAGGGTCCTGTTAGTATATTTTTAATACTTGTCTTTAAAGATTACAATGGATCAGTTAAATGGAAAAAATGGAAGACAAAGCTCCACAGTAGCCAATGTCTTGCATGCACCGGGTTCGATCTTCCAGAGTCACCTCCAATCTGCTGCGTCCTTCAAGCATCCGAGATAAACACTTTGGTCAGGCTGGGAAACTACCCCCGTACCTTTTTCCCCTTTAGAACACAACAGCCAATGTGTGATTTCTCATTTCCTGGTTTCACCCCAACTAAACCCAAACGCAATATTAAACTTCGGAAAGTTCGCGGGTCTCAAGAGGCTGTGAGAGTTTGCGGCGCACAGATTACAACAGCCACATTGTGGTCCGTGTACTAATTTCTCCAGTGATCCCTACAAAGACCATGTACCTGCGAAAGTTGTTCCAAACTGAAGGCAAGATGAATCTCTCTGACACGCTTACATTGCAGGGATTTTCAGAGTCCTATTGCATCTATCTGGGCTGCGAGGGAGGCCTTAAAGAGATAGAGAGTCGACGATGTCACCTCAGGTGATGCGAGGGGAGGTGAGTGAACGTCGTCATCGGGCATTTATGGGAAGCGCTGGAATTGGGGGGATGAAAGGAGAAAGAGATGAAGCCGTGAGCTTGATAGGCCCGGACAAAGACCAGAGAGACTGCGGAGGAGCAAAGCTCTCACGTAAGGGATGCCATGAGAACGCACGGATGAGGGTGTTGATGAAGTGTGGAGCAACGGGCACATACACGCACACACAAAACACACAGCATCCCTGTCAATTTCAGTCACTTCCTCTCCGATGTACCACCTCCTGCTTGCTCAGTCTTACAAACACAAACAGGCACTGCAGGGGTGTCTCCCGAAGGGAAAGAGAGTATCGAATACTTTCTTTTCCTCTCTCGTGCTGACATATACACACACACAAACACACATGGGCACACACACACACCACACTTTACAGGGACAATCTCCATTGGGTAACCTATGATTGAACTCTCCTCCAGACCTCGGCCTCTGTCTCACACCCCTGCCGTGACCCTGTAATGATCTTCCACACGGCAAAACTCATGCGCACTCACGCACACACACACACACACACACACACACACACACTCATCTCTCTCTCTCTCTCCAAATTCCCACACTAGGTCTGTAATGATCTGCAGGCACTCCATGCTCTGAATCTTTTAACAGTCCACTCCGCTAGCGACTCTCAACGGAGCGCCGACATGCGGGTGTGTTCACGTGAAGGATGCTTCAAGTGACCCGGCAGATATCATGTATTCCATAAAACAAATCTACTTTGCTGGATGCGACACGCCTGTCTTGTAATCTCCTTCACACACACGCGAACGCACTCGGGCGAAAGTAAATAAGTTTCCCACCACTCCTGCCGTGGCGGTGGAGCCACAAACATATCCCTTTTTAATTTCAAGGTCTCTCAAAGCCGGCCTTGGCGGCTCTCTGAAGACACAAGATGTCCTGACGTCGGGCCGGATGATTATTATTTATAAGAGTTATTTAAATTCGACGCCACACCTGACAGCGAGAATGAGACGTCTCCACATCCTAGATGAGGCGGTCTGGAGGAATAGATGGGAGGACTCGGGTTTCAATTCGGAAATCTCACCTGTCCGTCTCGCCAGCATCAGTCAGAAAGCACTTTCAATCACTATTCAAATTTCTTGGTTTCAAAAGCCAATCAGCTTCCCATTAGTTTTCAACAAGCAATTGCTGCTTCATAGCCTTAAAAGGCCTAAACCAAGAGGAACCAACGGGAGGGTGAATCCAAGAGTAGCAACCAAGAGAGGGTTTCTCTCGGTGGATAATTGAATTTTTCTTTACACCAAACTGGTTATAGCTTTGTTAAAATAAACACAGCTAAATTATTACCTGACATCAACACACTAACACACCTCATTTACATAAATGTGGGACACTGACAGGAACTTGTCAGACCAAATCTGACTGGTTAGCGTGGTATCTGTCATAATTGTACAAATCATATGGTACCACATGGTATGCAATAGACAGCCCACTTACTTCCCATGTTTTGCCTCCTCCATACACAAACACTGTCAGCATGCTCTCTACCAGATTGTAGGAAATAAATCCAAAGCATATTGTAATAAGCCAAGCCGTGCTAAGCTTGGCAAGGGCTACATGATACAAGATAAGGGTTAAGTCTTGTTATTTTTAGACTATTCAGGGTGCCAGAGTATAAGAGAATGATTAAGTTGGGAAAGACTGTGCTTGCCGACATTGTGAAACGCTGACGCTATCAGGCCTATCGGGCAACACATGTTCCCCATCAAGGTTTATTTTTCAGGTTTGCTTTTATTTAAACGTCAATGAGTTTAGTTAACTGCAGCTGCTGCAGCAGCAGCATGTGACCGTATCAACAGTCTGCAGTGTGCATTGTGTGACTACAGCTACTTTTATCAGCAGCACATAAGCACTCTGCCATACAAAGAAATTAATTCAAATTATCCATGACAATTTTATATAAATTGGAGGAAAACAGAGCTGTATCCCCTTGTATCTCTCCTTCCTCCCTCCCCCCCATGTCTATTTTTACTCCCTGAACCTTCCATGGCGAAAACGATCACAATCAGGGAGATTGGCCGGCTGATTATTGCCGCTTTAATGTGCTAAATCAACCATACTGCAAATAACGGGAGGAGAAACCCCTCGCTCAGGCCGATCGTTATGTGGCAGAGCTGGTCACTCACAGGAAACGGGCCAGATGTTCAAACGGCAGGAAATGAAGATGCAGTTGCGCTGATTGGACCCTCGCCAGGAGACAACGGGGTAAAAAAGAAAAAAAGAAAAAAAGAAAAAGGGCGGGCATCCTCCCAAGACACTCTGACACAGAGATAACATTACAAGCTACGCTATTAGTGAGAAGCAGCGAGCTTCCGGTCTTTCAGGCGGTCGAGGTTGCATTTCCTGCCAATCCTTGTTTTGATGGGATTTGAAAACAGGTCAATGTAATATTGCATACTGCTTGTCCACTCTTGAAACAAACAAACAACAAGCCGTAACACTGATTATTTTTGCATACTTTTAATAATCATCTATCGTATTGCTGAAGAAAAACTATTATTGGTCTAAATAACCCCACAAAAGTGTCAGACTGTTTTAAGTATCAGCTCTAAGAATAAAAATGGAAAAACACAGCATCTGAAATGAGTCTGTTACCATGCTGTTCACTTCTCGGGGGAGAGTCACATGACGATGAAGGCAGGAAGTGGGTGTTTTTATGAAGCCACAGCCAGACCAGCAGATATGACATCAAAGTCTATTTAGAAGCAGCTTCCTTTCATCATTACTATCCTGATGATCACAATCAGTCATGTTAGGGACGCTCCAATCAGGATTCTTTAGAGGCTAATCGCAAATCTGCTTCTTTCTGTAAATTACAACAGCAATCAGCCGACGAGAGGATCATCTGATACCAACCAGTCGATACTGATCAGGAAGTTATTTTGACAGAAACTGAGGGAGAGAACGGTGTAAATACCGAAAGCGACACGGCTACTCCTGGCATAGCCCACAACTCGAATTTGGACGATATCGGGCTTGCAGATGTGAAGCTGGCGCCTTTTTGTTTTCAAAACACAGCAAAAAATAAACTCCACTTTATTGTGAAACCAGAGACTGCAAAGAGATTTTATTTTGCTTACTGGGTTTGAATTGATGCGAAATAATAAAACTCGTGATGAAAGAGCTTTGTTAAAAAGCATTGTGTTGGATAGTGTCATTAAAATAAAAAAGGGACAACTTGGATGTATTGTTGTGTTGTTTTTTTTCTTCATGCATTGCCAAATGATCAGATTGGGACTTGGTATAGGCAGACGCGATCGGGACATCCCCGAGAGTGACAAAACGGGTGCTTCAGTTTGTTTCATCAACTAATCAACAGCTTTGGAGCACAGCAGACGGTGTGGTGTGAAAAAAACAAAACAAAACGTCGTGTGCCTCTGAACTCGAACAGTTGACTGTTGAACCTTGTTGTTTTGTTTGAGGCTTTAGTTTGGGTTTTTTTGGTTGAGAACGCTAGAGGAACTTTAGTTTACTTGCACATTTCCTCTTACACCTCACCTTAGATTCTTTGTTAGCCACAGTAGAGATGGGTGCTGTTGAGTTTTGTATTTCCTTTGTTGGGTAGTTAGAGTAGGTAGTTAGGGTTTTTGTTTCCTTCATTTTACTAAATAGGTTAAGTACTTTAAAACTTCTAAGAAGTCTCTTTTTGTTCTTTTGTTCTCCCCCTATTTTTTTCAACACCCATTAAGTTCCTTGTCCACCTCAACCTTTGTTTATTTCCACCATCCTTATTTTTGTAATAAATAACTTTTGTCAAACCAAGTTACACCTGGTTTTTATGTTACTTCCCTTTCCCCTCACGAGCTGGTCGTAACAAAAACATAAAAAGATTGTTTTGTTTTCGTTTTTCCAAAAGTCTGGGAAATTAAGCAACCCAGAGATATAAAAGCGTCCTCATTTTTGCTTTGTAGTACAAAGACATATATAAACCCATAATCATCGCCGTGGTCAGAATCTGCAGCTCCTTCTGACCTAAATGGACGCTGGTGAGCTTCACCTCCTCCACTGCTTTGATTTAAAGCTCTTACAAGCGCCATTTTTGGCTGCTTTGGACATCTGTCTTCGTAGCTAAAGCAGTAATAAAGCCACTTTCCACTGGCGGCTTAGCACCAGACGGTATGCAGCTGAGAAACACTGTGATGTGGCGGCATGCTTGGTACTTACTTGTAAGAGATATCAGTGGGATCAGATGTTTTTCCTCGAGGTTTGAACCAGCAGCTTCTGTGGCTTTCTGTCTGTTTGCATTATCCCTTGAAAGGTGAGATATTTTTTGCTGTGGTGCTGCCTGTTGAATCCAAAGAGGGAACTTCTTGTGGCACCCGGGAAGCCAACTCTGCCGGCAGCCCTCGCCAATTGTCTCTTTTGATGATTCACTAATTTGTCAGGGGCCACTGTGCTTCTCTATTAAATTTACACCAGCAGTCGAGTTTCTGTCAACGGCGAAAGCAACGCACGCCGCCCAAATTCGCCCTAGAGAGGCAGCGGTCAAACTGAATCGATAACGAAAGAAGAAGAAGTAGATGGTGGAAGCAGTGTGCTTGAACCCGAATATTATTTGCCTGACTGCATATGAATGCAAATCAACCAGAAGGAGGCCCTGGCTATATATCATTTTAGAGGTAGAGGACACTGACCCTTCATTCTGTATCCAGCAAAAGCGGACGTGCCCAGTGTGTACAGCTGGCTGTCACTCAACTGTTCCTGGAGATATGGGTGAGGCGGTGGGGGACTAGAGGTGCAGAGAGGTAGACGATCAGGAATCGAGGGCGTCTGACAGCAGGGGCAGTGAAGTTAAAAAGAAAAGAAAGAAAGAAATAAACTGAAGCGATGTAGACATAAACAAGACAGAGTCATTGATTTCTTCAAACAGAATTGAGTTAGACCAGACTGATGCACTTTGGTGAGGTCCATTCAGTGACTGATACACTGGCCAACACAAAGCCAAACCGCAATGGCCTAATACATGGATATAAACATAGGTGCAAATTCACACCAAAAAACAAATCCCTACAATTAAGCAGACCTTTTACTTCTCCAGGCTGACAAATGCCAGAGGTACAAAATTGCCTGGAAAGACAACAAAACCGCTGTTAGTAAGTCGGCACCATCAGCGCACAATCAGATTGAATTAGGCAGGCTCACTTCAACATCTGCACCTGTCTGGGACCGAGTGGCAATCACCTGAAGCTAATCTCCAGAACGCCGTCCGCTCCAGACGCACGCATCTCGCTTGAGCTGAAGGAACCCTGTCGAGGAAATTCTGCGACAACATGTACGAGGCGGACCAAGCTAATCTCTGGTTGCCATCTGTTGTGCAATGAGGTTTTTCACTCCAAGCTGCTGAATCACAACAAGGCACCGGGTCCGGTTCCATCTACATCACGGGCAAGACTGAAATAAGCAAGGCGGGGCAAGCTTGTTGGCGGGTGTAATCTCGAGATTGCATCTGTTTTGCAGTTGAGCGCCAGGTTGGAGGGGCATCACATTTGCAGTGCATCTACCATTTACTGTTGTTGTCAACCACACCGTGTTCCTGCTGTGACAACAAATAGTGTTTGCAAAAACACGCACGCTGAACACTCAATTTTGTTTATTGACTCGAGACAAAATGTAAAGACAAACAAACATTGTAAAACAACGTAAAACGTCAGAACTGCTTCATAATGATGAACGTTGCAAATTCCTTGTCCCACTGTCCTGATTTATCTGGTCAATGAATTATATATATATTATAAACAAAAGGAGCAGTTGGCTCATGTAATGACCTTGAATGGATTGCACAAATTTGCAAAAACTCCTGTGTAAAATGTCAAACTTTATTGTTGCACCTCACTTACGTAAATGAATTCTGTGGGTTAAACTGACAGGAAGTGGTCATACCAAATGTGACTGGTTCGCGCAATATCTGTCACGATTGGACATATCACATAGTATGCAATAGACTGTCCATTTACCTCCTGCGTTTTTGTTCCTTTCTGTTTTAGTTCTAGAGTGGCAGAGATAAATCCAAAGCACATTGGATATATGCATGCATACCATGCAATGCTAAGAGTCTTGCGTCAAATGTCAAACTTTATTGTTGCTCCCATTGCCAACAGTGAATGATTAATCGAAAACAGACATGAAAAAAATATTGCAAAAAGAAAAACTTTCATACCTGCTGGCAACAAACAGCCAACACACAAATTGAAGAGTTGCAGCTGGGATAGCAGCTGGATATTTCCCTCAGGGGTTACCGAAGTTTATATTGGATGACCAGCAGGTGGACACAAACAAAAGGCTGCGTGCTAATGAAGCCCCGCCTTTGCAGCTTCGCCTTATCATGTTTATAAGGTAATAACATGGCAGGGTGTTGACTTTACAGTTTGTTTACGCCAGCACAGAGTGCCGGAAAAAAACATAACATTGCGACTTTATGTTGGTAGGGCAGCAATATAACGATATGACCTCTGCTTGACTGGTCTCGTGTTCACCATCATGGTTTGTTTGGAACATCAGTCACAGAAGAAAACAACTGCAACCTTGCGCAAAAATGAACCAAAAAGACAGACTGCCACCGTGGCCATTAATGCATTTATATATTTTAAGAAGTCATTGGATTGGTGCAGCTTTCTTAAATCAATGAGTCTACCAGAATTAAAACGATGAATCGACTCGAGCCGATTGAAAAAAATATTTGATTACAGTTTTCCTGAATCAAAGCTTACCGTGGTTAATTTCGCGACCACTAAAGCGTTGTTATGTTTCATATGGATGCTTATTGGGACACTCATGGAACCAGGATGGATCATTTTTAAATGTACTCCTTTTTGTTTCAGCTGCTTCTGTGGCATTTTCAGACGTGCCTTTTTTTTTTTTTTTACCTATTCAAATTGTTTAATCAGATGTAAGACAATCGATGAACTGATTACAAAAATGCTGCATCTTGGGTGTTAACTTGCCCAGATAAATTAAACATGGACATTATTTGATTAAAATGAAAAGAGTGCTCAATGTGTCAATGTGGCCATATGTTACTATCACAGGGAACACCACTACCCCACTGCTAATTTTATGTACTGTATTTTCAATTAAGTGTTTGCCAATTTGCATCGTTGAATATTTATAAGTCTGGGAGACTTAAATGCGCATTCAAAGCAGAAAGACTAACCTGTCCGATCAAATGCTAACGCATCCAACATAAAATCTAGCATTTTTATTTTTTTGTTCAGTCTACAAACTACTGCTCCAGATAGTTAGCTTGTTTGTTTGTTCACTGGCTGTTCCTTTTCTTTACACAACATTTGCTATCCTGGGAGTGCGTGTTGATTAAGACAGATTATTTGGTCAATGAATTTTGATTGCCTACACCGGCGCCTTGCCAGCATTGTTCCTCACTTTTATGCTCGCGTATAACGCTGAATTAGAAATAAACTCAAGCCAAAGGTTGGCTACCCGTTGATAGGATCGCGGTGGTAGCAGCCACGTCTCTCCTTCCGAGCAGAACAATCTGATTAAAACAGTTCTTGTGCGCTGAATTAAATGTAGGCAGGGCTTTTCAAAGTGTTTTGTTGCAAAAAAAAAAAGAAGAAAAAACAACCTTTCGTAGTCGCGGCCCATACGCGCCGACCACGCTTGTGGCAGATAATCAGGACTCATGAAATATTCAGGCTGGAGCAGAACAATCTCATCACAAGTCAGCGTTCGCTAATCTTGAAAGGCATTCTTCGTCCGATGACAAAGTCTTCCTGCCTGTGCATTTGAGAGATAGAGGACAAGAAGGAAATAAGTCATCCTATCTGTGGTCCCGGAGGGGTGGGGGAGGCAATTTGGGAAGCCTGTGACAGCACAGATTTAAGTTTTATACCCATCCCTCCGCAAGCCTTTCTTCCTGCCTTTTCTTATATCTTCTCCTCCGTCCTCCCTCGGTTCGACCCTCTCCCTTATCCCTCCTTTCACTCCGAGGCAACTTGCGCTCCGCGTGTCATGCGGATACGCTTTGATAAACTTTGCTTTTAAAGCCACTTTGTTTAACACAAGAGTTCACGCCAGACCTTTTCCTCCGCCCCTCTCCTCCCTCCATCCGTCTCCCCATTTTTTCCATCTCTTCCCTCTGTTATTATCTCCATCTGTCCCCTCCGAGGGCCCATCTCGATCACTCACCCTGTCGCACGCGCGCGCACGTAAACACGCACTCACATTTAGACATTCCGTCCACGGTCGGCCACTCGCAGACACAAAAGAGCATTGCGAGCGCTGGCCGAGGGGCTAAAAGCGTCCTCGTTGATAGGGGGAGAGGCGGTGAGCGGAGCGCAGCAGACGGAGCTACGTTCAAGCTCGACACAAACACACGCACACACACACACACGTACGCACCCTTGAATGCGCAAATGGACATAGTGATGCACACGGGAGTAGAAACGTACAAAAGCATTCGCGCGCACACCTAAACTGTTGTTAATGCCAACTAAGAAGTGCTCTCAAACCATTAGCGGGTGCAGGGGATAGAATATGCACTGGAGCTACTAAAGTAATACCAGCAGGCCAAATGTGACCACTAAGTACCTATCAAAGCCTCTGAAAGCCGAAATTTTCAGGGTTTTTTCTTTGTTTTTTTATGGCGACCTAGCCCTCCGTCGGCACGGCCAGACTTCTCGCCGATCACACCGCGTATCAGCTTCCAAAGTGCAGTTCATTATCCGGAGCAGCACAACAACAAACATCAGCCGAGCAAATTGTTGTTTTTCATCGACCCAACGTCAGCCCCAAAAAGTTCGAATTCCTCCAACCTTTTACTACGTAAAGCGACGATTAACAGGAATTAGTGTGGAAAAGACTAAAAGTCAAGGCACTCGAGCCGTCATACCATTCTCCCACCAAGGGGACTATGCACAAAGTATGCATAACGGTTTTGGGTGTAATATTTGGAGATTTCTAAAGAAGAAACAGCAACATCAAGTGGTTGCATTTTAGATTGCAGCGCTCTTTCACCCTCCCTTCTACCGAGCTTGCCAGTGAAATACGATGGCCTCGATGGATCAATACAACACCTCGTCCATCTTCTTCTTCTTTGGTTTATTTGAGAACGCGAGCGTTCACCCTCAATACGAAATGCACTGTCAGGCGACCTGGATTGTCCACACAAGGCTGCCTTAGAAATGTGGCGGTGCAAGATGGCAGCTAACTCGGAGCAAGACAGACCCATTTTAAGAAGACCCATTCTACAATAAAAGAAAATTTTTATTTTAATGTGAGTATACACTTTCATTGACGTATTTATGGGCGGTATATTAAGCTTTTATCAATGTAAAAATCATACATTTTTAAAATAATAAAGCCTTTAAATGAACTTTTCAGTTGATTTCATAATATTGCCAAGACAAGACAGCAAGTAACAATATCTTGTGACACTAATTCTTTGTATGTATGCCAAGCTTACTGTGTACAACAATGACATGAAGTATCAAATAATTACTTAGAATTCTTTCTCCTGAGCCACGAGCCCATTTAACGTACATTCTAATATCACAAAAACGTTCTCTGCATTGATGGTCAGAATGGGTCTTGTTGACAAAGGCAGCACTCACTGTGACGTAACGTGGATAGAAACATTTCAATGGGGTGGCTGTGGAACGTCACCTTAAGTGGGATAAAAAAAAAAGAGCGATAACATAGATCAAAATGTTTTGGAAATTCCAGGAACCGGTTCAAAAGAGGAGAATCAGGCTCTTACAAACTCATGCCAAAAATGTGTTTTTCAAAAAAAAAAAAACCACCTGCCCAAGAGTACAAACTGCAACACTGCTTGAGCTCCTTCGAGGCACAAACTACCTGCAAAACTCTAATAGTGAAATGTAAAATAAAACCGTTTCAAGGCTGTTCTGTGGACACTTGGCTTTGATCCACGTGGAGAGCCTCTACACAGAGAAGAAAAAACAACTATGGCTGCTTTTCAACTTTATTCCTCTGCCTTTAAAAGAAAAAAAATGACTAAGAGGTAAGACTCCTTTTTCAAGTTTATACCTCGCTCTCATCTCTTCTGCTGTCTGGTCCCATCTCTCTGTTCTGCACAAACCTGGACAGGAGGAAGAGACAAGAGCTTTCTCTGGCAACTTTTCCTGGCAGGAAAAGAAAAATAGCAGCGAGCGATAACAGACCAGACACAGCTCCATCTGCTGAGCTGCCTTATCGATCGGCTGCGCATACATCTGTATCTTGTCCCGCTCTCCCATTCTGCCATCCAATCATCCGCCTGTCTATTTAGACCTGCGTGCATTGATTAGTTCATATTTGCACTGTCGGGTTGAGCGGTTGACAACGTTCCCCGTCCCGTCCGAGGGGTGACGCAAACTTGATTTCACCCCCGCCTTGCGTGCAACCTTTTCATGCGATTCGCACCGTGGTGTGGCGCTACCGCCTCTGACGGCAGCGCCGTGCAGTGAAGACAGTCTTTCCGGTCTTGGGTGAGAAGGCCTCAGTTGATTCCTCGACACAGCAGCGGCAGGAGAACCGCTGGAGAAACTGAGAAATTCCTCTAATTTCGCTCAAAGTGAAAAACGAGGCAACAGTTGGTAACGGTCTTGCTAAAGGCTAGCACCTCCACCATGAACGTAATCAGGTCTGTTGCCCCCATTGGTACTGGGGGAAAAAAAGGCAAGAAAATTTCATATTAACAAAAACGACAAAAGAATACAAAATGAGTAACCTTCGGCCTGGAATCTCTTCTGCGTCCACGTCTGCTGTCTGTTGTACATCTCAGTCTTCACGGCGACTTTGATGCAGTAAAAGTGAACAAACACAGAGGCCGTAAAAGTTCAGACCGGGACAAACACTAATAGAACGCGGGGCAAGGGGGGTTTTATGTGGTTGAATTTATGCTCCGTGCCCGGCGAGTTTACACTGTAAAGACTTTTCAAGCCCGTCCTGTGACCGCACTGCAGCCCTTATAGACTAAATATTATGAACTCATCTGCCATAAAAATCGATCTAGATCCCGGAGGACGGCAAAATGCAATCGGCCATAAAATGCAGCATGATGCTCTGGCATTTTTTTTTGTTTGTTTTCGGACCAAGCTGCATCTCCGCTTAGTTTCCATTATAATCCCATCAACTCAATAATAGATGTATGTGCTGGCTATAAATCTGCAGCTGAGAATTACAGGGCGCCTAAACAATTACGGTTTTGCTTGCTCGGTATCACGATATCTAGTTTCTGGCCAATGGCTTTCCGCGCAGTTCGTGGGCGCACCTGTCACCTCTAATCTAAAGGACAAAAGATGCTGATACGACAGCAGAAAATGAGGTTACTTTGAGGGCTGCCTGGGCTCAGACTTGGAGAGAGACAGCGAGGAGCTCAAACGTCCTGAGGAAATCGCAGTGTAGAGACGCCCTCCTTCCTGGCATCAAAAAAAGGAGAGAACCCAAGTTGTGTTCCAGGCACGTCCACCTGGGCGAAGGTCCCAGGGTAGGTACAGGACTCGCCGGGAGGGATTACATATAACCTCAGCTGACCCAGGAGGGGCTGGAAATCGTTGCATGTGAGGGGGGTAAAAAAAAAACAACAAAAGGCGAGGAGCGAATCGCCAAGGCTTAAGTACGACTTCCTGGACTTAGATAAGCGGAAGGAAATGGATGGGTGGACGGTATCTTGGTGGTACTGTGCAATGATTTTTCTTGAGACACATCCACAACTCACTCGCGCACAGCCTGACAATCCAAGGGTATGACAGTGTGTGTGAACAGGTGCCTCCAGCGCCGCATCTGAAATGATTCTGGCCAAACATCAATCCAGTCATGTGATTTCCATTGATTTAAAACACAAAGCTTAATTTTCAATTTGTCTACGGATTTCTTTTATTATTTTTTTACCTCTCAATTAATCAGACATCAGAATTTTTATTTCACGAATTCATCTCCTTGGGGAGCTGTGGGGGGAGTTGTGGGGAGGGGCAGATCAGTTTCACGAGCGCGATCGATGAAGCATTGCCACAGTCGGCTGTCAATACGACCGCAGCTGCCCCCGCATTACAAATACACACAGAACCAGCGAGCAATTCACCGGTCTGTCGCCTTCCGCCGGCCTAATCTGCTGGCTAAACACACGCGCACACCCATGCAGACGCTCATCGATCTGGTTCCGCGTCGCTCCTTTCAGCCAGGCAGATCGGGCCGTCTGACGGGGATAAAGAAGAAGAGGTAGCCGCGGTTCAAAACCTCAACGTCTCACCCATCCTTTCAGTAAAAAGAACTGACTTTATGGCAGGGCCGTGTGGAAACCTCGCTGCAAAAGCAGAGCCATCTGTGCAACCTATAACCACCGTGGCCGTGCGGCTCAGACAGTAAAGGAAAGTCCTGACTTAGAAAATAGGATTCACATAAAAAAAATGATGCGAGAATTAACGAGAAGCATTTTCCCTACTTCAGGGCTTAATAAGCTTTAAATGGCATGGATGCAACATTTAATGAGCAATGAGGTGTGGTCAGAGCAGTGACACATCATTAAAAAAAAGAAAAAGAAAAGAAAACTAATACTTTGTCAATTTCCCATAAAACTAGCCGGAACCCTTCGGGCATGTGTGCTCTGAAAAGGAACAGCAGGTGATGTAGTAAGAAAAACTCTTTTGGTACAATTGATTCTAATTGGTTTTCACTAAGGGCATGATCACTGAATTTAAGAGATTTTTCTTGTCAATTATTCATCAAACATTTCAGTGCACGGTCGATTATCTTTTTAAGCTTCCATGCAGGTTTAGACTGATTTGATCCTTTCGCGATGCTGTCTATGTTGGTGCCAAGTGAATTTACAGGACTGGTCATGTCAACTTTCACTGCAGATACAGAATCAGTTTGTTTTCCTGAGGTGTATTGAATGGGATGAGTGAAAAGGAAGAATCAGTGAACACGAGTTCATGTTCGCTAATTATAAGCGCAGGTTCAAGAACTGTATGTACATTTCACACTCATGCTACTGCTGTTACTAGTGCTGTCATTGGTTCTTCTTAGCTTTGAATCATGACCTGGTTATTTGCTGTGCATTTTAGGTCTTTATACATGAAGGCAGCTAATTGCCCCCATTTTAATGGCTGGTTGAGCAGACACGTTTAGAGGGGTGAATTGTTTGTACAACATGAAACACACACTGCCCGCACTGCTTTCAACGTGCACAACAATAAAGAGATTTATGGTTTCAATGACTCACAAAAAAAGCATGAGGATACAGTACGCTACCTGATGAGAGGTTCTGGGGTGTTGTGTTGTTATCTGTAAACCATGTTGAAACGCAACCATCCTTCCAACCAGGGCGGCAAGTCAGAAGAACACACTGATCAAAAAAAAAAGCTGAACCGGAAGAGAACTTGGCAATTTCAGTTGGATGGTAGCGCAAGCTGCTGCCAAGTTATTCATCAAAAGAGAATCCGTGCCATATTTGTGTTTTTGACTGACCTTTGCACGATACGTTCTGACTGGGAATAAATATTTGAAACCCACTGCTGTTGGTGTTCTGTTCTCCCTGCCACAGACCAAGGTTTGCACATGAAAAGAGTCAAAAAAAAATCATTTCAAATCACTGCACTGAAACAGAAGCCTGTAGAGAAAAAAAAAATGAAGGAAGAGCCAAAGTTTAATCAATATGAACATCAGAACTTCGTATCGGGTGTGTGTTTGAAAAGCCCATTACTTCCCCGGGAACACCTTGGACGGAATCAAATGAATCCATTGCTTCTAAGGCATTTCATGAATAACTTCATTTTCATCATGAAAAATTCAACAATTCTTTTGCACATTACAGGCCCGGCAAATCAAAACGGTGAATATAGTTTTCTGTACAAAGGAATGTTTGTTGCTAAGTGGCCGCTGATGGGATGGCAGCAAATATTGCTGCTGTCATATTTCTTCTCCAGTGAAATGTTAAAACACACACACACACACACACACACACACACACACACACACACACACACACACACATATATATATATATATATATGCCTCCCCTTTGTGCTCCCACCACACGCCTCACCTCCTCACCCTTCCTCTTAACACTCACAGTTTTTAAGCATTGCACCCCCCCCCCGGGATGTGACAGGGCCGTATTAGGATCGGGGAGGTAGACCGCCAAGGGTGACACGACAAGAATCATGCACCGCGCTCTTTAACGGACGGCTGGTTGGCGACCCCCCGCACACGATCCCCCGTTTCCTCCCCCAGCGGCCTCCCACTCCAACTCTCCAGCCGCCTTAACCTGCCAAGCCAAGTATGACAAGCAGGCTGTGTCGAGCCAACGAGCGCAGGAAGCGGCAGACTGGACTAATCAAATCTCAGGCAGAGGGGGCGGGGCGAGGGCGGGGTGGGGGGGTGCAAACCCCGGTGAGAACGACGTTGGGGGTAAAACTGAACGATATTCAGGTAGACGCAAAGAGGCAGGAGGTAGATGATGCAATGGTGAGACAGAGGGGGGTGGAGAGGGGGGGCGGAGAGGGGGGTGTGCAGAGAGGAACAGAGGGAAGAGGGAAGATTATGTCTGTCCTTGTCCAAAGAGGATAATGAGGTGAGTGGAGCTGAGCCGACCCCAGCATGGCAAATCCCAGAGCGCACCTGCTGCCCGGGTTTGGCGCTGCGCACGGCCCTGACACACATTACTGAGTTGGCCACTTTATTTCTCTCTCTCTCTCTCCCTCCCTCTCTCTCCCCCCCATCTCTCTCTCTCTCTGACGGTTTAGTGTCTCAAGCGCTGAGCGCAAACACGGACAAAAAAAAAATGGGCAGAGGGTCAAACGTGGACATGTTGTTGGGGGGGGCAGCAGGAAAACCATCAAATATTTAGGAGTAATTATAGGTATGGCACTGCGAGGGAGCACTGTGCTCGACATCCTGTCACAACGAAGAAGGAACTGTTTTTGAAAGTCACATTGCGAGGCTTTTTTTTTTTTTTTTTAAAAAACAATTTAATTAAAAGGCTAAAAGAACCAACCATCACGAGGCGAAACTCCAGTGAATCAGCCTTGCACAATTCATTTCTCCAAAAAAAACCAAAAACCTCAGTTCTCGGACGCAAGAACGAAGGTCTCTGACACGCTAAAGATTGATTCCCAGGTCGAAAAAATGGGAGTAAGGAGGATGAGATAAGAATCTGAACACGCAACCCCTTCCCCTCCCTCCCGTATCTGCGCCCATTATTTTCCTTTCTAGTCTTTAGTGCGCGACGCAAAAGTGGAGCGGGTGGAAGACTGAGCCTCACCTGGAGCAGCTGGGCTCTGCCAGCGCCGTTCCATTGAACTGAACTGTTTATTTTTTAAAAAATGAAAAAATAATGAAATTCTGAGCAATCAACTGACAAGAAGGAGAGCGAAAGAAAACCTTACAAACAGATTTGCACAAGAGAGGCTCTCACAACAAAAATAAAACAACTCTGGAAGTGAAAAAAGGAGTAGGCTTTTGTTGTCAAACTCTGGCCCACGGCACAAATTTGGCCCGCGAGGCAAATTATACAAAGTATTATACAGCACATGTAGTGCAAATACTACAAATCCCAGAATGCCCTGCTGGTATTTTGCTGCGTCAATCAGTTTATTGAAGGATATTATTATGACTTAAATGGTTCCTTGTTGTTACTTTATTTTTAAATTTATTATCAGCACGTAGAAAAAGGTGATTGTTTTTTTAAATTTGAAATTCAATTTTGCATGTGTGCAATATTAAGTTTAAGTTTGTTGTATAGAACTAGTCTTTGCTTGTTCTATATTGAGGTTAAACAATACTCTTTGGGTCCAGATGAAAAGGTTCACTGTTCTATCTGGAGGAAGACTTTTTCTTTTAGCTGGCTGGCCGGTTCTCCTCTCACGAGAGAACTGGCTGCACCACGAGAGCGAGGGAGACCTTTGAGTGAGCTTCCAGCCGCCTCGTCCTGCATTTGCAACTGCAAATAACGCTGCAGGTTCTATAGGAGGGGGTGGAGGGAAGGGGCGGGGGTTCCATCGGCGGGCGGGAAGGAAAACAAAACGGGCGTTTTGCACGACGCGACGCTTCAAATTGTTTATCGAGCTCCAACACCTCCCCCTCGGCTCCACAGCGCAGGGCGAGACTGTTTTATATCAAAAAGAACGGGTACGAAAAAGCGCAATCCATTTTCTAATGCATTTTTAATGTATGTGTCTCTTTAAACTGACAGCCGCACATTTTCATAGTTGTTTTCACAATCACAACTCGATTGAGCTTTTTTTTTTTTTTAGAGAGAGAGAGAGAGAGAGAGAAAAACTGCAGCCGCCATCTCTCTTTAACATTTAATATTATTCAGTCATACTGGGTATTTTTATGTTAAGTTTTAAATCTGTGTGATTTGCACCATGGTCTGACTTCATTTGAATTTTTTGCTGCTTGTTTTCCCCCGTGGCGGCCCCCGCAGTTAAAACTTCCTTTGCTTTTATTGTTTAGCGGTGATGATTCAGCTCCACCTGGCACCGTGATTGATGTCTGTTTTCATATTTATCTTTTTGGATGGGCGAAGGCGTTCCTGCTTCACTTTCCCTCAAACTTTTAAAAGAATCCCACATAGTGATGAGATTTAAAGCAGGTGTGGTGCAACAGGAGACCTGCGCAAAACTGAATACCCTGCATTTGCATGTCCTGTTTTCAGCTGGTTAGGGTTACACACGGTTAACAACTGCGGCCCAGGGGCCTTATGTGGCCCGTTAAGCTTTTAAATCCGGCCCGCTAAACTTGGAGAAATTATGTAGAGTCAAACATAAAATAGCTGTATTTCGTCATGTTTTCAGTGTTTTCAGAGTCATTTCAATAAAGAGCTAAATACCATGGGGCTTCAAAAACACTGATTTTGTTGCAACTTTTGTTCATTTTCAATTGACATTAAACAAGTTTTCTACAGATCCCATGAGATATTTTTTTCCTCCTATGAGGTGGCTCACCAAAACACTCATCTGCTGCTGCTCCAGCCCCTCTGTCGCATTTTAGAAATCACTGTGGCCCCACCAGTCAAAAAGTTTGCCCACCCCTGCCCTAGACCCTCTCAGTTGCTGTCTTGTTTTAAAGGGGCTTCCATTTGTACCCAAGGCACAGACAGACACAACATAGTGACTTTTAATTGGATCTTTTAAACATAAATGTAAACACTCAACTGATTTCCTGCACATTAGTCTTACCTGACTGATATTTGAGTCTGTCTGTTTGCTTGTATGATGCATGACATCACGATGCCTTGAGGGACTTTTATCACACCTGGTAAAATGCATAGTTGTGGTTTGAAATGAATCCTTAGTGAAATACATTCACTGATATCTGCTCTGACTCATTAGCCCATAAGGACGATGTAAGGACGTTATCTCTGTAGGTGGGGTGGGAGGGTTTTCCAGCAAACATGTTGCTCTATACAGCATCAGTATCAGTTCAGTCATTTTTCACCACTTGAAGGAACACCTCACTATTCCCTCTGGATAACCGCCGTGCTCTTGTACCCTCACGCTGCAGCGGCTGCCACAATGGGGTTAATTTTAATTGGCTGTCAGTCCAGGTGAGGCACCAAGAAAAAAAATAACAATTCTCAGGCTGCGAGTAATGATTTCACAGTATGGAGAGTGAGTTTGGAATGGGGCGGGGGTGGCGGGTGGGGGCACTGCACAGCTGCTTAGCTGAGGGCTTCATTAAGTCCTGGTTAAAGCTTCACTTCCAAAGAGGGGAACACACTCAGAGTGAGCTGTCACTGCTTCGTGTAGAGGAGGGGAAACACAACAAGAGATTAGAAAGAGAGGGGAAGGGGCGTAGACGCCAGCAGATAGTGTGGGCGAGACAGGAGAGCACGGCGCACACACACACACACACACACACACTAACGAAGGTAGCCCAATGAGATGCAAGGCCGCTCAAATGTTACTGACATCAGACCAGGGGTGTCACAGTGGGGCCAAAATGTCAAACTTGGACAAAGCCGCGGGCCAGCATTGATATTTATTGGGAAAAATCTGCCTCCAGATAGAACAGTGAACCTTTTCATATGGACCCAAACAAGTTTTGCTTCAACACTGAATATGAAACTAGCTTAACACTATACAATAAATAACTTCATATTTCACACATCAAATTTCAAATAAAAAAACGCATTAAAATAAATAAATTGTAACTTTAAAAAAAAAAAAAAAACCTTTTTACACGGGCTGACAGAAAGCGGTGGAGTTGAGGGGGCAAAAATACTTACATTGCTGGCCAAATTTGGCCCGCGGGCCAGAGTTTGATACATATGCATGTGACGAGACGAACATGTGTTGCTTCACACACACACACACACACACACACACACACACACACACACACACACAGAGGACCAATTTACGTGCCACTAAATGACACCTGCAGATGTCGCGCGACAATCCCCCCTCCCCAGGCGCGCGCGAGGCAAAAATGCCGAGGAATGCCGCGCTTCCCGGCACGTCTCGCGCCACCACAACCGCCAGCACGGCCGCCTGTTGTCGCCGCCGCCGAGTTTGTCAAACAACCCGAAATAAAACGTTCACTCGGCTCCCTGAATGTCAGTTTAATAAAATTCAATTCACACTGCCGCGAGGGGTCTTGACAGTGGCTCGCGGGCTGCTCCGCCTCCCCGTGACAGACGACCGCCGCCACAGCTGGACGGAGTTGACGGCAGGAAACGTCGAGAAGCATCATCACTTCAAAGTGCTCGTCAAAGCATCGCGAGGCAGTTATGAAGAGAAACAAAAACGGGGGGGCGTCTTACCTGCAAACGTGTCATTCTTCGCAGCTCGGCATCCGTTAATCCGAGCCGAGCCGAGCCGAGCCGAGCCGCTGAGCCGCTCAGCGCGGCTGAACAGGTGAACGCCGCCGCCGGAGGTGGTGATCCCCCGCCCTTCCCCACACCCCCTCCCCAAAAAATCCGCCTCTTTACTTCAAAAGAAGAAGAAGAAGAAGCCACGCGTAAAACGTAACCTTCCGCGCCTTTCAACGGCACCTCTTCTGTCACCTCACTAAATAAATAGGTCCAACACGGAGGGATGAGTGGGTGGAGGTGGTGGTGGTGGTGGTGGGGGGTGTTGTTGCGACTCACTCCCGTGGCTTCTCCACGGCCACTACGGTCCCCGCCGGAGTGAGAGAGAGACACACACACAGGGGGACTAGACTTCTGTTCCGCCTCCTCCGCGTTCTCCTCCTCCGGCTGCGGTCTGCCGGGGTCCGGCGTTTAACAGCTCGAGTCTCTCTCTCTCTCTCTCTCTCTCTCTCTCTCTCTCTCTCTCTCTCTCTCTCAGTTGCCCTCAATCGCTCCCTCTCCTAAGTCCATTAACGTTGTGTTCTGAATAAAAGAACACAACTGTCCTTGGGCGTAGTTGGGCACTAGTTGGGCACTAGTTGCCTACAGTCAAAACTGCCCTTCCTGGGGGGGGGATAGATCAATTGAGAGGTTGTGAGATCAGTTTTGAAAAAAAAAAAAAGGAAATAGACTCATCAATATCAACAGCAGCCCAGAACATTTCAGTTTTGTAACAATCAAAGTCAAATCAAATATGAACGTCCTTGTGAAACTAAATTGTACAAATGCATCTAAATCAGGGGGTGGGCAAACTTTTTGACTGGTGGGGCCACAGTGGGTTGTTAAATGTGCCAGAGGGGCTGGAGCAGCAGCAGATGGATGGAGTGTTTTGGTGAGCCACCTCATAGGAGGAAAAAATACATCATGGGATATGTAGGAAACATGTTGCTTTAATGACAATTGAAAATGAACCAAAGCAAAGTTTCAACAAAATCAGTGTCCTTGAAGCCCCAAGGTGTTTAACTCTTTATTGAAATGAATCTGAAAACACTGAAAAATGGATGAAATGCAGCTATTTTATGACTGACTCACTATTAACATCATTGCTTCAAGTTCGGCGGGCCGTATTCTAAAAGTTTAACACGCTGCATATGGCCCCCGGGCCGTAGTTCGCCCATGGCTGATCTAAATCCTGATGTCATCATCAATAACATCAAAATAAATCTGCCGAGCCAATTGCATACTTGTTACAACACAGCTACAAAAGTTTAGTTGCTTTTTTAAAGTGTGTCATAATTGACTGATTCATCTGCTCCGCCTCCTCTCATCTTCCAGTCGGGAGAACAACGTGATGCCACCCTAGGGAAACTGTCCATGTTGCCCATCCATTAATACACCCACGGCCGACCACTATACTCATAACGTTTTCATAAACACATGCCTGGTAAAAAAAAAAAAAAGATCTTCCCTTCCCTTCAAAGCTAGTTTGAACAATTTTCCGCAGATTTCAACCATAAACATCAAGCATCCCAGTCAAATAAAAGAGAGAGAATGATTGATGGACTATTGTATTCGCTTATGCACTGGACTGCTGCTGCTGCTGCTGCTGCTCACTTGCATTTGTCAAATAAAAACCAAAACAAGTTGACCAACTCAGAACAAAGTCTCAAATTCAATTTGAGCTCAATAACCTGAAACCACTACGTCATCTTCAGGGTGTATTTCTCTGGTGTTCTTCTGTGAGATGTTATGTAACTAATAGGATAAAGTGAATGACCGTTGCATTTATTCTCAAAGCTGCTCAATTACCGTGAAGCACTGTGGTGGACGAGAAGGCAAAATGTGAAAAACAAAGTGTGGGTAAATCAGATTTCCCTACAGTCAAAGTTCTCCCACCTTGCAGGGCCGGAGCCAAGATTTTCAACAATCATGGGTACCCCCTTGTGGGCGGACGACCACCACCCATATAAAGTTTTGCCATGAAAAGTGTTGCCCCCTCATTTCCGAGCGAATTTAATCGCCCTGAAATGTATTTTCTCAGAATGTGATCTCCAGCGGAGCGTCCCAGTCAAACGAGGAAGAGGATGACTGATGGACTATATTAGTTTCTTATGCACAAAAATGCGGCTGCGGCTCATTTACAGCTCATTTACATTTTTCAAACCAAACCCAAAACAAATGGGCCAACTAAAAATAAAGCCTCGTGTTTTACTTAAGCAGGCTGAAATGACAGCACCTAGATGCCATTCGTGTTGTCTTTAAAGATACCACATACAAATAATAATAGGGTAACCAATGTCAAAGATGTTGAACCAAATTTGTTGTTGCGAAAAGCACATAGTGGATGAATAAACATCACAAAAGTAGCTCAAATGTTTGGTAAAAACTACAAATTTATAAAAAGAACTACACTACCAGTCAAAAGTTTGGACACACCCTATAAATCTAATAATACCAGAATACCTTTTCATTCATTCTGAACCATTAGGCCATTGAGTCCAGGAAAACTGTCCGGAATGCTGTCTGTCACACAGCGGGGAAGAGTTCTAGAGGATGATGATGGCTCTAGGCAGGAAGGATCTCCTGAAGCGTTCCTTCAGACAACGCAGCTGTCAGTCTCTTGGAGAAGACGCTCCGCTGTCTGTCCAGTGTGTGGTTGTCCATGATGGATAACAGTTTGTTCAACTTCCTCCCCTCCACCACCGCTTGCTGACTTACTTGCCAACTCGGTTGAGCTGTGTGAACTGAAAACTTTCAGTGCAGTATGACACTGCTCCACGTATGTTTTAATGTACACTACCAGTCAAAAGTTTGGACACACCCTCTGAATTTAATGTCTTGTCTTTCATTCTCATGACTATTGGCATTGCAGTTTCTCACTGAAGGCATCAAAACTACGTATGAACACACATGAAACTATGTAGGAAACAATAAAAGTGTAAAATAGCTCAAACATGTTTTATGTTTAAATATTTTAAATAGCCACCTTTCATAAAAAGCATTTCTTTGCTGCATAATCACATATATCTTGTTCATATATTTGATGTCTTCAGTATCTATCTGCAGTGTAGAAAGTTGTAAAGATTAAAAAAAGAAATTGCATGACAATGTTTCTCCAAAGTTTTGACTAGTAGTGTATAAAATAGACCTTTTCCAGGTAAGAGGAAATAGCGCCACCACTCCAACAAAACCAGGCAGTTTCATTTTAAAGAGGAAAAACTCCGTCTCCTGGGCTTCTTCTGGACATGATTTGATCACCAGTTCATTTGCAAATGAGAACATTCCCAGCAGCGGCCCCTCGAAATGACCAACAAAGCATTAGCATTACTGAAAAATTAGCGGCTGCACTTACACTTGACTGGCTGGTCAAGTGCTCAGCTGGTGTCAGGATGGATGGGGACAATTTGTCCAAAGTATATACTACGACATCATTACAGGCAGTTTGTAAATAATTGTCTTCTGTCTTCACGCGGCAAATGGCTTCATAATAATGAGCCATTGTTGTTTCTCGGCTAAATAACCGCTTCATCTGGGTGGGCCAGTTTGAAGAGATAAATGCCTCGTTACAAAAAGTGCTTTTTTTTCTCAGCCTGAAGTCAAGGAGACGAATGCCAGCCAACTAAATCCATGCTGATGTGCCCCCCACCACCATCACCACCACCACCAACAACAACAAAAACAACAGTTCTGACCTCCCTTGCAGAAAAACTTGCTGATTTATCAGTTGTGTTTATCTGTTGACTTTTAACCACGTCGCTCCGCCTCTGTGAGAGGCTCCGCAGCATTCGGCGCTCGGAAACATTCATCAAACTCAACAGTTGCAAACACGGCCAACCACTTTGGAATATCCAAATGAGATGAAACTTAAATGAGGGACAATTATAGAGCACGGGGATCGGCACACATGGCGACTGGATGTGCTTCTCGCCTCCACAAAGTGTATTTTACGTCTCATGAATAGAATATCAGCTCATTTCCTGGGTCATCTGCTGCCCAGGTAATTGGGTGAAAAGGCGGAGGACCAATTCTGCATGTTCAAACTTCACATATGGGGACAGGAAACGGAAAAAAAGCCACTTTATAGTCCCCCATTCAGCACTTTAGACAGTTTTATTGAAGTTTCCAGCCGCTTAATTAGATGTAATTGTGGTTAAGTACAAATTAAGGTGAATAAACATGAATGCGATGCGACAACTGGAGAGTTGCAGCAATACAAAATGTGTCAGGATCCAAAGATGTCTCACCGCCTCTCCCTTTTGAATGTGATTGTTGGTCTGATGTTTCACAAACTGCAAGCCAGGGATTCACACACACACACACACACACACACACACACACACACACACACACACACAGCGCTCTCGATGGTTTAAAGAGAAACTAATGTCAGTCAACAGTAACTCAAATCACCATTTGCTACAACAGGTTACAAGTATTTGTATGTGTGTATATATCTATATGCATAGGGATGTATATAGATATATAACACACATATACATACACACACACTCAAGCACCGGCCTTCATTAGGTATCCAATATTAGCAAAGTGCAATTAAGTGGCCAGTGGGTGTTTGTTTGACTTATTACTGTTGATTAAACACCCTTTTATTTATTTATATTTTTTATTTTTATGATGAATCGCTGTAATTGTGATCCATTCTATTAAACGTCCCAAGACTACTATTCATCTCAATCTCATTCTGCTTTCTGGTGAAGCGTCCTTGTACAATTAACCTCCGAGACATTTAACTGAACCCCAGGAAACAGCGTCTTTATCCAGTGAGGTATCTGGAGGTGATCAGTTCAGGTGGAAGTTCACAGTGTGAGAGTCATATGATTTTTTTGGGAGGGAAATAATACTATGTGACATTTCAGCTTCGGCTTAGCTGATTTATCCATCAAATTCGGCAATATTTTCTCCTAAGTTGTGTGTGTGTCAGATACTGTGTGGTGTTGTGAACGCAGCGACGCGCCTCACAAATGAAGCTCCTGACTTAATAAACGCAGGTCTTTGAGTTGGATTCAATTGAAATACAAAACGCAGCATCGCTCAGCAGGCTCACAGAGTTCCGTTCAAAACATTCACCGGGTCACTTAAATGAGAGGCAGTCACAGGAAACAGGAGGCGCGTGGCTGTTTATAATTGCACATCAGTCACATCTGCGATGTTGCTGTTTACCGTTCCGCGCAAAGATGATGATGGGGTCCTTTTTGTATCTCGGATCAGAGATAAGGAGACTGGAAACAGCCTTGGAAATAATGAGGGGCTGCACTGCGCGATGAAATCACGTTGCTCAAACATTGCTGTGTGCGTTTTATGAATTAGCCGTGGTACGAGGGTTTCTGTTGAGAGGAAGTGCAAAAAATAAAAATGAAAAATAGGCAAATGCATTTTTTACCATTTCCCCCCCCTCACGACACAGAGTGAAAGCTATTGGCCTTTGAGGGTTAAGCAGTTAAAAGCCGCTCCAACTGGAAGGCTTGTGCTGCCAACTGTGCAGTTAATCATTGTTTTAAATTGCACTGCAAGTCTCTTTATAATTAAAACAGTGAGGCGGTCTCATTTACTTCTGTCGTCTGGCACCGTGAACAGGGAGAAAATGAAAAAAGGGGCCATTAGGACGACTGTAAAGGGGGGAAAAATGCAACTTAAATCTCTTTATTAGCTTTCCCTTGACCGTTTCCGCTCAATAGCGCAAATGAGAATTAGAGCCGAAGGTGGTAAGTGTCAATATTATGCCTGAATATGTTGCTTTCATCAGCGTCGATACTCCATCTCAGGTCGCTGGCGTGTATGGAACGTGGACATTTTGTTGTCAGGCACAGATCTCTTTATCACATGGCAGGATAAAAAGGAAGAATATGATTATCCCACTAAGGCTTAAGCAGTTCGCAATAACATAATGGTACGACGGCATCCAATTATGGAGAAAAGGAAATGCTATTAGCCAATAACTATGTTTCATCAGCCTTTACTATACACATTAAGAAAAATACAAGATTTCTCTGGATGTATAAACAAAATTAGCTTTTTAAGCCATTTAGCTTTGGGAACTTTTTGTATTTGGTTCAACTGCTCTGATCAATATTTTCATTTGGATTACACGCAAGTAGAAGGAGTAATAACGTGGGAAAAGTGGATCACCATTCATGTTGCACTCCATCTTCAAGGTTTTCTGTCATGTCGCCTGACTTCACAGACAACAGTCAAGTGTTTGGAATTCATCTAATGACCTGAGTCAGCGTCAGTCAACAGGAAGTTCACAGAGTCAAGCAGAGGAAGGAAGCGGAAGAAAAACCCCACAATATCTGCTGTTGTTTTCATCCTTTTGCAAATTATGCTATAGCCTTTCTCACCAATGTAAGGCACACGTGCAATAGAGTGTCCTCAAGCTAGCCGGCTAACAGGCCATATTTTTACACCCACTCAAAGTTCATAAAACTGTTTCCGATCGACAAAAATGTGCCACGCTATTGTAAAAATGGACTGAATGGGCCAAAAGTGAAGGCTCGGGGGTTTTGGGCCAAGGATGCTAAATGGCCCAGCATGCGTGAGGGCGCATTAGCCAAGCACATTAAGAAAGTCGTCATTATCTGACAGGGCGGGAGGAGTTGGAGTTGGCTCAGCGCTGCATGGACACAAATTGCTGGAAGTGCACCAGAAGTGAGGTGTAGGCTTGATTCACGAGGCACTGCTGATGTTTCATCGTGGCCCAACCCCGATGTTTCAAGCGAGGAATTTGTGCCTAATAAGACAATATACAGACAATGCGCACAAGATGAATCATTTCGGACGCATTCTTGGCAGGAAAGGTCAGGATTTAAAACACAGTCGTCGGTACTGCTTGTGCCGAACGAACCCAACCATGATTTAAAGTCACGATTTTAAATTTGTCGCGTTTGTGTCGTGGCAAAGCCTCTGACAAATCATCAGTTCGTCACCACAACTTGTGTGGCGAAAGATGGTTCACGCGTTTACTGATACCCGGGAAATTCTAGCACTTGAGTAAAATATTGCGCTATCCGTCTCACAGCTGAGACCTTTTCGGGTCACAATCGGGCTTTATGAGACCCATTCGTCACGTTTTTCGGCAGATAAACACAATATTTCTTAACAGGGTGAAGACTGGAGGAAGGGCATTTGCATTTTGCCTATTAAGGGGCTCCCCGCTAACGCGATAACGGTGCGCTAATGCGTCAGAGCGGGGGTGGGGGTGGTCGGGGGAGTGGTGGGCATTATTCACAGGAAGTGCAGGAAGCGATGAAGGCCCCCGGGAGGCCGGGGCCGTTTGTCTGCGGTGGGGATAAAGCGATCCGTCATGTAAAACTAGTTCTGTCAAGCGCAGCCTTATCTGTTCAACATTAAACCGGACTGACAGGATAATGGCGCCGGGCGGCACCAGTGCGCTGGACTGCGCGTGACAGAAAATGTCCCCCCGGTGAGTCGGAAATCATCAAGTGAAAGAAGAAAAAAAGAAAAAAAAAGAAAGGACTCCCACCCCAAAAAAACGAATGACCTGCACCTTCGATAAGGAAGTGTTGTTTACAGCGGCGGCAGCCTCAAGGAGAGGGAAGGTTGCCTTCACACACATTCACACCTCAGAGATGCCCAGCTTGACCACACTTTGTGTCCCAGAGGCGAGCTGAGCCGTTGGTGTTCAGGTCAAGGTTGTCGAGAAAGGGAACGCTCCCCGCCCCAGATGTTTCCAGCCGAGCAGAGGCGAGCCTTCAAGGAGCTAATTATTCTATTCTGGAGGCGAGTAATACCTGGCTTGAGGAGCAGGTGGATTGCTCAGACGCCTCGCCAGCTAATTTGCTCGGTTTAGAAGAGTTTAAAAGAGTTTTGACAATAAACAAGGAGCAAAGTTAACGAGCAGCGGCCGTTCAAGGTGAAGTGTGTAATGTTTGGAGATTTTGAGAAGAAACGGCGACGTCAAGTGGTTATATTTTAGATTGCCGTGGTCACCCTCTCACCACCCCTCTCCCTGGCTTGCCAGTGAACTACGGTGGCCTGCGCACACAAACCTTGATACCTCGTCCACCTTCTTCTTTGTTGGTTTATTTTAAAACGCTAGCGTTCACCCTGAAAATAGGCGGACTGGATTGTCCACACCAGGCTTCCTTACAAATATGGTTTAGCTATGGGTAGGAAAGCCAAATTATTTCAATTGTACTGAGAGTATACACTTTTATGAATGTATTTATAGGTAGTATATTAAGTTTTAACCAATATAAAATTGTAAATAAGGCCTAATATTACACACTGGATTTAAAACACCACACGAGGAGGTTGACGAGCATGGGAGGAAGTGACTTAGCTGCTAGCTGCTGCTAAACAGACTAGCATGGATACATGACGTGGCCTCTCTTTTCGAGTTAAACAGCAAATAATGAAGGTAGGTCAAGTGAGACTGAGTTGAGACGATTAACCAACTCAAATTATTCAATGACAGTTTAGTTTTCCTGGATCAAAACTCTGTTTCCTTCCTTCCTAAACGCGGTTCTGCTGACACTGACTGTGATTTACCAGATGGATATTTCAGATGAATGTAAAGGATTAAAAAAGTGCTCCATCGATCTGGTCAAAAAAGAAAAAAACAACGGTAACAATGATTTACTTCCTCCACATATAATTCCTGGTACCTACTCTCATTTCCTACACATGTATCTACATAAATTAACATTTATGATTAGCTCGCTCACCTCGGCCATTAGATGTTGCATGTTAGACATATGCTGTCTTACGCAACTGACTGCCACATTTTCAGATGTGTATCAACAACAAAGGGGGAAGACGACTAAATTTAAACTTGACTGTTTTTGGCATCCATCGGCAGAAGAAAGGGAGCAAGAATGTACAATTTACCGCTTTTTTCATGTCTTAATGAAACGTAGAAAGGCTTGCGCGGCAGGAGAAAGAGAAGCTGAACTTTAATCATATCCCCGGGGGATAAAGCGGTTCAAAACTGCTGGAATTAGTCGGAGACGGGAGGGGGTGGGGGGAGACTGCGCTAGGAAGTTCGATTTCAGAGGCAGATTATCTTAGTGAAAGGAGCAACAGTGACACAGCTCCCCAGAGTGCCTATTATTAGCGAGAATATGGCGCTACGGCGCAGTCAAAAAAAAAGTGTGCATTAGGACGCAAGTGTGTTGTTGAGGATGGGTCCCTGACAATCGGCTGGAAGCGTGGACTTTGTCTCGGCTCATCCTTCTTTTTCCTCAGATTTGTTTTAACAATTTCCGCAGGACAGATTGAAGCCTAAGTGATCACCGCGGGGGGAAGAGGACTGTTTTTGGAAAGGGTCGTTTTAGGGGGATTGTCAGGGTCATTGTCAGCTCTGTCGATACCAAACGGCGCCAGCACCGGCGATGCCGATGAGACACAGAAATATTCTCAAGGTGGATGTGTCATCAAACGACTACATCTGAGCACAGTTTCATGACCTTGAAGTATTTTTAGGATTTTCTTTGTTGATGGTGAATTAGTAAAAAGGTCCACTGTGTAAAATTTGGCTTGATTTATGATTTTTATATTGGTAAAAGCTTAACATACCATGCTCATAAATACATTAATAAAAGTTGATACTGGCAGTTCAATAAGAGTCATTTGGTTTTTCCTTCCCTTAGAGCGGTTCTCATAGATATAAGAATAACAGAGCAAGGGTCTCGCTGCTAGTTAGCTGCCATCTTGCCAACTAAATAAGAAACGTGTGGTCAGACATGCTTTATTGGGCTTCCTAAAAAAGATTTTTTTGGACAATTATTAAAAACTATTAAAAACCCACAACAGAACTGCAGGTACATAGAAAATGCTTCTCCTCATCATTGAACACAAAGATCTAAAGTCTCGCTCTCATTCAGGTGTTACCGACATCGGTATCAGTGTTAAGGATGTTCTGTCTTTTTATTTCCAACGCATTCGATTCCCGCATTTGTTTGTTTGAATGTGCACTCGCCCACAATGTACTTCCAGCGGGGGGCTTCAACAACAATCGCTAATTACCATGTGCCAGGTGATGTTGGGGCTATTTGGCGTCCCAGCACGCCACTGCGCGCTACAGCCTCCGGTGTTTCTCCACCACTGTAATTATCCTTCGGCAGGCCTGGGAATATAATAAATTCTATTCTTGGCTTTGCTTTGCGTTTACCGGCGTTGCGCCTGCCAAAGCCTGTAACCAAAAAAAAACCAAACAAAAAAAATAAAAAAACAGTCGCCTACAAAACCTTGCGGCATCCTTCCGCCTCTGCTCTGCACGGCGTTGGCAGCAGAGTGTGTCGAGCCCAGGAGCTGGTCTCGCTCGGCCGCTGTCGGCCAGCATATGTCTTTATTTACACTGATCAATCAGCGGTCCTGCCACATCATTGGCTCAGGCTAGAGTGAAGGGGGGCGGGGGTGTGCTCGTTAAAGCGTCTCTTTTTTTTTCTCCCCGCGACCATGACCTCATTGTCGGCGTGCACCTCTGTTTGTGTGTGTATAGTAACGTTGGCAGGAGGTGATGGAGAGCAGCAGCCGGACCAGCTGGACCAAAATCACCGCAATCTGCTTCCTAGTTTGGCTCGCACGAGTGCTCTCTCTCTATCTATCTATCATTCTCTCTCTCGCTCCCTCTCACGCACGCACACAAAAATACACATCATGATGAGCATAGTTTAGCTTAAGACCTGAGTGCATTGTCATCATTATTTACTAGGTGTAACATCAAGTGCAGTGGTTCTCAACTGGTGGAGTCTCGGGATCCACATTTTTCTGTCTTATCATGAAGTAGCGACCCAAAATTGACAAGACTCAAATTTAATCGACAAAAACAATAGACGCTAGCTAGACACTTTCTATCATCTCCTATGGTAAACAGACTGCACTTATAGCACTTTTCCAGGACCTGCACAGTACCTCTCATTCACCCACTCACACACCAGCGGGTGGCTGCTGCCATGCAAGGCGCTGCCTAGCCCCATTGGGAGCAATTCAATTAACCAATTGTGGTTAATTGTCTGCCCAAGGACACAACAACAGACTAGGATGGAGCGGGATTTGAACCGCCAACCTTTCGGTCATTGGACAACCTGCTCTACCTCCTGAGCCACAGTCCCCCCTCTCTCCTCTCCTTGCCCAACACGTTCTCTATAAATGTATAGACTTTAAAATCCCTTTAAAAAAAAATAAATAAAAAAGTTAACTGCCGACAAAGCTGCAATCCAAATAAACCACTTCTGGGTCTCAACCCACCAGTTGAGAAAAACTGATCTGATGAATATTAAGTGAATGAACCAAATGAAAAAGTGGCCCAGGATTGAAATTCGCATGTAAAAAAAATAAATAAAATAAAATCACTATCACCACCACCACTTGTAATAATAAAGTTCATCTCAAAAGGTAGACGGATACATTTTTAGTTGAACAGGAAGAGGCTGGAGCTGCTCACTCCACGCTGGGAGGGTGAGACACTACTGGAATGTGGCCACTCTTATTATTTTCTCTCACTCCATTAAGGGAAGGAAAAAAAGGGAGGTGGGGAAAAAAAACCCATTTGGAGGTGATTAAAATAAATTTATTACATATTCTCTATATTCTCTTAATTAAAATTCACTTATCACAGCTGGGGACTTGAGAGCAGGGCCATTAAGGAGAGATATCTCTGGAGTGTATGTATAGAAGTGTGTGTGTGTGTGTGTGTGTGTGTGTGTGTGTGTGTGTGTGTGTGTGTGTGTGTGTGTGCGTGTGGGTGTGTGTGCGCGTGTACACGCATCGTTTGTCTCAGCAACCACCTGGGTGTGCAGTTTGGCACTGATGTGCGTATCCTAAACTCGGGCTGTTCCAGCAAACTATTTCACTTCAAAAAAAAACAATTTAAGACCCAAAAACTAGAAGAGGTGTTTTTACTCCAATACTTTGTGCTGTCCTTCGCCCTAAGACAGCTGGGATCGGCTCCAGCAGACCCCCGTGACCCTGAACAGGAATAAGCGGGTATAGAAGATGAATGAATGAATGAATGAATGACTTTGTGCTGTAAATATCATTTGTGTAATCTGAGACATTAAAAACAGATTGTTTGATGTGTTTCCTGAGCTCATAAAGCCCAGAGGCATTCATTTTCAACATACAGACTTTCCTAGTCTGCCTTTTTGTATTTCTTGTCAGCAAAAGCAATTTGGACTTTTGGTTTAATTTGCCTTATTTAAAAATTTAAAATCTTTTTTTTTTTTTTATTTGCTTTTCATTTTCAGGTCCACTTTTTTCGGAGCGAGAGAGACCTCAACAGCGAGGTCTTGGGGGGAAAAAAACTAAATCAAGCATGAACAATGACTGAATCCCGCTCACAAAATGCTTCTGCACCTTGAAATGCGTTTTGGTAATGTTAGCAGCGGTTGCAAGCTTTTCACACACAAAAAAAAAACTATGGCAAACAGCAATCCAACTTCCAACTGAGTGATGAGAATTAAACAAAAGGTCAGCAGCAACAAATTGAGTGTGTTGGCAAAGTATTAAACAAGTCAATATCTGCTATTTATAAAAACATCTTTGCAAAATTGGCCCAGCAAAGGTTGAAGAAATGCTCTTCAAGCTGTCTTTAAAAGTTGCTTATTCCATTCAAGTAGAATGATAAACTGTTTTGTTGGGTTTTCTGTTGTTTTTTTTTAACTTATATTACTAATAAACATTTGTATCACAAAATTCAAGACACATCAAATACTGCTTGTAAAACATTGCTATTCTCGTTTTTGCTCAAACAATCCAAAGTCTATGACATGAGGCTTCAGAAATTTTTAAAGTAATGATTAGGTAGTATATGAATAGTAAGCCAAATTTTCTGGCATAACACACATTTTTGATTCACCCCTTTCACTCTGCACTATGATTTTGACTTTGAGGGATTTCATCAACAAACTAAACTCAATTAGCACCTTACTGCTGCTTATGTATTTTTTATTCTTTTAAACTTCAACTTTATACACATGCTTCAATGTGACCCGCTGTCATTTACCACAGGCTTTTCTTTCACGAACATTTCACAACAGGCGGCTCACATAAATTTACATTCTACCATTTCAAACTCCCCAATTTTCATTCAGCGGCCATCATCGAGAGACATCAGCATTCTGACCAAATCTAAACAATTGTTTTCCTCCATTCGCCCATGCAAGTATAACTTGCGCTCGAGTGCAAACATTTGGTCTGCAAGTATTTTCTGCTTGTATGCATTTCAAAAAAAAGGGCCGGCCAAGCGGCGCATCAGACGGAGGCGGATCAGTGGGACGACATCAAAGAAACTGCGAGCAAAATATTCAGCCGGGTCTATTTTATTCATGCTTGTTGCACTCTCTGTGCTTCAAACTTTTCTTCTCAAAGAGAAAACTAATTTCACCCTCTAATCACTTTACGATCAATACCGCAAGCCATAGCTACTCCTGAACATCACTGCCCCTTAGTGGCCAAGATGAGAACTGAACCACAGGTCGCAAATCTAACTCTTTAAATTATGTTAAAAATTAAAAAAAAAAAAAAAAAAATCTTGTAAAGCTTCACTATTTTTTAACAGGTACAATGTACATATTGTGATATTTGGAATTTAAGGGGTTTTGGGAATTTTCTGACAGCACCGCCGCAGTTGTGTTAGTGACCTTCCTGATAGGACAGAAGAAAAATAAAAGCACAGAAGCAGCCGTAATCCTCTGCAGTAAAGACTTATCATATGGCTTTATATTTGCACCGCAGGATTCATTTGGATAAGGTCAAACTGAACACCACGCAGACCGAGAGACTTTATATTCATGAGCCGTTTGCATGGGGTGGATCACCTTGGATCGACCCTTAAAAAGATAAAAAGGGCATTTGTGACCAATTAGAGAGGCAAGATGAAGCTATTCTATCCCGGGCAATAAAAAATAAACTCAGAGAAGAGAAAAAGGAGCATCTGACTGTTTCAGTCCCGTCTGGCCAGATAAAGCCGACCCCACCCTCCTCATCGGGAAACCGTCGAACCTTTGCGACCACGAGAATCCTATCCAATCCCGACGCCCTCCGCTCCGCCACGTTTCATCTGCGGCGTTGTTTTCGGGCCGCCGGCGGTTGCCACGTCGCCTCCCTCCGCAGCCTTTAAACCCCCCGTATAAACAGTGAGGCTCAGCCCAGGCAAGAGACGCCGCCCGCGGGCAAACATTCCCGCCGCAATTTCAATCATAAAAAGCCCAGAACGGGTTTTTTTGTTGTTTTTTTTCTTAGAAGCAGGCGCTCGACACGGGGAGTCAGGATACGATTTCAAACGCACGCGCGCGCACACACACAAAAAATGCCCTTCCTCAGGTTTTTGGCGCCCGCCGCCACCGCCGCCGCATGTGAGCTCCAGCTGCCTTTCAGGCTCGCTAGGATTTTTTTTGGGAAAGTGCCCAGGTTTCCGAGGACTTTTGGCGGCTGCCGTCGTCATGGCACCCGGCAAGTTGTCGCTGCTGCTCCCGCTGGCTGCGATGAATGTATGCGCCAGAGGAGAGATCCCACGGTAGGGGCCGAGTCATTAGCTTAACGAGCGCGTCTCAAAATGACACCGCCAGGAGGAGCTCGGCGAGAAAATCGGGGAAAAGTCCGACGTGCACTTGTGCGACGTTGTGTCGGTAATTACCAACAATTTACTCCTGGCGGTGAGCGGAGGTCCAATCCGAGCGGTTTTTTTTTTCATTAGCACATTAGCATTAGCGTGGCACTGTGAGCATTGGCACGTGTGGGACGAGACGGGGAAGCGAGGAGTGAAGAGGAGATTACTGTAGATGCGGCGTTAGGCCCCTGTAATCTACTCTGCTGATGTTTGATTAAACTAACAAGCTTAGGGGCGCTGGGATCACCGTCAGCTCCCAAATGTTACGCCCCACCCCGTGTCGCTCAACCAAATCAAGCCAAATCTAGTTTAAATCCAGTCGTACGGGCGCCTTCCAGTTGGAGAACCAGCGCAGAGAACCATTCCGGTGTTTGTTCACTTCGCAATGACTGCTATGTGACCCCGGCCCGACCGGAGCAATCCTCCGGTTAATTCAATTTCTGCCTTTTGTTTACTTATTAATGGCATTTTTACGGTGACAAAAAAAAAAGAAAGAAAGACAGTGGCCCGGCGATACCCCCCGCCCACCTCCGCACCCCACACGGTAAGCAGGCAATTAACCCACGCGGGATTCAGCACGACAGCCCCGAGTCAAGCGAGGCGCGCGGAAGTAATTTCCGCAGTAATGTGTTCCAGGACCAGTGTGTAAACAGAGGACTGCGCCTCGGCGTCGCTGCCATTACTAGAATTATGATTATAAAGGAAGCACAGCAAGCAGGAAGCCCGCATTGTTTTCACACCTTGGCTCCAAATATTATAAGCGACGAAGACGACGACGCGATCTGCTTCATTAGCTGCGCGGTGAGTTAGATGTAAAATCTCACATCGGCTTTTGAAAAGAGTATCGTCAGGGGAATGAGTTTGTGGGTGAGGGGTGTTTTGTTAAAACGAGACTGACAACATGTCAGTCATAGTGAAAGTTCATCTTTTGAAGAATTTAATGCAAAAATGGCAAAGGGATTTAATTTTGAAATGATTAAACAATTAATTGATTAATTGTGTCCTGTTACTCGGCCGCTAAACATTGATTTTGCTGTAGCGTTTCACAACCGCACTTAGTCACGCACAAAATGCCGGAATAGATATTTTCATGCATCTTTTTTGGTTACATACTTCTTGTGGCTGTCGTCGCAGCTGGCCTATTCTAATAATCATTTAATCAAATTGAAGAAAATAATCGACAGATGCGGCGATGGCAAAAGTCGATGGCTGCAGCTCTGTGTCTATGCTGGGACTTCAAATGTCCTTGCAATCGTTGCGTCCATGCTTAAATGCTAACCAGGGCTGGTTGCCAAACGGATTGACTGACTTTCAAGTGACTTTGAGTCATTTAAATGAATAAAAGAATACTGGGCAGTATATTTGTCTCTAGCCGCTATTGAAACCAGATAAAAGCATATAACACTCTCCTTAAAGGTACGGCCATCAATAATTAACAACTGCAAATCTTATTTTAGACCGAGCCCCTCCAACTCCACCACCACCACCACCACCTTTTTATAATTACCCACCAGAGATGGCACATTGAGTGGAGCTCTTTTATTTCCCTTCTCCCGTCCTCCCTTCCTCGATCTAACATGGAACACCCCAAGCTGTTTTGATTTACATTATAAAAGCAAACGAAGGATTCACACCACCGCAGGGCTGATAAAACATAAGACCGTCTCCTAATATGGATTTCTCCATCCTCTGCAATGCCTCTTATTGATGAGAATGCATCTGTTTCGAACTCTTTTCTTCATTTCCCACCCCCTCAAGCTACAGTGGCCTCTATTCCGACGCCCCTTAATGAATTTAAAGCCACACCTCCGGAGGACTGTCCTCATTCCCACGCTGTCAACGCCTTGAGAAAGCCGCGCGGCACGGCGGCCGACACAAAGTGTCATTATCCGGCAACCTCGCAGTGACACTCGGTAATCAACGCTCTCCTCAGAGAGCTGCCCGCTTCATCTTTAATCCCGCTTTACGCCGCGTAAACAAGTCCGCCGACTGACTTTAACGGGCCCTGCGGCTAATACGAGCCGGCCGCATCAAGTGTGACCGGCTCATTTGGGCTAAGGTTCTGATTGATCCGAAGCCCTACCGAGTTCAAATTAAATCTAATGGAGGAAGCCCGGCAAGGCGAGCGCCGCTCTTGAATGGCAATTAAGCTTGAACAATCCTGCGGAGATCTTAAAGTAATCAATGGTGGAGGGGAAAGAGGGGGAAAAACATTGTGTCAAACGTGGATTTGACAATCATGATAATGGAGCCTGAGCCAATCACAGCTGGTGGCTGAATAGGAATTTGGTGGTGGGGAGGAGGGGTGCCCCATTGTTTCTAATACGCCCTTTACCTGAAGTGTTTTACGGTCATTGGTTTAGTTTATGGTTTCACTTTGTCGGCGCCTTCAAGGTCCATTTAAAACCCGATGGAACATTTTGAGAACGGTAAAACAAAGTGCCATCGCCTGCAGTCTGCTCTAAAAAAAAAAAAAAAAAAAAAAAACAGGGACTGAATAAGAAATAAGAAAAGCCTTTTTATATGTATTTACAGCAACAAAGCCGTCAAGACTTGATAGCTAGTAGGATTAACAAAAAAAAAAGACATACCAACTTTCATCATTTATTCACTATAGTCAATATCAATAAATTAAACAAAATAAAAGAGACTTACCCCTTTGTTTGCAGCCACCCAAAAATAGCTGGACTAGTCCATCGACTATTTAAAGATGGCCAGAGTCATCGTGACGTCACCCATTGGTTTGCAAATAACTGTTTTAAAGTTAAGAGACCATTTTCACAGCGAGCACCACCTTGCGGTTCTGGTTGGTTTTGAAACCGGAAGATTCCATATGTGGGCGGGACCGAAGGTGAGCAATGATTGGAGGGTGAGTGTAACCAGCACCAGTCCACCTGCTACACCGTAGCCACGCCCCCAACTTTGTTTTGTCATTCTTTTCTTTTTCATTCTGTCATTTTTACAAGAAATTGGATCAAATCGGACAAAACGGACACAGGCAATATTGCCAGGTAGGCTTTTTTAGTCTTTTTGCAACTGTTTTTGGCCGTCCCTGCTGGCCAAATGATAGAATGCAGGCTTTTGGCACTTCTGCATCGGGCCTCCTTTTTGATACCGGAAACTCCACCCATCTCTATATGCTGTCAATTGGTACAGTGGAAATATTTCTGAAATATTGACCATAAGTCTGCTTTTACGTCATAGAAAACAAATGACTGCTGTATTTGGTTTGCTGGCTGTTCTCTATGTGATACATGAAACTCAACGGATCAAGATGCGTCAAATGCCACGACTCCGGATGACTAGCGTGCGTGACATATTCACCGCAGCGCAATCTTCAATTTTGCACGTCGACCATTTGGAGCCGGCACTTGCTGTGCAGTCTGCGAGAGCGATGTTAAAAGTCTGGCAAGATTTCAGATATTCCTCTGAAATCCAACCCCACAGCTGTGACTGCAAGTCTTTATTGGAAAAACCTGCAGCAGCAGCAGCAAACGTTGGCCGAATTTTCTTTTCCCTCGACTCAGCGCTGTGAATTCTCTCAACTTTGACACACGCGCTGCTTCCTCGGTGTAGCGGCTGCAAATCAAATTGAAAAAAATAATAATAATAAAATAAGATAAAATAAAAAATGAAAAAAATACCCTCTGACAGGCAGGTGCTGGTTTTGAAGTCGAACTCCCCTTGTGCCGACTTAAGTAGTACAGGAGCCGGGGCGTGGGCGGGTTCACCCCTGAGCAGCAGCAGCAGCAGCAGCAGCAGCAGCAGCAGCAACTCTGAGTTGTAAAAGGGCGCGGAGATATTGCGATGGAGGCAACATGGAATTAAAGGGAGATGGAGCATTGGCTCTGCGGCGTTATCTGTCGCTCCGCCTGTTATGTAAGCTGAAGAGGGATCCTCTATGCTATCCGGGGCGTGGACGACGCCCTGGAATATCATCAACTGGCTAATTATAAACGGGGGGCGCTACGGTGCAGGCCGGGATGCTGCTTCGCTGAGCTCAGGGCTATAGCCGGAGACTGGTGAGGAGGAATTAGCATAGCCAAGCACACACACACACACACACACAGGCAGCCTCGGAGTGATTAGACCCGCCCTGGATGTGAACAGCAATTAGCTGCAATCAGAGCCGTGTCCCTCGCCTCCCACCTTCGCCGCCTCTCATCCCTCCCGTTTCCTCATCACACATGCACGCCCTTCCTCTTTTTGTCACCGTCTCCGCTGTCCTCGGTAAAAAATAAAAATAAAAAATTGCACGAAAAAATAAAAAGCACGTCGGCCTCTTTTCAATCTTTTTCCAGGGAGCCTTCATCGCTGCTGGATAAAAGGTGCTAACCCAGGAAAGTGGCAAACTGCGGTCCGGGGGCCATATGTGGCCCGTTAAATCTTTTAAATCCAGCCCGCTGAACTTGAAGAAATTATATTAATAGTCAGTAAGTCATAAAATAGCTGTATTTCATCCATCTTTCCAGTGTTTTCATTTCAATAAAGAGCTAAATACCGTGGGGCTTCAAAGGCGCCGATTTTGTTGTAACGTTGCTTTGGCTCATTGTCAACTGACATTAAAGCAACATGTTTTCTACATTTCCCATGATATATATTTTTTCCTCCTACAAGGTGGCTCACCAAAACACTCCATCCATCTGCTGCTGCTCCAGCTCCTCTGTCACATTTTAGAACCGATCGCGGCCCCACAGGTCGAAAAGTTTGACCACCCCTGCACTATTACCGCAGCCTCCTGGGGAAGCGGCTAAAAAACATGAGCCGTTGACACTGATAGAGAAAAACAAGGCGCCGGGTTGGGATTCCAGCATCTTGGCGATGCTTTTCACCGAAAAAATAAATAAATAAATAAATAAATAAAAAAAAACAACGTTTCAAGGTTGGAATACTAGATAGTGTTACTTTAGTGTTACTTTAATGGGCACTAAATTGCAGCCTCTCGAATACTGTGACTTCTAAAGTGGATGTTTTTTTTCTCTCTCTGTGCAACGCATCCGTAATTATCATCATCACCATCATCAATAAAACTCTTATTTTGTTTTTTTCCCCTTCCAATGTCACCGTAAAACATGGTAAATTATGCTAATTTATTTCCCACCTCTGCGACCGAATCGTAATTACGACATCTTCTGCCGGATGTGTGGAGAAATTAAGGCCATTTGGAGTCGATTATTCAAAGACACTCCTGTTCACCAACAACACAAACTTTTGTGATCCCCCCCTCCACCCCCCCACCCCCCATCCTCCAAGGAGAATTACCGTATCACAGTCGCTTTTTAAATCAAAACCTATTCTTCTTAATTTTGCTGCCTCTGAGCATCTGTTCCTCTGCTGTGTTTGACACTTCATGCAACGCGAGAACGGAAGATATTCACACATTCTTTCTTTCACCTTTTTCACACTTTTTGTGGTTGTTGTTCCAGTAAAGTCATCTTCACCTATTCAAATGATTGTCTAATCCAGGCGTGGGCAAACTATGGCCCGGGGGCCAATGTGCGGCCCATTAAACTTTCTAATCCGGCCTGCCGAACTTGAAGAAATTATAATTATAGTTAGGAAGTAATGAAATAGCTGTATGTCATCCATTTTTTGGAGTGTTTTCAGAGTCATTGTAATAAAGAGCTTAATACCGTGGAGCTTCAAAAAAGCTGACTTTGTCGTCATTTTTTGGCCCACCCTTTGGTCTAATGGAATCAAAGAAAATAATCGATAGATTAATCAACTGCAAAACCATTGGTAGCTGCAGATCTATTGATGATATTCTTATGCAATATTCAGTGGGGTAGGGGGAGACGGATCATCGGTGGCTGTTCCAAACGGTGGGGTTGCTCCAAGCACGATGCCCCCCCCCGCAGCGCTTTAATAAAACCGGGCAGCAATAAGCCGGCGCTTGAGGCAAGGCAGGCAACAAACAGCGGCAAATGAATATTCACCAGCGGGATTACAAAGGCTCACTTCTGGTTCTCCTCCACAACACGGCAAACAAGTCTGATAAAAAGCTGACCGAAGCCGACTTGATGGCGATTCACTCGCCGCTGACCGAACTGCACTTCTTTGAATGTGAGACTTTCCTCTTCTGCTCCACGTTGGCTTCATTCTAGAGCAGTTGATTGTTCAGCACACGCCATGAGAAGTTTAATTTTCCAAGGGCTTTCGTAATGTTTCATGTGCTTGCTTGATAAAGGTCTTTCATAGCGCAGAGTAAACATCAGGCCAGATGAATTTGCCCGTTAAAGCATGATAGACTTTGTTTTTTCCCCCGACCCATGAATCAACACAATCTTATTACAGGAATCATAAGCGCAAGCAGATTTTTTTTTTCAGAGGGTGTGCGGGGAGGGGGGGGGGGGGTGAAATTGATGTTTCACACAATGGTTTTTGTTTTTTCTTTGTTTTTTCATCCATCACTTGCAAACTAGCCAGACACGTTTAATCCGCGAGCGCCGGGGGCTTATGGGAGGATCGACATCAAGAGTTTGTCAACGGAGAATTGCGAATACGACGGCGCTCATTTGGATGCGACGTGAAGAAGCGATGAAAAAAAAATCATAAGAAGATCGAACCGCGGCCTGCCCCTCCTTCCCCCATTAGTGCAATATGAGCCGACGCCTCTTGGATAAACAACGGCGCGCGAGCTGAAGACGAAAGGTGAAGTGGCTCCGACAACAAACGCCAAGATTTAATTAAGCGATATCACCTGCCACCGCGGGATTAAAACTGTCGTGGTTGCCGCGAAATGAAACGCGAACAACAGACGAGAATGTGCGAAATGTCAAGCACGGTGGCTTTGAGCGTGAAAAACTCTGAAAAGCCCCATTTCTCAAATCCTGTTTCATCTTCAACCGGCTCATAAATCTGAAATGTTGTTTTATCCGTGATCTTTGCTCTTGTTGATGCCTTTCTCCCTTAAAAAAAATAAAAAAAAGAAAATCGGGCCAAAGTTTCAACATCCTTGTATGAGTCTTTGCACTTTTTTTCCTTTTTCTTTAGGCTTTTAGAGTGTTAGAGTGGAAGGAAAGGGGCGACACGTGGAGCGGAGGTGTTCAGGTCAGCGGGAGGCTTCGAGGCAAAACCCTTCGTCCTCGCCTCGTACCCCAGGGTTCACTTCAGACTTCTCAAACTTCCTCAAAAGATAAACTAAACTAAACTAAACTAAAGATGGTCTCATCTTATCCCAGCAATCTCAGTGTCAACCACCAGGGGCCGCCACAGGGAGACTTGATAGTCAAAGAAGATATCGCAGAAACAGTGTGCGAAGCGCAACCAGTGTCACGATTAGCGCACCTCAGCAGTACATAGAATAGAATAGAATAGAATAGAATAGAAGAGAACACCTTTATTAATCCCATGTTGGAGAAATTTGCTAATTATAGCGACAACTACAGCACAGCAAATAGTACAAAGAGATGGAAAAATCATAGAAACAAGATATTTACAGGTTATGAACGGTTTCATTATTTACAAACTTTGACGATGAACTTTGCAGTAAACCATTCAGGGATGCAGTTTTCAAAGTTTACAAAAGTATCTTCTGCTAAGCTAAGATTCCCAGTAACTGTAAAAAATACCACTTCCTACACACACACACACACACACACAGGAGTTCCTGTGACGAGGTTTTAGGAACTTTTTTGATGTTTCTCTCCATCCATTTCTCTCCACCTCTCCATCCCTTCCTCTCCACCCTTCCAACCTTCTCCATCCCTGGACCGATCCTTCATCTAAATCCCCGCCGCCACCTCTAACACCTCCGCCATCCTCTGGCCTCCCTATCACTCCATCCTTTCCACCTTTTAACCCCAGCAGCCCAATTCCTGCCCTCTGGCCATCTGTCACAATTTCTCTTGACTATTTTTTTCCTTCCTTCATCCCCTTCTCCATCCCATCTTGTCTTTGCTTCAAATCCCTCCCGTTCTTTTTTCCCTCCGAAAAACCTTGCGACGCTGCGCCAAGGAGACAGAGTAGAAAAGATCGTCGCAGGCGGAGGTAAAAGGGTTTTACGTGAGGGGAAGAAAAGCGAGGGGTTGGTGGAGGTGTCACGAACGGAGCGTATGAACAAACACGGGAGACGGGAAAACTAAATAGAAATAAAAAACCGAGGCAAATCAAAGGCGGCAAGTCGACACGAGGCCGTGGAGTGTACACACTAATAAAAAAAGAAAAAAGAAAGGGAGGCGACGGAGAAGAAGAGCAAATATGAGGGAGGGAGGTGAGGAGGGAGAGCAAAGAGAGACGGGGGCGGGTGAAATGGAGCAGCGGAACATCTGTAACGCACGGCGCGACAGACAGATAGCAGGGCCGCGCTAAGCTAGCCCAGGTCGAGGCACTTCTTCATACAAAACTGAAAGCGGATCAAACGAGAGCGCTGAGAGATTCTAGAACAGGGTTTCTCAACTGGTGGGTCGCGACCCAAAAGCTTTTGGTCGCGTGGCTGTCAATAATAATAACAATCAGGAATTTCTTTTACACTGCGCTTTACATCTAAAAAAAAATGATCTCAAAGTGCTGACAGTGCATAAAAACATGAGAGCAGTGCGATGGCTGTGGCTGAGGAAGAGCATGTCCACACAACGGCTCCCGCAAAGGAAAACACATTTTGCTGCAGCAGTAAACATGAGTAAACACTCTGGTAGCGAGCACACACACACACACACACACACACACACACACACACCTCGAGGTGCAAAGACATCTGAGAATCTTGGAGGGGTGAAGACGGCTGCAGGTTTGCAAGGCTCAGAAGGATGATGCACTACAGCGGCAGGAGGAGAGGGAGGAGGTGGAGGAGGAGGAGGTGAAGGAGATGGGAGGGGGATGAGGAGGAAGGGGAGGTGTGGGAGAGGAGGAGGAGGGGAAGGTGGAGGGAGGAGGAGGAGTAAGGAGGAGGAGGAGGAGGAGGAGTCGTCGGAGTGGAGGAGGAGGGGGGTTAGAAGAAGAAGAGGAGGAGGAGGAGGAGGAGGAAGGAGGGAGGAGGTGGAGGAGCAGCAGGCGCTGCCGTGGCTCTTTTAATTTAAAACTTGTCTTCTGTTCGGGCTTGAAAGTCAGTATGAGCCTGGTGCTTTTTTCAACAGAAGCTTCCCGCATGTCGGCGTCTGGCGGGTGACGCGTCTTTCACTCCGAGTGCGAATGACTGGCGAAGCCTTTGTCGCTCTCTCCTTAAGATGCTGTGTGAAAAAAAAAAGTTTTTCTGCAAAAGGTCCCACACTGTGCAAAATTCACCGCGACTGAACTCTGCAAAAATGAAAAAGTCCTTCGTTTAGCTTCGTTGACCGGCTACTGTTTTCATCAAGGCTGTTCCCAAACGCACGCACTGGGAATGGATGGATGGATGGATGGATGGATGAGAGATTTTCATTTTTCGTCATGCAAAAATGTCTGTCGTATGGATCCTTTCAGATATATAAAAAAAAAAAAAAACACACAAAGAAAAATTTCAGAAAATTCCTTCAGACGGAACGAAATCGTGGCCCTGAGTGATGTCACAGGGGCCTCACAGATTCCCCTGGAGACAAGTGACAACACCAAACCTGGCCAGCTGGATGTGTGGAATAGAAAGCAGGAAGGCCAAACACGCTGCGTTGGCTGTTTGCTGCAGTTTGTTTCAGGACTGAAGTGACGTGAAAGCTGAACCAGCGACTCAATGCTGGACCTTCAACTGCAAATATCTGCAAAACAACTTTTTTTTTACCGCTTCTTTGTCAAAAAGAGAGGGTTGGCTGTTATCCATGCATACCTCAACTCACCTCACTCTACCTAACCTTAGCAGCCTCACCTCACTCTACCTCACCTTACCTTTGCTTCCAAAAACCCCTCTGCTTTATCTATCAATACCTACAGTATCGGTCGTGGCAGCAGAATTCTAATTCCCAGATTTTCCACGTTGTGAAGGAGGAGCGCTCCAGAAAGAGGAGGAGAACAGCGTCACTTCCTCCTGCCCTCATCCATCCACTTACCTTCTTTCCCTCCGTCGGAGCGGAGTGACGGCGAAGAGGTGTGTGTGTGTGTGTGTGTGTGTGTGTGTGTCTGTGGAGGGTGAGGCGACAGCTCTTCTGGGATTCTTTGCTACCAGGCTCATTATAAGCTCCCTATAGCCACTTCTCCTCCTCCTCCTGCTACTCCTTCTCCTCTTCCTCCTGCTCCTCTTCCTTTTCCACCTCTTCCTCTTCCTCCCCCTCCTTCTTCTCCTCTTGCTGCTCCTCCTCCTGCTCCTCCTTCTTCTTTTCCTCCTCCTCCTCCTCTTTCCCCTCCTCCCACTCCTTCTTATCCTCTGCCTCCTTGTCTTCCTCCTCTTTCTCTTCATCCTCCTCTTCTTCCTTTCCTTCCCCCTTCTCCTTCTCCAGCTCCTCCTCTTCTTCCTCCTTCTTCTCCTCCTCTTCCTCCTCCGCCACTGATGACCCAGAAACTTCATGTGGGTCACATCAAACACTCATCCCTCTGCTCCACCTTCTCTTCCGCCTTTCGTTCCCCTACACGCCAGCCACTCTTGACCTCCTATCGTTTTCCTTTTTGGAGGTGCATCTGTTTTCCTCCCTCCATACTTCCATCTCTCATTCTGTCTCTTTACTGTCTCGGACAAAGACAGACACATCCGTTCAAACACGTTCATCTCTCCATCGGGGCGCCGACAGAAGCCAGTCGGCTGCCTCTGCTGCCACCTTCTGCCCGGATGTGTCACTGCCACCTCGGGTCAGCTTCTAAATTAGAGAGGATGTGGAAACATCCACACAGAATGACTCGAGAGTTTCTATTTTTGCCCAAAATGAAGGGGAGACGGCGACGGGCTAAACGGTCAAACGGGAAATAAACATCAATTTCCATCACTTTTCTCCCTGGTTTCGCCTCCAGGCACTGAAATTGCTTCTGTTTGCCAACATCAGTGGCTCTGACACCACACCTTGCAAGAATAAAACTAAAAAATGGAAATTGATATTGATTTTTTTATTTAAAAAAAGAAAGAAAAAAAAGGTAGGCAGGCATTTTTAACCCGATTGCAGTTTTTAATTTCCCAAACGTGGTTTCCCAGCCAGGGTTCGGAGAATCTCATCTCCTTCTCAACATTTTCACGTCGCAGACAAAAGTGCAGCTCTGGCTCCTCCAGCTGTGTCTTGTTTATTTGGTTTGCTCATTTGTAGCAAATCTACTGGATCTATATTAATCTGCATTTACACCCTTTGCCGTTGTGCTCTTGTCATTGTTGTTGTTGTGTTTGCTGTCATTGGGACTAAATTGTGTCTTTTTGTTCCCGCCTTCCTGGTGGACTTTAAATGTCCCACCACACTCTCCGGCTGTATCGGGATCAGTAACTCCTCCCGTGCTGCCGACTGAGAAGGTCAGGAGGCTGGGAAAGTGCACCGAGGGACGACTCAAATCCCCCAGTATTAATTAAAAGCCCCGTGCCTGCCGACACCGCCGCTATTTTTAGGATTGGCATAAATGGCGATGGCACGTGTCTTTGTTTGAGCTGTTTAATTATAGCCGGTGTTTTCGTGTTCATACTTGGAGGGGGGCTGTTATTGTCAAGGTATGTGATTCAGTCTCTGTGGATGATTGGAGGGATAAACAAGAAGAAGAGTAGAGGTCAAGGAGAGGAAGAGGTGTTCATTCGGCCGTCGTTTGTGGCAGAAGACAACGTCCGCAACGTTCAATATAATGAGATGTTTCACTTTCAAACCATTCCCACCCATTCAACTTCAAACTTCACGCTCGTCTCACTTCATATTTAAAGTCCTTCCAATTCCCAGGAGGCTCTGTCATTTTTCTGGAAGTTATTTCACCGCCAGCTCAATTGTATGCCAAACAAAGAGCTACCTTCTTCGAGCACAAGTCAACGTAGTAATGCTAGTGACATAATGATAAAGCCGGACCAATCAGCAGAGAGGGTGGGGCTAGCGTGACGGCCGACAGTCGCAAAACACAATACAACTGCCTTAGTTGGCGAAAACAGCTGCAGGTATGGAATCGATGCAAATCCACAAACACAAGTCTAAACGCGGTACAAAAAGAGGATAGTGGTGCAAACGGGAAAAATAAAATGCACTGCAACACATAAAAACATACACTTAATCATCAAATGCTCTTCAAAACACAATGAATGCAAACCAAGAAAAGAACCGAGGACGGCTGACTAGAAGGTTTCTAGTAGAAACTGCCGTAAAATACACTCAAATAAAAGTCACATTAGCGTGCTAAGTCGTACTTTCCCGCTGTTGTTTGAAACACGTCAGTCAGCCGTCCTCGGCCTACCTGTGTTTCTCTGAATTGAACTGTTCTGGTAAGAGCGCCCCCTGCAGGTTCGGAGCTCTTCCGTTGCAGGGACTGCTTTATACAGCGATTTTTTCGTTCGCATGCGTTTTCTTGGTTTGAATCTGTTGTGTTGTACATCGCTTCTCTGTTTGCAGTGCATTTGATGATTCAGTAAATGTTTTTATGCCTTGCAGCGTTTTTTCCGTTTGCACCACGATCCTGTTTTTGTACCTCGTATAGATTTGTGTTTGTGTTTGTGAATTTGCATCGTTTCCACACCTGCAGCTGTGTTTCGCCAATAAGGCACAAGTATTGTGTTTGGCCCTTGTCGGCCACCGTAGGTGAGGATAGGGTTGGGCAAAAGCTAAGGGCAAAAGCAGAAAGCTACACGTCACTGAATAGCCACGTGTGTGGAAACAAACCTCAGAAATAAACATCCATTGTCTTCACAAACTACAAACACAGCAAGAGTGATTCGACTGAATGAAACAAAAGGTGTTTGAGGTGAAGGTGAAGTAAACAGGTGTATCTGAGAACTATCACATGGAAGGTGAAAAACATGTGCAGGTATTTATGCACGGGGTTATGAGGATAATTGGACTGCAATACCGTATGCAGTATTTGCCGACAATGTTGGTGGGAAAGGGAGAGAAGTGAAAGGGAAAAACCCCCCAAGCAAGAGACTAGAGAATATAAAATGTGTTATAATAGTTGCAACATAATTTAAGATGTTATTGTTCTATGGCAAAACAGAAAAGAGTGAGTGTACAGCAATGCAAATTATTACTACATAATTTCTTTCAGGTATCTGCTTGGAAACTGTACAGAACAACCACGGCTCTGACGGAAAAAACAACACTGAATAAAAACTGTATATCCGGCAGTCAGAGGATATAGAACAGGCATGGGCAAACTACGGCCCGGGGGGGATATGCAGCCTGTTAAGCTTTTTACTCCAACCTGCCGAACTCAAAGAAATTATATTAATAGTGAGTAAGTCATAAAATAGCTGCATTTCCTCATTCTTTTCAGTGCTTTGAGAGTCATTTCAATAACGAGCTAAACACTGTGAGGCTTCAAAGACAATGATTTTGTCGCAACTTTGCTTTGGTTCATTTTCAATGAACATTAAAGCAACATGTTTTCCACATATATTTTTCCTCCTATGAGGTGGCTCACCAAAACACTCCATCCATCTGCTGCTGCTCCGGCCCCGTCTGGCACATTTTAGATCCCATCATGGCCCCATCAGTCAAAAAGTTTGCCCTCTGCTGATAGAACCAAGGAAACATGGAGCTTTGGGGACAAAAGACCCTGGGATCTTAAGGCCGAGGGAACACAGGGCTATCCGTGTCTGTCACACTATTTATACACAAGCAGAGTGTCACTATGTGAGGTGAGTGAAACAACATCGAGACACGTTTGTCAAAGTGGCCCAGCGAAGAAACAGCCTGACAGTGATGCCGTGTTTGGGGCTGAATTAGCAGCGTGACTGTTTCACACAAAGCAGTCGTCCATCCAAGAGCCACGGCGGGAAGTCAGTCAACAACACACTGTCGCAGGAGCGTGCTAAAACCGAGAAAACTCCCCCTTCTCCAACCCACCTTGATAGTAAACGATAGAGTATCAGCGTGCATACGGCTCCCCGGGCGCTGACAACAGTCTCAACACCTTCCAGATTCCAGCAATAAGAAGGGCAATTTGTGGCCCGCCGCCTCCGCCGCTTGGTTTATCTAAACGATTGTTGGCCGCCGCGCTCGCACGCAGTTTCATTTCAGGAAGATTGGTTGCAACTGGCGACGAGTGTAAATTTACGGGTAAAATTTTGCCTCTGTTGATGAGCTGCGGGCTGGAAAAAGATGGCAAGGAAACAGCGGCGGGAAGCTTTAACGACCCTAGTCGATACCACAGGCTCTTGATTCCTAAATCTGTGTGACATTTCTGCAAAATTTCAGGAAAACTCCCTGAGGCAATTTGTCCAAACGCCACAACGCAGTGACGGAGGCACCGGCGCTCGCTGCCGAGTAGTTTACGTGCCTGCAAGAACAGTCTTTGCATTAAAATCCAGCAGGTGCGGACGAGGATGATATAACGATGTGACGGTGACCTGCGCAGTCAGCACTAACACACAGGGGGCGACAGAGTGCAAAACCCTTTATAAGCGCAATTTCTTTTTTTTAACTTTTTCAAGCACATTCGTGTTGAAAAGCACCATAACTACATATTTTTAAATGTGTCTTTTTGACAATTTCAATAAGAATGCTGAGAAAGGTGTTTCCACTTCATCTACATAAATAGATTAATCTAGCTAACTCAGGCATGGGCAAACTACGACCCGGGGGCCATATACGGCCTGTAAGCTTTTTAATCCAACCTAGTTAATAAACAGTCGTATTTCCTCCATGTTTTCAGTGTGTTCAGAGTCATTTCAATAAAGAGCTAAATACCGTGAGGCCTCAAAGACACTGATTTTGTTGCAAATTTGCTTTGGTTCATTTTCAATTGAAATTAAAGCAACATGTTTTCTACATATCCCATGATGTATTTTTTCCTCCTATGAGGTGGCTCACCAAAACACTCCATCCATCTGCTGCTGCTCCGCTACCCCCCTCTGTCACATTTTACAACCCACTGTGGCCCCACCAGTCATGTATTGTGTCACATGTTTGAGGAGGCTACATTTTAGATGAGGCGACATCGTATATTTGTGTAGGACAACAATTGAATACATGTCAAATGTATCACTTAAATAAATAAATAAATAAATAAATAAATAAATAAATAAAGCTAAATAGATTCATCTGAAATTGTTACGTAAACAGTGGACATATTTAGGTGTAACATGAGATAAAGAGGCTGAAATCTGACTGCCACAACTTATGTTTGAGTTAAAAATAGAAGAAAAAAATAATCTGATTTTGACCATGTCATTAAACATCTAGAAGTCATACATGTTTAGGCGGCAGGCCGGGTTGAAGTGTTTATATTGTAAGCACAGTCTCTTTGCTATGCCAAATATCTGGAGTCCTGGACGACGCCGAGACAGTCGGGCCACATTTAGCCGCAGACGGACAAACTCGTCGCTGAGTCGGCGGCTACTTGGGTGGTAAAATATGACCCTGTGGGTGGGAAGCGGCGGTGGGGAGGGAGGGAAGGAACACACACATGCATGCAGGACTCGTTGCTTTCTCCAAAGAGAAGAGAAGGTACGTTTCAGAGTGGACGACACAGGAACAGCGCAGAAAGTGCGAGCATTCAATTTTGTTTTGTGTTTTTTTTTGGGGGAGAGGACAGGAAGTGGCAGATGAAATACAAAAACAGGAGGTGTGGAAAAATGGAGGGCAAGAGGAGAAGGGTGGTGGTGGATGGGAGGGTGGGGGTGGGGGGGGGACGGAAGCAGCAGCCAACTCTCAAACTGGGCTATCTGACACCACGCACCAGGGCCAGCTGACCGCTATTTCCAGCGCGAGATGACCCACCAGCTGTGGCGTGTGTGAAGGGGGACGGAGGGGGGGAGTCTGGGGTGTGTGTGTGTGTGTGAGGGAGGGGGGGGGGGGGTAAAGTGCGCAGAGATTTTATTTGAATAAAAGCTTCACAAAGGCAGCTACGTACGCTGGCCAAGGACGGGATTTGTTTTTTTCTTTTACTAAGAGGAGAAACTTTTTTTTTTATTTGCTTTCGTCTCACCAGCAGTGCACGTTTTACGGCACGCAACACAACACAACACAAAACAGCACGGACACGTCACCCACGACGGCTTCAGCGACAATATAAGGCCAATTTGGACCCTCCGGGGAGGTGGTGGACTTCAGAGCGGTGTGAGTGACACGTGCATGGTGATGTAAGATGAGAGAAAATAGCCTCGAGCCTCAAATACAGCAGCCGGAGGAAGCAGCCTGCTGGTCTGCTGCTATGCAGAAGGTACCATAAAAACGTCCAGACATCTCCGTTTCCAATTTATCAGTGTGAAATATGGCATGACTCGGACTTTGTTGAAAGTCAGCAATCAAAGCAAAGATATTATTATTCCTCTTGCATTGTTTTCTTCTTTTTCTTGCAAATCCGTTTGGGGTTCAGAGGAATATTTGAAAAGTTGTTTTCTCATAGAAATCTGACATTCTTGTCAAACAATCTGACGCAAAACTCTCCAAAAAAGCAGAGTTAGGGTTAGACCAGAGCAATACAATACAAATGCAATACAAAAGTAAAGAAACATCCCATAATATCACTTGAAGAAATCCTTACTTCACCTCCATCACTTTTCTAACCTGAACCCGAAATTCAAACCAAGACAGAAATCAATACAGCTTGACAGCAAGTGTCTAGACACTGCAATGATGCATCGTGGGAAATGTAGGATCCATGACTCTCTTTTGGAAAAAAAATATATCACTTGATACATCAGGCGGAAAAACCTCCACTTGCTTCTCACAAAGCTGAATGCCATTTGATGGAACAAATGTCATAATGCTGTTTTCTGAAGGACTTTTCACACAATCAGCCCCGTTTCTGAAATGTTAATCTTGTTGCTCTGGAACTGCAGGCAGCTCTCAGCGTGTCTGCGAGTCAAGAGGAAGTATCAAGGTCACAGCAATCAGCTGTTGCCAGACTTGATACCATCCAGTAAAGTGTCGACAATCTCCCCCAGACGGGAGCCACAAGTCTTCCTGGGAAATGTAGTCGAGCTCGGCCAGCTGAACTGAGGCTGTATTTTCTCTGCCACTTCACGTCATTCATTACGCACAACAAAAACAAATAAAGCAATCACATGGTGCGGGACAACATGACATCATCATGTCTCGATTACATCCCGCAGCAGCGCGACAACACTTATCATCAGCACGAAGGGGGTCGAAAAAGTTTGTGCGCATCCTTAGCAGCCCAAGATAGAACAGAGAACCTTTTCATATGGACCCAAACAAGTTTTACTTCAACACTGAATATGGAACAAGCAAAGCTTCATACTATACAATAAACTTAGACCTAGTATTACACACATGCAAAATCCAATTTCAAATTTCAAAAAAACTCATCAAAATAAAAAAAGTAAATAAAAATAGAATTGCACTTCTTTTTTTTTTTTTGCAGCCTTCTCGATTAAATTTCAACAGTAGCCGTTTTCCACGGGCTGACAATACATTTAAACATAAAACAACAACATAAACATCATAACATCAATAAACCAATGAAGTCATAATAATATCCTTCATTGAACGTCCTGTCCTGATTGACACTCCAAAATACCAGCAGAGCATTCTGGGATGTGTAGTATTAGCGCTACATGTGCCGTATAATACCGCCGTCCAGCTCTTGTAGTGAGTTTGTATTTTGCCTCGCAGGCCAAATTACAAGTACACTGCGGGCCAAATTTGGCCCCGCGGGCCAGAGTTTTGACACCCGCGCCCTTACCGGATCGACACTTGATGATCTCGCCAAACTCGTCCTCCGCCGGCTCGTCGCAGTAGTCCTCGGGGCGCACACCTTCCGCCATCGGTCACAGGTAACCCGGATGTTAAAAATATATATTTATTTAAAAAAAAAAAATCCAAATTCCCAAAAAAGTGTTGGAAAGGTTTAACTTAAAAGTCCACCAGGGGGGGAGAGGAGAAGCAGACACGGAGCGCACATCCACCACTGACAGCTGAGGAGGAGGTGGAGGAGGAGGAGGAGCAGGAGGAGCGCCTGTCAGGGAGACGGAGCGGAGCAGGTGGAGCGACTTGGGGATCGAGGACGGAGGGGCGGGGAGGGGCGAGAGGGGTGAGTTGTGGGGAGGGGGGCTGGGTGTGGGAGCATTCCCGCCTCGAAATAGTCGGAGCCTCAGTGGAGAGGGTGGCTCCATGGCTCCAATGATAATAACAATAATAATAATAATAATAATAATAATAATAATAAATGTGGCATCTGATGAGGATTACCACAACACTACCAGTGATGAATGGTTGCATGCATGTGACGGGGGCAGCAGCCAATAGGAGAAGAGGAGGAGGGCTCACCCAGTGTGACCTCGATCCGTGCACCCACCCACCCACCTGCATGAGTTTTAGTCCAGGGGAGGGGGGCAAACTTTTTGACTGGTGAGGCCACAATGGGTTCTAAAATGTGACAGAGGGGGTAGCGGAGCAGCAGCAGATGGATGGAGTGTTTTGGTGAGCCACCTCATCGGAGAAAAGAATATATCATGGGATATGTAGAAAACATGTTGCTTTAATGTCAATTGAAAATGAACCAAAGCAAAGTTGCAACAAAATCAGTGTCTTTGAGGCCCCACTGTATTTAGCTCTTTATTGAAATGACTCTGCAAACACTGAAAATAATGAATGGAACATGGCTATTTTATTTCTGACTAACGGAACCAAAAATAAGTGGGGATTTTTTTTGTGAATTTTTTATTTCAGATCAAAAAAGAATTGCTGGATGTTGAGTGACTCAGCCCAGCCAATCAAATATTTGCCCCTGCCCCCCCTTCCTCCAATCAAAGGGAGTTGATGCGAGTAGAGCAACACTTGAGGATTGTTTCCATTCTCTCGTGCACCTCCACCCCACACTACACCCAAAAACCTTGAGAGGTCAGATGTGTCCCCAAAATCCTCTCAGCAGTGATGTGCAAAGTTAAAGGGACAGCACGGAAAATCAAAAAAATCACCATGTATGTATGTTTTCACTCTCAGCTCCCCATAAAAACGAGAGGAAAAACATGGATAGTGCAAACAAAACAAAATGTCACACAAAAACAAAATCACTGTCCTGAGGAAGAAATCAGCCCTTTGTGACCTCACCGACGCCTCAACCAGGTTCCAGAGTCATTTTCCTGTCTTTTTTAAACACTATTTCCAATGAAATAATTTAAAAAATAGGAAAACTTTTTTCTACAGGAGGCTGTAAACAGAGGGCTTAATGCGCTGTGTTTGTTCGACAGAGCCTCTGACTGAGAGCTCACGGCACAGCTGCAGACTCGCCCATATTAGATGAGGTGATAAAGTGAGCCGCCCACTCAGGATTTCCCGGCTCCTCTGAAGCAGGTTTTGATTTACACTAATGGCTCCATTACGCACCAGGCACTACAGGCATTGCACTGCGTGAGTTGGGGAGAAGCTATGATTAGACACTATGGCATGATGGATCACTGGGGGGAGCCGAGAGCCTGAAACAGAAGGAGAACAACATCCCAAATGCATGCTATGTGAGTGTGTGTGTGTGTGTGTGTGTGTGTGTGTGTGTGTGTGTGTAGGGGGTATCGGTTACCGACCTGCTTCCTCTTCTGGTCAAGTTGAAAGCGAGTGAAGTCATCCTCCTCAGTACTCTTGAGGTAACGCTTGAGTTTCTATCCCTCCCAAACTCAAACGTTTTGACTGGTGGGGCCGCAATGGGTTCTACATTTTGACAGAGGGACCGGAGCAGCAGCGGATGGATGGAGTGCTTGGTGACTCACCTCATAGTAGGAAAAAAATCTATCATGGGATATGCAGTAAACGTGCTTCAATGTCAATTCAAAATAAAACAAAGCAAAGTTGCAACAAAGTCAGTGTCTTTGAAGGCCCACAGTATTTAGCTCTTTATTGAAATGACTCTGAAAACACTGGAAAAGAAATTATGAAATACAGCTATTTTATGACTTATTTACTCTTAATATAATTTCTTCAATGGGCTGCATATGGCCCCCGGGCCGTAGTTTGCCCATGCCTGGTGGTGGTATCTGATGACTTGAAAAGTGTTTTCATCCGTATGTCCATCTTCTTCTTGTCTGGCTGTGGGAGGGTCATTGGCCACATGGAGAGACAAGCAACCACACACGCACGCACGCACACACGCACACACGCACACACACACAAACACAAAAATTGGAGAGATGGTGAAACTCAGTTTGTTTGTTTTAGAATTTAAAAGTTGGGGTTTGGGATCTCTGTCAAGAAAAAAGGACGACACAGTTCACGGCTCATTTCTTTTTTATTTTATGAAAATATAAGCACAAATAGTCTTAAAACGTTTCTCACGTTATCATTCTCTGTCATCCATCCATCCATCCTACTACCTCTCTTTCGATCCATCTATATATATCTACCATCATCCATTCATCTATTTCTCTCTATCCATCCATCCTTCAATCTGTTTCTCTATTGTCATCTCTCTGTCACTCACCCTTCAATCTGTTTTTCAACCATCTGTATTCTTCCATCCATCCATCCAGACTTTTATTCCTCTATATTTACTGTATCTACCATTCATCTATCTCGATCATTAATGAGGTTAATGTTGCTTGTAGCATATTGAAGTTATGTAGACACTGTGTTTGTAGGTTCCGTGAACTGTGTTAGTTTTTGTACGGTGTGCTATGTGTGTATGTACATTTGTATGTTTGTGTAATTGTTTTATGCGGAACTCAGGATTTGCACCCACAGCTGTGGACACTAATGGTAATCTATTTATCTATCTATCTATCTATCTATCTATCTATCTATCTATCTATCTATCTATCTATCTATCTATCTATCTATCTATCCTTACCCACGTCAGAAATTCTCAGCTCAGCCGCGCAAACTCTGCCCACCAGGGGGCAGTATGATCACGGCTAAGAGGCTGTCAATGTAAAACGAGGCAAGCTAATCTTGGAAAGACCGTCGTCGATTCCACATGGGACAGGACGGGTCCGGGGTGCTGGGGTGGGGGGCTGGTCGAGTCCGGTCCAGGTCCAGGGTGGTGCTGGTGCTGATGGTGGTGGCAGCGCCAACTCCCATTGTGCACCATGTGACTTCAGGCAGATGCTCTGGTCTACTAATCCCCCCTCCGCTCTCTCTCTCTCTCTGAGGTCTTTTTCCTTCCCTCTCCCCTGGCAGCAGTCTGGGTGGTGGAGATATCGACTGACCGCAGGAGGCCCCATTGTGCTGTAGCTCCCCAGCCAGTAGCCGCTGGAGCTCCAGTTTCCCCTCTGACTGACTGAGCCATGCTGGCACTCTGTGTTTTTAACCATCTGACGCTACTTCCCCTGTGATTTATGAATCAATCAGCAGTGGTGTAGTTTGGTTTAGGTGTGGGCAAAGTACGGCCCGGGGGCCATATGCAGCCCGTTGAGCCTTTTAATCGGGACTGCCAAACTTGAAGAAATGATATTAATAGTCAGTCAGTCATAAAACAGCTGTATTTCATGAATTTTATTTCAATAAAGAGTTAAATACCGTAGTTTTGTTCATTTTCAATTGACATTAAAGGAACATGTTTTCTACTATCCCATGTCCATCCATTACATATCCCATGATATATTATTTCCTCCTATGAGGTGGCTCACCAAAACACATCTGCTACTGCTCTGGCCCTTCTGTCACATTTTAGAACCCATTGTTGCCCACCAGTCAAAATGTTTTCCCACCCCTGCTCTGATACTCTGAAGAAAAAATGAATAAATAATGAACACACTTATATATCTAGGAAAAATAATAAAGTTTGTGAAAGTGCAAAAAGTGGTGCAAACACAAATCAATTCTCTATAACAACACTAAACCTGACAGTCAAACAGATCAGAACATAAAACATCCTTTTATTCACATTCTTAAACGGGAAAGTGAACGTTGTGTGAAAAAAAACATACTAATACGTATCTATGCACATTTTGTAGCGGTTGTACGGTAATTCTGGACATTTTCTTGTGGTTATACAGCGTATTACGTAGACTACATCACTGAAATCCAGCAAATGGGCAACTTTTTTTTTAGAATCTTATTATCAAGTGACAGGGACAATATTTTATTATGACAATGTCATTACTTATCATTTTCACAGCTACAGTTTTCTCCAGAGTGAAGGCCGCGGAGCCTTCTCAAGAGTTTTGACCCTGTCGCTGTTATGAATTCAGCAAAGCCGCCTCGGAAAACAAGCGGCCCTCTGTCGCTCTTGTCAAGCGCACCTTTATTTTGTTTACCTCTTTCACCGACAGCGACCCCCGTCACACTCCAGCGCCGCCGCTGTTTGTTTGGGTAACGTCCGTGTCGGATTCATCCATCATCTGCACAGTATTCACTGGCACAAAGGGTCTTGTACCTACTTCAGCAGTCCACTCTTTTTTTTTATAGCGGGGGCCGTGTTTATGAAATTGTAACCTTGGTTCTGTGGAAACAGAGTCGCGCAGAAGCAAATGTAGTTTAGTGGTACGGCGTGTTTGTGAAGAGGAGGCTAATCGTGCCATATAAATGTGAATTAATATTCAGAATTTCTTTTGAAAGAAGAGTCCTTCAACTACTACAGAGTGAACAGATTGCTGACCAAACCATTTGGTGCCCATAGGAAGGGTTTTGGAAAGGGAGAGGTCACAACGTTTAACTTGAGTCTGCTGAAGCCATTGACTGTACAGAAAGCTATATACCTATAGATACCCGTTTGAAAAAGATATAGAAAATACCCGTTTTGAAGCCGAGAGGTTGGTTTCTTGGCCAGTTTAGGTTTTTCGGTTTTAAACTGGAAGAATCAATTTTGGATATGTGGAAGGTACCAGTGGTGAGCAATAATTTGTGTGCCGCAACACCTGCACACCCACTGGTAAGCCGACTGCACTTGGCTAGGAGACTGTAGCCACGGCCACAACCATTGTGGCCATTTTTCTGGCTACTTTTGACAGCCAATCATTGGGAGTCTTTTTGCAAGCATTTTTGGCGGTCAAACGGAAAAATGCAAGTCTCTGGCACTTATGTGTCTGGCCCCAAATCTTTATACACAGTCGATGGTCCGAGCGCAAGCGATTCAGATTGGAGCTTTTGAAGACGGATGTTTGAGACGTAACATTTGAAATGGCAGCGATCCAGCTGCCTTTTCAAGGTCACTCGCTGATCACACCTCACACTGACACTCTCCAAATGTTTACGAGAAAATCAAAACTCTAAAAATTCTCTCAATCCTCAAGGATTATCTTTGAAAGATCCCTTCCACGGTAGTACAGTTTATTTCGCTGTAGCCACAAGCGGCGGCTGTCAAACGAAAGCTCGGCTCCTCTTTTGAACCTCGAGGCTGCTGTCTCGCCCGCAGAAAACTACAAAAAGCTAAAACTGACGGGGGGAGGGAGGAGGATGAATATTGAGATCATCTTATTATGTTTAGCTCGCTGGTGGCAGTTGGCTGTTTTTGGTCAAGCTCACTCTGACTCCCCCGTTTTCCCTTCTGCCGATAATTGGCACGGAAGCTCCTAATTGGCAGCAGGAGTGTCGGCTAGGAGCCAGCCTCCAGAGCAAACGTGTCAGAAAACTGGCAATAATCTCCAATGTGTTCATTCAGATAATAAGGGGAGAGAGGGGGGGGGGGATTCGGACCGAACAAGATCGGCTTTTGACGGAGGAGCGGGCTGCTTTTACCTTGTTAACCAAGAGATGTTAAATCAAAACTTGACACTTTTGTGTCAAAACTTTTCCAGGCCATCAAGTTGGGAGATATTTTGACTCTTGATTCGCATTTCCGTCAGCTTGACGGATGTTTATTTGCACTCGGCGCTGTTTACTACATTAGGGTGGGGTGGGGGGCAAACAAACTTAGGGATACAATGTCTCGACAACCGAACACAGATTGTTTGACAAAGGCGGGCGGGAGGCAGTCAACAAAATGAGACAGCAAAGACAAGTGGCTCGGTTCAGTGCTTTAATGTGCCAGCGTACAAAGAAATAGATGCTGTGTACTGACATCTCTACAATGGCATGGAAAAACATGCCAACACACACACACGCACGCACTCACTCTTGGTCCTTGTCACGCGCACTCATTCACTCACACACACACATTCTCACACACACACGCAACGTCCTAAATCCCTATGCACATCATTAGACAGTGTTTCTCTCCAGTCTGCTGGGAGTTGATGCATAAAACAGAGCCGTCTCTTGTTTGTGAGCGTCTACATTTTCATCAGAGGAATTAAGAACCAAAAAAATCAATGCTAATGACGACGAGTCAGACCTGGGTGAGAACGTACCAGGAAATCTGGCCATTTGATTGGCAGACACCAGCGCAACGCATTAGTGGTTGTTTTTTTTTTGTTTGTTGTTGTGGCCAAAACTCGTGTGCTTAGAAATTACAATTTTACACCGTCTTCATTATTCCGCAGCCAGACTGCAGCGCCTCATTAAAGAGGAGGGAAAGATAAACAAATCAAAGCAATGTGGGTCACTTTTTGAATCCGGCCGCAAAAAATAAAAAAAAACATATTTGCATTGACGTTCGGAGATCGCAAGTTCTCGTAATCGCTGCTAAGGCGAGCGTGACGCCGCTACGAAAGGGCGCGCTTGTTTGTTTGCAGCGTTGCAAATTGGTAAAAGATGCAGCGGCGTCACTTTGGATCTTTGATAAGCAGCGGCGGCGGAACTGGGAAACCAACTAGGGGGTGAAAGAAACAACAAAACAAAACCAACAAAACAAAGCAGGGAGTCTTTGATCTGAGATTGCAGAACTAAGCAGAACAACATTGCTGAACTGTAAAATCAACAGCACGTTGAGCGCGGCGCGAAGCTGCCGCGCAGGGTGGAACTCTTTTAGAGTGGGAAAAAAACATTTAGACCCAGACTTGAGTGTCTAGACCAGGCATGGGCACTACAGCCTGGGGGCCATATGCAGCACATCAAGGTTTTTAATCCGCCGAACTATGAAGAAATTCTATTAATAGTAAGTAAGAAATAAGAATAGCTATATTTCATCAGTTTTTTCAGTGTTTTAAGAGTCATTTCAATAAAGAGCTAAATACAGTGGGGCCTCAAAGACACTGATTTTGTTGCAACTTTGCTTTGGTTCATTTTCAATTGACATTAAAGCAACATGTTTTCTACATATCCCGTGATATATTTCTTCTTCCTATGAGGTGGCTCACCAAAACACTCCATCCATCTGCTGCTGCTCCAGCCCCTCTGTCACATTTTAGAACCCATAGTGGCACCACGAGAGTTAAAACGTTTGCCCACCCCTGCTCTACTCCATCCCCAATTGAAACATTAATTCAAAAATGAATTCCTGTGTATTCTAGCCCAGGTCTGTTACAGTATTAGTATCAAATGTTTTTTTTTATTTCAATACCAGCAAAGCACAGACAAGTTTCTAGGTAGGAAAAAATGAAAACAAAAATAAAACACTCTCACAAAGTCATGATCGTACATGGAAACACAGTAGCCGGCCGTGTTGAGTACCGATACTACCGGCGGTGATGATCTCCGTCACGGACACTTCCACTTTTTCATTTTCATGGCTGGAGTCGCGGCACGGCCTCTCAGGTGACGCCGAGCGTGGCGGCAACCAACCCGTGACCCGTCAGGCAACCCGGCAGGGCTGAGCGCTGATTCACTGGAGGTCCTCCAACTGAGCACAGTGGAGCTTTGACATCCGTGATAAGAATACTGGTAGAGGGAGGGGACACGAGGGGGAGGGTGTGTGTGTGTGTGTGGGGGGATAGTGAGGGGGTCACATGGCGAAAAAGCACTCGCTGACCCATGAAGCTGGTGTGACTAATGCAGTAATGGCGCTCTAGCCGAGAGTGCCATTTACGTTTTCGCTCACTTAGACAAGATGATGGGGACGCTGCGACATCTAGTCAGTGCAGGGAAAAATATATATATATATATATATGTACATATATATAAGCGTTTAATTTTAGGACCCTATTTTTTTCTCATTCTCAGAAGACATTCATAAAACATCCGTTGCATGAGTACTTACAGGAATATACGCAGTGAATTTACAGCATGAGGTTCCTGTCAGCCCCCTGAAGAGGCTCAAGTGAAACTGAGGTGGCTTTGGCCTCACTACGAGGATTTATTTTCGAAACTTGGGACAAAGAGCAATGACTCAGAGAAGAGGCAATGAAAAATATTGAGGGATAAAAACAAAAAGGGACATTAAAAGGTTGGGGGTTTTTTAGCAGCTACTGAGCAAACAAATAACTTTTCAATGCTTAGCTGTTAAAAATTAACATTCACGTGGAGTTGATGTGTTTATTTGACGGAGGCAAAATCAATACATACTTTCTTTTTGAGAACCATTTATTTTGGGGGTGGCTAATGGCAAAATGTTCACCCCATTTAGGTTTGAAACATGACACAATGCCAGTTGCAGACATACGGCATGATCTGAGCTTCTTGTTCCCTCCAGACAAAAACGTAAAAAAACACGGAAGGATAAACTACTTTGGTCAAAACAGGTTCAAAAGAACACAACAAACGACATCATGTCAATTGTATATCACGTAACACGCATATAAGTGTTAGCATTGCTGTTTTGGACCAAGCTGAACTGGCTTGACAACACGCTTGGCTAGCTAAGTTAACAAACAAGCTCTTCGTACACAGAGCAGTAACCTTTCCGATAACAACGGATAATAATAAATGGTGAAGTCCTTCAGAGCAAAAAAAAAAAAAAAAAGATAAGCGTAATGTGTTTGAAGGTTTGAAGGTTATTTTGTAATTTCAATCTAAAATCAAACCCCTTGATTTCCACTTGCTGGCTAACTTGTCTATTCCAAGCGCAGTAAGTGAAGTAAATATTTAGCCGACTTCTTGAATCTGTTGGTGAAGTCATCCAAATCACCACTCTTGTCTTTGTATCACATCCCGGCTGTGAAAAACCTGAACGAGTCGCTTCCTGAAACACAGAAAAAGAAAGTGGCGGCCTGGAAAAAAAAACCCAGCGGCTAAAAACCAAGCGACTTGGACGCTTCATGATTGTGTGGAGCCTGCACAGTTCCACATTTATTAAGGGCGACTGGGGAGTCAGCCTGGATCCTATTTTTGGGGCGCCGCCTTGACAGCTCGGCGGTAAATATGCGACACTGGAGAGTCGAAGATGAGACGAGACGAGACGCCGCGCGCATCTCAAAGACGTCAGCCGGAGAATTTCTATTTTACATTTCGATTCCCGGCGCACCTTTCAAATTAGAGTGTGTTTTGACGGTGGGAGAGGGAATTGAGGTCGCAAGGTTAGGCAGATGATATGGCACAATCGCACTGCAGCCGAGAGAGAGAAAAGGTAACAGGTGGAATTTAAAAACAGGGTCTGACGGTGCGTTTCAATATTTTCTTCTCACCTGGACCCTGAAAATTGCAATTTATACGTGTGAGAATGGTTAGAACCAATTTCCGAGGGAGGGAAGAGATGAGTGCTGCCTGAAAAGTCAAAGATTTGTTGTGCCCCAAGGTGGCGATGCTTGAATACAACAGGCCAACTGATGTCTTGTAGCATAGTGCGTTCTAGACCTTCACGATGACATCCACGAGTTCCAAGGTTGCTTTCTAAAAAAAATAAATAAATAAAATCCCTGTGAGTTTGTTAACAAAAAACAAACAAACAAACCAAAAAAATAAACAAAAAACTGAAATGTGTTGCTGCAATGAAGATGCTATTAACATCCACTGGAGTCGTCCTTGTGTTGGTTTTTCACTAAGATGCTTCAATACGTGTGTCCAAGCAAGAATAGTTTACAGATCCAATAGCTGTCTGACGTGTAGCTTGCTGGCAAAACGCCAAAGAAACGAGCCGTCAGCACTGCCGTGATGCCTAAGTGTAAACCCATTAACAATTTAAAAACAACAACAAAAACCAAAACGAAAAAACCTGACCATCTCAACATTATGTCAGCCCATGAATCCAGGTCACGACTCGAAAGACGTTCAATTGAGCCGTTTGTTCATTGCTAATCCTTTATGCATAGAAAATTGCCTTCTTCTTCTTCTTCTTCTTTTTTTTTTTTTTTACAAGCCCCCTACGATAAAACTCGATGCTTGCGATTGGACAGCATCTTTTTACTCTCTTTCACCTCCTCCGGAGCGTGTGTGAGACGTTTTCTTTTTTACGCCTCGTGCACTCAGCCGGCCGGCGCTGAAACGTGAACATGTCCTCCGAGGGAAGGTCTCTCACTCAGCCTCACGCTGCGTCAGAATGGAGGCGATGACGGATTGTCCGAAGGGAAATGTTTGGAGGGGAGGTCGGAACATTTTTTTTATGTTTCATTTTTTTTAACGTGAGACCCTCGGGATGGGGTGGGTGAAGTGGGGGGCGTGGAGGGGTGGGGGGAGGGGCGTGAGCAAAGTCCAGCACTGCGCCTTCGAGCGTGGCTAATCGATGGCGATGGCTGGAAGCGCACGCGCGGGGAGGGTTGCCGCGGTAACGGACCAGGAGGAGGTCGATGACGGAACATTGAGTGAATCTTGTTTTACTTTCAGCCCGTTCTGACTTTAACAGGGGAATCTTTCCGGCTTGCAGTGGGGGGTGGCGCTGACAGTGTTAGCTTGTTAGCCCATGATGCAAACAGGTGTGTGCGTGCGTGCATTAGTGATGTAGTCAAGACCGCGCCAGCCGAGACCAAGACATTATCAAGGTCGAGACAAGACCGGGGCATTTAGAGGTCGAGACCAAGACAACAGCAGGACTGTATATATCAAAGAAAAATTTGAAAAACAAAAGAGAACAAATTACCAGCATCTTTTTTAAAATTCAAGTTGGCTTCAACATAAACGGAACAGCAATAATTATTTTAAGCAAGGTGTCTTACAATAGTATTTCTTGAACATTTCGCTGCTTTACCAGCTAGTATGAACAATTTTCCCCAAAAATGAACCCACCTTTGCTTCATAATATTAAAAAATAAATGAACTAGGATCAATTAAACTGAAAATTACAGCATGTCGAGCACGAACAAAAGGCATGAAAGCCTTACATTTCTGAGCTCGACACTAAAAGTACAGTCATCGCACTCATGGTGGTGGTAAAAGAGCTCAAAGTTCTGCATGGTTTAAGTGATGACGTTTTTAAACAAAAGATTTATTCTCTGTTATTATCAGTCATTGTAGTGTTGGCTGAGTCTCGACCAGTCTTGGTCAAAAATCCTGAGTCCGCCCAGTCCGAGACCGAGACAAGACCCATTAAAAATACCTCAGAGTCTAAGAGGAAACCGAGACTCTTAAAAAGTGGTCTCAAGACCAGCCACTTTTTAGGAGTCTTCTTCCAGTTCATGATGTCAATGCTGTCGCTTTTTCTCTTGTACACGTACTGACCCATCAGGAGGTCCAAGTTAGTGCCTCCCAAATGGGTTCCTGCTGCCAGGAACTTCAGCGCATCCTCCTCCTTCATTTGAAGGACATCTCGACCTCTGGACGTCGGAACCCTGCATTCCCTGCATTTCGAGTGAGTTGGGAGAGCACGAAACAGACGCTGTATGGAAGCGTATGACCACGCGGTGAAAAGAGCCGACAGAGTACTACAACGTTGGCGTACGCAAATCGTGTGTCCTAGTCAACAGTCCACTTCTCTCAGTAGCTTCTGGATCAAAGGGGGAAAAAAAACGGTGGCAAATCGTCAGATGAGAACAAACGCGGTCTGACCTCCCTGAAGCTCCTCTCATTCCTAGAAACTAAAGCCTTGATGCCCCCCCCACCGGCTCCGATTCCGGCGCTTAAACATCTTGACTGAGGCACAAAAGAAACCCACGCCCCCAGCCCTCCCCGCCTCCCCCGACGCTCCCACAGGAATGGGAAAAGAGGGAAACTCGCCGCGCAGTTCCGAGCTCAACTCAGCTGTAAATTATTCCTCGGCAGTTCTTGGGAGATAAGCTGTTAAAGTGAAATGAGCCCCCCCCCCTAACCCCCCCTTCCCCACCACACCGCTCCCCAAACCCTCCCTCCCGACCCCTGTGGGGCGGTGTACTGGGGGGGGGTCCAGGCGCTAATAATACTCCTCGTAGTTCTTGGGGTTGAGGCAGTAGAGGATGCCGCCGCCGAAGGAGAAGATGGTGCCGCCCCAGGCCAGGCCGTAGCCCCAGTTGAACTCGTGGTAGATCCTCAGGTTGATGGTCTCGATGAACTTGATGGGGTAGAGCACCAGGCTGCAGGCCTGCAGGACCACTGGGGTGGGGGTGGTGGGTGGGAGGAGCAATTCGCACAGTCAGTCGGTCAGCGAAAGTCAGAGAAAAAACAACCAACAGGCGGCGAATCAAACAGGAAATCATTTCGTTTCGCCTCCAAACTCGAAGGGGGTTGAAAGAGAAACAAACGTTATTAGTTTGCGGCCCGTCGTTAGCTTTCAGATATTGGAATTTTCGATTTGAGATTCTGCTCCACAAACATTTGGAGGAAGAGACGAGCGTTTGGCTCGCGCGAAGCGTCTCACGCTGCTGCTGATGTGTATTTATGGATATTAATGAGCGCTTGCAAAGGCTTGTGGGGGTTCTGAGATGGCCGTCTCGGCGAGGAGCCCCCCGCCATGAAACCGTCCGCCACTCATTGAAATTCTGCATCTGTTTGTTTTCTCGTCGTGACGGTTTTTGCCGGAACAACGTGACAAACGGCAATGAATTGCAGTGAGATGGAGACGGCCTCAGTGTTCTATTGCGATGGTGTTTTTCACAGAGCTGATTGAAATTCTAGTCAAAGTTGATTTCTAATCAGGAACTTCTTTTAACCACAGAAATCAGCATGGGATGAAATTTGAATTTGCTGATTTAATAAAGCAGCTGTGAAAAGCACAGGGTGGCTACGACTGCAAGATTTTGTTAAGACAGGACTCTATATCTGACATATTGTGAAAGAAAAAAAAGTCACAGTGAAGGGAAGAAAGATGACGACTAAGTTGTTACAAAAAATTTAAAGAAATGTCTTTAATAAATTCATTTTACAATTCCGTGACTTGTATCAGTTGGCCCAATAATATGTGACAAGGATCACTAGTTCACGAGCTGTTCATCCTGAAGCAAGTCGGTCGCGAAAACGTTCAATAAAAATGAAAATATTCAAGTAGAAATTTCACTTTAATAGTACTTTCAATTATGTAATTATTAATGACTAGCTGACTGTATTTTGATTTGTATTATAATGCCATCATGTATTCAAAAAGGCAAAAATCTTTGCACATCTATTTCCTTGCCAGGTGCGTCGGAGGGTGACAATTAAGTCCAAAAATGAAATAAAAAAAGAGTTGGCCAACTTGCAGAATGTATTGTGAGACGTCGCACTAGACTTTTTCAGTACTAGACCTTTTTCAAGCAAAAAAGTCTCGTACCGAGACTTCGCAATAAAATTCTGCAAGTTGGCCATGTGGGCGGGAACTCTTTGTTGCTATCATATATATAATGACATAAAAGAATGACAGAAAGTGTTAGAGTTTAAAGAAAATAAAAATAATATTCTGTACCAGACAGCTCTGTGTTTGAGCGGAACACATTGGTATTTTGATTATGTGCCCAAACTAGCGTTAAAGCGGTTAAGGTTGCAGCCACAGCTTGTTACACCAACACTTCAACAGCGATCGCAGGGCATTGAAGGGCAGAATGAAGTAGACGTTTAAAAATATCAATGTTGCAGTACACTTCCATGAAAACCGATGTTGTGAAGTCAACGTGGCCGACAGATATTAATATTCACAACCCAAACGACGACGCATTACACAGCGGAGTGCGAGGGGGGGATCAATGTTGCGTTCATATATTAATGAACCAATCAAAAATTAATACAGAACACATTTCCTTCTGATGTGAAATGAGTTTGCTGTAGACGGGTTTGGGGGGATTCGGTGGTGCGAGCAAACTAGCAGAAATTGGCTGCTAGTGGATGGAGAATGCCTGCTGGACACGTAGCAGAGTTTAGCTAAAAGCATGTCCCATATAATCGTCCCATCGAGATCTCTACTTTGAACGGCATAGTAGCCCTTTGTTTGTGGCCTGCTTGTTTCAAGGTTAAGTGTGTAATATTTGGAGATTTTGAAGAAGAAACAGCGACATCACGTGGTTACGTTTTTGATTGCAGCGTCTTTCACGCTCCCTCCCCCTCCTGAACTTGCCTGTGAGCGACGGTGGCCTGCAAACGCAAGCCTAGATACTTTGTTCACCTTCTTCTTCGTTGGTTTATTTGAGGATGTGAACGTTCGCCCTAAATACGAAACGCGCTGTCAGGCAGCTGGATTGTCCACTAAGGCTTCCTTAGAAATATGGCGGGGCAGGGCGGTTGCCAAGTGGGACCTATGTATATTTTATTATATAAATTTATATATCAGAACTGAACTTACTTAATTTTACTGCGATTATACATCGCTATTAATGAATTTATGGGCAGCACATTAACCTTTTACCGACATAAAAATCATAAATCAAGCCAAATATTACACACTGGACTGGTTCCTTTGGTTCTGATGCTTTGTAGGGATCTTCCATGCGATTGGAAGGGGACAAAAAACCAGCTGTGCATCTGAGGGCTGGGGCAAAGACCTGTGTCGGTGACTTGTCGCTAACCCAGAAGAGGTATCTGTACCCTTTGTGATATCACAAAGAGACGGTGAAACATTTGGCCTGCTTTTCCCAGTCTAATGGAAAGATACTGACGCTGACCCAGACTGAACTTCTCAGCTCGGCGTGACCTGTTGGGACCTGTTGACGCTGGTGCTGAGGAAAAGCCTCCCCTCCATCGTCACGGCAGGCAAAATATAGGATTCCTTTGAAAGAGGCGCTTACGTGCAAATCCCACCATAACAAGAGCGGTTTAATCCAAATCAGCAGCAGCCCCCCTTTTTATTGCATTTTTTATTTCTCGTGCATGCTTTGAGCGTCGGGAAGCGAGAAAAACAGCTTCTTCCAAATCTCACAGAGTTGAGAGCAGTTCTCTCATCGGCGTAGCAACGCGCTTTGCACCGGTATGATTTCCTTTTTGTTGTTGTTGCTGCTGTCACTTGCACAGCCCCCAGTTTCCATCTCAATTCGATTGGTTTGATTGGTCTTCTCAGTGTGGTTGCGCCGCCGGGTGGGCAAAGACGAAAAAGTGAGTGTTCATAGGTACAGCATGCAAAATTCTGCCATCTAGTGGTCAGATTTTAGATTGCAGTGCTAATTGGCTCACCCACCCTCTCCCTAAGGGCAGAAAAACCAAATTACTTTTATCGTACTGCGATTATACACTTTCATTGATATATTTATGGCCAGTATATAAAGCTTTTACCAATATAAAAATCATAAATTGGTCCAAATATTGCACACTGGACTGTCAAATATATATGAGGGAAATGTAAAGCAGGTGTGTGTACGTTTGTGTGTGTGTGTGTGTGTGTGTGTGTGTGTGTGTGCACCTACGGGATGGGTGAGTAATCATTTATCAGTTATCATTTAAATGCACATCAGCTTTCAGTGTGATCACCTTCGCAACCTCCCGGCTACCTCTAATGAGCTTATTAGGTGAGTCTCTCTACGAGAGTGACTTTGTTGCGAGCGCATAATGAGTGCATGTATAGGCTGTCCATTGACAGCATATATATGTGTGTGTGTGCGTGCGCTGACCTGCTGCGAAGAGCATGACGGCGACGGGCGCGTAGAAGCGCCGCCTGGTGCCGATGCAGACGGCCACCAGGGCGACCAGGAAGGACGTCAGCACCAGGGCCCCGCCCCCTAGCAACAGGGCCAGCGTAGCAACCTGCCAGTCTGCCATCGTGGGAGAGAGATAAAATAGTTTCAGAAGAAGAAGAGGGGAGAGGATTTTGGGGGGGGGGTGAAAGAAAAAAAAGGAAAAAATGCAAAAAAAGAGGACGTGTGAACCGCGACTTGTGATAGCGTAACGTTTCGTAGCGCATTTTCAATTTGTTACATCAGATAGCTGGGCGGGGTGTGTGTGTGTGTGTGTGTGTGTGTGTGTGTGTGTGTGTGTGTGTGTGTGTGTGTGTGTGTGCGTCATAAACAAGGGGCAGACGGAGAAGAAAATGATGGGGAGTGACCTAAAAAGGAAGACCTGGAGCAGCGACGAGGATCTGAGAGGAGGAGGCAAAGAACCGTAAAGACAGCAAAGAAGAACAAGTTCAAAGTATCAACATTCCAGCAGTTTGCTGATCTTTGTCTTTTCATCCCAGACTCCAGTGGAGCAGTCTTGCACGATTATTCCCCCCCAAAAAAATCAAAGAAAAATTGAGAAATACTCACAAAAAAAGCGCTTTCGGCCTTTTGTGACATCACAATGGGATATCGGATGAGGTGGGGTGTGCTAAGTGGAGGTTTTTGGCGAATATCTGGGGGTGTAGTGCCTCAAGGACTGTGAGAGGGTGCCGAAAGGCACTTGGGGCCTTAGAGTTTTTTGGGGGGAGCACTTAGAGAGCCTCGGCTAAAAAGCTCCGCTGGCACGTCACCAAAACACGCAGTCCATAAAGAGGAGCGTGACGCACCAGGACCGTGTCCCACATATCAGCACGTCCTCAGAGGGCGGGGGAGCCGGGGGGGGGAATGGGAGAAGATTGGTGAAGGGGGGGTGAAGTGCTTTTTGAGGGCAAACTAAAAACTGGTCGTGAAGGCAGTGAAACAAAAATTGATAAAGTCTGTAGTTTGCTTGATTTCACTTTGACAGTCTTGGACCGTGTTGGACTAGAACCCATTGTGGCCACACCAGTCAAAGAGTTTGCCCGCCCCTGTCTTACGTCAACAATTTTGGCTGGTGTCACTGATACGTTTAAAAGGCCTAAGAAGCCAAGAAGAGCTACAAGATTCCCACTGTTTTTAGCTTGTAGCTTTGTTTTCAGGCGCTGGCGACGCCTCCATCTGTTTCAACTAGTTTGACACGCAGTAAATAAATAACCTGACCGAAGGCCCCCTGAATGTGAAAGATGGAAGCTTCTGGTGGGGTTCAAGTGTTTTCTCCGAGCTCGGCCAAATTACTCTGTGACCTTGACTGCAATCGCACGCGATGCTACGAGGCCCCACTAAGCCTCTCTCTCCTACGGCACTAAAGCAGAGTGTCGCGCGACAAATGGAATAAAACCCAATTACACTCCGCGGCCGGCAAACAGCGGCTCTCAAGGAGGCGAGTTTCCACGTCGGCGGGGATGGAGTTGTCAATACGGAACGCGAGGCAGACGCCCTTCAATTTTCCCACGGTGTTCGAGAATGCGATAGCGCCAGCGCGGTTAAAGTGGGAAGGCGCTAGCGGAGTGGGGGGGTGAAAGATGAGATGCGGTGGTGGGTGGCGGGAAGCAGGGGGAGGAGCGGGATGGGAAGGCAGGCAGGAGAAGCAGCAGGGAGGGTGGAGGGGAAGAAGAGAGAGTAAAAAAATAGATCCACCTCTGCTCTGGTTCAGGAAGGTTTCCTGGACGTACACCATCAGTCAAATGTTTGGACGCACCCTATGGATTTAATGTCTTTTCTTTCATTCTCATGACGATTGACATTGCAGTTTCTCACTGAAGGCATCTAAACTAAGTGCAGTATGAAAAACTTTTGACAGGTAGTGTTCATCTGTCCACATGAATCCAAAATGTTCCAAATCACAACACAACAGCAACACAACGGTTGGGTCATGTCATTCTTTTCAATGTAAAAACCTCAGCGGGTGCGGATTTGCGCACGTGCTGCATGCTACTTCAAAAGTGCAGCGGATTGCTTCGAAAATATTTTTCCTTAGCCAAGAAGCCAAGAGGCAACTGCAAGGTTTTGCTAGCGATGTTTGCTGGAGTTGGTTTCTCCATATCCCATGGTACATTTTCTCCTCATATAAGGTGGGTCACCAAAACGCTCCATCCATCTGCTCCCGCTCCGACCCAGCCTCGGTCAAATTTTAGAATCCATTGTGGCCCCACCAGCCAAAAAGTTTGCCCATCTCTGAGCCGACAAGAAAACCACAGAAAAACACTTTAGTGAGACACCTTCAATGCGATAAGCGATGTTAAGTTGAGTGCATATTTGCTTGCGTTAAGCCGGGGATGTTTCAAGGCCTGAAAAACACTGACGCCATCTGCATTTTGTTTGATTTCGCAATCCTCCCCACTGCTGCCACCGTCCTGGAAACCAAAAGGAAAATGTGGATGTTTGATTTACGGCACCGCAGGGGCCCCCGAGGCTGGCCGGGTGGGATTGTGGCATCATTCTCCTCACACGCTCCCCTCGGGCAACCAGTCGGACAATCGGGTTGGCGGGTTAAAAAGCGACGAGTTGGCGAGTTTATGCATTTATTCCCCCGCCGCCTCACTGGAACAGTAACAAAATGAGTTGATGTTCGTCCGTGCGACCGGATGTTTACTCAGTGGTGCCATTTTTTCCCTCCCCTCTCTGGGCTGTCGCCGTGATGCCTTTATTGTCGCAAAAAAAAAAAATCATAAAACCGCCCGGCAACACAGCTTTAGTCCATACTCAGCGTTCTCTCAATAAAGCCCTCGGATATACGGTGGGGTGGCTGCCTACCTGTTGCACTCATGGCGGAGAGCCAATAAAAAAACACTTGCACCCTCTCGCCACGCGCTATATCATCGCAGATGATCAGTTTGGGTGCTGACGTGAGGATGCTGTGTGATCGGGCGGCTGAGCTCGCGGTTGGCCAAAGAGAAGAAGAGCGAAGAGATCGACGCAAAACAAAGGCGTAAACTTGTGCGAACCTTTTCTCCCGCCTGGCGATTTTATGATTAATCGTAAAATGAAAAAATCGCGACATCGATCCTCACTCGCAGCGATCCCATTTCTCAACGGCAACAATTCGGTCACATTAACATTCATTCTGGACATCAGTTGCAACGAAATAAGCCGCTCCTAATTTCTCCCGTGACACTGTTTTGTTCAGGGATGTCAGCTGCAAGGAAGCAAGCGCTCTTACTTTCTCACTCAGCTAATGGCAACGCAACAATGTGACAATGACAACGTGGTGCAGGAGAGCAAATCCAGCAGCAGGTGGGAAAAACATCGACTGCGCGAGAAGCACCATGATCCGGGCAACGTGAACGCGTGAAGATTTGTAAAGCCAATGAAATCCATTTGGAAGAACATGCATCAGTCCATGGTGAGAACAAAATATAAATAACACTTTTTGACACTCGCTTCTTAGTTTTCTTCCTCTTCCTGTGGGGCTTATCAGGGCCAGCCGGCCTTGAAGTTGTTGCGTCTGGTTTCATCACGACCTGAGCCCATTGGTCACGGAATCGATGCAATTTTAAGGGGTCGGCTGGAAAAAACATTTCTCACCGGAGGTTGGCAAGACGGATGAACGAAATTTCACAGGTGGAATGGGCACGTAGCCGTTCAGCTGCGTACGGGGGGTTAAGATTCTTAAAACTCTGGGAGGCAAGGATATTAGAGCCAGGGGAGCTGGTAATCAATACCAATAAATGATGAAAAAAAAGGAAAAGTAGCATAGAGGTCCCTGCAGATGATGACTACAGAAGTCTCCTTTCTGTTTTGAAGTAGATTTTATGTTTGTATCCGCTTGCGGGCAAAGACACACTGTAATTTTGGCACAGTGGCATAAGACAGCTGGACCCGACTACACTGAGACCACGCGAAACTCAACTCACCCCTTAAAACACTGGTGTCAAACTCAAGCCCTCGGCCCAAATTTGGCCCACAGTGTGATTGTATTTGGCCTGCAAGGCCAATACAGAATCCCTTCCAGACCTGATCCGCCAGTATTATACAGCACTCATACTACAAATCCCAGAATGCTCTGCTCTGAATTTTGGCACGTCATTCAGGACAGGACGTTCAATTGAAGGATATTATTATGACTTCATTGGTTTATTGTTGTTATTTTATTTTTTGATGTTTTATCAGCCGGTAAAAAAAAAGGTAATGTTGAAATTTAAATCATAAGGCTGCAAATAAAAAAGAGCCATACGATTTTTATTTACATTTTATTAATTTTGATTAGTCTTTTTAATTTGAAATTTGATTTTGTATGTGTGCAATATTAAGTATAACATTAATGTATAGTTTGAAGCTTTGCTTGTTCCATATTCAGGTTGAAGCAAAACTTGTTTTGGTCCATATTAAAAGGTTCACTCTTCTATCTGGAGGAAGATTTTTTTCAATTATTATCAATGTTGATGAATCGACTGATTGATCGCTGCAGGTCCACGTGAGAGCAGCGCAGAGGAATGCGCTGGGCTTTTTTCGATGCTCGACAGATCCCACGAGGGCTGAATGCAAATTTTGCAGTGGGTGCGTGGAAGCAGATGGTCAGGAAAAATTAACAGTCTCGCAGCATTAAATCGGAAATAATTAGGTTTTTTTTTATGCATGACTCGGAGACTCACTGTTCACTGATTCATTGCTGCGTTAACGATTTGAGATCTTCAAGTGTGGGTTTCAATTCCGGAGATCCAAACTCAAGAAGTGGCTTCAACACATGGAGGATCAATGCGCCGCCTCTTTAGCAAGGCAGATTTTTCAGAGGATAAACCCAAATTGTATTGCGCCTTTGAATATCAGAGATGACTGTTGTTGTTTTTTTTAAACCCACATCAAGTTCTTCTTCTACTACTTTCTTCTGACAAAAACTGCTGCCACTGCAATGCAAGCTATCGTCTTTAGCGGCTTTTTGTCTTTCCTAGTTTCATCATCAACCTAAACAGAAGCTGATTGGTTCTGGAATCCGATTCTGGATCCGAATCCCAATTTTTTCTTTTTCTCGTAAACGACAAACTGCTACCAGATGGTGAATACGAACACTAAACAAAAACACTAAATCTATCACCACGCGACGTTCATACTTGCTCAAAATGCGACTCTAGCGCAACACCAACAACATTCTTTGGCCGCAGGAAAATCCATTAAACCATCAAATGTCATTTTGCATTTTCACACATTTCTTAGAGTCTCAACACCCTTGCAGACACACTCAGTATTCAGTATTTAGGACAGTATTTGACTGCGGTATTCATCACGGAGAAGATCAATGTGCCGGGACTGTGTCCCAAAGGAAATACTGGGTTGAGGAGAATTTAGTGCTTTTAGTACTGCGAGTGAATTAAAAAGTCATTCATTTTTTGGTGAGTTTTCTTAAGCGCCCCCTGTGATACTGTTCTGAGGAGCCACCCGGCTTTCATCCTCCGACTGCAGGGATTACGGGCGACTGGGCCCGTGCACACCACCGCCCCCCCGTGCCGCCAGCGCACGTGCACGTTTGAACAGGGGATGTTGCAGGTTCCCCCGGCTGCGCTCGTGTGTCTGCCTGCCCGCCCGCCCGCCTGCCTGCCTGGCCGCCATGGAGGCGAATGCCACATCATTTCCCATTCCTCCTTCAGCCTCTACAAATAGAGCGGGCGTCTTGAGGGACGGGAGGTGGGGGGTCTAGAGCGGAGAGAGGGAAGGGGGAGGAGGGGGGCATCGAGGAGAAGGAGGAAGAGGAGGAGGTGAGGCTTGACCCCTGAGAAGAGGAAACGGGGGCCGAGGTTGCAGACGGGGGAAATTACAGATGGGGAAAATGATCAACAGTGGAAAATGTGACAGTCTCCCGGGAGGCAGAGGAGTAGAGGGGAGAAGGAGACAAAGAGGTGGCTGCAGACAGGCAGGAAGAAAGGCAGGCAGGCAGGCAGGCAGACAGACAGACAGACAGACAGGTACAGGATGGACAGCTGAGCGTTGAAGAGGAGACGGTTCATTTTAGGGGGTCTCGTTGAGAAGGGCCTGAAAGCAACGGCTGGATCGATGGACTGATGGAGAAAGATGAGGAGAGGAGGAGGCAATGATGGGGGAGTGCGGGGGGGGGTAGCCTTCGGCAGGCCAATGTAGGTCAACAGCCTTACACATATATACATATATACAGCCCAATATATATCAATATATATATATATATATATATATATATATATATATATATATATATATATATATATATATATATAGGTGACACCTTAAATACTAAATTTTATCTTTCATATCTAGTAGCATCTAATGGTAAGAAGACATAAATACAAATGTTTATATAGACTGTATGTGTATATATACACACACACACACATATATATATATATATATATATATATATATATATATATATATATATATATGGATAGTTAGAAAAATAGTTAGCCCCTCATATCTTTTTACCCTCTCATCCTCATCATCATCTGCCGTATGAGGGTCAAATCAGGAAAACCTGCGAACCTTCACATTCGTGATTCAATATGCAGCAACTTTGCAAAAAACACCAGCGTGTGATGTCTCAACATCCAGCAGGTCCTCCCTGAAATGTTCCGACCTCTAAATGAGGGCCTGGACGATGACGTGTCAAGGTGAGGCGAAAGACGTCACATCTTTTCTTCCTCATTTGGGGAAAAAACAAAAAAACAGACGGATCTGAGGTCTCACTTTTTCTTCTTCTTCTTCTCCGGTTGTGCTTTTTTATCGCTAGATTGACTGTAAAATCTGATTTACTGAGACGAAAAACAAGACAGGGGGAGGCTGGTGGAGGGTGGGTGGATATGGAGGAAGATGAGGAGGAGGGGGAGGAGGAGCAGGAGGAGGAGGAGGAGGCTGACAAGGAGATGTGAGTGGGGAACAGAGGAAGTGACTGCGAGGCAGAGAATAAAGACAGCGAGCGAGAGAGTGAGTTTGCTTCCAGGTGCGGCTGCTTTGGGTTCAAACACCCTTCAACGCAGCGCTGTGTGAGTGTGCGTGTGTGTGTGTGTGTGTGTGTGTGTGTGTGTGTGTGTGTGTGTGTGTGTGTGTGTGTGTGTGTGTGTGTGTGTGTGTGTGTGTGTGTGTGTGTGTGACAGGCTGCGGCTCCCCTGATGTCTGCCTGACATCTTTTAAGGCAAACGCCCACTATCACGTCTTTCATCTCTGAGTGACGCCCCCCCCCCCTTCTTTTTCATAAAGCACCTCACAAGTCAACTCTAGGATTTCTAGAGTTGTTTGAAGTTCTTGCTGATGTCACCAATACATATATATGTACACATATATATGTATGTATATATATATAAATATATATAGTTATATAATGGAAAAGAACCAAACACAAAAAACCTCTCCAGCCTCCTTTGAGACATGAATTTTGCAGCATCATTTTAAGTGACGGCCCCCGGTTTGTCACGCGGATGTTTTTCATTTTCAGTTCAGCTGCGCTTCGACTTCCAGCTAGCAGCTGCCGGGGAACATCTGGGAGCTGGAAGTGACAAGAGAGACGAAGAAGGAGAAGGAGAGAGAGAGAGAACGCATCTGCCCGCCTACACACTGCGTCAGGGCTGGATTAAAAAAAAAAAAAAAACACTTCTTTTTTTTAAGGCGGCTAAACCCTTGATTAATGGCCGGCATGGACGCCAGCCAAGGCTACGCCGTCTAGCCCCGCCCCCAACATTAATTATCATGCTTTGTTACGGTTCTGTTTTCTTCTCCTCTCAGGTAGAGTGCTGGTGCAGCCAGCGATGGAATAAAATATAAATCTAAGAATCTAGGGATGCACCAATACCACTGTTTTACAGAGCAGAGCAGAGTACGAGTGCTTGCATTTTGGTGCTAACTGATCCTGAGTACTTAATAGCGATCACGAATTAGAGAATTAATTTGATTTTTTCAGTTTTCCACAGATGTTCTGTTATTTGAACAACATTTCTCAGCATGTCTGTGTAGCACGGGGAGGGCAAACTTTATGACTGGTGTGGCCAGCTGCAGCAGCAGATGGATGGATGGAGTGTTTTGGTGAGCCACCTCATAGGAGGAAAAAACATATCATGGGATATTTAGGAAACATGTTGCTTTAATGTCCATTGAAAATGAACCAAAGCAAAGTTACAACAAAATCAGTGTGTTTGAGGCCCCAAGGTGTTTAGCTCTTTATTGAAACGAATCTGAAAACACTGAATAAATTGATGAAATACAGCTATTTTATTACTTACTTACTATTAATATGATTTCTTCAAGTTCGGTGGGCCAGATTAAAAAGCTTAAATGGCCGCATATGGCCCCTGGGCCATAGTTTGCCCACGCCTGGTCTAGAACATGGGGCGACTGTCAGAAGTTTCACTGCAGTACAAACACAAATTTAACAAAATTGTCATATACATACATTTACAACTGGTATCGGCTTCGTGGTATCGGCACCGATTTTATGAGTATCGGTATCCATACCTGTTACTATTGGTGTATCCCTATCAAGCACTAACTAGAGCACAAAACCATTAGGGCAGAAAATAGAAACAACAACAACAGTATTTTAGATAATAATTATTGGCTGGTTGGGGAAGCGTGAAAATTTTAAATAAGTGTGCGAGTGAAGCCTAGAAACCTGGGTGGTGGGAGGGAGGGGGTCTGATGCTGGGGCCTTGAACAAATTCACAGCGATTGGATTATCCTGCACCCTCGCGCGCATAAATGCGTAATCATGCGAGCGCATTACAGCTGTTCGCCGGGAGGATTTAATCTAATCTCCTCCATCTCCAGCCCGAAGGTGTCGAGAGGTTTCGGATGCATGTTTTCTCGCGTTTCCACTCATTCTGCAGGCACTTACAAACTTACAAGACGGACAAACAAAAAAAAACAGCAAAGCAAAAGAAAATAAAACGCTCAGTTTTAACGAGGCCTGACCCTTATGGTTGCTTCTTCTGCTTTGCGATATAAAAATAAAGCCAGACACTTGGGCGCTGAACTTGGAACGATCGATTTTTAGGATGTTTTATGTTGCACAAACTTCTAAATTATGTTTTTCTCATCGGTTTCAGCCAACCGACTGCCCTCTGGGAAAGAAAAACAGAAAAATGAAATAAAAATAATCCCTGCAACCACGGATGGAATTATTATGTCCAAAACTCAAGGGCCCGCCCGCCCAAACAAGTTATGCTTAACACATTGAAAACTAAAATATAAATAAATAATGAAAATGAACAAACTGAAACTTTAACAAATGCATCTGTTCAGGTTTACCCTCGGGCTTTGTAAGTTGCAGTGATGCAATTGACCACCGGGGGAGGGCGGGTACAAACGCAGGTAACGATCGACGGCGAGGCCCTCGCGTGGCTGCTGGAAAATCAATCTCAGATTGACTGTTCGGGTGCGGGGAAAGACGCTCTGAATCGATCAAGACTCGACAAATAAGGTGAGACTAGAGCGTTTCGGAAGACGAGGAGGAGGAAGGAGAAAAATTTCCGGATCTTTATCACGTTCATGTTCCCGTTGCGGTGAAAGGAGATTTATCTGAAAGGGGCTTGAATCAAAATGTATGTTTAAAGATCAGCATGTGTGTGTGTGTGTGTGTGTGTGTGTGTGTGTGTGTGTATGTGTGTGTAACGTGTCAAAACATCTAATTAGTTACAGTCCCAGTGATTGTCACATCCCGAAGGGTGTGAAGTTTGAGCGGTGGGCAGCAGCAGTGCCAACCATTGGCTGATCAAACCACCCAATTCCAACCCCAAACACAGAGTGCCAAGCAGGGAGGCAAAGGGGACCATTTTCACAGTCTTTGGTATGACCCGGCTGGGGATCGAACCCACAACCTACCAGTCTCAGGGTGGACACTCTACCACTGAGCTGGTAATTAGGCAGGGAGACTCAGTCTGGGTGTGTGTTTTTCTCCGAGAGTGCAGCTGTGGACGCAAACGTGTGTGTGTGTGTAGGTGTGTAGGTGTGTGTGTGTGTGTGTGTGTGTGTGTGTGTGTGTGTGTGTGTGTGTGTGTGTGTGTGTGTGTGTGCACTTGCAGCTCCTGGGAGAGGAGTTGCAGGGATGTAACAACTAAAAAAAGATGAATAAATAAATAAATATATATAAAAATCGGAGTGCGACATGAAATATTCAGCCGGGCTCCAGGAGAGACTGTCCACAAATAGGTCAATCTCACCGTGGTTGCCTCTTATTGCTGCGCACGCACACACACACACAGGCACAGTGTGGAGCATCAATTCACACGCACACCTCCACGTCCACTCAGGGTTGGCACAGACGTCGGAGGTAAATAAAAGCTCTCCGGGCCGCTCAGCTCCAATCAAAGGCGCAAACTTTTGCTCCATCAATCATCCCAGAATCAAAGCGGCTGACGCGGCAAGACCTCGGCGAGGAGGGAGAGAGGGGGAGCGTTGGAGGGAGGAGTGAGTGGTGGAGGGGTCAGAAATGGTAAACTGCTAAAAGGTGGAGTGAGCAATATTTCCTGGTTTGAGAGAAAAAAAAATAGCACCTATAATTAGGCGGGAGTGGGCGGAGGCGGCGGCGGCGGCGGCACCGCGGGAAATCTCAAGGGCACATCGTTACTCAGCGGCAGGAGGCGCAAAATAAAACAAGTGACAACGCCGGAACCTCAAACTGTCAAGTAAAAAAACAAAAAAGAACTGTGTTTTGACAATTATTTTCTTTCATTTGGTGAATTTGGTTTTGTGGTAGTTGTGGTGGTGGGAAAGACGGCGCAAAACATTGAGGAATGAAATGAAAAATCCCTTGAATGGGAAAGAAAAACATGAAAAAAGGAGATGACTGGGAAAACTTTACACATCACATTTACATGCAAAAAGCTTGATTATCAACCGTCCAGAATGCCTGGCTTGGTATGAATGGCACTCCTCAAAAACCCCACAAGACTAATATTTGAGTCATGATTAGCCCCCTGTTTGCAGCCTGCAATACACTCACACTCCTATATCTTCTGCTGCTGCTGATGCTTTGTCGGATTGTCTCACGCAGGTTTGGAAGGGGACAAAAATAAATAAATCAAAGAAAACAAAACCCACACCTGGCTGTGGGTGTAGAGGCGCCCTCTGTGATGTCACAAAGGGCAGAGGCACATAATTCATAATTAGGTGCCAAACATGCAGGTTCTTCTGATTCTGGACGTGTAAGAGAGAAGAAGAGTGCCTTTTAATTTCCTCTGCAAAAGTCTACCAGAAGTGCTCTGCAGGCTTTTCTTTTCTTTGTTTTAGAAGGATGAGGACGAGTTTTGGTCTTGGAACCCACCCACCCAGCCTGTCCCGTTCCGTGCGCACCGGGTCTGGCACCCTTTCCCTTCGCTTCCCATCCCCTGCCCTTCCCCTCCTCACCTGAGGCCAGCGTGCTGCTGCACTGCCAGCTCTCGGTGCTCGCCGGCTTCCAGCAGGACTCCCACAGGGACAGGTAGTACTGGTCGTCGGCGGTCACCCACGCCGGGCTCATCACGGCGCCGACGTCCAGGCAGAGCGCCAGGAAGACGCACACCAGCCCCACCAGCTTGAGCGGCGTCAGCGGCGAGCCGCGCGCCGACTCCTCGGTCTCGGTGACGGCGGACGACATGGCCCCGGGGGCGGGGGGGTGGAGGGTGTTGGGGCGGTGGGAGTCGGAGGGGAGGGTCGGAGCGCCGGTTGTATCCGGAGGGAGACGTCGGTCGGTCGTCGGGTGTAGGCGCGAGTCGCGAGCCGAGCTCGCCTGCGTTCGCTCCCGAACTCGTCGCCGCCGCCGCCGCCGCCGCCTGCGTTGCGCGCTTTTCGCACGGACGCTGCTGTGCGCGCCTGTGTGAGCACCGCGCACCGAGAGGGCTCCTTCGCCGTTTACGCCGCTGACGTCAGAGGCTCCGAGGGATCAGCAGGTGCCACAGGGTCCTAAAGCTGTACACACACACACACACACACACACACACACACACACACACACACACACACACCAAAAAGCAAGTCACAAAAGACAGGGACATAGCTAAAGGCTTGCAGCTGGAGCCTCTACACCCCCCCCCCCCCAACACCCCAGCCACTGTTGGTACAAACGTCGTGGAAGCACCACCAAATAAGAAGAAGAAGAAGAAGAACTGTTCATAAGTTTGGACACAGACACTAAACCCCCCCCCAAAAAATACATCTATGTTTTTCAGTCCAGTCATTAAAAATACTTTGTTGTGGTGTACACAGTAATGTGTAGGTACTAGCTATCTGTATACTTCATATCGGAAGGGGATGACCAAATACAGTATCAGAAAGAAAGAAGGAAAGTGGGGTTAACATAGCGCTTTCTGTCATATTGTTTCTTAATCGAGGGCACTAAATCTTTCACCTTGGGGCTTTCAATGGTTCTGTTAACGCCGTGTTTTGAGATTCAGCTGAATCGTAATGAAATGGAAATGCCAACGTCAACACGTTTGTGGGATCCAGGTTAGCAGACGGTAAGTATGTTACATCTTGTTGATTCCAGGGCCTGTTTTCTGACACATTATCCCATCACATCATAGGAAGGAAAATCAGGATTGAATCAAACTTTTTAAACTACTTAATGTGAAGGTACTTTTCGGATGGAGTGTTTCAAAAAGAATCCACAGCATTTTACGTCACATTCAACGGTTTCCAATTGGTTGCAGGTCAACAGGATTCCTTCGCAGTCATTGAGTCCGTTGGTCACAGTGGCTTGCAGTAGCTTCCTCTTCAAGTCAAGACTGGCTGTAACCTGAACCTCTTTCTCCACAAAGGAAGCCAACTGGTACAACTGTACTCTGACTGACTGAGTTTGAGTGGGAGCTTTAAATAGAGGTTCGATTATGAATCCTAGCAACCAGAATGCTGAAACTGTTCGGCATCCGAACCAAACTACGGGCTAACTGACGGCTTGTTAAGATAAGGAGCATTTTCTATTCTTTGTCCGCATGAATAGCACAATTATTCAGCATGATGAAAAACACAGTTCTTATAGGCAATTCATTCTTTATTTTTGAACGAGAGAGGCGATTGAACAATATCACGGCAGAGGACTTGCAGTATGTCTATGGGCAGCCCTTCATGCCGAGGACAAAGAAATATCATGTAACTTGCCGCAGCGTAATTCACAACCCAGGAGAGCGTTTGGGATCCACTGTTCCGTGGAATATTCCTGAGTCCTTCTGCAGAGGCGGCAAAAGCAAACACAGCGATGGAGCAGGAGAAAGTGGGAGTGCACTTGAAGAACAATTGTTTCTCCTGCATACTAATGACCGAGCTGGAAGATGAGACAGAAGAGACAGAGGAGGAGACGGAGGAGGAAGAGGAGGAGGAGGGAGAGGAGGAGGAGGAAGCGGAAGCAGAGGTGAGCAGGTTTAAGGAGGACCTGAGCCGTCAGCGTGTTTATCCGAGCGGAAAGGCAGGAAGGAAGGAGGGACGGAGGGGGGGGGGGCTGATTGAAAGAGGAGATGGCCTTGTTTACTCCGCACATCAGGGCAATAATGAGCGGCGATGGGGGGAGACGAGGGGAGAGAGGAGGAGAAGGTCACGAGCAGATAGAGGTGAAAGACATGGAGGGACAGGAGCCACTCAGGTAGATGTCTTCATGTCGATCTGTCAGCTGTTTACGGCCTAATAGGAGGAAAGTACCTCGGGGGGGTAGCATGTTATCGCCGAGACACTCTCGGGTGGGAAAAAAAAGACCTTAACGTTGCTCTTCATCAAATCAATCACGGCTAAATGGCTCTAAGTGCCGCTTTATTTTGGAAACGTATTGGAGAGAGAGGCCGACCCTGAAGAGGACAGAGATACGTTGACTTTGTTTCTGGGCAAAAAAGACTGAAAGTTTTAGGTTGGGGAAGCAAAATCAGAGATTAATTTAAATAGAAGTAGCTAAATTAAATTTAGCTACAAGTTCGTTATCTTACTGAATCGGGGGAAAAAACGTCTGTCTTAATGGCTTCCAGTAAATTTATTGACAATCAGAGTAATGAGCTTGTGGCGCAAATTGTGCTCCTGCTCTGCTGCTGAGCTCCGAGAATCTGGTTATGAAGCGACATTCGACATATATGCGCCATCCGGCTAATTGACAGAAAGACAATAAACTTCAAGGACGATCGCTGTGAAATTCAACCCCGTTGCACGGATGTGCCCCCATCGATCACGCCAGCGCTGATGGCCATCTCCGGGAAATACTTTTCAAAAGACTTTTTCAAACCGAATATTAGGCAATATTAGGTTTGGCTCACAAGTTCATTTTGGGTATCACATAATGCTTGCTGGCGTCCAGCTCTCCCGTCCAGATACCAGATTAAGCTTGCAAGCGCTTACGAGTTTATTTCTTCAGAGCCCTGAACGTTAAGTGGCAACGCAGTCGTGTGGAAAGGGCGGGAGCACGCGAGGTCATCGACTGGAGCACAACCATAAAAAAAAAATCATAAATATTCACAACACGCTGCCGCCGCGCTACTTTCATCCTAAAGAGAACTCTGGGCGCGGAGCTTCGATAAACTTTGCGATCGATAACGCTGTGACATTTTCACCTCTGCCCGTCTAACTTTCCGCAGCTTAATTGTAAGTCTAAATGGGGGGTGGGGGGGGTTGATGTGCTCCAACCTTTATTACTTTGACAGATTGTTACACATTTAATGCAATGATACAACTTCATATATGAATTGGGGCATAAATTGCAACAAATTAGTATGTGAGGTCAAATGTACGTGTTTGGAAAACTAGAGCTTCCATAATATGCAAAATTTACTTTGTTTTCTCATCGTTATGGACGTCTAGCCTGTCCATGATGAAGGGTGATGGTTTACTCTTTATTATAAAACACACAGTTCAGGAATTACGCTCTTTGTGATGTCGCAAGGGGTCACAGACACTGAGTTTTGAGACAAGGCACCCAGGCACCTTTTTATTCAGCCCTCGACCAACTCTTTGTTTTTGTCGCCTTCCGAGAAATTTTAGCAGGGCGCTAAAGCCAAGGGGAGCTAAACGTGCAGGTTTTGACAAGCCAATCAGGGATTTCCTTTTTAAAAAAAATAATTATTATTCATGCAGGCCAGCCCCCAGGAGGATTATTGGGTGTAGTTTCAGTAAAAGCAGCTGTCACTTAATCAGGTTTCCAGGTCCTGATAAGATTGCGCACACCGAGGTGGAACCCTCCCCAACCCCCGGTTAATGAGGCACGTTTTCCCACAATGTGAGCTTATGGACTGTGACTTCTGTTTGATTACTATTGCTCCTTTAATGGCCTGTTGTTAAACACAGCAGATGGCCGTCTGATGGCATGGGATGGCACTGTAATTAATGGGTCTCGTATCACGCCGACGAGAGGGGAGCGTTCGTCTTGTCAAGGTGGAAACATCCCAGAAGCACGCTTTTAGATTTTTAGTTTCCACAACCTTTTAATGGCTCATCTGTCATTGAAAAAATGTCAAGGAAAAAAACAACTTTTTCAACTCCACTTCCACAACAGAAGGCCTGACAAAGAAAAGGATTTCGCTGCGGCTCTCGTCTCCGGACCAGATGGGAGGGCTGAGGACAAAACTCTCTACCCTTCCAATCGGCGACCTCTCGCTTGGCACGGCATACTCCACTCCTCCAGCAGAGCTGCTCGCAGGCAAACAGTGGCAGATTGCTGTTACAGCTGGCACTGTCCAAGTGCGAGCGCGTGCAAAGTGCACGGCCACGGCCGCTCAAAAAAATCCTCTCTGGATCAGTGAAGGTAGAAGAAACGCCACGCCCCATAATTAACCGCAGACATGCAACCTTCCAGCAATAAAAGGAAAAATCCTAGCAGGGATGAAACGCTGCACGAGTAGGTAATTTTGCAGAGCGCGCGCTTTTAAATGCAACTTGATTTAATATAAGAAACAAGCGCCCACGCTAACAAGATCACTGCACTTATTGATCAACCAACACAGGCAAGCAGGCGAGTCAGCAGACGCAGCTAAGAAAGTATTTATTGAGTTTTTATGTGGCTTAGCAAAAAAAAAAAAAACCTCAATAAAGCTCGAAGAGGTATTTAAATAATCTGACAAATGATCCGGAAAGACATAAAGATATTTAAGTATTACATAAAATTGACAAAGCACTTCCAACGGTGGGGTTTTGAATCAGGAGGCTGACTGGGATGGTTTACTGTCCCCGAATTGTTGAAAGTGCAGCAAGACACTTTTTAAAAATAATTTCAGCATATGATTTCCACAGCATCGTTTTCTTTTCACATGAAATGATTGTGGTGTTGGGAGCTAATTAAACTAAGAAAAGAGAAAAACGTCAGCCAACACATGGCGAGTGGGTGACAGTTAGCGGTGAACTGTGATAGATTCATCTTGCAGATACCTAATGAGACAATCTTTGGCTGATTTGGTCAAATTTTAAGGATGAATGGCCATAAAGTTGTGGGTGTGGCTAGTTTAGTAATAAAGTGTTGTCAGCTTACCAGTGGGTGGACGGGCATTGGGGCTGCCCAGTGCTCCCACACCCCAATCACTGCTCACTTCCAGTACCACCCACCAACCCAAATACGTAATAATCTGTCTTTTAAAATGAAGGTTTCAAAACAGGTATTTGCGAACCAGCAAGTGACATCACAATGACTCCATCTTACTACAAAGACAATGCTCACAACGTGTAAATTTTAAATATGCCATCTTTAATTTTGTCTACAAAACAAAAAACAGTTCTGCTGGGACACTTGTACAAATTTCACCCTCAAGGACCCCGGCAGAGGAGTGCTGTTGACAAGACCACCCCAAGGGATGTGAATATGTTTTGAAATCCAAACACGATCGAAATGAATTCCCAGAATGCCTTTTTCCGCAGGCGGAGAAATGAGCCAAAAACTGTTCCTTAAAACCTCCCCAGAAATAAACGAATCCTAATTGCAAGCGCTGTTAAAAAATCTGTCAGTCACCGTAATGGAAGCAGACACCTTTCGTCCGACTCCCACCCGAAGCACGCCGGGCATTCTGGAGGAAAAACGCTTCTGACTCGCGCAAGATTAGGTTTCTGTGAGATCCTTGGCATCAAAGTAAAAGTTTCTTCTCTTTGCAGCGGGGCTGCAACTTTGGATTAGACGATTCAGAATGCTATGTCACCAAAGTAAATGTGGCTGCGATATGCGGATGACATACTACGCTACGACATCAGAAATTGAAAAGCTAAAACTAACTGGGGGAAAACTTGATCTCAAGTAAAGTACAAATGTTTTATTCGATAAATGGAAGTGCCAGCTGGCTTAGAAACAAGTGTAACAAAGACAGCCGCAATGCTGCTTGTCGGATTTTGGTCGGCAGAGGAGGAGTTGCCAACTTGCGCAAGGACATTGCTGCCACGGGGACGACGGCGGCGAACAGAAACATGTTTATTTGGGTTTATCGCATTCAGCCATGTTGCATGGCTGCTTGCATTTGTCCACAAACACGTCATTCACTTACTCACACCTGTGCTCCCCAGCGGCTCCAGCCGCTCCTGATTGTTTGCAGCTGCTTTGCTGAGAAGACAGAGTGGCTCACCGTCTCCAGTTTAGTGTTGTCACGTCCAATCCCGACGCCGGTCTGGGCCACCCGCCTCCCGGCGGTTCGCTCCTCTTTAATGCCGCCTGCGCACGGGTGATCCAGTCGATTTCACTTGCTTTGAAATCCAAGCAACCGTCTCCAAAGGCGAGGGGAACCTCGTTGCGCAGCCGAATGTCAGGCTTAAAATCTCACCCGCGTTCTTCTTCTGAACCCCGACTCTGGAGCATTTTCACTTGCTTCCCACACAGGAAGATGTGAAGCGTGGCACATGCGTTTGGCAAAACATGTTTACAAATCGACTGAGTTCAAGGTTTGTTCTACGCAGCCGCCTTTTTGAAATGAATTTTGAAGTTCTTGGAAAAGCCGAGAGAGCAGCCCTGCATTTGCATTTCTGTATTTTAAAATGGCCTTTTCTGTTTTTTATAAAGGCGGATTACTCAACAAAATAAATATTTGTGACATTTGTATTCAAAGATTTGTCTCACTAAGTCAGAAAGTCTACACTTTTATGACCGATGTTTATTTGAAAATTTGTGAGTTTTTAAATGCAGCTGGTGTTGCTTCCAAAGAGAATGAAAAGCTCTTTGGGGAAAATTGTGCTTGCAAACTTTGGCTACACAAATACAACTTCAGCTGGGAGAGTGGGGTATTTTCTTTTTTATTTTATCCCACTCTTTGTGTCACATCGTACGGCACAAATAGTGCAACATGAATAAAATTGGGTTTGACATGCTATAATGGAATGGGCCTGCTACAACAACAATTCACATTTCTATCAGAACTAGAAGGTGTTTTTGCATTGTAAGAACAAGGGGGAGAAGCACTTCATGCTTTTCTAAATGCGAAAGAAAAGAAATACTTTACTTCCAAATAGTTTTGGCAAGAGTTTAGCTAAATACTGCTGCAAATTGCGATGTTCACCAAAAATAAAAATAAAATGAAGCTGAATGGGGAGCTTTTCACGTCGTACCTCAAGGACGAGCTGAGGCCCTCAACGGACGATCAAAATCCTTTGTCATCGAGGATTCAATAGGAGCTGTCACGCAGGTCACTGAGAAGCGGCGAGAAGTAAACAAACCGGCAGGACTTTGAGTTTTCGGTTAGAAGCGGGTTCTGACAGTTTGACAAAATAATGAAGTTTTTTGTCCTTACTTTATAGATTTTGTGTCATAGTTGTAAAAACAGAGTTGTTATGCAGCCACGTATACTTCACTTTGCTGCATTATGAATGCACTTTCATCTTTCTCAAGCCGACAACCGCTTCGCTTCCATTATCCTCTTGTATTTTTTCCACTCGCTCAATAATTTCAAAAAAAAAAAAAAAAAAGGTTAGCGATGACCAGTGATTACTTTCTTCTTTCAAGTAAAACAATTATTTTAATAGGTGGGAAATAAATTGTTAAAAAAAAATATTGTGAAAAAGACACCTCTAAAATTGGCAAACATCTCATCCTGTCCTCTAGAAGCAGCTGAAACAACTACAAACAGTATAAAGGGAAAAGACATATAAAAAAATGTCCATCCTAAAGCCGTACGCATCACAGCAAGCGTCCGTGTGAAACACAAGAGTGGAATCAATGTTCAGCAGCAACTCAATGATGGTGTGCAAAGCTTTAATTCAAATTCAAAAAAATTGTAATTGAATATTTGAATATATTATCCACTAGGTTTAATCAGCGCGTCGGAATTCAGAATGCAGCTACTCACCCATTGCTAAAAACAAAAAATTATTTTTGAGCGATTGTGTTGCTTTATTTTCAACCGTAACATTTTCAGTAATGCATTTGTTTGTGGAAAAAAAAAATGTTGTTAATGCGCACCGCCGAGGCTCTCACTCCTGGTGACAAATGACACCCGCTGTCCAAGAAAAGTGCGCGTTCAGAAAGGATGACTGGAATTTGCTTTTGAGTCACAGGGGATCACAGGGTTTTATCTGCCTCTGCAGGCCGGTTAGTGTTTGCCACAAGTGTCTGACGCGTGTGACCACACCCCTCCCATTGTGTGATTCAGGTCGTGCACGGTTAATGCCTCAGCAGTGCAATTTGGCCTTGGGATTAACAGCTCTGCCCTTAATCAAAATAAATAAATAAATAAATAAATAAATAAATGACTTTGTTTCAAATGTGATTGATGCCTCAATGAGCTTTTGTTTTATTTTTTTGCAAATGAGATTAAGTTTTAAACCTGAACGTGTTTGACTTTCTCTCTCTCCGCTCATGTGACGGAAGGTTATTATTGTTATTATTATTATATTTATGATGGTCATCATCATCATCATCGTCGTTACGTGCGGCGCATTAGCATATTTCACATCCTGCAGCCAAGCGTCTCCAGCTCCTCCATCCGTCTGAGACGGCAGAGACCAGACAGACGCAGGTGAGTTACACTTGCTGCTGTACGCACACCAAAGCATGCACATGCAAAGCATGCGCACATGCCGCGCACGCACACACACACACACACACACACACACACAAAGCGTGTCACATGCGTGTATCCAAACCGAAACACGCGGTCCCTCGAGTGCACGAATGCTTTGTTCAAACCTTTATATGCAGGGGGAGGGATTAGTCGTGCGCTGAACATGAAATATGCAACAATGCCTCACACACACACACACACATACATTCATACACACACACACACACACGGAGAGAGGCGGAGAGGGTGAATTTTCAAGTGTCAGGGCTCCCCTTTGCAGCAAAAAGGGCGGGGGTTTGGGGATGAAAGCGGGGTTGAGCGGTAGCTCTCCTGCCCCCCGACGCCAACCCTCACGTCCCACGCCACCCTCCGCCCCTCCGCCCCCGTCCTCTCAGTCACGTTCACCCTAGAGTTCTCAGACAGGCGCTCAGGAGGCACGAGCACAGAAATGTCCGAGCGTCGTCGTTCCCCGAGCATCGCGGGGCAGCAATAATTAAGGCTTGACTTCAAAGGGAGACGCGGCGGCTAGAGGGGGAGGAGACGGGCGAGCGTTGGGCTACTCGCGCGTTAGTGGCGGGAGAGGCATCGGCACCCTTTGTGACATCACAAATGCTCCGATTTCAAAAGTGCAAATGCGTGTCTTCTGAGAAAAAATACGAGGATCGAGGCAAAGACAGACAGGAGCTTTTCTCGTGTCTGGGGGGAGTCGAGAGACGCACAGTGACACACGGTGTGTTTTGCATCATGCTGGGCCTTTTAAATGTTGCATACGGGTGAGAAACTGCTGCGCAGCTGGCAGACACTGATGTTGGTCAAAGACCGAAGAGCGAAGCCCTGGCTAAGAAGGGGGGAGGGGATTGTTGGTTTAGAGTTCCGTGCTTATTCGCTAGAGACGCCTTGTAAGAACACTGAGACGATTAGAGCACTTAAACACATCACATCACTTAACTGGCGGATACCGCTCCCTGTTGGCTCCGGGGTATTTATTTATTAGTGGCATACATACTGCCGAGTGTGTAAACCACCTCATTATCGGCTGGGGAAAAAAAGGAAGCCGTGACTACAATCTGACCAGTTTGCTGAGGGAAGAAACGGCAACTTCTGTTCTAATAGAATAAAAGAAAATTGAGGCTGTGGACGTCGTATTCAAGCGCGTTGCATTCAGGAGCTTGTGTAAATGAATCTCAACCTTGTGGTGTCTTTTGTGAAAGTGCGAGCTCAAAGACTCTTCTGAAGAGTCTGTTAATTCTGACCATTTAGGTAACAAAGCAGAGGCTAATGTTCTCATTTTCGATCAGCCAAGCCCCTCTGAAAGCTGGGGACATAGCTTTTGCCCTTTTCTAGCCACGAGTCACAGTTTGGGGTCAGCGCTAGTCGGGGCCAGTCGGCAAAGCAAGTTGGAGGAGGAGAAATGGAAACAGGCTCCACCCAAATTCACTCGGAGCAATTCAAGCGCACTTGAAGCAACCCGAATGCAAACACGCGTTGCCAACAAAAACGGGAAGAAAACGGGAAATAGCGTAAGAAAGCAACAGGAAATTGTGGCTTAAGATAACAGGGAATGGCTTAACAAGATGATAGCAAATAGCGTCAGAAAGCTACAGGAAATTGTGGCTTAAGATAACAGGAAACAGCACCTGAAGAGAGCAGGAAATAGCGTCCAAACACAGATATTACAACCAGATTTGTACGAAATAAAGAGAAGCGAGCACAGGAGAGAAAACACCCAAAACAAAACAAACTTCTTTAAAAATGAACCAGATTGGATTTTAAATTGCCATTTTTAATGGACCCTAACTGGAACTCTGGCCCGCATCACGGCAGAACGGATGGCAGTTGCCGCCCGGCGGTATTCGCCACTGCCGACGCAAACAGAGAAGAAGACTTTTAATCAGGCCAGAGTTGGAAAAGCTGTTTTTTTGTCTGCAATATTTTTCATTTTTGCTGATTGAATTAGAAGATGAGAAGCTTTTTTTCTTTATTTCTCAGCATTTCTTTTTCAAACCCAAATTAAAATCTGTCTCTTATTTCGCAATTATAGTCTCACTGTTCTCCGCTCGGGTCTTTCTGTGGAGTCCACACAACTTATCCCAGAGATAGACAGAACACTGCGTGTTGTGGGGGTGTTTTTTCCGACAGATTGCATTATTAGAGATAATCTCGATTTATTACTTCGCGGAGTTTGAGGAGGAGACGGTCACCTCCTCCTCAAACTCACTCACACTGGTCGCCTGGCGGGCCGTCCAATCGTTTTCGCCGTGTGTATATTTTGAGCGCGAGACGTCCCCCGCTTAATTAGCGCCGCGCTAATTGAATCCCTGCGTGAGCGATGCACGGGGATCGGATTCCCTTTGACTGAATGGAAATGAAATAGCATTAAGCAGCCGAGGCGATAATCCATTTAGGAATGTCTGGGAAAGGAGGATTAGCCGACACCGTGCCATATGGCTCGGCCGTCATGAGACATCAAAGTGGCTCGAGATCTTCAACGTTGTTCTTTTAAATTTTGTATCCTCGCGGCCCCTCTTTGATTCGACTGCCCTATTTCTTTTTTAAAGTCTTTTTAATGTCTTCCACCCGACAAATTTGACCCTCTAACGCCAAAAAAAAGGTTTTTCGGCAACGCAGACTTCAAACGTCCCCACTCGCGCTGTTTATAATAAGCAAAGGAATATATGGAATCGTGTATACATCGAGACCGCTTCGCAAAGCAGGGTCACGCGAGGTTGAGTGCCCATTGGCTGCATACACTGGCAGAGAGGGCAAAGTGTCGAGGGGGAACTGAGACACAATTAAGATGTAATAAAAAGCCTCTTCAGACGGTCGGAATCATCTGGCAAAGTCAAACAAAGGCAACAGTTAGGTTCTGCATGAAGAGACTCAACACTTGATTCATATTAAAAATATGTGAATGAACTATTAGTGGGCATAATGATCAAAATATAAGTTTTCTATTTATTTTAAATATATAATATTGTATATATTATAAATTAAATGTTAATATATAATATATTTAAATATTAGATAATTGTGATACCAATGTTGGTATCTGTATTCATCAATATCATTCTAATGAAACTAATAGATTTATATCTAGAGGTTTGCCCATAAAATTGGAATCATTTTTTTTTCTCCTCCTCCCATGAAATTGTGACAAGTAGAAAAAATCCACCAGCTTTTTATGAAGGGTCAGGTGTAGATTCCACAGACCAATTAGAATTAGCATCATATACTGTTGAAGTGGTGGTCTTTATTGGGCAAAACAACTTAGACTTTGTTGTTAATTATGTCTCATTTATACTATATGTGCAAATAAAACTACTATAAATGTTGTTGTTTTCATCACTGGAAGCAAAAGGAAAAATAAGCTAATGTGAATTTATTTGCTGTGGATAAAGAAGTGACTACTTTTGGGTGGATTTATTTGCATCGCCGCTGTGTTTCTAAAGCCGCAGTCCTTCTAAAGGTACCTCGGAGGTTTGAGATGTTCGCACGAAAGCATCACAACTTGGAATTGCGCCGTTGCTAAAAAATGAATTCAGACTCAGTATGCAAATGGGAACAAGGCCAACAGCCCGTGCGACGCCGACTTATCTTTGCCCGCCGTTTGTTCCTTGTCTCGCAGAGCCCCCCCTTCCCTTCCCCTCCCGCACCTCACCCAAACAGGCCATCCATCGTGCCCCTCCCCCGCCCACCCCCATGTCCTTCACCATCTCCTCACTCCCTCCATCATGTATCTTTTGCCCACTTCTCATCCCCATCCCATCCAATCCTGCGCGTCCCGCTGCATTGGATGGCGCCTTAATGGACACATAACCGAGCGGAACCGCCTCGTGAATAATTCCACAGGCACGAGGTGAGCCACAGGACAGCCCGAGAGAGGCGCCACCGCAGGTGCTGCCGCGCCAAGCACTTGCACCTGCGCCTCGTATACACCCACCCCCACCCCAGCCTGTAGAACTGACTGATAAAATGTATAAGTCGGTAAAAGCTGTTTTTGGACGTCTGCGCTTTATGTCTTTGAGGAGATCAGGAAAGGAAACCTGCAATTAGTCAAGTGAGAGTTTCATTTACGATGTCAGATTTCCTCCGCATTTAAATGGCTCCATATCGAGGGCAAATTCGCTCCACCAGCGCTCTTTAACAATATATGTGCGTCTCACCTCCAAGTGAACTCCCCCTCCATCCTTTACTTCTGTCGCTCGCCCCATGCTCCACTTTTTCAGACAAGCGTGCGCTTAAGCGCACAATATCGGAAATCAGCTGCTTGTGAACCGCAAGGCTGCGTTCTACCGCTTGACGAGCGGGAACTGCCAAAGTTGGGAGCAAATTGACTGAAAGTGACTGGCTGTCAATACGTAATGAATGGCAAGAAATCACTAAATTCATACCTTTACAAATTGGTTTAAAAAATTTTGTTGGTCTAAAATGTCTAGTAAAAATACATGAATGCATTTAAAAATGTACAAATAGACCCCAGGTCCATTTTGCCATGGTCAAATTTTTTTTAGTAAAGATGGCTATAAAGTTGCAGGCACGGCTACAGTTCAGTAGCCGAGTGCAGTGGGCTGCTCTCACGCTTCAATCATTGCTCACCTCCACCGTCCACACATCCAAATATGGAGTCGTCCAGTTTCAAAACAACCCGGAAGCTCAAAATGACATTGAAAACAAACCGCCAGGCTCTTCAAGCCAACGGGTGAATTCACGGCCATCTTTACGTGCAGTCGGTAGCTGCGTTAAAATGACAGTTTTTTACGAAATAAAAAAACATATTTCTAAATTTTCAACACAGTACATTTGCGATTTGCAGGTGTTTCCACTGAATGGTGTGAAGCGCATAAGCCGTAGTTTTCGTCAAATCTCGTCCTGCGAGACTCTGAGGAGGAGGGAGGTACAAAATATTTTGCGTTTTCACTTGAAGTCAACTGGTCACGTGACCCCGGTCGTCACGTCCGGTAACGTGCAAATGCGATAAAGGTGTTTCAATGACACTTTTACGATACACCTCAATATGGATATGTCTGAGAAACCACTTCATGAGAGCGTTAAAACCTTTTCGTGATATTTGAGAGGTTTTTCCAAGTTTAGGTGTTTCCCTGACCAGTTTTTTATCGCGATATTTGTTTTGCGCAATTCTGGGGGTAATGGAAACACAGCTAATGACTAAAACACAGTTCTAGTAATTAGGCCTTTATGACATCACAAAGGGCTTCTTTCACTGCTACCTCGATGGCTGTGGAACGTTGCTCCAGCTCAACTTTGGCTTCTGCCCTCGTGCTGCGTGTTTATCTTGAGGTCTTGATGCTGTTCGGGGTCTGCGGTCAAGTACTTGTACTTGGCTGACCTCTTCGGTGGAGAGAGAGAGAGAGAGAGAGAGAGAGAGAGAGAGAGAGAGTGGCAAGGACGCAAGGAGAGGCTCTCAATTAACCGGTCTGTCTCACATTGTGGCCCTGGAGACGGGGTGAGGAGCTCAGGCTCTTGCTGATCGCAGCAGCCGACTCAAACGAATCACCTCAGAAGCGTCCTACACACTGGGGAGTAGGGTTCGGAAAGTGACAGACAACAGCAGCGGCTGCAAAGTTCTGCCAGTGAGAGAGCTTCTGCACCCAGGTGCATTTAACCATTACACAACGTGAATGTGCTGTTCTTTCAAGTTTTTGTTTTTTCGAGGAAAAAGCTGCGTAGGTTATCACTCAAACATGCGAAACAGACAAGTTCAAACACTGCGTTTTACTTTGGTTTCCTGGAATCACAATTCAAAACAATCTGAAAACACTCACAAAAAAGTGTTTAAAAAAAAAAGTGACATGAAGTGACTTAAAGTGAAAGGCCTTGAGATGTGCTACAGAGCATTCAAATATTTAGGAGCCTGTGCTGAAATGTTTTTTTGTTTTTTTTTTACATTAGCATGCACTTGGGATAGGGCGCTACACCTCTTGAGGCTTTTATATGCGGTCTGATTTATTAAGTGGACGGCGTCGCGCGTTTCCGCGAGGCGGCTCTACGTTTCAAGGTCCTTCTGGTTAGAGCAATAAAAGACGAGCGGCGGGATTATCAATGGACCGGTGGCTTTCGGGACGGTGGCGGGGGGTGTTGTAATTTATGGATGGGTCTCTTCACTCGGCGCCGTCTAACGGATGATCACGGGCGGAGGGATAAGGCAAACCTGGTATCGTTTAGTTTAAAGTCGAACGCGGCGGTGAGGCGGGGGGCACAGTGTCCATTAGCGGCGTTTATTGCTTACCGCGCGTTCAGAAAAACCTGCTGAATGTGTGAAACTTTGGCCGCTTCTCCTCTCCTCTCCCCGGCTAACGCCATTACCCTTAATGGGTCTTACATATTAAATCCGCTCCATCACCAAGAAGAGGGACGAGGCCACGTCGGCCTGCGACTTGGAACAGAGTGCGAGCGTAAACCTGCGCGTGTCGGGTGTAGCACTTGTCACGCTGACGAACGACGGCTGAGTGTGATTGTAAAACCCTGAAGTGGTGTCTCTCTCTCTCTCTCATGTTGATTAAAAGAATGGAAATGAATGCAAATGACGGTATGTTTTCACCACGGCTGTGACAGCCTCCAGATAACCCAAAGCCAAACTTTGCACACAAACTCTGCACGCAAACATTGCACGATTTCGCTCGTATCGTATCAGTTTTGGGCCAATTGTTCTTTTAAAATCTGAGGTTCATTCAATTTCAGGGCGTCGTGTATTCGAAGCCGTCCCTCGCCGGAGCGTCTGCTTTTTTCAGGGCTCCTTTCTCCTCCGCTGGACTCGCAGGGGGGAGGAGTTGGCCAGGACGGGAAGCCGGATGTTCCGAGCCACAAAGTTTTTCCTTTCGCCGGCGGACGGAGGCTGAACTGGGGAGGCGACTTTGGCGTATTGGCCGTGGGGGGTTTTCCCCCTCACCTCGTACATCCACCGCATGTCAGCCGCCTGCAACGAGAATCCCACAAATCAAGCTTGTTGCTGCGAGATGATCAAGCCTTCGACTCTGTCCAATCGTCCAATATTGGAAACCGTAGCTAAAAGACAGGGGCGGATCTAGAGGGAGGCCAAGGAGGATGTAGAGCCTTGCTGTTGGCAAACGGTTCTCGAAAACTCTCCTGAAAACAAATCCTCACCGTGTTCAAAAGCAGTGAAAAACAAGGGAATTTCGGTCAACATAATCTTGGGATCCTTAAATACTTTGTTACTCCCCTGCATCGCACGTTGAGTCAACGATCGAGCCTCAACCTCAACTTCGCGCAGCACATCAGGAGAATTACCTTTCTGAACAGCATACTCCTCTGTATGCTAGGGGACAACAGAGGACAGGGGGCGCCGCTTGCAAAATTTGAGCGTTGAACAGTCAGTTTGGGCATCCCATATATCGTACAATAAATGCTACCAGTGTTGGAAGAAAAACGCCTAAATGTCCAGTGTGTAAAATTTTATTTAAGGAAGTTCGCCTGACAGCACATTTAAGTATTTAGGGCACTGCCAGCACAAGAAGGCCACTAACTAGGAGCAAGACCCTTGCTCTATGTAAATTCTTTATATATATATGAGAAACATTCTAAGAGAAGGAAAACCAAGTGACTTTTATTGGGCTGCAAGTATAAACTTTTATTGACGTATTTATGGGCAGTACGTTAAGCTTTTACCAATACAAAAATCACTAATCAAGCCAAATTTTCTACACTGGAAATTTACAATATTGCAAACTGGGCACGCAAATGGTTTTTTTGAGAACCTGTAAATTTGATGGAGGAGTTGACGCGCTTGTTGTCCACGGCGCCCTCCATGATGGGCAAAGGCCACCGTAGTTCACTGACAAAATCAGGAGGGGTGGTAGGGTGAGCGAATAAGAGCTGCAATTCAAATTCTGACCACTAGAAGGTACAATTTTTCACAGAGCCCCAACAAATTTAAGATGTAGGTGGAAAACTACCATCTGATTGAGCTTGTAGTTGCTGTCAGAGGTTGTGATGAGGCATGATGATGATGCTTTGAACGCGCCAATGATGCGAATTCTCTCTTTTCACGCCAACTGACTGATCAACATGAAACAAAGAAACAAGGAGAAAACGTATTGGGGTACCTGGATTAGTAGTTTGGCTTTTTTCTGGCCGTGTGCGGTGGGCGTGAAGGACACAGTGAGGAGCAAACCGGCGGAACCAGCCGGAGGCAACGTCCCGGAGGTGGGGCACACCGTGAACTCACTAGCGCCCCCTGGCAGGAACGCTGCTGTGAACTGCTCAGCTTTCCTGGAAACAATGTTTTAAGTTTATCACACAAAGATCACATGTAGAAAACGAGATTTCGTTGCGAGTTTTTCTAGTTTTTTCTGGTGACATCCTGAGACATTTTAGCACAAGCAGCGAGCACGAAACCGCCCGTCTGACGCCACCTGGTGGTGCTGGTGAGCCGGAAGCCCACGGCGGCTGTTTCTCCCAACCTCGCGGCGTCGACGGCGATGACATCGTCCACCTGAGGCTCGCTGCCGACGAGGGTGAGCGGGAACTCCCACTTTCCACCTGAGACGCCCTGGACCACGATGACGACCGGGAGCCTAGACAGGAGGGCAAGAAAAAAAATGTGCAGTCCAGTTGGTGGAAGGTATTTTTTAGGACGTAGGGGGAAATTTTCTTTCCCATTTATTTATTGATTCAATCTTTATTTACTCAGGCAAGCAATTAAGAGCAGATTCTTATAACAAAATGCAGCCTGAGGGTGTAACAAACAGTCCGGTAACACGTTACCAAGTACCAGATAAAGAAACTGCTGTGTGGAATTTCCTAACAGGCGTTTTACACGACCACGTGCGGTCTAGCCCACTCCTGACCATCGTCACAAGGGGTGGAGGGGATGTAGAAGCTAAAAGTAAAACCGAGGTTATCCATTTTCACAACAGTTGATAAACAAGTGCAACGCGTAAAAATTAAGCTTCCTTTAGTGAGAACAAAAAAAAGTGCATTCGGCAAAATTTCTATCTAGAACGTTGGAGTGGAAGCCATCCACCCATTTGATTGATTGGGGAAATTGTCGTTCGAGCGTTGCTCTTCATCTTTAAAGAAATAAATAACAACACAAAAAGCAATCGCGGAACTCCGACAGGCTCCTCAATATTCTTCCCATTCCGGATATTCATGCTCGGTACCCCCCCTCCCTTCCCCCTCTCCTGTACCCGTCCCGCCGACCCCACGGCAGAGCCATAACGTGTAGATAATGGAAGAGCCTATTAGCGGCGCCCCGCCCCGCCATCATTTCCTGGTGGAGGAGTCGTTAGCTCCGGGAGCTATTGATCCTGCCGGGGCTACGCCTCATTAATGGACTCCGCTGATGAAGACGGGGGGCTGATGAATGTGAAGCGCCTCGCGCTCAGCGGGGGGGCGCCAGTTTACGGAGGTGGGAAGGCGTGGGGGGCATTGTTGAAATGTGACTTTAATGGCGAGATTGGGTCAGCAGATCGGGATGGCATTTCTCTGCCAAAATGTTTCGGCAGATTTGATTTCTTGCTTCTAATTCACTCGATTCTACTTCTAGTTTTTTGACATTTTTCGTATTTCATTAGTTGAGCTATTTTGGTTGGCACTCTAGTTGATTTAAATGTATTCCAAATAAAAGACACTGATTCTAGCAGTGGAGACTGGAGCCGTCGCTGTAATAAATCATATTCGATTAATCGATCGATCATATTCTCCAATTGGATTCGATTAAAAGATTGTTTGAATTAAAAAAAAATGGTTTATAGTCTGTTGTCCACGTTTTGGAAGACAATCATACTGAGAGAGATGGGAAACTGTCTCTTACTTACAGACATCAGGTATTTACAACTAAAGCTGGAGCTGTTGATTACTTTTGTCATAGAATGTCAATGTCACCTTCGTTTACAATTTAGGCGGGAAATAAATCACAAAAATGTGAAAAGTACAACTTGACCTTCATACCACGAATGAATAAAAAGCAAAAGGATGCACAAAAAATACTGATCCTGGCGCCGTGTCCCTCACAAAGCAGCAGAGTTTGTGAAAGAAAAAACAATTTTTATGAATTCCAGTCGATTCATCGCTTCAGCTCTATTGGACACCATTTTAAAGGAGTTGAGTTCAGCTAAAGTCGCGACACATCTAAAACATTCTCGTTTATTTTTAGGAGAGCTGGTTGCAACTTCCTCTGCAGTTCCTGAACCTCCTTCACCCTCCCTCCCCCCGTCCTCCATCTTTTTTTTTTCTTTTCTTTTTTTTTAGGGGAGGAAGGGGGGCTCTGTTAAATTGGCATAAATAATGGAGCCAAAGTTAATTTACTGCCTCCGGGGCTGTGACCTAACATACCAATTACCGTTAAAGTAGCTAATGAGCTGGCCCCTCTTCCCCCTTTATCACCGGGAGAGCAGCGGCAAACCTTTAGCCGGCGGAGAGGAAGAGAAACACACACACGCGAAAAAAAAAAAAACAAAAAAAAACGCTACGACTCAGCACAGGCAGACAAGAGGGAGCGGCGGGAGGCCGGGGGGGGGTGTGTGTGGTGTGCGTTAGTGTGTTAGTGCGGGGTGAGACGGATGAATGCGGCCTTGGCTGGCAAGAGGCTTTAATGCGGGTGTGTTACCGCGTGCGTTCAGGGGGAGGGAGCGGATTGTGCGAGTGCCGTCTTGTTGTGCGTCGCCTTTCGCGCTCGCTTTGGCGACTCATTAGCATCTCTTCGCCTCCTTCGCCACAGCTACGGTATTTGTTTACCCCCCACCCCGCCAACACACACACACCAACTCCCCAGCCTTCCTTTCTTTCTTTTTCTTTTTTTCCTTTTTAACCTTTGAGGCGTTCGTCTTTTCTGGTAACTTTGCATAATCTGGCGCTGTGTATTCGTGGTGTGTGCTCCCTTTTCCTTGGCGGGCGTTTTCATCAGCGCCCAATATGAGTCGGTAGCGTACGAGCACCTGCCGTTTTTTGTTTTGTTTTTCGGCGTTCAAAGAAATAAAAGAGAAAAAAGAACAAAAAGCAACAGTGTGCGTCTGTGGATGGAGCCTTTTCAAAGAGCAGGCTGGAGAGTTTTCTTGTGCGTCTGTTTGGTAAAACAACAACGAGGCTGGATTTAACTCAAACGACTGTGATGTCTGTGACACACGTGAGAGTTCTGTGATTTTACTTCCCCTGCACACGCCCTTTGTGTATTAAAAGGGCAACGTGCTTCACTGTCAGCTAGGAGGCAATAAAAATTGTTACGTGAAGCTGCAGTGGTGTTATTTTGATCTGGGGTCGAGCGTCACATCACACGTCCTCTCTGGCTTTTGATATGGAGCCTGTAATATCCTCTTATTTACTAAGCCTCCTCCTCCCGCCCATTGAGATAGTTGTCCCACCACCGTTATAATTAGCGAGAAGTAACCGCTCCTATGCTGGGCAAATGCAGCACAACTCCAGCCCCCCGGTGTACTGAATTGTGTTCGAGTGATGTCGTCACCTGCACGGCGCCAGAGGAGCGTAGACCAAAGTCAGGCCGAGCGTCACGACGCCAGTCTCGGGGTCCCTGCTGGCCTCCCTGACGGAGGCCGAGAGGCTGCTCACCACCTCCGAAGGCTTGGCTGGCTCGCCCAGGCGGACGCTGCAGGAAAAGTCTTCGCTGGCTGTCTGGGAAGCTGTCGAGAAGACAGTGAGACATATACAGTATATTATTATTATTATTTTATTATTATTATTATTATTATTATTATTATTATTATTATTATTATTATTATTATTATTATTATTATTATTATTATTTTATAAATGTTGTGACATGCATATTTGAAGGTTAAGTGCGTAACAGTAATTTGTATAAGTGGAAATAATAATGTGTGTAATAGAAAATCTTGAGAAGAAACAGCAACATCAAGTGGTCACATATTAGATTGCAACGCTCTCTTGCCATCCCTCTCCTGAGCTTGCCAGTGAACTACGGTGGCCTGCGCACACAAACCTGCATACCTCGTCCACCTTCTTCTTCGTTGGTTTATTCAAGGATGTGAATGTTCTCCCTAAATACAAAACTCGCTGTCAGGCGACCTGGATTGTCCACACCAGGCTTCCTTAGAAACATGTCGGTGCAAGATGACAACTAACTGCGAGCAAGACCCTTGATCTATGGATATTTCTATACATATAAGAACTGTTCAATGGATAGGAAAACCAAATGACTTCTATTATTCTGCAATTATACACTTTTATTAATGTATTTATGGGCCGTACATTAAGCTTTTACCAGTATAAATTTATAACTCTCAAACACTGGACCTTTAAGCCATCCTGCCGATCAATCCAAATGTTTCTGTCATTTCCTCTTGATGCGCTTTCTTCACAGACAAAAAACACTCCCACCAGATGAAGACAGACAGGCCCTGCAGTCGCGTCTTCACCCGACCGAATCTTAGCGACACGCTGCTCTGATTACCGAGATGCTAACGTGCCGACGCCATAGTCAATCAATAGCACGCTGAGCTGAATCAGCCACGTGCCCGGATCTCACGCCTTCCTTACCGACATCATCATCATTATCATTACAGTGACGAGGCTGCCATTTGAATAAATGATTTAATGAGCGCCTGAATTGTCGATGCTGATGCTGCTGGATCACTTGAAGGATTAAAGGACATTAAAAAGAGAAGAAAAAAAGAGGAATGCACCGTCGCGTCCGCTCAGGTCTCGGTTTCCTGGCAGACATCCAGTGAGCAGCAGGTCGATTTTCTTGTCCAGCTGGGAACCTGCCTCGCACTGGACCACACCGAGAGTCAAATCCTCCGGAGGCGCTGCGAGGGGAATCCCAATGATGGGATAAACCCACCCAACTGTCCACATCTCCTCCTTCGCCCTGAAATACAAGGAATTTTTTTTTGTATAGTTTTCTTTTTCTTTCTTTCTTTTTTTTAAAAAAAACCTGACCTAACCTGTTGGATATAAGGAGAGACTACTGAACTGCAAATGCAAGGTGTTCATTTGTAAATAAGCCATTTGACTTCAAGGGATATTTCACCTTTGAATTACTTTTTGCTATTTAAAAACTTCACGTGAGAGGCACTATTAAAGGTCCAGTGTGTAAAATTTGGCTTGATTTATCATTTTTACATTGGTCAGAGCTTAACATACTGTCCATAAATTCAACGTTCAATTGTTAAAACCGTTCCATGACTAACATTTGGAAAAATGACAGCGCCAACAGGTATTAGATGAAATACTGAGGAAAGCTATTTGAAAACTGTCAGCAACATTCACATGAGGCCAAGTGGACACAAAAAATTGTTTGAAAGTGAAATATAATAGATAATGCTGTGGAAATCAAGAGTCGGAGAACCTACGACATTACCATTATTCCACCAGACAGGCTATCAAGCGACGGACAGATTAAAAGTGATTTTAATGTCAAGTTTTATGTGTATCTGGATGGCGAAGGCACTTTTTAAACTTTTCTTTTTTTTTAATATAGTCACTAATAACTAAATACTGAGGAGAGCAATTTGAAAACTGTCAGCACTATTCACATGAGCCCAAGTAGACGCAAAAAATAGTTTGGAAGTACAATGTAATACAAAATGTTGTGGAAGTCTGAGAACCTACAACATTACAAGAGAGTGTGCAAGAAAGTAGATGATGGACAACCTGTCCTCAGCGGCTACTTCCTCTGCTAGCCTGAAGACAGAGAGATAACAACGTGCAAAGGTACATTCTGGATGAACTATAGCTTCCGCACAGTGTTGTCACAGCACGGTTGGCACGATCGCAACAAACGCTAGATATTTATTTCTCGTCTTATTTGCAGGGAACCAACCGCGGTGTAAAAGGTAACAAAAACTAATGCGCCTAACGGGATATAAATAGGGCCTGTCAGACAGATAATGAGACACGTGAACATACCTCATGCCGTTGCCTGGGCTACCGAGGGGCCTCATGCTGATGCAGACCCAGGCCCGTTTCAGCTCCTTGGAGTTGGGCGCAAACAGCACGGGGACGTCCACGCTGGACCCTTCAGTCATCTGTAATCCTACAGCCAAGGTGGAGAACAGTCATAGGCATGTTGGGCAGGTCACCCACACATGCGCACACACACACACACACACACACACACACACACACACACGCACACATACACACAAAATGAAAGTGGCCCTATTAGTAAAAAACTGACTTTTCTGTAGAAACAAAATAGGAAGAAACAAAGTGGATACTGGATATTTTTTCAGTGGCTATTGGAGGTACTGCAGCCAAAAAATCCGATGGGGCACATAAAGCATCAGAAAGTAGAAAAAGAAATGAAAATAGAAATGAATGCCTGTGGAACGGTTAACAGGACGCCGCCGACCTGAAACACAGTTCACGAGTCACAAGTTCAAATATTTCTATTGTATATTTAATTTTATTTATAAGTCATGTTCATTAATCTTTCTAAAGATTTTCTGAAGGCAAGAAAATCCAAAAAATATTTTGCAATCTATGGGAATCATGCTTTTTGGGGCTCCATGGGAATATTTTTCTGCAATACCACAGGTGGCCACTGGGAAAAATCGGCACGCCAACAGGGACAGAGCGGAGGTACCGTCTGCAGGTCTTATAATACATCCAGGCTTGTTTTGTGAGGCCTGCATGGCTCAAGCTAGGAGTTCTTCTGACCAAACTACACTTACTTATTGTTGGCCGCAGCACAGCAAAATCAATGTATTCAATTCAAATGGCCATGAAATCAGTCCTTTTAACTCCTGAGGAAAACATCTGCTGCTTCCACGTCCACTCGTTCGCCGCAACAAAGACTTGGCCTCAAAATCAAAACATTAAAGGGCTGAAGAAGTCTGAAATATTCAGCGGGGCAGAATTATAATTGGTCGATTCATTTCTCAGACAAGGAATATTAATCAGCCGCCGAGTTTTGTTTTTCGTTTCGCTTCAAGGCCGTTATTTTTAAGTTTTTGGGTGATTGCGTGTGGCGAAATTAGTTTGCTGAATATTTCATCATAAGCGGTTTTAGTGTGCGTGAACGTACCTTTGGTACTGCTCAGAGGTACAGAGAAGACCTTCTCCTCTTCCTCCTTCTCCTTCTCTTCCTCGGTGCCCACCGGACGGACGGCGGCGTCTTCGCTCGGGTCGACGTCTGAATGGAGCACACATGGCGTTAGCGACATGTTTGACAGGTTTCAGGTGTGTGACAGTTGTGACAGAGCGGCGATGGAGGGGGCGGGACCTGTAATGGTGACGTCGAGCTCGACCGGCAGCTCCGTGGGGTTGGCGAAGGGGATGGCGATGTGGGTGCTGCCACCGATCGGGGCCGAGATGTTCAGAGGCTCCTCGTGCTCGGGGCTGAGGCCACGCCCACTCAGGAGCGCACACCACGCTGGCAGCTGCAGACAGCCACAGGTTCAGGCAGAGAAGGGAAGAAAAAGGTGAGAGGTGAAACCACTGACTGTGTATAAAGATGGGCGGAGCTTCCAGTTTCAAAAAGGAGGCCGACGAGGAAGTGGCAAAACCCTGCATTCTATCATTTGACCAGCAGGGACCGCCAAACACAGTTGCAAAAATCTTTGAATGGGCTGTGTTGTCCATTTTGTCCGACTGGGTCTAATTTGGATTAAAGATCAAGTGTGTAATATTTGGAGATTTTCCTTAGAAACAGCGACATCAAGTGGTCACATTTTAGAATGCAGCTCTCGTTCACTCATCCTCCCTCACCCGAGCTTGCCAGTGAACTACGGTGGCCTGCGCACACAAACCTAGATACCTCGTCCACCTTCTTCTTCCTTGGTATATTTGAGGACGCGAGCGTTCACCCTAAACGCGGTGTCCTGGATTGTCCACACAGGCTTCCTTAGAAATATGGCAGCTAACTGAGCGCTCAGTTAGCTTTATGTATACTCTATTCTATATTATCTATATTGAGCTCTTACCAATACAAAAATTGTAAATCAGGCCAAATTTTCCACACTGGACCATATTCCAAAAGAATTCTCAGCTCTCCCAGAAAGAGAGGTGCGTCGGAGAAGGGTGCCACCCCTGAGTAAGACCAACCACACTGGACCATAAAAATAGCCACAAAGTTGTGGGCGTGGCTACAGTTTTGTAGTAGCCAGCGTGCCATTAGGTGGGCAGGCATTGGGGCACACAATGCTCCAATCGTTGTTCACCTCCAGTACCGCCCACACACTTAGTTTCAAAAATGATAGAAAACTCAAGGTGGCGCTAACCGCAAAACCAATCTATATCAATTATATTCACAAACCAATGAGGGACGACATGACGGCTCCGCCCAGTCAATGGGCAAAACATGCAATATCTCCAATCAGTAATTCAATTTAATGCACAACTGTTGTGGTTTCACTTCGGATGTCAACACAAATGTCACAACAAATAATTATTTGGTGCAATCTGGATTCATGACACAAGCAGATGCATCAGTTGGACGATTAGGCATGTTGATGATGATGATGCTGCATCAAAAATAAAATAAAAATAAGAGCATCTGCTATCTGCTGGAGTTGGCATGAGAGTTGAGAACTCTTTGGAGCACACACACACACACACACACACACACACACACACACACACACACACACACACACACACCTGAGGGCAGGTGAAGGTGATCTGGGCCGTGTGCTTCCCCTCTCCGATGCGCGAGGGTCTGAATCGCACGGCCAGCTGGACGAGGGAGTGCGGCTGGATGCTGAGCTGCAACACAGGGGACGACAAGAAGCAGGGAGGGGGGGGGGGGATCAGCGCAGTCCGCTAGGCCAGCGTTTCTCAACTGGTGGGTCGTGACCCAAAAGTGGGTCACAGAGCTATTTGGATTGGGTCGCAGCATCGTGGGCAGTTTCCTCCTTTTTAAAAAAGACTTTAGAATAGATTGTTGTTGTTGGGCATTCATTTTGCGGGACACAATTCAATTGAATAATTTCAATCATTTATTTATTAGACGTGATAGGAGGTGGGCTAGTGTTTTTATTTTTGTGGACTAAATTTGAGTGGAGACTTCATGATAAGGAAAAAAATGTGGGTCCTGAGACTCCACCAGTTGAGACTTGGAGAACCTGCGATAATCTCATCAAAGACGAGTGGCGAATAGAATTGAGCAAAATATCTATTGAGATGGACAGAGCATAACAATTGTTATGGGGATAAACAAGCATCTTGTCAGTGTTTTAACTGGGAACCACCCGAGACCCTGACGTGACAGACGGACGGATGGACAGACAGACGGAATGTGTTGTCTTTGTTCCAGGTTACGTTTATTTTTCCTCTCTTTTCTCCTGCTCTTTCTATTTCCACTCAAGCTTCTTTTCTATGGCACTTTTGCCATTAGAAAGCGCGTGCAGCCTTTTCCTTGACTTTTGCGCAGGCTTGATCTGAGTTCCGTGTGTCTAATGTTGGTCCGTCAGCGACGGCGGTGCCCTTGGAAACGCGGCACTGGAACAGTTCTAGTCACAAAAGGCCACTCTCCGGATACGCAAGGAATAATTTTAGCTCACGTTAGCATTCATTAGCAGCGCCTTTCAAGAAGCGAAGGAGGAGATTCACATGCACCAGCATCAAAGATCAAATTACCTGTTTGACAAAAGATGCGTTTTTTTTATTTGCCAATTCTGTGGAGATGATCTAATCCTATCTACACTGAGCAAATAGAACCAAGTGAAAGGCAGGGAGTGTGTGTGTGTGTGTGTGTGTGTGTGTGTGTGTGTGTGTGTGTGTGTGTGTGTGTGTGTGTGTGTGTGTGTGTGTGTGTGTGTTCTCACAGTGCCGTCTGCATCCATCTCCAGTGTGTAGTTCCTGGGGTTACTATTGGTAACGAGGAGCTGCACAGCCTCAGCCGTAGGGTTGACCAGGGGAATGGTCTGTTTGGTCCATCTGTGACACACACACACAAACACACACACACACACACACACACACACACACACACACACACACACACTTACTTGCTGAAGCTTTTGGTTCAGCTTTTGCTGAACCGTTGGAATAATAATAAGTGACAGTCTTGAATTGGGAAGGACCGGAGCCGCTGCCGCAGCGGTGACGAGGATTTCACGGCTGGATTGATTGCACGGGCCGCATGATAAAACAAATCCCATTTTCGTAATTACACACGGCGTCTTGAAGCTGAGTTTAATTGCAGGCTGGCGTGATTGGGAAGACGGAGCCGCTGTGCAGCGACGGAATGTTTATGCCGTGCATAATTTAATTACCTTTGACAAAAAAAAAAAGGCGGAGGTAAATATCCCTCTTATTACCTCGCAAGTGAAGTTCTGTACTGCGACGGGGGAGGGGTGTGAAATAAAACTACATGTATCCTCCAGGAGGGACTTGTGTTGGTGTGCAGGAATTTTGTGAGGCAGCGATGACCTGATGGGTGGTCGCAGCGCCCTGGTGTTCTGTTGACTTACTTGCCCAGCTGACAGCAGACCTGCGGGAAGGCGAGGACGGGAGGGGGAGGACGAAGAGCCGCAGCTCATACCAGAACTCCTCCAACACATCAGACTGGAACAACACACTGGCAGGAGGGGGCAAACATCTAATGACATATCTGCAAATGCTCAGATGCATAGATAGATAGATAGATAGATAGATAGACAGATAGATAGACGGATAAATGGACGGACGGAAGGACGGACGGACAGACAGACGGACAGACAGACGGACGGACGGACGGACGGACGGACAGACAGACAGACAGACAGACAGACAGACAGACAGACAGACAGACAGACAGACAGATAGATAGATAGATAGATAGATAGATAGATAGATAGATAGAGTTTTTCTTCCATTCCGCTTCTGGTGGAACGCACTGGTTTCCCATTTGGACCAAAGTCAGTCCAATAAAACCAAATTAGACAAAATTGACGTGAGGGTCATACTGTGTAATGTTTTTCATTTTCTTGCAACCAACTTTGGCGGTCCCTGCTGGACAAATGATAGAATGCAGTTTAGTTTTTTTTTGGTACTTCTGCATTGGCCACCTCCTTGAAATCCCATCTTTTTATACGGCCCATAATCCAGACACACACAATTGTGGATGAAACCACTGCTTTGCTCTTGTCAGGAGTTTTCTTAAGATTCTGATTCATTAAACAATCACATTCATCAACAAGCTTTCCAACAAGTAGAAGATGCTTTAAGATTTTTTTTTTGTACAACTCTTAATTTATCTATTTACCGAGTGTTGTTCAACGTAGTTACTGTTCGGCTTAGTCAACCACCTCGACGTGGCACTCACCTCCCCGTACTGATCCCGACCACGTCGGGGGAGAACGTGGCTTTATAAGTCAGCGTCTCCCACGGGGCCACCGAGAAGCGGTCGGCCCCGCCCAGGTTGCCTCCTTCCAGGCACACGTCCAACTGTAGCGCCTTTCCCCGCGGGTTCTCGACAGGGATTTCAATGTCGACCGAGCTCTAAGAACACAAACATTCCGAGGATTACCTCAGAGATTTTTGGGTTTTTTTTTTAAAGGTTTCAGCAGCAGAGAGAAAAAGATTAACTTTCCGACAAAGGTTGCAGAGAGTGAAATCACTTCCCTGCTGCTTTGAAACTATTTTCCCCTGGCACTGTTATTTGTGTATACGTATTAAATGCTTCGTCGATGTGTCTCTCAGTATTATGTACATGTCTTTATTACCCGAGTCTGTTGTCATCCATAACGAAAAATGTTTAGCTTTTTCACTTTCTCATATTATTTTGTGTTGTATTTGCACACGTTATAAGATGACACTCTATATATATATTACTAGAAAGCTTCAAATAAGCACATTGTGACTTTCTGCTTCTCACTTACACTGACATAAACTAAAAATAAAGAAAAACCCTGGTCTCAATTTGTGAATACCTTGTGAACATAGCCAATGGAATTATTTTACCTTTTAATCAATACACTACTTACTGTTTTTTTGGGTGTTTTTTGTTTTCATTCTTGTTTTGAGCAGATAACATAATGCGCTCATTCTCTCAGGAAGCTCTCCTGCGTTTGCGGGTCTGTTTTCGAAGATTACCTGCGAGGAACACTGCACATCGATGGTCCTGAGGGGAGCCGCCGGCTGACAGATCAGCTCCAGGGAGAAATCCACCTTGTAGCGGAACGGTCCGTCTCCTGCGCAAGAGCCGAACGCACAAATGAGCAAGCGTGCGACAATCTGTCAATCAGAGAATTGTAATTTTAGCAGATGCTAACGAGCTTACCCTTGTCCTCATCTGCATCCAGTTTGTCATCAGCCTCCACAAAAGACACGAGGCCTGGGAGCGGAAGACCAATTTCATTTGTGTAAATTATCACGTCTTGCCTGTTCATCTTTGACATCAAAGTGCGGCGACAAGGTTCGAAACTAGGGGTGCACCGAACGAGTAGAGTACGAGTTCTGGCATTTCAGTTATCACCGATACTAATACTGAGTATGTCTGTGAAGGTCCTCAGTCTTCCAGCTCATCTTAATGTAGCAGGGTTAAGTTGGGGCAACTGGACTTGTTCTTGCCATACCGAGTACTTCATAAGGCCATTGTCAACAGTTCAAATATTTTTCTGTTATTTGAACAACGTTCCTCAGTGTGTTTTTCTAGAACATGAGGCGACTGTCACAAGTTTCACTGCAGTACAAAGTCACATATACAACTGGTATCGGTGTCGGCATGTATTTTCCGAGTACGAGTGGACTACTGATCCCCGGTATCGACACCCGATACTGGTGTCGGTGTCGGTGAATCCCTAATGGAAACGCAAGACGGAGGAGAGAGTGACTGAGGTCACCTGAGAGCGTCCCTCTTCTCCACGGCGATGCAGACAGGGTAAAAGAAGCTTGGCCGCCGGGCTGAATCTCCACCGAGGGGCCTCCGCTCACCACGGAGAGGTCCGACACCATCTACACTCGCAAGGAAAGTATCAGAAACAGTCTTGGAATGCAGAAAGTCTCCTTCACTGTATGTGGGAATGTGATATGAATCATTTTAGTGGCTCGGAGCAGAAACCTCCTCAAATGTAAAATATAAATATAAAATATAATTTTTTTCAGCAATTCCTGTGGGGCGAAGGTGTCTGTGCATGACGGTGACTGTGTCCAGTGAATGAAGGCTTCATAGACCAGGTGATGACAGGAGGGCAGGGGATGGTGACCCCTGGGGATATGTTTTGGGACTGCATGAAGGTGGATAATGACCTCCACTCTGATTCTGTCTTTTGTTCTGTTTGGCTCATTAGTCCCTGTACACTGTAACACTGTCCACCCCAGCAACATGTCTACATGACGTGTGCAGAAGCATGTTAGGCATGAACATGGGCGCAGGTTTGCATGTATGAACGCATGAGTGCATGTACGGGCACCTGACGTATAGAGAAACATACTAGTTGTTTGTTGTTGTTAGTTATTATGTCTTCACTTCCTTTTGTATTTGCTGCCTGTCTTTTTATTGTTCATGGGACAAAGACTGTGCTGTGTTAATTGTAAATCATGCCTGTTCCTGTCTACAAACACATGTTAAGTTTGTCATCTACCAGCCTTTGAACAGTCGTCAAAACTTGGGGCTCAAAAAAGACTCTTTTGATGCGGATTTGTCTTTTGCAGAGAACGTGAGCCACTACCTTGAGAGTGACTTTCCTCTGGCTGTAGTTGGGCACGTCCAGCTGCCTGCGTGTGGTTTGACCCACGGGGCAGTGCAGTACCACGTGGTCCACAGGCAGGGGGTGCTCTCCCACCCCCCTGAGGACAAACACGGTCTTGTTCCCATCGCAGTCATTCTGCAGGGTCAGCTCGCCCTGGAGGGTGGGGGTGGGGAATGGAGAGCAAGCGGTAAAGATAGATAGATAGATAGATAGATAGATAGATAGATAGATAGATAGATAGATAGATAGATAGATAGATAGATAGATAGATAGATAGATAGATAGATAGATAGATAGATAGATAGATAGATAGATAGATAGATGTACTTTACTGATCCCAAATTGAAAAAAAAAACTACACTGTTGCAGCACTGGAAAAAAAAAAAAAAAAACAGTACAAAAAATAAACTGTCCTGTAGTTGCGACGCTGCGTTCAGGAAGCCACCGGGGTCTCACACGCTGAGAGACAAAAATTTCCCCGTCACGAGCAACTTGAGGATCAGCGCGGTGGTGACAGCAAGAGGAAATCCCAGCCACGTGGTGCAGGCTGCTGAAGCTACTGGTATGCAGCAGAGCGCAGCACTACTTCAGCCCTTCCCCCACATATCTACAACAGCGAGGCATTGGTGGTTCAGTGGTAGAATTCTCGCCTGCCACGCGGGAGGCCCGGGTTCGATTCCCGGCCAATGCAAGCACACTTTTTTTCTTCTCACTCTCATTGGTGTTCACATGCAACAACTGGCAAATTACACGTTTTTATTTCACAAAGGACTTAAAGATGTGTTTTAAAGATCCAGTGTGTAAAATTTGGTTTGATTTATGAGTTTTGTATTCGTAAAAGCTGAACATCCAGCCCATAAATACATGAATGAAAGTGCACACAGTGCAATAACAGTAATTTGGTTTTCCTACCCTCTCATACATATATTCATACATATATAGAATATAAATATCGAAAGGGTGTTGCTCCTAGTTAGCTGCCCAAATTTAAGGAAGCCTGCCTGACAGTACCTTAAACACCAAATACAGTCAGGCAGGCTTGCTTAAAAATTTCACACACTGGACCTTTAAATCATTTTTTGCAAGTGCACTGGTCGAAACTGCATTGAGAGGAGGTCTGACTTTTCATTGTTTTCATGCCGTCTCTTCATTCAACTGCGCCTCCTTGTGTAATGTTTTGTTTTGTTTGCTTGGCTACTTTGTTCATATCTTGTTAACTCCCCTGCTGTCCATCGTATCTAATCTCTTTCAACTTAAAATAAATATTGGTAAAAACACAAAAAAAAAACATGGACAATCCAATTGCAAGATACAAAACCCACTGAATTTAAACAACCAAAAGGAAAGGAAGCGCAGTAGATTAGACAGTAGATACGATAACACGGATCCTAAGCATTGGATTCACGTCATGTAACCACTCTGAATCCAAATCAATTAGCACGCTCCCAAACAAAATTTCAGTGAGTCGGACAGTGGGAGTGTCATTTTGTTATTGACCCAATCAGAGGTAAAACGCATGCAAAGGGCGTTTCGGATCGTCCCCCCCAACCCCCGTCGGAGCTTTGTGCGCACGTCCGTGACGGCCGTGCTGTAGGGATAATCGCTTCGCGCTCGTCTCCTCAGATTCCTGCGGCGCCGTGTTTTCAAAGGAAAGACAAAAAGGAAACACGATGAGCTTGATTAGCCTCGCTAACAAGCATTGTGTTTGTTTTACAAACAAAATAAAACCCACAGATCAATCCCTCCATCACTTTGTGCGAAGCACAATCCGATCAAAATAAACACCTTGGATAGCAAAAAGGGGCCGGTGTGTTACCATGATGATGTTCTGCGTGGACGGCCTGAAGGCGAGGGGGTAGCAGACTTTGGTCCCCGCCGGCACGGTCACCACCTTGGGGCCGGAGAAGCCTTGGCCGCACACCACGGCCTGCATCCTCCAGTCGCTGCTGGTGTCGTTGAGCTGCGCCAGGCGAGCAGGATGAGAGCATCATGTTTGTTCTTCAGCACTTTACAAGAATAGGCCAAAGATACTGATGTGTCTCACCAGCGGGATGTCCTGCGTGAGCAAACGATGAACCGGCGAGCTGAAGTTCAAACGGTGAGTTTCTTTCTGCGCAGAAAAATTAGAAACAATGTGAGCAAGCTTTTTTGGTTTTTTTACGTTTGCGCATTATCATGTGAAATTGTGATTATTATGAGCTTGTTCAAACAGCGGTACAAACTTAGGATATTGTCCAGGTACAGGGAAGAAGAAGGGTGGGTAGAGCACTGGGGTTTACATATTCACATGGTTATGTATTATATTTATTTTCCCTTTATTGGCATGGGTTAACTTGTGAAAAAAAGAAGTGGGAAAAAATGGTTGTACATGAAATAAATGATGATCACTATGTGGACAAAGGGATTAAATAAGCAAATGCTTCTTCCTACTCAAACATGTTTTCAAACAAGTTACTTTAATATTATTTCTATTTGTTCCTGACTGATTTAAGGGCTTTCATTTGTTCTTTTGTTTTTGTTACTTATCTATATTTGTTATTTTTTTACTCACACGTTTGAAAATCATTCATTCATTCATTGGGTTTATGAGTCACCTGCAAGGTAACCAGCGTGTCGAGCACGTGGACCCGAACGTCGCACCAGGACCTCAGCACCACCTTGCACGAGAAATTCCCCACGCAGTCCGCCTTGAAGCGGAAGGGGATGTCCATGAAGCCGCAATCTGTCCCAGAAATTGGAAAATCAAAAAAAGAAAAAAACACAAAACCTTGAGGAAAAGGGAAGGTTTTTATTCGGCAAGTGTTGTGATGTCAACATAGCCAGCCGAAGTGGTGGTTTCGATTCATAAACAGGAAAACAAGGAGTCCCTCGCTAACTCTCAGGGTGGGTTCGCACTGGTTTGTTCTGGCGCAATGCACAACTACGACATCTAGTGGTGAAAGTTGAAGACATAGCTTCTTGAAAGAGAAAACGTTTTAGACAGTGAGTGAAGTTTTTCAGACATGGGTCTTATGGTAACATGAACATCCTGTGGGCTCACCACCCACAGAGCTTTGTGGTGCGGGCGGCAGTCGAGGTCAAGGATCTCCTTAATCTCGTCGTCACATCTTTCGCTGAGGATGCAGAGGCCGGGAACTCGGGGGGAGGACTCATCCATTACCCAAGCAGAAGTCACCGAGGTGGTCAGAAAGCTCCTCGGTGGCAAGGCGCCGGGGCTGGATGAGATCGGCCCCAAGTACCTAAAGTCTCTGGATGTGCAGGGACTGTCATGGCTGACACATCTCTGCAACATTGCTTGGCGGTCAGGGACAGTGCCTCTGGATTGGCAGACCGGGGTTGTGGTTCCTCTTTTCAAGAACGGGGACCAGAGGGTATGCTCTAATTATAGAGGGATCACACTTCTCAGCCTCCTCGGTTAAGTCTATTCCAGGGTGCTGGAGAGGAGGATACGGCCGACAGTCGAACCTCGAATTCAGGAGGAACAATGCGGGTTCCGTCCAGGTTGTGGAACACTGGACCAGCTCCAAACTCTCCGTCTGATGTTCGAGGGTTCATGGGAGTTGGCCCAACCAGTCCACATGTGGTTCGTGGATCTGGAGAAGGTCAATGCTGGCAGCAAGTCAGACTTGTTCTCAGTGCATGTTGGACTCCAGCAGGGCTGCCCGCTGTCATCGGTCATCAGTCCGGTTCGGGATCCACATGATTGCGTCTCTGCCTTTTGCAGATGATGTGGTCTTGTTGGCCTTATCGAGCCAGGGCCTCCAATGTGCGCTGGGGGGATTTGCAGCCGAGTGTGCAGCGGCTGGGATGAGAATCACCACCTCCAAGTCCGAGGCCATGGTTCTCGAACTGAAAAAGGTGGCTTGCCTTCTCCGGGTCGGTGGAGAGATCCTGCCTCAGGCGGAGGAGGTCAAGTATCTCGGGGTCTTGCTCACAAGTGAGGGAAAGATGGAGCGTGAAATCGCCAGGTGGATCGGTGCAGCGTCTGCAGTGATGCGGTCGCTGTACCGCCTCGGTCACCTCCTCCAGCCCATCTCGGCTGGCCTAGGAACGCCTTGGGGTCCCACTGGATGAGCTGGAGGAGGTGACTGAGGCCAAGGAAATCTGGGTATCTCTGCTGAGACTGCTGCCCCAGCGATCCCACTCCAGATAATGAGGCAGAAGTAGAAAAAGAAGAATGTAAAGAACTACGGAACTTCACACCGTGTTGATGGATCGTCCTCACGGGTGCACGAAATCCGACACAAATGTGAGTTTTACCTGCAGGGTTTTCCCAAGGCACGCTGTCCTCCTGCGTTATCGGTATCTTAACGGTGGCGGGCAAGGTGAAGTACTGCGGCAGAGACACCTCCACCTTGTATTCCACCGCCGCCTCGTCGTTGAGCTGCGCGGTCTAACAGAAAACCAGGGAGCAGGCTGGAAGTCAGGAGATAAGAAAAAAAAAAAAGAGTACCCATCCTTGAAATCCTGCTTGTCGCAGTCGACCACCTGCGCTGCCAGGAACTTGCTGGCGGCCATGTCGGCCCTCACGCTGCTGCTGTGGAAGGTGCGCGTGAGCGTTCTCCTCCGGTGCTCGTCGGCGTTCATGCCGTACTGGCCCCACATGGCCAGCGCCTGCTCCCACGCCATGTTGACCAGCGGCACGCGCATCACCTCCTCGCACACCTGGCCCACCTTGCAGCGGAGGCTCAGCGCCGAGATGCTCACAACTGAGAGAAGGAGGGAGAAGTCGGTGTCCGCGTCAGTGTCTGCGGCTCTCGGGCCACGCAAATACACAAAGAGAGCCTCGTTTTCACAACAGCTGCTGAAGTTAAAATAAGAGCGTAATTGCTGGGTTTTTTAGTTTTTCTGTTGACTGTAGTGGGTGCAACATTTGCAAGTTTCCGTGTAAGATCATACAGTAAACCCGTAATGCCAGTGAGCATAACAGGTTTACTATGATGCTTACTGGCTGAGTTTACCTACTCACTATATGTATTAAAATGGTAAAAGTCTGTGTTTTTGGGTGTTTGGGTTTTTTTTGCTTTTTATTGAAAAGAACTTGCATTCACATGCACGAGTCAAATGCTACCCAGGAAATGATTTGTTTATTCTCAAAAGTTGACCAACAAGTCATACCACAAAGTCACACCAACTTTGAAAAGCAGAAGTGCGCTGAGCTGACAGCATCACTTCCTGGTCAGCTAAGTGCAGTTCGTACGATGCTACTCCTCAAAGTTCTCCTCAGCAGTTTCACACATCACAGCCAAAATGCTACCAGGCAAAACAAGAAATTTTTTGTCAAATTGAAATTTATATTACTGAAATACTGAACAGCTTTCGTTTCCTTAGCTTAGCTACGCATCAACGTCATCACGCTAGTCAGGAAATTTCTCTTCAGCGGTTTCAATCAGAAATTTCAGGGATTTTCCAAGCACTTTCATATCTTTCTGCTGTATTCATCATTGACCGTTTACACTGGGGGGGGAATCAAATTAAAGCTACATGATATCATACATATTTTTAGGCCCATCTGTCAAATTTTAAACCCCTTGTGGCTCACCAGTCAAAATGTTTGCCTACCCCTCCCTGCATTCAAGCGTTCTGGTGATGGGCTGGCTGCACCACATCTTTGAGAATTTTTTTTTTTTTTTTTTTTTCAGAGCACGAATCCAAGACCAGCTTCCCCAAGAGGACAAAAGAACATTTTGACCGTGTATCCATTTATTTATTTATAAGCATAAACTCTGGACTGTTTTCTTACCAGAATTGTCCAGATCGGAGACAATATTTGAACTGGGTCTAGCTGAGAGAGGAGAAGAGAGAGGCAGTTCTGCCGTGGCCTTCACCATGTAGACCATGTCCCCCACCTTGCAGGATGAGCACAGGCAGGATGATTTATTTATTTTTTGCACGTTTGATCACATCATTGTCGATAACAGCAGGTTAAACTGAAACCTTAAAGGTCCAGTGTGTAAATGTTGGCTTGATTTATGATATTTATATTGGTAAAAGCCTAATGTACTGCCCATAAATGCATTATGCAAGTGTATATTCACAGTACAATAAAAGTCATGAGGCTTTCATACCCTTAGAGTGCACTGCCATTTATTAAGGAAGCCTGGTATTTCAGGGCTTCCTTAATAAATAATTTTACTCACTGGACCTTTGAAGTAAAATTAAAGTTGCTCAACTGATCATAGTATTGTGTAAAAAAAAAAGTAATATGTTCATTGTAACAAGGCTACATGAGTTTTGGGCTAGGCTAATTGTTAATGACTAGGAGGAAGAGTTCAAGTTGACACCCGTGCAACCAAAAGCTCCACCTGTGGGCAGACGAGCAGCACAGAGCAGTACTTGGTGCCGGGGAAGAAGGGCAGGTAGTGGACGCTGAGAGTGTCCGTCTGTCCTGGTTTCAGACAAATGTCCCGGACTATGCTGTGGAACTCGCTGCTTTCACCGTCTGCATGGACGCAAAGACCACAACATTTGAAGACAATAAAAAGAAGAAGGTTGTTGAAGGCGTCGAAAGCAGCAGCGGGCGTTCCGACTCACTGAGATCCGAACTCTTCTCCATCTCCTGCGAGCGGCCCTTGCTCGACGTGGCCCCCTCGGTGCTGAAAGAGGAGCACGGCGGTGTCAGAGGTCATTGAACATTGAAAACGACACGGTCAACAACCGTTGTTATTCCCCCGGTGGTCACCCATGGTATTGCAGAGAAAATATTTCCCTCCGTTATATTTAAAATTAACCTGCACAAGCATGTTCTACTGCAGTGTTTCTCAACTGGTGGGTCGCGGCTTCGTGGACACTTTCCCCCATTTCTTCTTTTTTTTTCTTTTTTTTTTTAATGGATTTTAAATTATTAGAGAAAATGTTGGGCATTTATTTTGCAGGACACACAATTCACTTCAATAATTCCAGTAATTTATTTACTAGAAAGTGGGCTGGCGTTTTTATTTTTTGTGGAATAAGTTTGGGTTGTGACTTCATGATAAGTAAAAAAATGTGGGTCCTGAGACTCCACCAGTTGAGAACCACTGATCTACTCTATGTGCGCATTAGTGTTGCGCTCTGACTGAGCCTTGGAGGAGTCTTACTTGGAGGTGGAGTGTTGAACAAGGCTGTCTTTTTTCTTTTCTGGCTTCAGTGGGTTGAATTCAGATTCCACCAGCACCACCCTACAGGCACGCACACACACACACACACACACACACACACACACACACACAAAGAAAAAGAGGTTTAAATAAGGTGAAAGAGCAAGAGCACAAAAACAGAGACTCGAACAGGAACTTCTGCTGCACAGGTCTGCAGGGCGTCACTCCTGTTGAACATTATTCCCTGTATTAAGACACTTACCGGTACATAAATTAAACATAATGCTTTCCAGCATATTGTTCAAGGTGGAAAAACATGGCGTTGCGTAACAAAACATCTACTTTTGCCTTGCAAGACCTTGCACAACCTTGCACGACGGGCGGGGTCCTGGGATTTCATACGAAATCCAGCTCTTGAAAAATATATTCAGGGAGCTTCCACTTCATGTGCCGGGTTACATTTTCATGAGAATGGGAGCCCGTGGTGACATACCTGAACGTGGCTTCTTTGCCGAAGAGGTTGGTTACGGGCACTTGGACCACTTTGAGCTGGTAGCTTGGTGACTTGCACTTGACAGTGTTCTGAGAAAGAAAGGGAGCAGATTAGACAGCATTAAAGGTCCAGTGTGTAAAAAAAATGTATATATTGGTAAAATCTTAACATACTGCCCGTAAATACATTAATAAAAGTGTATAACTGTGCAGACCCTTGTTTTATGTATATTTTTACATATATATGGATATAAACCATTCTATGGGTAGGAAAACCAAATTACTTTTATTCCATTGCGATTATGCACTTTTAGTAATGTATTCATGGACAGTATATTAAGATTTTACTAATATAAAAATCATAAATCAGGCCAAATTCAAGAAAACTCAAGAAAGCAGCTTCAAGTGTCGCACTGTTCCATAATTATTATTATTTCAGCAGATGGATGGATGGATGGATGGACAGATGGACGGATGGATGGACTGATGCTCACAGTTGGTGAGATGTGGCTGACATGGGTCTTCAGCCGGAAGGTCAGAGTCGCCCCCTGGAGGCCGAAAGGAGAGCTGGAGACGAGCAGCAGGGAGGCCTCCATGGGCTGCATGACGGAGCAGCTGTACAGGACGCTGACTTCAGCGCTCCCGCTGGGAAAAACACAAAATTACGCATTATTACTATTACTTGCTCCAAACAAGGGACTGTCACCACAGCTCAGTCAAAAGTCAGTTCTTTTTTAATACACGCCCCCTGCTGACAATGAGTCAGCAGACTTCTCCTGCGCTTTCTCCAGCAGCTTCTTCTTTTTTTTTTTAAAGGCTGAACTGCAGCTTTGAAATGGAACGCGGGCTATTTTTAAATCAAGAAGGGCTCACTCTTGAGCAGAGCCCGTTAATTTTTAAGAGGGTCTCGTGGGCAAAACCACACTCGTTGATGATGAGCCCTCCCTTCAATTCCCTGTTTCTCTTCCTACGGAAAAGTTGTTTTGACAAGGAAAAACGCACAGCGAGAGCAGGCTTCAAGCAAAAGGCCGGCGCTGTTTTACAATCAGCATTAAACCGCACTGGGTTTTTACAGGGTTGTCGCCGTTTAAGACACCGCGCGATGTTACGTCTATAGTTTGCTTTGTGCCGTTAAGACATCCGGCTGTCCTTTGAGGCGGATGAAACGTACTTTGAAGGGAGCGTTACAGCAGATCCATTAGGGAGGGAGAAGAGATGCGCGCTTTCCCCAAAAACGATGGCTCGGTACTTGACGGGCTTGGGGGATGGGTTTTTCAGCCGCAACTGCAGCACGGACACACACACACACACACACAAGCACAAGAGAGAAGAGCAAAGAAATGAAGTGTTTTGCATTTGAGGAACTCAGGTGCGGGCGCCAAAGCAGGGAGCGCTCCCGCCACAAAGCACAACAGCAACAACAACAAAGACATCCTTTCTCCTTGAAACGAGAACAAGCGACGCGTTCGCTTGTTGGACGCATAATGCGGTTCAAGCCGGCGGCGCGGATCATTACGCCCATTTATATCTGCCTGCGAGTAATCCTGTTAGATTATGATGTGTGTGTGGCGGCTGACGGTGGGGTATATAATCCTATTAATGCATGTGTGAGCGTGTGAGCTCATTAAACGTATGTCAGTGTTTGATCCCGTCGGCTGTGTTTACTTGCGGCTAAAACTAGCGTCTGTCGCGAGCTCTCTAGAGAGGGTCGCTGTCGTCGGCGATTTCAAATTTCACGCCTGCGTCGTGTTTTGGTACCCTTTTGCTGAACGTGGCGTGCAGGCCTCCCGAGAGCTCCATGGTCTGCAGGGGCAGGTACTGAGGGAGCCGCTCGAACAGGTGGACGCACAGCATCAGGATCTGGACTGGGTTGGGGTCCGACAAGTCTGTGGGCTGGAGAGAGCGGAGCAGGCAAAGCATGCACACTAAAGTTACAAAAAGGAGGCAAGAGCGAGAGGGTCAAAAACCTGGATTCTATCGTTTGGCCAGCAGGGACCGCCAAAAGTGGTTGCAGAAAGACTAAACATGACTGGCTGTCAATACAGAAAGGAGCACTAAATTCATACCTTTACAAACTGTCTTTTTTTGTTGGTCTAAATCGTCACTAAAATGAGGGCTGAACAGGTGGACAAATATGGAATCATCTGGTTTCAAAACCAACAGGAAACTCAAGGTGGCGCTGCCGATGAAACCAACCTCCAGGCTTCAAAATGGCTACTCACTAACCACGGGGTGACGTCAAGATGACTCCGCCCATCTCTGCGTATAGCCAGTGACTTGGACACAAATCCATGCCTTGATACAGTCAAAAAGGTTCTGTTTGAGGGGGAACTGATTCAGCTGAGCTACAATTCTTGACCCAAAGCTGTTGTGGTGACAGCGCTCATTGTGCATCTTTTTCACCAGACTACATCCAGATGACTTGAGTCATCTTGTGATGATGGGATGCATTTATGTGTCATCGGAGCCAAAAACTGAGCAAAAAAATATTTGGAAAATTTTAGGTTGATTTATATTTTGCTTATTTGCCACCAGATCCAGTGTTTACTGTCAACGGCTTTTGACACTTTCAAATAAATAAAATAAAAGGAGAATAAAATAAAGGGAGAATCTATGGAAAGAATGCGATCGACTGTCCCTCACTCAAGGTCTAAAATCCAGACAGACATTACCCACTGTTCACCCATTAACTCATCCCATCACCACTGCACTATGAGCCATTACCCTGCCATAATTAGATGATGCTTTGGGGAACTATAAAAAAGGGTCAAAGCCGCCGTCGTCCACTACTTACCAGCACGTCCAGGTTGAGGCCGAGCGCGTTCAAGGCCTGAGACACGATGATGTTGTTGTGAAGGATCTGCTCCAGACTGTTGGTCCTGGTGTACATCCTGCTGAAGTGGCTCCAGATCTTTGAAAACGAAAAGAGTCCAACGTTATCGTTAAGGACAGGTTAACGCAGGTTCAGGCAGCTGACGGAGCGCCGTGCTGACCAGGTAGGGGCAGTAGGCGGCCAGGACCGCGGCCAGCACCAGTCCATCCACAAAGTCTCGGTCGAAATTCACGATCCAGCGTGCTGGCGGGCCATCATCTGTGTGCACACCACGGGATAAACTCATCAGCTGGAAACAAATGTCAGCAGCGCGTCGAGGGAGTTGTGTGTGGTTCTGCTTTGAGGCACATTCTTGTCCATTGTAAAAAAAATTAAATACAATGTATGTATGTAATATATGTAAATAGAAAAGCTGATTGATGGCAAAGTCGATGAGTGACAAACATTGAAATTCAGTGGCAGCTGGAAACAGATACGGTGTCACTGGAGCCGCAGCTAGCGGTTATTTATGCAAGCAATTTATCCGCCGATTATTTTCTACGAATTAGATTAAAGCATTATTTGAACAGCCGAAAATTCAAATAACCTTTTGAGAAGTAAAAATGCTGAAATAACAACAAATGTAAAAGGATATATTGTAATCCAAAAAATGTTTTTTGATCAATCAATACATCAATCAATACATCGTTTCAGCTCGAGACGACGCAACCAAACTTCCAAACAGAAGAAAAACACATTTAGAGGAAGGTAGTTTTAGTAATTACTAAAAGTTCTTATCGTAAGGCTGAGGAGATCACCGACCTCCACCGGTAAGACAGGAAATTAAAAAGCGCTTCTAATATTCCAGTATTCTTGTTATCTGATCTCGGAACTGCTGAGCTCACAGCTGCAGAGTTCACGTCAAGTTAAATTAGTCCAAGAGTTTGCAGTGGACTTAGTACTTGCCATCATATAAACACTCTTTTTTCTTTTCTTTTTTAATTGCACATTTTCAATGAAACAGCACACGCGCAGGTGACCCGCCCTACCTGCGCCCCACACCCTCGTCCTCACGCCCTCGTAGTGCGCGTTCAGCCACGAGAGCAGCCGCAGCTCGCAGGCAGAGTAGATGTTGCTGGCCAGGGACAGCGTGTTGAACGGGGGGGTTTTCTCCAGGTCCGGGGCTGCGAGCGCGTCCTCCGGGCTGCCCCCCGACACTCGGCACAACACCAGCACCTGGGACGGCCGTCGGGTCAGAGGCATTTCGCAAAAGAGGGGCGGCGGGAGCTTCGCGAGAGGTTCGTTTCTCACCTTGAATATTTGCAGCAGCACGTCGGTCCACGACCGCTTGCTGAGCGACTCGTAGTCGACGCTGCTGTAATCTGGGCCGCGCTCGTCTGCGTTTGACTGAAAGGCGACGCAGCGTGCCAAAGTTGAATTGGGGGTGAGGTTGAAGAACCAACAGAGTGAGGAAGTGGGACTGGCCGTACCTGCTGAGAGCACCACTGCTTGAACTCTGGCACATCCAGCAGGCACTCCGGTCGGATGTGGCCGAGCAAGGCTCCCTGCACCCTGAAGAATTAGGCAGAAAAATTGGGGAAAATATAACTGCAAAACAATACAAGAACCTTTTTTAGGTAAATCCCATGTTAAAGGGTAAGTGTGTAATATTTGGAGATTTTGAAGAAGAAACAGCGACATCACAAGGTTACATTTTAGATTGCCGTGTCTTTCACTCTCCCTCCCTCTCCTGAGCTTGCCAGTGAACTACAGTGGCTTGCGGACCCAAACCTGGATACCTTGTCCACCTTCTTCTTTGTTGGTTTATTTAAGGATGCAAGCGATCACGCTGATTACGAAACGTGCTTTCAGGTGACCTGGATTGTCCACACCAGGCTTCCTTAGAAATATGGCGGTGCAAGATGGCAGCTAACTGGGAGCAAGACCCCTGCTGTATGTATATTCTTATATATATGGGAACCGTTGTGAGGGTAGGAAAACCAATTGACTTTTATTGTACTGTGAGTGTACACTTATATGAATGTATTTGTGGGCAGCATATTTTGTAAAAATCACAAATCAAGCCAAATATTACACACTGGACCTTGAAGTTTCTAGTTTCACGTCTTTGAAGTTATTCAATTGAGCCGTTGAACGCCCTCGCTGACGGCCGTCCTACCTACCTGAGGAAGGCGAGCATGGTGCTGTGCTGCTGGATCAGCTGTTTGGTGCGCTGCGTCAAATCGCTGGAGATGGTCTGACTGCGAGCGATGCCGGGGATGGGTATCCCGGTCAGGTGCTGCAGCATGTCCACCACAGACCTGGGCGACGACGACGACAAACACACGACACAGATTACAAAGAGTCGGCATCTCTGTCTGCCTTTAAAAAGAGCTTTAACCAATAATTCGGAACTGAGCCCCAGCGCATACCTGCTCTGATTTTTATTGAATTATGTCTGATGTTATTAAATCATGTATTCTAAATCTACTGATAACAGTTGAGGATTTAAAATGATGAACTTCTCTCTAATGCATCCAAGTATATATTTTCATGGGCCAGTATATGATGTGTTTGTGTCTGTGTGAGTGTCTCTGTTTCCGGGGAATCTGAGGAAGTTTTGGGTTTTAGGTTGGGTTGGACTGGCTGGAAATGGGGAATTGATTTCTGACTCATGGGGTGTTGTATGGTGTCTGGGCCCCTGTTCATAAGCTGTAGATAGTTTCTGGGGAGTCCCATTTTTACAAACGCACTTTGATCGAATGTTATTTGTATTTGTATCTTAACTGATTTGTAAAATAAACTAACTGAACTCAACTTGCCGAGCTGAAATCCTTCAGATCGACACCTGAAAAAGGGGCAAAAAGCGCTCACTTCTCTCTATGTTGTTGGTGATATCTAAACATTCATGTCCTGATATACAAAGATTCTCGGATAAATGAAGGTGAGGCACGGCTACATACTCACTTAGCACCTTTATTCTGAGTGACTCGAAGACTGAGCGCACTCGTGAGGCTCGTCTCAATTTTTGGCACGATCCTAAAAAGCGGGGAGAATGGGCAGCGTTTACACAGCGCATCTTGTGTAGAACCATCGTGTGCCAAGCGAAGTGCACTTGAGGTAAACACCTTCTGAGCGAGTGTGGCACAGAGATGGGGAAAAATCCTCCCGGCCAGCCGAAGAGGCTGAACCACCTCTCCACCGCCAGCAGCACCTTCTGGTAGTACTCTCCCTCCTCCGAGGTGGCGGCGGGGAACTCCGGCACGCCCAGATTGGTCGGGATCTCCGGGTCCGAAAGGTCCGAGTCGCCGCTGGCCTGGCCGGCGCTGCCGCAGTTGGTGTATTCGTAGGAGTCTGAGTCAGAGGTCAGAGGTCACCTTGTTACAAGGACGCGGCAAATATTTTTGCATGAGCAGAAGGGCGAGTTCCTCACCCGAGTCCGAGGTCTGGTTTGTTGAGCCGCTGCTGCTGAACAACGAGGAAGAGGAGGAGGTCGGGTAGGAGACGACGCTAGCGCAGGGATAGTGATGCAGGGCGGCCTTCGCAGCCGACGATCCTGCAACAGAGGCGGCAGGATGATCTGGGAATAAATGACTGCTGCAAGAGGAAATAACTCAAGTATGTCTTTAGACTCATCTAAAACTATGCTATCCTAATCACGCAGAGTCACGTCTGTGGGGGGGCGCGAAACACCTGGCGGGAGGGAGACAGCGTGACAGAGAAAGTTTGAGAACCACTGCTATAATCACACTATCCTGGTTAGTTTGGAACAGTGATTCCCAACATGTGGGCAATGCTCCCTGGTGGGAAGTTAAGGTATTGCAAGGGACTGGCAAATCATTTTCATTTTCATGGGCAAATTTTTTGTGAAAATAAAGAAACATATGTAAAAATCAATAAATCAATCAATTGATTTATTCATATGTGTATATATGTGTGTGTGTGTGTGTGTGTGTGTGTGTGTGTGTGTGTGTGTGTGTGTGTGTGTGTGTGTATGTGTGTGTGTGTGAGGCTGGAGAGATCCTTGGAGCCTCTCTATTGTGACTGTGGCTAAGGCTACTCTACCGACTGCAGCTCCAACCAAATCAAACATCTAACACGCAAGAATTAATAAAAATACGCATTGTGCGGATGTGTATGTGTGAGTGCGTGTCAAGTGATACCCGGCTGGAGAACTATTTGTTGTTGCGACTGATGCAGGGCCATGAAGGGCCAGACTGTTAACAGGCAGCAGTCTGCAATCGCACACAGCTCGACCTTGAACCTGCAGAGGACATAGCAGAGGGAAGGCACGATTAGGGAGGAAGACGGATTGCGTGTATTAATGCTTGAAACACATGGGCTCGTGGGTTACCTGTTGCGGAGGTGGTCGGTGAAGGTGATGGTGGTGCACAGCGAGAGAGGGACGTCGCAGCAGAAAGACACGCTGCAGGGTAGGGAGATCACCGTGGGCACCTGTTTTTGACAGCACACAGAGAGGAAATGCTCGGTCAACCGGGAAGTTTGTGGTGTCGTTTCTATTACGCTGGTTAAATGTCTCTTGAGATTGTTTGCGGAATTTAAACTTGGAACATCTCTGAGCAACCCTTCCAGATGAGATCCCCGTCACATCTGGAGAGTGGCAGGAATGTTCACGATCGGTGGGCATTGCCCGGGACATCTGCCGGGATGTTGAGCAGTACCTGGGACTGCTGCGGCGCGGGGACGCTGCTTCCCTCCGGAAAGAGGACAGAGACGGGCTGAATCTTGGTCCCGTCCTCCAGCTCCGCCTCATCTATTTCGGCCGATACACTGGTGCCACTGCAAACGCACAAGAGGAATTAGACGAGAATCAACCTGTGTTATGGTGAAGGAAAAGGATGTTTCACGCATATGTATTGGTGATTCTTGTTTACAATCTAATTGTTTCACTGAGTGCCCTACAAAGCGTTACAAAACATACTCTTTGTCAGTGTTAAGAGTGCCTTTGATGTTTTTTGTTCTTGCGGGAATCCATTGTCCTCTAATCTATTGTGCAGTGCAACCAGACTGATTTCAATGTCAACCACAGAGGAATATGGATTCATTAACACCGAGTGAACACCTGCCAAGTAATTACATCTGGCTTGATGGATAACAAAAATATTTGATGGCATTTTTCAGTGGGCTGTATTGATTCATTTTCAAATATTCACCCTGAAATTCAATTAAGTTCATAAAAACAAAAATTGGAGTCTATATTTTCTCGACTCGACTTTGTATGGATACAGCCACATTATTGCAAAGCTGCACGAGCGGACTGGAACTAACTTGGGGTATCCTGAGGCGAGCAGGGTGATGGGGGCGCTCGCCTCGCTTCCCAGGGGCACCGGCGTGAGGAGGATCCGCGGCGGCCGCACGACGATGCGGGGAGGCTGCACGGCGAGGGTGACGGACAGCTCTCGATATGGTTGCCGCCCGTCTTCCTCTCTGATCATCTCGTTCTTCAGGTAAAGGGGAAGGACCAGCCTGGTCGCTCGCACGGATTCTGACAAAAAAAATCGCAAAAACAGCAGTGTCAATGTTGTCACTGTACAAGGGGGCGCTGCGAACTATCGGTCAAAGTCATTTTTAACAGGAAATACTGAACTGTGTTCATCTGATGTAGTGAATTGGGAATCCATTAATTGGGGTCCATCTACTGAACCCCTTTCAAAGTAGGAAATGAATAAATGAAAGAAAGGAGGCTGTGAGGAAATAGCAAAAACCTGCATTCTACTATTTGGCCAGCAGGGACCACCAACACAGTGGCAAATAGAGAAAAAAAAATACTTTAAAACCAGAAGGGAGCGTTAAAGTCATACCTTCACAAACAAATTAAAACATTTTGGTGGATCTCCAATCATTGCTCACAAATAGATGAAAAAAAGAGGGTAACGAGGAAATACCAAAAAGCTGTATTCTACTATTTGGCCAGCAGGGAACATTGAAAACTGTTGCAAATAGAGAAAAATTACTTTAAACACAGATAGGTGCATTAAAGTCAGACCTTGGTGGGTCTCCAATCATTGCTCATCTCCAGAGTGGCTCTGTATCTATCAATCTATCCATCAAAGTTCAGTTGTGCATATCAGTAATTCACAATGGGGGGGCCCACCTGGGCTGGCCACAGGGCCAACACCATTTAGGAAGCAATTAGCATATAGATAACTGATTTGTAAGACAGACAGCATGTGAGCATGTGTGTCAAAAGCATCAAAACGTGTGTCAGCAAGCGTGCGTTTCTCATTCTTCATCTCACCTGGTCTCTTGCTGTCAGGTCTGATTCTAACCTCCAAGCTCAGAGACTCCCCCGGGCCCAGGCTGCCGGACGGCGGCGACACCGTGCACAGCGCCCCCTGGCTTCGGACCTGCGCGCCCTCGTCAAACCACCAGTGCACCGCTTCCTTTGTGCGCCAGTAGACGCTGCTCTCCCCCACAGCTTTCAGGCTAACCGTCTGCCGAGGGGAAAGGATGAAGGGCCAAAGCATTGGAGACGGTAGATACAGAGGGTTGAGAGAAGTGGCAAAGAAGAAAGAAGAAGAAGAAGAAAGCTTTATTGGTGCCGCGTGGGGAAATTGCACATTGCAGCTGCAGGAATTATAGGAAAAAATGACATATATATATATATATATGATGGCCATATGTACTGATGTACTGGTGCTTGTTCCTGCATGCATTTTTTATTTAGTCCAGTTGATGCAATCGTGCACTAGCACTTTAATTAATGAATCAATGCAATATAATGCATTGATTATTTTCTCTGATTCAATCTTATTAAGAGACTATTTAAACAGGCAAATAAAAAATAAAATTGTGAAACAGACATGTCTGAAAGTGACAAATCATCATCCAAGTATAAAAATAAAAGAATATATGTGGGTATATATATATATATTATATATTATAAATATTTTAATTGATTTTTTTGGATTTTAATGGATAATTTCTTTATAAATTCAAGGTGATTCAATTTATTTAATCTCTAGCTAGCACAGTTGTGTGCTTCGTAAATAACGTGACACACTAATGATACCTGAGTGTACCCTTGAGGTTGCAGTGCCAAATGTTCCACGTGGAAGTGCAGGCTGCAGGGGGACATTTCCAGTGGGGCGCACAGCACTGAAATCACACACGTGACATGTTGCCTTTGTTTCACAAGATCCTCCACTTTTTGAGAAAAGGACAGTCAGATGCCGCTGAATATCACCTCAGCCACACACACACACACACACACACACACACACACACACACACATTAACCAACAAGGCTAACTAAGTCTTCCTCAGCGACCTCCCCACCTGTGGCCTGAATGCGCAGCGGCTGCGGCGTCGCCGTGGTAACAGACTGAGGTTTGACGACGTGCCTGGTGCTTCCAGCCGACATGGGGCCGAGCCTGCGGGGGGGGGAGCTGGAGGTGGAGGAGGCGGTGAGAGAGGAAGACGGAGCGTCGGCCGCGGTCCACCTCACGCCGCTGACCGTCAGCGGCAACTCGAAGTCGTAGGTGGCCTCCTGCAGCGAGGCAATTCTGCCGTTACCCTCTGGATATGTCAATGTCCAACTTTTCTAAGCAACCACTTTAATGGTGTTATGGTTTTAATGGTGAAACTAAGCTCCTCTACAGCTTCCTGCCACCATTTGTACAACACAGCGCTGCCGCGTTCCAAATTATGTTTTAACTTATTTAACACGCTTCCGACAGTGGCAAGGCGCACACAGAATGTATCAAACCGAATGTATCAAAACCAATGGTGGCCATTTGGAACACAAATGTACAAATTTGCGTGTTTACTTATTTATACCCCGTGACCCTGAATTGGAATAAGCGGGTATAGAAGATGAATGAATGAATTAATGAATGAATATTTATTTATTTATTTAATTTATTATTTATTTATTATTTTTTTTTTTTATTTTTTTTAAAAGGAGGCCACCATGTGTTGAAAAACCTGCATTTCATCGTTTGGCCAGCAGGCAGCGCCAAAGGTGCATTGAAAGCTAAAATTGACTGGTTTTCAATACAGGAAGAAGCCCTAGATCACTACGAATTGTTGTGGAGGCAGCTACAGTCTATGTAGTGGCTTACCAGCAGGGGGGGCAGTCAGCCCTTTTCAATCATTGCCCACCACCACTACCCACACATTCAAATATGGAATCATCCAGTATCAAAACCAATCAGAAACTCAACATGTGGCTGATTGTGAAACCAACCTCGAGGCTTCAAAACGGGTCTTCGCTAACCAGTGGTTGACGTCACAGTGACTCCGCCCATTTCTCTATACAGTCAACAACGGTTTAAACTGGCAGAAATCAAATGGAAAATGCTCTGTACTGTCTAATGTTTTGTGATCAACTGCTTGAGGATCTGAGCTCAGCACTAGATATATTGAACTTGTCTGGGAACATTGGAGTCAACATCTCACCTGGGTGGGTGAGAAGACGAGGCTGCAGTCTACAGACTGGTTGGCCTGGACCTCCACGATGCTCACACTCGTCTTCTTCTTGACTTTGCACACCGGCAGAAACATTAAAGAAGCAGGGGAGGAAAAAACTTGTTACATTTCACATCTTATTTTTAGAATAATTCATCCATCAGGCAGCCCACGCAAATGTGATCTTGACGGCAATCACGACGTACGTGATCGCCGTCGTGCACGCTTTTGTTTGTCGCACCTGCTGAGGGCTGGGGAAGCTGCAGGGAGAAGTCTGCGTATTGCGACAAGTCGAAGGCAACCCAGGCGGCGGCCGGCGAGCAGTTTGTCAGGGTGAAGGCGATGGCTTTCCGCGAGCCGGCTCGAACCCCGTGAAACTTCAAATGGGACTGAAGGCACAAAGAGGAGAGAAATCTTGAAAACACCTCACAGTTGACAGAGGTGACCGTGAGAACGCCCAACTGGACTTCGAGAGGAGGAAGTCCCTTTTTCCTTTCACGTTTCACTATTTGTCCCCTTGTCATTAGTGAGTTTAGTTAAAGTGGCCTTTCTTGTTGCCATTTCCAAGAATTAATACATTCATTTTGTTGGTCTACTTCCAACAATACAAAAGGGTTGTTGGTGTCTTGGAACAGCCCGGTGCCTTGGGATTGGCTGTGACCTCACCCACATTTTTTTTTTTTTAAATGTCTGCAGAGAAATGTGCAAATTGTAATTTTTTCGTACTTGGTGAGTTAGCTGGCATGCTAGTAGGTTCCTAATGTGATATTAAATGACTGCAATGCAAAGCTGTGTCCCTCCAACAGAAACTACAATATCATCCGGATGTCTCTTATCTGGCCGGTGTGTAATATTTGAAGACTTTGAAGAAAGAAACTGTGAAATCGGGTGGTTATATATGAGAACCGTTCTAAGGGTAGGAAAAGCAAATTACTTTTAATATATTAATATTAAGGCCCTGCGATGAACTGGCGACTTGTCCAGGGTGTACCCTGCCATCGCCCTAAGACAGCTGGGATAGACTCCAGCAGACCCCCGTGACCCTGAATAGGAATAAGCGGGTATAGAAGATGAATGAATGAATGAATGAATGAATGAATGAATATTAAATCATGTATTTATGGGCAGCGTTTTAAGCTTTTACCAATATAAAAATCATAAATCAAACCAGATATTACACACTGGACCTCGAAGTGCACACTTGTACACTCACCATGCTGATGTTAATGTTTGGAGGCTCCACTGATCCCCGCACTCTCAGCTCTGTAGGCTTCATGCTCCGCAGAACGATCTTTGATGAGAAAAAAGTAATAAGAGATGGTAAAATGGACGCGCAAACACAGAATCTGATTGACTCCAAAGAGAAAAAGAAGTTTTCCACACTCGCCTCGATCCTGGTGTCAAACTTGATGGGGGACTCGGGGTTGAAGTGGACCTGGAGCGCCGTCTTCCCTCCGCTCGGCACCACCCCTTCAGACGGAGTGACCACCAGGCCCGGCACTGCGCAAACGTCCTGCACCTGGCTCAGACGAACAGTAGAGGGGGTGGAGAGCGTCTACCGAGTGCCACAAACTCCAAGGATTTTTTTTTTTTTTACTTTTTTTTTATTGAAAAAGAATATAACATATTTCCAGTCCCAGAATTACAAGTCACATTTTTTTTGTTAAATATATACATATATGCCCTCACAGATACATTATACCGACACAACATATACACATATACATACATACACATAAAAATGTCAAATAAAAAAGCACTCTGAGCAGTGTAAAAAATAAATAAATTAATGAATTAAATTAAAATATAACGAAATGAAGAAATCACTCCCTTATCCCCCTACAGCTCCTCATGACCAACACATAACATTGGTTACTTATCCATTAAAGTACAGCAACAGGCACACATTCAATTGGGCTATACCTGTAAGTTTGTGAAATAAGAAATAAAGGGTTGGCATTCGTGGAAAAACTCCCAAGATTTGTGTGTTTCTCCCGGTGCTGGGCGGAGTCTGCTCACCTGGTAGTAGGCGTGGTTCTGTCCGGAGTTCTGCAAAACCGCCGTTTTGACGGAGGGCATGTTGAGGGGGACCGATTCGAACATGACGTATTTGTCTGCCAGCGCCACCTGGGTGGAGCCCACCTGGGAGAGAGGCGGCATGAGAAAATGTGATTGTCACCAACAGGAGGGGCCTTTTATGGGCAGCACAGACAGAAAAATGAAGTGTATGAGAGGTGAAATAAAAAGAGGTTGATGCAGAAAAACAGCGTTTCTGGTTATTATTGAATTGTCTTCTAGTCTGAGGCAGCCGTCAGAGGATCAGTCCCGCAGGCCTTTCTTTATTCATGATGCATTTTTAAAACAGTAGGCGGGGGGGGGGGGGGGGTGCTTTGACTCCTCTCCTTGAATCTATTTGTCTTCATCCTTAGACGCCGACCGTCGCCTTTGAGGATCTGAAGACGACGGCGAATCAGTTTGGTGATTACAGCCGCTTATGATGGAAACACGAGCTCCTTTGTGACAACTGTGCTTCTGATGACAAAACTCGACCACATGATCATTTCCGGGGTGCGGTGGGGGTGGTGAGGGGGTGCGGGGGGGGGGGGGGTGTCAAACCTTGGCGACGCAGTGGAGACGCTGCACGTTGCCGTTGTGGACGAGGAGGTCAAAGTCTCCCTCGGTGGGGGAGGAGAAGGAGGGATGCCACACCACCTCACAGTCCAGCTCGCTGTAGGGGTCCACCACACCTGGGGTGGAGGGGTGGGGGGGGGCACGCCGAGTCAATAGGGATGCACCGGTACCGATACCGGGCTTGAGTACTCTATTCGTACTCGTAACATACGTGCCGATACCATGATAGATACCAGTTGTATATGTATGTACATGACAATTGATATTAAAGTTTGTGTTGCAGAGAAACTTGTGTTCCAGAATGACATGCTGAGGATGTTTAAATAACACAACATCTGTGTAAAAAAAATATAAAAAAATCAAGAAAATTCTGTGATGTACAGTGTTGGAATTACTCCATAAAAGTAATCCAACTACTGATTACTGAGTACTCATTTAAAAGTAATCTAATTACTTCTTTAACTACTTTGATTCATATGTATCAAGTACTCAGTATCGGTAGGTACTGAAATGCAAGTACTTGCACTCGTCCCTAGAAAAACCAGTCACAGGCCAAATCTGTTTCTGGAAACCATAAGGTGAGATTGAGGGACAGGCGACGACGAGCCGGTACCTGTGGCGGGTCGGACGGAGAACAAAATGCCGCTCTCGGTCACCACGGGCTGCCAGGTGAACTCGGCCGCGTGGTTCAGTCGGTTCCGCAGGGTCACCGAGCACCTGTAGCCGGACTGCGCCGCCAGGGACGGCGCCGGATTGAGGAGCAGCAGGTTGGAGGACAGCTCCAGGGACAGCGGGACGACCCGGGCCTGGATCAGGACCTGGCCGAGGTGCCGCTGGTTGACCGAGTACGACAGGGACCTGATGAACGGGCCCAGGATGCTGCTCTGGAAGGTCAGGGGCAGAGTGCTGCGGGAGCGGGGCGCCAGGACGTGGGAGAGCGGCGAAGAGCCCCGCAGCTCGGGGCAGTCCACCTCCAGCTGCACCCACACGAACCACGGCAGGCCGTTGGTCAGCTCCAGCCTCTGGGTGCACACCGACTGAGCGCACACCTCCCCGAAGTCCACCAACAACGGGCCTGAGGAGGGAAGGAATTTTTTTTCGCCTTTGCTCTTAGATGTTTCAGATTTCTCAAGAATACTTCAAATTATCTGTAATAAATCTGTAATTATCTGTAATAAATTTCAAAAAATAAAAAATGTATTAAATGTCCAGTGTGTAAAATTTTGAAGGAAGCCTGGTATTAAATGACGGTGCAAGATGGTAGCTAACTGGGAGAAAGACCCTTACTAAATATATACTATACTATATGAGAACCGCTCTCAGGGTAGGAAAACCAAATTGCTTTTATTGCACTGCAAGAATACACTTTTATTAATATATTTATGGGCTGTTTGATTAACTTTTGCCAATATAAAAATGATAAATCAAGCCAAATTTTACACACTGGACCTTTAATCCACGGATGATTGAAAGAAGACACAACTTCATTTGAAAACACACTTCTACTTATCTAACGTCAGTTCACTGTCGGACAGTGCAAACAGGGCCTTGTGGAGCGCTATAAAACGGAATTCAAATCTGACCGATCTCGACTTGGTAGAGCTCCTGAGCCGTTAAAGTCCTGTTGCAGTCTGCCATCTCCTGGCTGGTTGAGGGAACTGCATTTACCGCCTGATAAAGCAACAGAGAGTATTGATCGTCAAGGTGGAACATTTATTTTTAAAAGTCGTTTAAAAGAGTAAAATTTTAGCTATTTTTGTCTCTTTCATTTCTGCTTTCACCTGATTGTCAGCCTGCTGGCTGATGTCACATCTGGATGCCTGGTGCTGGGCAACAGGGGAGGTGAACCTGTAGTTCAGCCCACCTTCCATCACGCTGCTTTCCAGGTCCAGGAGTTTAGGGGGCACGAGTCCTTGGGCAGGAATTATTCCAATATCTACATCGTTCTCCACCTTTTTCTGCTCTCTAATATATGAAAAGAACAATCAAACGCCAAACTTATCGCAGCAGCTGTTCACCTTCTGGTTGACAGTGAAGATACATCTGACGATGTGAAGCGAAGCCTACCTGTCTTTGATCCACTGCAGACGGGCTTGCCTGGACTGTCTGATGAATTCGATGTAAATCTGCCGATGCTGCCACCTCTGCTGTCTTTCCTCTCGAGTGAAGGAAAACCTGGCATCCATGTAGCGGTAGCGGGGAATGCCGGTGAAGATGGTTCTGCACGCAACACACACGGGTCTCTTTCAGCAGGTGTGGTGCAGCAATTCTGAGTTCAGCTTGTGGGCTGGGGTCCCCATCATCCTGATTGATACCAATCTAAATGTCCTTAAAATGCAGGAGGCCTATAATAACATTAATTGTTTTTACTTAAGGCATCAAAACTATTAATGAACACATATGGAGTGTGCAAGAAACCAAAAGGTGTGAAATAACTCAAACAAGTTTTATATTTTAGATGATCTAGAATAGCCACCCTTCAAATAAAAAATATATAACATAACATATTTGGGTAGCTAACATTTTTTCCTTTTGCCACATTGATCCACATATCTTGGTCATGTATCTGATTTCTTCAGTATGATCTACAGTGTAAAAAGTAGTAAAGATACAAAAAAAAGAAACAGGTGTGTCCAAACTTTTGACTGGTAGTGCATATTTTTCACCCCTTCAATTTTGCTTTGAGGTTCTCAGGGTCTCATGGGTCAATGGGGGGGGGCACCCCCCATGCATTCCACACACTGCTCCTACCTGTACTGCGTGTCGGCCGAGGCCGGCCTGAGGCTGGTGGCTCTGTCGTTGGGGAAGGCCAGGAACTCCTCCTCCTCCCCCTGCTTGCCGGCGCTCCGACTTCTCGCCTGCTCGTACTCGTGGATCCGCGTTTTGTTGGCGCATAGCACGGTGACCCGCGCCATCTGGTGGCACAGGGCCAGCTCACTGGATCGCGCACGAGGCTGGAGTCCGGCGGGATTGGTCACCGGCGGCGTGATGCCTGCGAGAGACATAAAAATCATTGATCATTGATTGAGCATTTTCTAGGTATACTTGTATGTTTGTTTTTTTTCTTTATTCCACCACCGAGTTGCACATTTGTTTGCGTGCTGATTCAGAATCTGATTTTAAATGAGGGAAAAAAGGCTCAAAGAAGAGATCAGGAGAAGAACTGACAGATGATATTCTGGACTTTTTTTCTGGACTCAGTGGCAAATATTGCACTGATGGTATATGAAACCTTGCTTTAACCCTGCCTCTGCACAATTGACTGCCTCTTGCACATCTGCTGTTGTTTCTGTCTTGTAATTAATGTATTGTTTTCAATGCTACAAGGTAGTTTCCCAATTTGGAATCGATCAAGTACATCTAACACGCCTTGCACCACTCCTTCACACTGCTGCCATCAGGCAAACGATACAGAACCCAACTGGCTCAGAAAAACATTACAAGAAATCATTCATCCCCTCTGCAATAACTGTTCTGAACAGCAAAACATAATCTGCACTCTTATCTTTTGATTTTATTATTTATTTATTTTATTGTTAAAGTGTTAATGTGTTCGAGTTTATTTTTAATTTTTAAAGCTGTGTCAAAGACAAATTTCTGTTTTGTTTTTTTCATGAAAAATAGACAAAGTTTCTATCTTCTTCTAACAACATTCACCTGGATTTAATTTTGGGGGCTGTTGGATGGTCTCGCCGCGGCAGACCGCAGACAGGTGCAACGAGACAGTGTGAAAACCGCAAAAGTCAAGCGCGGGGACGTCTGCTGCGCCGCTGGCGCTCCGGCGGACAAACCCCAACACGTCCAGCTTCTGACGGGCCCTGAAGCTCCCTTGCTGCCGCGCGACGAAGGACAGAACAACCTCCTGGGCGGGGTTAAACAAATCTGACGTCAGTGCTCGCGTCTTTACTTTGGCGATGGCTAATTCGTCCAGCTGCACTTGCTGGATCATTACCCGGCACTGGCCCGGCTGGATCGTGCCCGACTGGGGCTCCGTGCCGAAGTGGGGCAACTTGCGAAAGCGGAAGACGACGGGAAGCTTGGTGCAGACGTTCCGGAGGGTGCACGACAGGCTGGAGCGCTGGCCCGTCACGCAGGGGGGGAATTTGAAGCGGTGGCCAGGGCTGGGCACCAGGGACACGGGGAGGCCCGAGCCGGTCACGGCCAGCTCCACGCTACTCTTGCCTGTAGAACGGAGAAAAAAATAAATAAATTAAAAAAATCATCTGTGCTTATGAATTGAATAGATCCGTCATGTTTATACAGCTCTACACGTGGAGTACCATTTAAATGCGTGAAGCCGTGCTTGCTTCCCACTGACTCAAACAGCAGGAAGAGACAGTAGTCCTGCTGCCTGGCGAACGCCTCGCGCTTCCTCTCCCCGGGTGAACTGAGAGAGAAGGCATTCAGTCAGGCGAGGAACATGAGCAGCGGATTCCTGGCATTACAACAGCTCCTCGTTAGTATAGTGGTGAGTATCCCCGCCTGTCACGCGGGAGACCGGGGTTCAATTCCCCGACGGGGAGAGCAAAAACTTTTTTTTTTTGCCGGTTGTTTTTCTTCAGTTATGAAATGATTTGCATTTCTAAAAGTGCTTTTCATGTAGAAATGTAATGTTTTAGACCAGTGTTTAAATTTGAATCGTGTTGTTGAATTAATACCGTCTACATGCTTGCCAGGGAAGAACTGAAACAAAACTTGTGTTTTACCAAATAAAATTCTCCAAATACCTTTTCCTCAGTGGGCTGAAGCGTATTTCCACGGTGGTTTTGTCATATGGTCCCAGGTGACCCTGATCGGGGAAACACACCATGATCCGACTGACGTCTTCAGTGGCCGGACTGCACCTCTTTATTCTTTCCAGCAGGGCGGCGTCAGTGCGCCTCTGGAGGTCCGTTCCCTTCTCAAGCAAAGAGGCATTGAGTTCTTTCTGCTCATATTTAACAGGTCGTTCACCTCCTTAACACAAACTCTTCATAACGGAGTCACTCACCATCTCAGTGCCATCTGCTTTGTCTTGGAGGAGGCTGACCCAGTCGCACGGTTGGGGTCCGTTGTTTCTCAAAACCACCTTCTTGACGGCAGCTGTCCCAAAGTAAACTGGACCAAACCACAGACAGGACAACGGAGTCCCCTACGAGGAGATGTTTAAAAGAAAGCACATTGATTTTAACATGTTCTTTTTTTGATTTTGCAGTTCAGCACTGCAATATTCACTGTCCAACCTGCAGGTCGAAGATCTCAAAACGCTGATCTTCCACTTCAGCTTTAATGCTGAGGATAATGGGGGTGGAGTTCTGAAGTATGACCCTGGGACAAAAGATGGGGTAAGTTAAGCAAGATCAAATTTGTGCCAAATATAATTTTAAAATCAACTTAGGAATTACTTCTTTAATAAAAAAAAGGTTTAGACAAATATTTACAATCTTGTCTGAGGTGAAAGCACTTTCTGAGTCTTTCTGTTTTTACTTTTTATTATTTATTTATTTATTTATTTATTTATTTATTTATTTATGACGTGTCTTCCTTACACAGCGTTCTCCTCAATCCTGCCAGGACGGTCAGTGCGCAGTTCCACTCTCAGCCACTGGGTGGCGCCAGCAGCTATGACTCCGCTGCTCGGGAAGAAGCTGACCAGGGGATCTCCGCTGTACTGCACGCGGAACGCACCTGTAGTGGAATGCATGTACATACACATGAATGCAATTTCATCTGGTGACTTAGGTCATGCACATTTATAAGCCGATTTTTTTTAAAATAGTGCTTTTAAATTGTAATATTTTGGTTAAACAATTTCCTTCTCTTCAGTTTAAAAAGGTACAAGAAAACCACACAATCACAAACAACACAAACTATTGTCACAACTTAATAAAACAAAACACAGACTCCTATACCTGATGCTGAACCCTTATTGGTTATCAAGTGATGTTTTTTGATGGGTTGACTCCTGGCCGCCAAACAACCAAAGTCTAGCACTGAGTCGGTGGTGAGACAGCATGCTCTGGGGAACCTGGACGAGAGCAGAAACACACACACAGTCAGTCAGTCAGTCAGTCAGTCAGTCATTCTTGTGTGTTTGGTCCAACATGTATCTCATCCACGATCCAGTATAAAATGCTTTAGTCTCCAACAAACCCCAGCAGAGGGACCTCAATGGTTCCCACGTCCTCCACATATATGGGCAGGCAGTCCCTGACCTCCTGGTCCTTCTCTGGAGTGAACTCCAGCCAGCCGCTCAGCGACAGACCCGGGGCCACAAACTGGAATACGCTCGATGCCGTGAACTTAAATAACTGAAAGGAAAACAAGCACAGAAAACAGAATCACATTACTCTCAAACCAGCCGACCGAGCAAAGGCTCATTCACTTCATGTTAATCAGTAAATGCAGTGACTCCTCTTGAGAAAGTGTGACCACCTGTTGTTGGAGCACTGAAGAATGAACATCAGAATACCATCACAGTTGCGTATTGATCAGGTTATTGTTAGTGTACATCACCTTCAACTTGGGCTTCCCCATCAAGATGTTCCTTGACATCTTCCCAACGTTTGCAGCCGTCACCTGAATCTTGTAAACCTGGCCCACCTCCACGTCCTTGAACGCCACCAAAGGCGGGTCAACTCGAACACAACTTGCAGCCATTCTATTGTCTCCCAAATCCTGACTCATCGTACACTCCTAGACACACGTTGACGTGTTTTCCCTTCCATTGGAGTTGTGGTGTCCAAATGGAGACCACAACTCCATAGAGCGTGCCTTTGCTCTCAAGGTTTTGCGTGCGCACGCATTCTGAGCATAGCGGTAACTACATTGCGAACGCCTTCAGCGTGATTACACACAGGGTGAGAAATACTGGGAAACTAGACGCTATCAATTCCGTTGCTCTTAATACTGAGGGACATTCAGTAATATAAGGCGGAGGTGAGATGGCGAGACTAGAAGCCAAATTAAAAACTCCGCAAGCGTGACTTTGATCTGCAATTAAAGCCTTTAAATTCGTGTGATGTCCATGAAACTAACATTGACGACTCGAAGAACGCTTCTAAAAAACTAGTTTTTAATCACAGTTTTCAGGCAATTAAGCCTCTTTGTGCATCGCAAAGTATCATCTCGTGATGAAAAATTAAACCAACTTGTTTAAAAATGAGTTTAACGTGTTGGCTTGTAGAGACAGAGACAGTATCACTCTGTTTTCATGCGTATATTTCAATATTAGGACAGGATAAAATGGCCTTGAAGCGCTACTCAATGACGCTCTGAATTAAGTTTATCTTTACAAGTTAATTATTACGGTTTTTTTTTGTATAAGCTGAATTATTAACTTTATTTTTTAATTTACATTTCAGACACATTGACATGAAATAGTAGAGCTGACGCAGGTGCTCTCAGTAACACTAGCCCAGTTTCCCTTTCTGTAATTACTTCATATTCTAATTCATACTAGTGCCAATTTGTTGTAATCCCGATATTAAATGTCGTCTCAATACTGTTGCCATGACACTTCATTTTTAAATGAGGAACGCCACTGCTCGCTGGTGTACCGCTAACTAGTTTAGAGTACGAAGTCAACCAACCAAAACTTTATTTCGCTATTTAAAGTCGGATTAAATATAGTTTAGTAGTTTAAAGTTCTATATTTATTTTATGACAGAACACTATAGTTTTAAACTTCTGAACGTTAGACATAGTCCCACCCCTCCCGAGGGGGCATATGAGCACTTTTTTAAAACAACAAAAAACCCACAACTTTGAGAATATGTGCGCACACAAAATGCTGAGGCCGGGTAGAAAGGTAACACGAGAGTGGGCTGGCTTGACTGCTGTCGCATGGCGATAGACAACAATAGCGTTGCTACGCCAATGTTCAAGGCAAAACACAGTTTGCTCCAGAGGCGGTTTGTTTTACTTACCCATACCGTCCCGCCGGGCGGTGCAGCTTTCAAAAACACCTTGAATGGAAAAGTTTACTTTTGTTGTTGTTGTTGTTGTTGTTTTTGTTTATATGCATTTTCTGTTTTGAAGGTTTTTATTATGACAGTCAAATACATTAAATTAAAAAAATTAATAAAATAGAAATAACATTTCCACAGTATACTGATACGGCTTTCCAACAATTAATGTTACCGCTTATAAAACTGTGAATATAAAACTATTTTAGTTTTAAGCTGTTTTCAATTACTTTCCATTCAAAAATGCCAAAAATTGGATTTGAGTGTTAAATAGAAAAAAACACAAACGCAAAACTCAACAGGGTGAAGGGATTTATTTCAAAGTAAAATATATAATCTTTCTACAGAACATGTTTTAGTAGCAAAAACATAAGTGGGATCAAACTTATTCCCACAACTTAAACCATACAATTAAGTCTTAACACTGACATAGGAAATCAAATTTTTTTGCACCTTTCAGCATAAAAATTAAATGCTTGATCCCGTCAGACTTCACACGGCAGCACCGGGGCTTTCCCATATTTCATCGTCGTAAATATTAGAGCTGCATGTGACGTGGCCGTCTTGGTCAGCAGCCTCCTCACAGCTAGACTCTGGGTACGCAGGTTCCCCTGACGGTTCAGCACACAGCCGGTCACCCTGCGGCTGCCTGAGGCAGTTCTCGTCACCTGCGACAGCTTCCTTTCTCTCTGGCTGGCTTTGATTACCACCGCTGTCTCCAACGCTTCTGATTTCTTCACCGTGAGAGGGAATTGCTCTCCGTCTCTCTGCCTGCTCGTCCTTGGCCGCCTGCTGGTCCTGAGCACTGCTCTGAAGCTCCAGGCCGAAGAAGTTATTTCTGACCACGTAGCGCACGCACTGCAGGAGGACGTTTCTCTCGTGGCGGATATCTGGGGCTAGTAGCTAAAAATAAAAATAAAACTTCAACTTAAGGATGTATAAGAAAACATTTATGTGTTTTTAGACTCTATAGTTCCTATAAGTGATGCTTGCTTTTTCCCTCAATTATCTCCTTACCATCTCCAGCAGGGTGGGACGACGGGACTGCGGCGTTTCGTGGTGTCCCCTCCGTCCTCTCCCTCTCTTTCCTCCTCTTCCTCTTCCTCTTCCGCCATGCTGTGGACTAAAAGAGTCAGGCTGGCCGACTCTCTCCCTGCCCCTCTCTGCAGAGCACGCTGCATTCTGGCTCGTCGGTTGCGTTAAGAGGGCCTGGTTTTCCTGCACCAGGTGTTTCGCTCTCTGGATGGGCACGGCTGAAAGGTGAGAGCAGAGGATCATGGGACCGGCGATCGGATGAAACAACAACAATGGTTTTGAATTTCAGAGGTATTCCTAATGACGCCAACTGACCTCTCGTGTTTTTTTTTCTTTTTTCTCTCTCTACATCTTTGTTTTATTGGCTTGTTTGCCTGTTCTTCTTCTACTCTCTCCTTTCTTTTTCTTTTCTTATTTTGATGATTATGCATTGCCATTGTGCATAATATGACCACCTTATTACTGTTGCTCTTTACTGCTGTTGTTGACCACCAATGTGGTTAAAACTGGGTACCATCACATCCCTGCAAAATGGGGTGCTGTACACTGTACACTGTCTTCTTGAAAAATAAATTAAGTGAAATTGAAATTGTTCTGCGCGCGCCGGCAAGCGAGCTCACCTTCGGGCTCTCCGTCGCTCTCGCTCTCGCTCACCGAGCCGTAGCTCGCAAACACCATGGCGAGGGCCGAGCTCATCTGCTTCGGGGCCACGACCAGGCCGCCGGCCTTGGTCCCCGCGGCCGCATCCTCTCTGTCAGAGTCTGGAAACGCAGAGGGAATACGTTGCACGGCTTTGCAGACGTCGGCCAGTTATTTTCTTGGCGGTCGCGTTCGGATTTGATGCTCACCGTGGTCGCTGCTCGCTAGTGCCCCCAGTGGATCCTCGTCCCTGCGGCGCTGGGGTGCACCGGGGTGCCCCGCTGTAGCGCCACCATTGGATGTGTGGGGGCCGTGCGGGTGACGCCCGTGGGACCCTCTGTGTCCCCAGCCTCGACCCCGGCCCCTCCCTCTGCCTCGACCTCTACCTCTCATTTGCCTGTGAGAGGGAAAAAAGAAGAATATAAGAACATCCATCCATCCATCCATCCATCCACCCATTTTCAATACCCGCTTCTTCCCACACCCAGGGTGTTGGGGGTCTGCTGGAGCCTCTGCCAGCTGTCATAGTGTGAAGGCAGGGTGACACCCTGGACCAGTGGCCACTTTATTAGGGCCACACAGAAACAAACAACCATTCGCACTCACATAACAACACCTATGGTCAATTTAGAGTTTCCAATTCACTTCACTGGCATGTTTTTGGACTATGGGAGGAAGCCAGAGAACCTGGAGAGAACCCAGCAGACACAGAGAGAACTGGGAAGGCCCCAGGAATCGAACCTACAACCTTCTTGCTTGCTGTGAGGCGGCAGCGCTAACGACTAAGAAAATAGAAAATTAAATATAAAAAACAAGAAAATAATCAACACACTTACCCAAACTGTGCCGTTTCCAGAACAGCTCCCGTCTCCTCTCGCAGCTCCATCACTTTCCTCTTCTTTTCAATGTTCTGAAGTGTCGGGTAGTTCCTGCAAAGGCAAGTTATCCGACCTTAGTCGTCACAGACCCACGGCGGGGAAGCTTTGCCGCGGCAATATCTACAATCAAGCAAGGAAGGAAACACCCACTTGCGTCTCTCCTCTCGCCATTTGGCAATTTCCTCCAGTGTGTCTAGCTTGATCCTCTTGGTCCCAGGTGCGTGGCTCTGCAAAAAATAAAGACAAAATAATGATCCAGAAATCTAAATCAATCACACGGGGGGGATGGAGGGGCTTGTCGGACTTACATTTTTCCAGTGGATGCTGACTAATTTCTCATGAGCCATGAAGGTGCAGTCAGGCACAGAACACTACCAAAGGAATGAGAAAGAAGGAGAGTGGAATTGGTGGGTTGGCTTGATACAAATAGAAAGTAAAAGTGACAAAAGAGGTCAAATCTGCAAAAAAAAAAAAAAAAGTTAAGTACCTTGACATGCTGAGAGACGTGTTCGTCGTACTTTTCTTGGTTTTTAAAGGCCCGGTCACAGGTGTCGCAAAAATGAGAAAACTCTGGCTCTTTCCTTTTGTTTTGCTGTGGATTGCAAAGAGTTGCGGTCATCAAATTGCAATATGCGTGTCACTGTTGTGTGACAAAAGTCAAAACTGGTTATCCTTAGTTACCTTCCTGCCATGATTCTGTCTCCCACCTCGATGTCGCTCGTAGCCGAACTGCTGACCTGCAGACACAGGGCGACCCGCTTTGAACAAACTTTGACAAATGATGTGATGCTATGCAAACAACCGCCTCAAGAAGTTACGTTTCTATAGTAAAATATCAAATGCAAAAACATAAATATGCATGCATTAAGTTTCTTGTCTGCCAATAATTATATGGGGGGTGAAACGTCCAACTGGAAATTGTCACACTGGTGGGGTCTTTCTTTCGTATCTCACCATACGGTCTTTCTGGGCCGTGGCCCCAATGGTTCGGAGCGGAACCAAACCACCGTGCCTCTCCGGAATGCCGGCCGGCTGGGCCGCCGTGGTCCCAGCTGGGCTCCGTTGGCGTGCCGCCCCAGCTCCACATGCTGGGGTGGAAGCCGCCGGAATGGGGATGCGGCTGGTGCTGGAAGGAGTTCGGCGGAGGACAACCAAAGTCCGGCGGGGGATAGTGTCCTGGTTCCGCCATACTGTCACGACGCGAAGCCTTCCTTTCGAGGGTCGACGGTAAAAATGCTAGCCGAAGTAAAGTTTCATTTCCCAGACACGCAGCTCTCACATGGCCATGTTTTGCTCCTGTCCCCCTGCTGTCGTCACTTCCGCTAGCGCCGGAAGAACCTCAAAGTTAACCGTAAAAGATAAACTTCAAATTTAGCAAGTGTCATGGTTGCGTTAATATATTTTAGGACATTTTGTACACACACCATTTCATGTCTGTTTTCTTTCATTGTAGTTTTTCTATTGCCTTATTCTTTTTGTAACAGGCATATATGAGACAAAACGCGAAGCCCCTTTTGGGTTGCCAGGTTGTGGATAAAAAAAAAACTGTGTTCCACAGTTTTTGTAAAAACTGACTGACTGACTGACGTACTGACTTTAAAAAAAATGTTTAGGCTCATTGCTCGTGCATAATAAACAGAAACACTTTGGTGAAGTTCCTCACATTCTATCGTCCTTTTTTTTATCAGTTATTTATAATGAAACATAACTCGTTCATGTCAAACGGCGTAGCAACAAACTGCACGAATATTTTTTTTTTTTTTTTTTTAAACTTTTTTCTTTCTTTTACTAAAAGTTCAGTTTACTTTGCTATGCGCTTTTTTTATTAGCCTTTTTGACAAGGACTAATGTGAAATCGGGTCGGGTGAAATCGACAGATCTGGCAACCCAGCAGTGCCTTGCTCCTGCGCTCCCCGCGTGGTGCTGGCTTCAGAAGTCGGGGAAGCGGCGTGGTAACTTGTAGACAACCCTGCCGGGCGTCACTATAGAGTGCTCAAACTCTATAAAGTCGCCGCAAAAATGCTTGTTCTATTCGAGACCGCTGCCGGATATGCGATATTCAAAGTAAGCATGTGTTTTCTTATTCTGGGTCATTTGGAAATGAGAGAAAAATGAGGACGTTTCCTGTTGAGTGGCGTTAGCACATGTTAGCCGCGCAGCTAGGTATCTTCCACCCGTGCACACAGCTCGGGTCAGTGTCATTTTAAGGGCTTAGTGTTAAATGTTAAGATGTTCCCTCGCTTTAAAGTTTACTTTGTAAACGTGAAAATGTTTATTTGACGCTCCTGCGCATGTCAGCTGATGCACACGTTGAAACGTGATTAGCACGTCGCAGGCCTTGCAACCACGTGTGCACATTTGCCTTGATTCTCATGCGATCTGTCGTTGGAAAATCAAGATTTTTAAAATGTCTTTTCTTTTTGACGCATTCAGGTCCTCGATGAATCGAAACTGCAGCAGGTTGACAGCCTGTACAAGGAGTTCGAAACGCCTGAAAAGGCAAATAAAGTGTAAGTGATTTGCGGCGTTCAGGCTCTGCTGGAAGCGGTTGATATGCTCTGTATTCAGCTGATCACTTATATATGGACTCAACTTATCCTCCCTCTTTTTTCTTTCTCTCTCTTTATTTTTAATCCCCTCCACAGTGTGAAGCTGAAGCACTTTGAGAAATTCCAGGACACGACAGAAGCTTTGGCAGGTAACGGCAGAACTGCAGTTTCTAATTTAACGCATTTGTGCCTGAGAGCCACGTGGTCTATGATGCATTTCTGTGTCTGATTAAAGAATGAAGCATTTCACAGTATTCGTCACTACCACTGAGACCCGCAATGTGTCCAAATTTCCAACCGTTCGACTGTAGAGGTTCTTATAGAGCTCCCAGGTAGACGCAACATACAGACAAAATAATCATGTCTTGTTACGCCCTGTTTACAGCTGCTACCGCCCTTGTTGAGGGGAAAATTGGCAAGAGCTTGAAGAAAGTCCTCAAGAAGGTGGTCGCCAAAGAGGCCCACGAGCAGCTGGCCATCAGCGATGCCAAACTCGGCGGCATTATCAAAGTAAGTGACACGGCTTCTCGAGCTCCAACAGTCGGCGGCCGGTGGACCGTCTATTTAAGCCGCATTGACCTTTTTTTTTTTTTTTTTTTGCAGGAAAAGCTGGACGTGACGTGCGTGCACAGCTCGGCGGTGGCCGAGCTGATGAGGTGCATCAGGAGCCAGATGGAGAGCCTCATCACTGGACTGCCTCCCCGGGAGATGAGCGCCATGTCTTTGGGTTTGGCTCACAGGTAAACCACGGCGCACAGACAGACAGACAGACAGACAGACAGCTGCCTGTGATTACACCTGCTGTCTGAAACTCCCCCTGTGGAATCATTCAAGCATTCGTCACTACCACTGAGGCAGCGAGTCTTTCCCCGACGACGGCAACAACAAAAAAACACGGGTCTTTTCTTTGGGTCTCATTTTTTTGTTTTGTATGTTTCTTTTCCTCACACCCCCAGTTTGTCCCGCTACAAGCTGAAGTTCAGTCCAGACAAGGTGGACACAATGATCGTTCAAGCCATCTGTAAGTTGTGCCTTCCTGACAGAGATAATTGTTGTTCCAAATCCTTCAATCCTTTGTTTTTTTGCAAAGAAAACTTGATCAAAGTTCATGCATAGCTCTCTTATACTCATATTTTTTAGAATTTAAATACGCAGCCTGTCGATATCTGAGTACCTGTTTGTCTCTTCAGCTCTCCTTGACGACCTGGACAAGGAGCTCAACAACTACATCATGCGCTGCAGGGAGTGGTACGGCTGGCACTTCCCCGAGCTGGGCAAAGTCATCACAGACAACTTGGCTTACTGCAAAGCCGTCCGCAAAATTGGTAATTTAAAATTCACTCCAACAGTAAAACGTTTAATTGGGAGCTCTCTTGAGATCAAATGTAATTCTTTTCTTTTTTTTTTTTTTGCCCCCGCAGGTTTTCGCACAAACGTGGCCGGCTCCGACCTGTCCGACATCCTCCCCGAGGAAATCGAGGCCGACGTGAAACTGGCCGCCGAGATCTCAATGGGAACTGAGGTGTCGGAGCAGGACATCAACAACATCATGCACCTGTGCGATCAGGTACGTCCCTTCAACCCCCCTCCACACCTCCAGCGCAGCCGCTAGACAGTGCTGATGATGACGACTCTTGTCGCTTGTACCTGAATGCAACCGTGTGGGTCTTCAGTCACTACCTCATCTGAGCTGTCGCAAAGCCGACGCCCCCTTCTCCCAGCAAAACCACCCCCGTAAATCGATTTGTCCTCATTTTTTCCCGCAGGTGATCGAGATCACGGACTACCGCGCTCAGCTGTACGACTACCTGAAGAACCGCATGATGGCCATCGCCCCCAACCTGACGGTCATGGTGGGCGAGCTGGTCGGCGCCCGGCTCATTTCACACGCAGGTGAGTCTGCGGCGTGCTCGTGCAACACCTGCACTATCACGACCCCCCCACCCCTCAAGCGTTGATGATGACGACGTTACGTCACTTCCCCTGAAAAACAGTGATGCTCTAAAGTCACTACCTCATCTGAGCTTTGGTCTGCGGCGACGCGCCCGCCAGACAGGAGACACCCACTCAGGCACCTCGTTCACCCTCCCCGTGTCCACCGTGTGGCATTTCAGGGTCCCTGCTGAACCTGGCGAAGCACCCGGCCTCCACGGTGCAGATCCTCGGTGCCGAGAAGGCTCTTTTCAGGGCCCTGAAGACCCGCAAAGACACACCCAAGTACGGCCTCATCTACCACGCGTCGCTCGTGGGTCAGACCGCCGCCAAGAACAAGGGCAAGGTGCGTTCGGGGGGCAGCGGCGGCGCTAACGCTAAAATCAACGCTGGTTGTTATTTGTCTTTGTTTTAAATCCGCTGCCATGTTTTGTCCAGATCTCCAGGATGCTGGCGGCCAAAGCGGCCCTGGCCATCCGCTACGACGCACTGGGCGAGGACACCAACGCCGAGATGGGGGTGGAGAACCGAGCCAAGCTGGAAGCCAGGTTGCGGCAGCTGGAGGAGAGAGGAGTGAGTGGGCGCCCTTTGTGTCCTTTTCATCCAAAAAAGGGGGGGAAAAAATCACCTGCTGTAATGATTTCCTCTCCTCCCAGATTCGAAGAATCAGCGGAACAGGCAAAGCCATGGCGAAGGCCGACAAGTATCAGCACAAGAGGTACGAGCGCAAGCTCCTGCTTTTTCAAAGTTGCCTCATTTACGCTTTTGCTAATTCAAAACCGCTTTTGTTTTGTTTTTTTGTTTTTTTACCTCACAGTGAGGTGAGAATCTACGATCCGTCTGGCGATTCTACTATTCCCTCCACGTCAAAGAAGAGGAAGTTTGAAGAGGTGCAGCAGGAGGAGGAGGAAGAGGCTGCCGAGCCCGCGACACCAGTGGTCAAATCCAAAAAGATCAAGAAGAAGAAGGAGGAGGCGGCGGTAGAAGGTGAGCGGCACCCGACGAAGACGCTGGTGGTGAAGTCGTAAACTTCCGAGGTCTCAGTGCTCACGCTGGTCCCGTTGGCACATTTTGTTTTTGAGTAGAGGAGGAAGCAGCGGAAGAGCCTCCAAAGAAAAAGAAGAAGAAGAAGAAGGACAAGGACACAGAGGCTGTGGCCGAAGAACCAGAGGAGGAAGAGATGGAGGTCGCAGTAACAGAGGTAGGAATTACTGCTTTTTAATAAACTCAGAGGAACCTTTTCTGCGGTGTGCTTGTACTAATTTAATTTTTTTTTCCTCTCTGCAGTCAGAGAAAAAGAAGAAGAAGAAGAAAAAGAAGGCCAAGGAGGAGGAAGAAGAAGATGACTGAGAGTGTATATACTTTGTGTTTTAGTTTAGTTTTTATGTCGTTTTGTGTTGTATATCTTTTATCTCGAGCAAAAATGTCGAGTACCCACATCTTAAAAAATCCACTTGTTGCATTTTCTGTTATAAATGAGAGTAATTTGTGCCTAGAACTTCACTGTTGTGAATTCAGTGAGAAATATATATTTCGATCTTGTTTTGCCAAATGTGACAATGTAAGTTTTATACTCGGCTCTCCTGGTCTTTTTTTCATTTGCCACCTGATCTGTATCGGATGAGGTGGCATTTAATTCCGCTGAAGCTGGAGAAGCGTGTGAAAAATGCCAGTTTGTTCCAAGCTGGATGTCCCTACCATGTAAAATAAACATTATTTTTTTGCTGTATTTGTGTGTAATGTGTGTGCATGTGAAGCTACTTCTATCAATCAACGCACTGTTCAGTGAGTGGGTCGGTAATTCAGCTTTGTAGGACCAGAGTAGTCATCCAAACCACGAATTGAACAAGGTTTGTGTGATGACTGCAAATCATATACATGTGTTGGCTTATTATTATTTATTTATTTTTTAACATTTTCGTGTTTTATCATTTTTAAATAGTGACTATTTTTTCCTACATACAGACTTGGTAATTCAAAGCAAATGCTAAATTATGTTGATCAGCACAAACAATGAATAATGCTCCATATTGAAAATATCTACTCTTAAATAGCTCACAATATCACCCTAAGTAACTATTGCATGGTTTATTTGTTTGTTTGTTCTGGTTTTTAGGGCTGCAACAGGGTAGTTTCCCAATTTGGGATCAATAAAGTCTATCTATCTTGAATTACTATTTAGAACGTGAGCTTTTTTTTCTTCTTTTTTTTTTAAATTTACATTTATTGTCTGTGAAACCGGGTTGCGTTTTATAAAGTGTCGTTTAAATTAGTAAAACAGCACAAAGGACGCAGTACGACCCAGAACCTGGGCACAAACAATACTCCTTGCGCCGCCTGGCATGACTCGGAACTTCGGACTGTCGGACTTCAATCAGACATTACTAGTGGAACGTCGACCCTCATCGTTTCTCTGTGAGCTTCCTGACTCTGCGCTCTGTTGAGCTTCCTGACTCTCTTACCACATGGCACGAGTGGCTGCGCCGGAGTCAGATGGTGTTTATGAAGGAATCTGAACAACTACTGTAGAGCATTGTAAATACATCATCACTGGCCGTGGTCATTGAAACACACACGTGGAAAAAATGTCACAATTGCAAGCGAGGTTCTTCACGGAGAACAAAAAGTAAGTGAATTCTCTTGGTCGGTGAATGTTGGGACAGCATATCAGAAGAGAGATGGCTAGCAGCCTTGCTAACTAGCTGTAACTTCAGCAACTCAGGACGTGATTCAGAGGCAAAGCGCCGCTTTGTGAAGAATATATCAATCCCAAAAATCACTTGAGTCTCGGCGACGCAATTTGTTTTTTAAGCCCTGCTATTTTAGCCAGCCGATGCTAACGTTCGCCTCAGTATAGTGTTGTAGTCAAGACCGCACCAACTGAGATCAAGACATTATCAAGACTAGACAGTATCGAGACAAGACAAGAGCAAGACTTTATATTTTAAAGGAAAATCACAACAAAACAGAAAAAATGACCAGTATCTTTTTAAAATTTAAGTTCGCTTCTAAATCTTTTGCCAACTATTTTGAACCATTTTCTTCATAAAATTAACCACACTGTTTGTCGTGAGCTGAACGTTGTTTCTCTGACTGCTTGTGTCGCAACGAGAACCAAAAGACGCGCTTCTCTTTTGTAGGTACGTCGTGGATGACGTCCCCTTCTCCATCCCCGCTGCATCGGAAGTGCAGGACCTCAGCAATGTCATCAACAAGCTGCTGGAGGCTAAAAATGGTGACGATGACGATGATCAAACCTTACTTTACTGACTTAACAAGACCTGTTTTGGTTGCTTACGTGTTATAAAATGACTTCCAACCCCGTCCATCATCTCTAACTGTTACCTTTTATTTCTGCAGCATCCCACAGCAAAGTCGACTTTGACTTCCTCATCAAGAGTCAGTTCCTGCGAACGACGCTCTCGTCTCACATGGAGACAGAGGACATATCAACGGTATGACCGTCAACCTCACCGCATCAGTTATTATTATTTTTTTGCCCTGACAGTTCGCGCTTAGCCAATCGAAACTTGTGTATTTTCTTTCCGTTTCAGGAAGAAGTGGTTGACATAGAGTATGTGGAACGGATCACCGCCCCGGAGCCCGAGGAGTGCATGATGCACGACGACTGGATCAGCTCCATAGACGCCGACGCTGAATGGTAACGGCCTTCAGAAGCGACTGCCGTCCGCCCCGCCCCCTGAGGTTGAATCCTGAAATTCCACTCCGCACGTTTCCGCAGGATCCTAACTGGCTCCTACGACAAAACGGCCAGGATCTGGTCCACGGAGGGCAAGGCGGTGATGACGGTGGCCGGACACACAGACGTGGTGAAAGACGTCGCCTGGTTAAAAAGAGGTGAGTGATGCTAATGATGGTGAGCGCCGGTGGAGCTCCGCTCGTCTCCCCTCCTTCATGGAAGCCTCGGCCTGTTCCTGTGCAGACGGCCTGACCTCCCTGCTGCTGACGGCGTCCCTGGACCAAACCGTCCTGCTGTGGGAGTGGAACTCGGAGAGGAACAAGGTGAAGGCCCGGCACTGCTGTCGAGGACACACGGGCAGCGTTGACACCGTCGCCGCCGACCCCACGGGCTCCAAGGTGAAAATCCAAATGAGAAAAAAAATGAAAAAAGACATTCGCTGCCTTTTGTTTTCTAAACGTTTCAGTTTCGCTTCTCTCACGCAGTTCTGCAGTGGCTCCTGGGACAAAATGGTGAAGATTTGGTCAGCTGGTAGGTGTCCCTAATAAATCATCTTTATGATTTTTTTTTTCTTTTATTATTAGGGATGCACCGACACTGACTGTATTGGGTATCAGTACCGCTACTGGGGTTCAGTACTCTGTTCACACTCGTAAAATATGTGCCGATACCTCAACACCGAGACCAGTTGTATACGTATGTGTATGACAATTTTGTTCAATTTGTGTTTGTACTGCAGTGAAACTTGTGACAGTCGCCCCATGTTCTAGAAAAACGTGCTGAGGAATGTTGTTCAAATAACACTACGTCTGTGGAAAAATGTTAAAAAATCCAAGTAATTCTATAATGTTTAAAGGCCTTATTAAGTACTAAGTATCTGTATCGAATACTGAAATTCAAGTACTCAGACTCTATTCGTTCTGCAAAATAGTGGCATCGGTGCATCATTAATTACCATTTTTTTCTTTCTGCGCCTCCAGTACCATCGGATGAGGCAGACGAGGTGGAAGAACCAGCCGACAGGCCGAGGAAGAAGCAGAAGACCCAACAGCTCGGACTCACCAGGGTGAGCAGTGGACAGTGCCGCCTGCAACAGTTTGCACTGACTGGTCAGTCAGTCAGTGCAAATGTTGATTAGCATTCTTCATTGTATTCTTTTCTTTGACACCAATTCAGACTCCTCTGATGACAGTGTCCGGTCACAGCGAGGCAGTGTCCTCGGTCCTGTGGAGTGACAGCGAGGAGATCTACAGTGCATCGTGGGACCACACCATTCGCATATGGGACGCCGAGACGGGAGACACGAAAGCCACGCTGGTGAGAGACGCCTGGACGGTGCTTGGCTTGTGAAATACATGACAGGCGCTTTTAAACACGTTCCACCTCTTTTTTAACAGTAGTTGCATTATCATAAGCTTTTCACATAATAAAAGCGATATTTCTAAAATTTCGACAAAGTACAATTGCGATTTGCAGGTGTTTCCACTGAATGGTGTGAAGCCCATAAACCGTAATTCTCGTCAAATCTCATCCCAAATCTCATCCCGCCAGACCACAGCTTTTTGAAGCCCTTCTCCCTCATTTTTTCCCTGTATTATTCCTTGTATAAATCTGCATTTCCTTGTTTGCTGTCAAGAATGGTTGTCATCATTTTTCTCTTTGATTACTTGTAAAAAATATTCCGTCTCCTCCTCTGTCCAAACATAACGCACCATTTCCACTTGAAGTGAACTGGTCTTGTGACCCCGTACGTCACATCCGTGACGTGTAAATGCGATTAAAGTTTTTCCATGACACTTTTGCGATATATCTCTATATGGATACGTCTGAAAAACCACCTCATGAGAGCGTCAAAACCTTTTAGCCTTATTTGAGAGGTTTTTCCAAGTTTAGCTGTTTCCATAACCAGTTTTTATTGCGATATTTAGGTTTTGCACAATTCTAGCAGTCATTAAAAACCCAGCTAGTATGAAAAGTGGCAGAATGACCTATTTTTCCTCTTCCGCAGACGGGCAGCAAAGTGTTCAACTGTATCTCCTACTCGCCTCTGTGTCGACGGCTGGCTTCGGGCAGCAGCGACAGACACATCCGACTGTGGGACCCTCGCACCAAAGGTACCACCGTCATCTCTTTAAAATGCGCATCGGAGGGCTCCGTTACTCCTGTCGCTTTTCCCTGAACACTCATCTCTGCCCCACCAGACGGCTCCCTGGTGCTCCTGTCCCTGACCTCCCACACCGGCTGGGTCACCGCCGTGAAGTGGGCGCCATCGCACGAGCACCAGCTGGTCTCGGGCTCCCTGGACAACCTGGTCAAACTGTGGGACACCAGAAGGTGTGCGACGCATTGAGTTCACACGTTCACACTAACCCCAAATGTGCTATTTCATGGGACATGCGGCCTTGAAGGCAAATGTCAAAATGTTGCCCATGAAAGAGGGTTTCAAACAGATGAGAGAAGGCAGAAAACTCCACTTTCCTGCATATTATTATTATTATTATTATTATTATTAGAACCATTCAAAAAGTCATTATCTATTTGCCTATGGATGAAAGGCCAAAAGTCATCCCAAATAAGGCATTCAAAAATATTCATAGGTGTTTGGATGTGTTTGGCCTTAAAATATATATTTATTTTTGTGGCTTTGATACCAAAAAAATTTAACTATAATGTGTGATTGATTTAATTCCAAAATTATCCAGTCATTAAAAAAAAGTGTTAAACTATTAAAACATAATCACATTTTGTGCAACTTACCCTTCCTGTCAAAATAAGTTGTAGCCACACAGTTATTCTTTATTATTCTTGGACGACAGTCAGTCCTGGGACTTCATCATCAATGTTATTTCATATTAAAGCACTGCGTCTGCAGAGCCGCTGAGCAGGGCGTCCTTCTCATTCCAGACATGTTCTGAGTAAACAACAATGTCCCAGACCTGCAGAAATTTCCTGTCTTTGTCCGAGTGAAATACAGCACGAGAGTCTCCAACGCTGTCGCCTGCCTTGTAGTGGAAGATAATTGTCCTTTTTCTGGGTCTCAGTGTTAGTGTGTAATATAATATATATAATTTTTTTCAACGTGCCACAGCTGCAAGGCTCCTCTGTACGACCTGGCGGCCCATGAAGACAAGGTGTTCTGTGTGGACTGGACGGAGAGCGGGGTAAGGCTGCTTGCAGTCATAATGTTCACAGCTGCTTTTTTGCAAATCAAGTTATTCCATCCAAAACCATTGGCGTCCTCGGCATAAAATGTCTGCGTGGCTCCTTCTCTCCGTCCCCAGCTGATGCTGAGCGGAGGCGCCGACAACAAGCTGTACACCTACAAATACTCTGGCAGCCACATGGACGCAGGGGCGTAGGCCTCCCCCTCCCCCCGGGCCAGACGGACTCCAGACGTCCACATCCGCCATCAGCCCTTTTGTAAATATGCAAAAGACAGCGGCGTGTGGCTTTGGATTATTTTTGTACTGTACAAAACTTCTCCCCCTGCTTTGTTCAACACCGTCACTGTTGTTTTCATCCACCCACACGTTTTTACTCTCTTATCCCACTGGCAATGTCATTGACTGTGTTCCTGTTGAACAAGAAAATTATAAATTAATTGTTTTCGGACCTAAATGTCTCTTTTGTATCATTTATTGGTGTCCTGATTTCTTTATGATTGGTTTATTGTTTTAAAAGAGTGTTTTTAAGTGATTTTATTTTATTAATAGTTTGTCTTCCCTTTGTTTTGAGTTGGCTTGAATTCATTCTCAAACATATTGGAGACCAATATACTATGTTTTTGCATGACATCCTTGTGGTTCTACTGGACAGACCTGTTTCTCTGCAACACTATTTGATAATGGTGTATTTCCTCCTTAAGCTGGTTGAACAAGACTTTTTAAAGAGATACAAAATTGCTTTTACATTTTTATACATATATTATTTCATATATTTGTTCACATTAGAGGTTACACACATTATACCAATTTTCAGAGATTTATTTTTCATCTTAGACTTGTAAAAACTACATAAAACACTTAATCTCAAAATGAGGGTTTTATTTAGCTCTGTGTTTGCATCCTCCCATAAAAATTTAATTTTACCATCTTTAGAGTCTTACAGGTTGGAACGAACGCCAGACAGTGACTCACATCACTGACTGGTTGAAGTTCCCTATGTGACATCACAAAGTGATGATTTTCATAACTTCCTGTTTCAGCGCTCTTTTTTTTAAAGAGTGGCACAATCAAAAGAAGTGAACATTGAGAAGAATTGTCAATTGAAATCCGCATCATCAACATCATCATCATCATGGGGCCATTACTTTTGTTCAAAAGCAATTATTATTTTCACTCTAAAAGGCCTTCTGGTTCTTTCTGCGGTTCTTCAAACCACGAGTACACACACACACACACACACACACACACACACACACACACACGCAAATGCAAATTAACTGACAAGTCATAGCTTGAGGCGACACTAGCAAGCAACTCCCCCCCACCAAAAAAAAAAAAAAAACAAAAAAAACAAAAACCTGGACGCAGCCATTGTAACCAACGGCTCTTCCGTTCGAGTTTCTTTCCGTCTCGACAGCGGCAGCGACCCCGTGTGTCCAAACCGCGTCACGGCCATTTGCATATCCTGTTTCATGACTCACTTTATGATGACTGACTGCCATCGGGGACGGAGGCTATCTTGACTGCGCCGCATAGATGCTCGTACTGTTGGACAAAAGCGGAGACAAGGTAGAAGAATTGTCCTTTTAGACAGAATGTCAGTTCAAGACTAAAAAAAAACAAAAAACAGAATAGTGTAAAGAATAAAAAATAATTATACGACACAGTTGTTGCGGTCTTCGGTGCTGACTGGCTACTAGCCTAGCTAGTAGATACTAGTAGCTACTTAGGGCTCCTGCTGTGACGTTTTCCGTGAAGGGTTTTTCTCGCTAATGTACAAAATGACCTCAAGTTTTTATCGTATCGGAGCAACGACCGAGTGAATTGAATCAGGCCGTTTCCCCTCATTTTTTATCCCCACACACACACCTGCTGTGTGTGTCAGCGAGGCAGCGCTTTTTTGTGTAACCGTACACCTGACTGGGGGACAGACAGGCGGCCAGCTGGCTTCTTCCCCTTTAAGTCTCCAGGTGTCCGGGATCCTCTCACAAACCAAAACCATATTAACATTAGCCAGCCTGGCACTAAAAACCCCAGTCAGCCGCTGATGCTGGACCGTGATAACCGCTCGTAACTCGATCATAAATTAAGCAGGTGGAGCGGTTGCTCCCTCCACGCTTTTTTTTTTTTTTTTTTTTTTTTTGCACTGCTTTGCATGCGTGTCTTTGAAACATATGAAGAGCGAAAACCCAGCAGATGTTTGTTTCCCTCTCCTGATGATTCACCCTTAATGTGTCACTTTTTTTTTTATTGTAGTTTTGTAACATGTTTTTTTATTATTATTATTATTATTCCTCTCCTATTCCAGAGCAGAAAAAGGGATATTCAATGATGGATGGGTGAGCGAGCTTTTTTATGTCTTTAAATCTCATTTGCAGTGGTGTAGTGTCTCTACGTGATACGCAGGTAGACGCCGTACATCCACTAGAAAATGTACCGAAATTACCGTACAACCAGTGAAAAAAAAAATGCGCAAAGATACGTAGGAGTATGTTTTATTTTCTCGTCACAACGCTCACTTTCCCTGTTTAAAAATGTGATTAAAATGATGGTTTTTGTTCTGATTTGTTTGAGAGTTCAGGGAATTGATTTGCGTTTGCCCCACTTTTTGCACTTCATTGCTAAAACGTTTTCGTTTATATATAATTGTGTTAATTATTTATAAATTTTTCTTTATTTTAACATATTTGTCTTGTGACTGCTGTTGGTCAGTAAATTATATGTGTTTGCGTTGCTTGCAATACAATTACATTTAGACGGTACAAAATCAGTCTTCCATAATCTCACTTTTATGTGGATGCTGAACATGGCGGTTCTTGTTTTGTGTTGTGATGATGTGGCTGCTACCGGACAGATTTGTAAAAATCAGAGTATACCCTCTAGAATAAACTAGACTACACCACTGCTTATATGTACTCAGCAGCAGTGACATTATGATCAGAGGTCTAACTGGGCAGCTGTGCGTCAGGTTTGCCGGGGACATGCTGAGCGGGGGGCGTGCCCTGCTGGGCGAGGACAGCTCGGTGATGGCCCGCATGCAGAAGAAGTTCTGGAAGACCAAGCAGGTCCTCATCAAGGCCACGGGCAAGAAGGAGGATGAGTGCGTGGTGGCGTCGGACGCCGACCTGGACGCCAAGCTGGAGGTAGGGGAAGCGTTTGTGTGTTTTTGATCCAATCAGAGGTCTTTCTTGACAGAACAGGAGAAATCCCATTTTATAACCTTCCCCTCGCGGTTTAAAGCTCCAGATCAATAACTCCCATTAGAGTCGCTCCAGGTTGTCCTGTGCTAGTGGACAAAGCAGCCTTTCGTACCCTTGTGTCAGTCAGCGCCGGCGCCGAGGAATGGAAGATTCCCCGCTCGGATGCCATCCATTGTTCCTGCTGGTTGCAAAACAGACACTCGGCACCTCGCAAACCCTGCTGGCTCACGCTCTGGTTCAGACGTCGATGTCGACGGCCTGAACCTCTGCAGGTGTCACGCTGAAGCTCCTACGTGCTGATATGTACGGAATCAGACAGAATAATGGATGCACGCGTTAGCAAGGGAGAAATTTGCATAAATATTTCAATACCAAATCACCTCGAGATTATTACAAGTTTCCTTTGGCCTCTACAATTACCAGAGGTGCTCAAAGTGGCTTCCAGGCTAATACTGCTGGGGTAACGTTTGTTACCTCACTTGTTGATGCTGCATTCGTGAGGGTAACGCCACCTGTTGGGAAAACATGGCACAGCAGTGCACAGTAATATCATGTATAGAAGTACTCATACAAATGAAATACTTATTCAAGTTTTTCTTTTCCTAATGTGTGTATACATTATTTTTGCCTGACTCTGTTTATAATGTAGAGCGGGGGTCACCAACTAGGTCACCCCCAAAGGACTGCATGAGTCGCCCCCTGCAGGCCTCTTTGAAAAAATAACTGGTTGAGCTGCGTCCAAAATTCACTTCTATTCAACCTTGTTAAGCCATTGTTGATAATTATTGAGAACTCATTAACGTGATCAATGTCATTATTATTATTAATAATAATAATAATAATAATAATAATAATAATAATAATAATGTACAACTGAGAAAGGTTGTTATTTCAGTAGAGTGTAACAACCTGGAAGCCCTTCATATGACTCAGGAGCCATGGCGTAGCTCTCAGGTGCAAAGAGGTTGGCCACTCCTGATCTAGATGTTATGTTTTCAAAAGAAAGCTGCGGGTGAAAAACACCATCAGGGAACGTCTCCTGTTGTGTTATTGTGGTGGCTTCAGCGAAAACTTTACAGCCTGCGAAAAATAAACAGTTTATTTGCCACCGCCCTGCCACTGCCACTGCCACTGGGAGCCGCCGGCCGCAGAGCTTTGCTCCAGGGGAAACAGTAACTGCGAGGTTTCTTTCTTTTGTTTGCTCTGGAGCCAGATCGGGCCTCCTCTGTCCCGGGCCGCTGGCCTCGTAGTGCCTCCCCTGAAAGGAAACTGGCCAGAGCTGCTCCGCCTCCTTCCTCTGCTTCCTCTGCGCCAGAACCAGTGGCGCAGATTGGATTTTGGAACTCGTTTTTGACTTTTTGTCGGTTTTGGGCCCAGTCTGCCTTAAGCCGGCCACAGTGGGTTGTGAACTGCGCCAGAGGGGGGTAGCGGAGCAGCAGCAGCAGATGGATGGAGTGTTTTGGTGAGCCACCACATAGGAGGAAAAAATCTACCATGGGATATGTAGAAAAAAAGGTATTATTTAGCTCTTTATTGAAATAACTCTGAAAAACACTGAAAATGGATGAGATAGATAGATAGATAGAGATAGACAGATAGATGTACTTTATTGATGCCAAATTGGGAAACTACACTGTTGCAGCACTAAAAAAACAGTACAAAAAATAAACTATGCAGCTGTTTTATGACTTACTTACTGTTAATATAATTTCTTCCACTTTGGTGGGCCGCATTAAAAAACCGGGCGGGCTGATATGGCCCCCAGGCTGTAGTTTGCCCATGCAACTTAGGGTCAAATTAGTGAGCCATTTTTCTCATCTGCAGAAAGTATCCATTCATCGCCACGTCCACTTCCTTCCCTGCTGCCTGACTGATGAAACCTGAGTGCACCTGAGTCTCCCTGTTGGCGCACCGTCACCGTGTAACCAAATCACTGCGACTCCGGCACTAACCACAATCCACGCCATCTATCGCATCGCTTTTATTTCGTTTCTACTTTTTGATATAAAAGCGCATGGGTGCGGCGGCTCAGGCGCGACTGTTTATTCCAGGGTTAATCATCACCCCAGGAGTCGCCTGCTGCCTTGCAGGCTGCTGCCGGCGTCCTCAAGCCTAAAAGCAATGGAAAGACTGATGAGTTGTGCACACAGGAGCGTAAATACAGACGTTTGTCGACTGAAAGGAGAGGATGTTTTGGTTGCTGACGAGGCTGACATGGCTCCCGCAGACGCAGAAATGACCCAGAACCAAACATGCACAAACGTACCCATGCCTATTGGTGCATGAGTGTGTGAGTGAATGAGTGAATGAGAGGCCATTGTAAAGCGCTGTGGGGTGCCGTGCAGGTGCTGGAAAGTGCTAGTTAAGTGCAGTCCATTTGCCATTTACCATGTAATATAAATGCAGGCAAAGTAAATATATACCCCACACATAAATGCAGGGCCAAAGAAAGACGCTGCAAATATAAACACACAAACCCCTAAACATTGCAAGAGTGAAATTCTGCATCCTGCTGAGTTTAGAACTGGCAGCTTTTCTCTCTTGCCGTTTTTTTTGGCATTTGCAGAATTCCTCTTTAGAGTTTTCTTTGGTGTTTTTTTTGTATTTGAATTATTTTTCTTTTGTTTTCATTTGCTGGGTTTATATTTTTTCGCTTCTTCGTCGTTTCGGCAATGGCGCCATTTCCTTGTTGTTGTCCCTTGCAGGCCACCGTCGGATACCTCTTATCTCGCATTGCATTGGTGGCCATAGCCGAGATTGAATTAAAGTTGCTCCGTTCGTGTGCCTTCAATGAAATCGGCGAAAGGGCAACTCGAAAGTGTGTGTGTGTGTGTGTGTGTGTGTGTGTGTGTGTGTGTGTGTGTGTGTGGGGGAGGGGGTGCTGCTTCAGGCTCGCAGAGTCAAGATTCAAATTGGGGTTTAAAATGTAAATGGGGCTTATTAGCATTTCAGTCCAAGTTAAAAATGATAATGAGGGAGAGAAATAGAAACATAGAGACGCACTGTGGAAGGAGTGTTGACGGCTGTGGCTCAGTCTTCCCTGCTGTCACACGACGACGACAGCAGCGGAATGACCTCTGCGTCCGTGTTGCTATGGCGCCCTCTTAGGGAGGGGAGGTGGCCGGGCGGGCGGGTGCCAGACAGGAAGTGCTGTATCACTGAGGGGCAGACAGGAAGTTGCTAAAAAGTAATGAGTAACATCAATCATAACCAAAAATACATATATATTTTTTTCCATTTCATTTATTTTATTTATTCGAATAGTTGAACAAAAAAAAAAACTGAAAATGTTTAGCAAAAAACACATTCGACATGACAACTCTCTCACAGCATAAGTAATCATTGCCCTTATAGGGATGAATAAAGTATCCATCAATCAATCAATCAATAACTGTTTGGGAGTGCAAATTAGAAAAGTGAATTTGTCAATAAAATAATTTTGTTTCTTGCATCAACCAAACACCTTTTTTTAACCTTCTAGTGAAGATTTGTACATTTTTTTAAATTATATATGGTAACAACAACCATATATTTGATGAAAGTAATTTATTTTTGTTTGACTTTTCCCTCTCTCTCATCCCCCACCTCCCCCCCACCTCCCCCACCTGTCTCCAGTTCTTCCGCTCGGTCCAGTCCACGTGCACGGAGCTGCTCAAGGTGATCGAGAGGTACCAGCAGAGGATCACACGTGAGTCACTCAGAGCAAGTCTGCCTCAGAGCAGCAGCACCTCATAAAACAACATGGATTTAAAGGTCCAGTGGGTAAAATCTTTCAGGAAGCCCGGTGTTTGATGTCACCTGCCTCAAATCAGCACAATGCTTCACAGTCATGTACTCGCTCGTTTCATTCCATTTCCTGTCAGTTGATCCTCATGAGTGGTTGACGATGAAACAAATAGCAGTCAAAGCCGGCAGTTCTTCAGGTTTTTCCCCTTTTGAAAAGACGCAAAAGAAAACGTTGGGCGTTTTGAGGAACCTTTGAGCAAACACATCCGGCGCTGCCTTGAAAACAATCTTTCTTGCTTTGAGGAAGTCAGCGCGGTGCATGGCGTCTCAAGTTCTATTTTATTTCTTCTCTTCCTGCAGGCTTGTCCCAGGAGGAGAACGAGCTCGGCCTCTTCCTGCGCTTCCAGTCCGAGCACGACCGATCCAAGGCCGGCAACATGATGGGCGCCACCAGCAAGGCCCTGTGCACCTCCGCCAAGCAGAGGTGGGCAGCGGAAGAACAGAAATCCATCCATCCATCCATCCATCCATCCATCCATCCATCCATCCATCCATCCATCCATCCATCCATTTTCAACACCCTGAGCTCAGGGTGTCGGGGGTCTGCTAGAGCCTCTCCCAGCAGTCATAGGGTGAAGGCAGGGTGGCACCCCGGACCTGTGGCCATGTTGGAAGCAGAAATAACTCGGGAAATCCAATATTATTGGCCTCCTGATATTATCGGCCGATAAAGGCATTAAAAATTATCAGAAAATATCGGTATCTGGAAAAGATTTCTCCCGAATTTAGTAGTCATGCCAAAGAATGAATTCCTCGAATTTCCTGGTATTACTAAATAGTAAATAACAATACTTTACTTGTCTCTACTCTGCTTGATGATGTCATCAAACCGCATCGAAGGATAACAGCAAGCGACGCGTATGTTTCAGCAGAGTGGTTTCAGTGGTGGCTGGCTGCTAGCAAAATAGCTCCTTCGTAACTGACGACATCATGCGGGACACCACAGTACAAATTAGCCATAATGTGGTAATTCCACGACCGCATTTATCAGTATCGGTTGATATCGGTATCAGAAATTAGGAGTTGTACAATATCGGTAATCGATAAGAAGTCAATATGGGACATCACTTTAAAACAATCTCAATTCAAAATGTGTGTTCTGAACTGTGTGGCCACAGGATGGCGCTGTGCGCCCCGCTGCACCGCCTGCACCAGGAGGTGGAGACGTTCCGGCGGCGCGCCATCGCCGACACGCTGCTGACAGTGGGCCGCATGGAGAAGGCTCGCACCGAGTACCGCGGCGCCCTCCTGTGGATGAAGGACGTGTCTCAGGAGCTGGACCCCGACACCTACAAGCAGCTGGAGAAGTTCCGCAAGGTGCCAGAGCGGGAAATGTGTGGGGTGGGGGGTTGGTCTATTTCATAGGCTCACTGCTCATTGGTCTATAGTATTTAGCTTTGCTTTGTTCCATATTCAGCTGAAGCAAAACTCATTTGGGTCCTTATAAAAAAGGTTCACTGCTCTAGCTGGAGGAGGATTTTTTTGACTAAATGTCAATGTCGGGCCGAGACTTTGTCCAAGTTTTACATTTTGTGCCCCACTGTGTGTTTGAGTTTGACCCCCCTGGTCTATCTGGTCCCTTGCTCAGGTCCAGGCCCAGGTCCGGGGCACCAAGGGCCAGTTTGAGAAGCTGAAGAATGACGTGTGCCAGAAGGTGGACATGCTGGGGGCGAGCCGCTGCAACATGCTGTCGCACTCGCTCTGCACCTACCAGGTCGGTCCTGACGGTCCCCAAGACACACAAACATTCACCCCGTGGCGCGAGGGACGAGGGCCTTCCTCCATTCGGCCGCTTCTTTCCAAAAAGCGTTGACCAAACCACCCGGACCCTTTGTGACATCACAAAGGGTGCTGGTAGCTCTCAGCCAGGTGAAGCAGGTGATTGACTGTGCCCGGAAACTCTGCAAAAAGGCAGGTTGAAACCTGCTAATGTGTGTGTATATATGTATACATTAAACAAATTCATTTTAGAATATTTTTTTATATGTCTATCTTTATGTTTGTACATATGTGCAAATAATTTTTATATCAAATATATATGACATATTTTTATATATGACATACATAATTTTTATATATATATATTTGGTATAAAAAATGTAGCGAAAATTGATTCGTCTTCTGAGAAGGCGTTAAAATACAGCGCTTGCATTCAGTCTACAGTCTCGTTCTTTCTTTTAACAAAACTTTTAACAAAATACAAAGAATCAGGTATTTTATTTTCAAAACCTTTTAACACAATAGAAAAGATGGATACATATGAAACAACAAAGCCTGCCAGGAAGTGTTTAGTATATTTTCATAAAGTAGTAGTTTCAGCACGGAAGTCAACGTGTCCTTTTTTTAATATTAGTCATTTTAATAAGGGAGAAAGTATACAAGTTTTACTTCATCTCAGTACGTTTCGTTTATGTATAAATTCTTTCAGTTTCGTTTCTTTTACTCCTTTTTGCGACTTCATTCTGTTATGTTACGTCTTTCCCTAAAAGTTTAAGTCGCAGATTTTGTTTTGTTTTATTTCCATGTTTGAAATCAACTAAACTGAACCTAAAGATCTGGAAAAGGCCATAAGGTGCTTCCTTTCATCTGGCTTTTGTTCATATTCACTCACTCATATATCGCTTCATGTATTCACTCCGTCCCTGGCAGACCACCCTGCTGCACTTCTGGGAGAGGACGGCGCACACCATGTCGGCCATCCACGACACCTTCCGGGGTCACGTGCAGTACCAGTTCACCACGCTCAAGGTAGCTGGCCCCACCCACAACCCCGAAAGCTGTGATTGGTTGTGATTGGTTTCACCTGAACCAGAGAGAATGAAGCTAAATCTGGCAACCCGTGCCTTTCCGTCAGGACCTCAGGGACCCGCTGGAGAAGATGAGCGAATCCAAGAGCCAGGAGGACGAGAAGGAGGAGGGGGCTGCGCAGGGCAACGCACACAGGTGACACACACACACACACACACACGCACGCACGCACGCACGCACACACACACACACACAACAGCCTCGTCATCATCCAGCACGAGGCCTCCGCCAGGCCCCGTGTTTACCGAAAATGAAGTGCGTGCGTGTGTGCGTTTGTGTTGCACCCCCACGTCTGGTGCGGCGCAGTAGCAGGTGGCTCCTTTTAGATCAGCCAATCACAGGAGAGCGCCGCCGCACGTCGCCGGCGCAGGGCTAAAAATAGCCGCCGCTCCCCCGCCGGCCAAACGACTCACACCCACCTTTCTGCTCGTCTCCCCCTCCTCCCTCAGTCTGGTGTCCTTGGACGACGACTGCCAGCCTTTGGAAGGCATCGAGCCAGGTGAGTGACCGCAGCGCCCCCTGCTGGCTGAGACGGAACAGCACTGCCTGCCAGTGAAATGAGCAGAATGTGAAAAAAGTGTTGGCTTTGTCATCTGATTGCACATTCTTGTGTCGTCGTTTTCAGGTCCTGGCGCTTGGAGTCAAGCCACTGATGGCGGTAAGTGTATGTGTGTGTGTGTGTGTGTGTGTGTGTGTGTGTGTGTGCGTGCGTGTGTGTGTGAGAGAGAGAGAGTTGTTCTAACAAAAGGTCAGTTTTGTTTCATCTAGAGGAAGTGTGTGTGTGTGTGAGTTTTTCTCTTTTTTTTTCTTTAATTTTTTCACCAAACATGACTTTATTGACCCCAGCGGCCCAAACCCAGCTGCCCTTGCTGCCCCCCGACCTCCGAGGGCTGGCGGCAGCGTCGGCTGTGGCCCCGGTGGCCGACGACCTGCTGCTGCTGGGCGGCGCCGCCCTCGTCCCAACGTCCCTCCCCCAGGAGCTCTGGGACTTTGGGGGGCCCTCGCAGCTAGCTGCCATCGGTAAACCCCACTGTACCCCCGCCACCTCCCTCCACCCCACTGGGTTCTGACCTCTCCGTCCCACTTCGCCCCCTGCTGGCACAAACTCACCTTGGGGTTCCGACTCTCCTTTGCCCTTTGAGTCCTTTTCCTCCTGCTGCTGCTGCTGCTTTGGCTTTCCTTGGAGGTCCAGTGTGTAATATTTGGCTTGATTTATGATTTTGATGTCATAAAGACATTCAGAGCCATTTACACTTCTCTTTATGGCCAGACAGGACAAGGGGAAAATAAAAAATAAATGAATTAATTAATAAAGAATACAGTAAAAGACATTTTCCTACCATTACAACGGTTCTCATATATATATATATATATACTCTGTATATATTATAAGAATATACATAGAGCAAGGGTCTTGTTCCCACCCCCTTATTTCTAAGACAATCCAGGTTGCCTGACAGCGTCTTTTGTATTTAGGGTGAACGCTCACGTCCTCAAATAAACCAATGAAGAAGAAGGTGGATGAGCTATCCAGGTTTGGGGTGCGCAGGCCACTGTAGTTCACTGGCGAGCTCAGGAGTGGGAGGGAAGGATAGAAGTGAGGGTACGGAGTCCCAAAGGGGACATAATCAAAACAGTCCTGCAATCTAAAATGTAACTACTTGATGTCGCTGTTTCTTCTTCTTCTTCTTCTAAATCTCCAAATGTGATACACTTGACCTTTGACCTGAGTCCTCGGCTCTGCCAACCTCATCTCCATCCTGAAGTTGAGACTCCGCCTCCTTTCCCTCCTGGCTCCTCTCACCCCTCCCCCTCACTCAGGTGTCTCTCAGCCAGAGGAGGAGGAGGATGAGGGCGACCGTGGCGACATGGCCTTCCTCAAAGACCTCCTGAGCCCGGGACCCGGCGCTGCCGACGACTTCAGCCAGGAGTGGCACGACGCTTTCGGGATGTTCGAGTCTCCCGCCGCCACCACTGCCGGGGCGCCTGCAGGGGGAGCCGCAGCTCCAGCAGCGGCGCCGCCACGTCCGCCCTCCCCTGGGCCGTCTGGCTTCCTGCCATCCCAGCTGCTGGATCACAGCCTGAGCGCTACAGGTGGGTGACGGCGCCCCCTGTTGGCAGTGGCGGAGCCAGCTTTTTGAACTTGGGCGGGATAGTAGCTGCGTTTCCATGCTGTTTCTTCTTCAAAATCTCCTCCTCCTGCTCATCCTCCTAATCCTCCATCTCTGCTGGCAGGCTGGGCCACTCCGCCCATGTTCCAGGCTCCATCTCTCCAGTCTGCCCCTGGGTCCCAGAGCCAGTTGGCTCAGCCAGCACCAGGCCCGCCAGCTAAAGGTTAGCTCGCAAGCGTAGCCTTGTATGCTACGTAGCTCTCAGCAGTGTTGAGAGATGAGAGATTTTCTTTGCCAGTGTAGCTGGTTACTGGTTACTGTTACAAGTTACCATAATGAAAATGTAATGGTGGTGTAACTATCTTCCATCAGAGTAATGTCGATAGATAGATAGATAGATAGATAGATAGATAGATAGATGTACTTTATTGATGCCAAATTGGGAAACTACATTGTTGCAGCACTAAAAAAACAGTATAAAAAATAAACTATACAATAACAAAAACACTCAAATCAATACATGTACAACAAAAGCTTGTTCTGTTTGATGACATTTTGATTCTTTTTCTTCTTCTTCTAAATTTTCAATATGTGTTCTCAGCTGTTTAGACCAAGGCAGCATAACCTGCTCTTGTTTAAATCAGCAAATTCGCATTTTCACGAAGATGTAACTATTTAGCGCTCAATGGACCCCTTTGAAAATGCAGCTGCCTGCATTTGTTGCCCAATTTTTGCAATTCCGAGCTGTAATATTCTACAAGTAAAAATAATTTAATGACACATTTCACACTATTTTCCAGTCATGTAACTGATGACAACTGCCTGTATTTTGTCATTACGACAAAATAACGATGTTGCGCATAACTCGTTGCTTCCCTAAAACACTGGCTGTCAGTCTCTCAGCCGTCGGTGTGAAGTCAAGGTGTGCGCTCTGTTTGTGCTTTGCAGGGGCCTCAGGCGGGACCACCAAAGACATGTCGGCCTGGTTCAACCTGTTCGCCGACCTGGACCCCCTTTCCAACCCCGACGCCATTGGACGGTCGGCAGACGAGCTGCTCAACGCCTGAATCGCCTCCTTCCTCCTCCTCCTCCTCCTCCTCCTCCTCCTCCCTCCTCCTCCTCCTGCTCCTCCTCCTCTTCTTCTTTCTCCCCCTCCTTCTCCTCCTCCTCTCCTACATCCTCTTCCTTCTCCTTCTTCCTCATCGTGATGCAGAGACCCTCCAAAAGCGAAAGGGCCGACGAGCCGGGCGCACCGAGCACCCGCTACCGCTACCGCCGTTAGACGGGAGGGACAAAGTGCGCACGCACGCACGCACACACACACACATGCAAAGTCGTCTCCTCCTCCGTGTCGCCGCCGGAAGAGGTTATTTACACTTGGAGCGTCCCGTTGACTTTGGATGCCGAAGCGTATTTTTTTAATTAATAATGTGTTTTTATTGGTGTTTGCGTTGAGTGGGTGTGAGTCGTCAGCTTTTCCTGTGCGGATCCAGGATGTCGGGGAGGGATTTAGCCCTGGGCAGAATTTCCACACAGCGGCACATCATCAAACGACATTGAGTCATCGCTATACTAAAGGTCCTGCCAGCTAGATGCCGCCGTACTTTTTTTCCAAAGGTCACTAAGTGCAAAGTATCTAGCACACAGTATCACCAGTAGTTGCTGCACACTAGTTTGTATCCTCTGTAGCCTGATGTTTGTTGTAATTCCAATCAGCTGATTTAATGGATTCGACGCTGCAACCGACCAGCTAATCAGTCAGATCACTGATAGTCCCCCCCACGCAATCGCAACGTTGCGCTCGATGCGGAGCTCAAAATGAGCGGAGCAGCTTCGCTCAACAAGCTTATTCCAAAACTCTGTTGATCCCCACAAAAGCGGCCTATTTAACCCTCTGTCTGCTGCCTGCGCCTAGTGATTCCGGCGTGGGGAAGTGATCCCAAGCCGCTCATTTCCATTTCGGAGGGGGCCATTTCTAACTTGGCAATGCCAACAGCTCAAGTCAGCGCTCAGCGTGTGTTAGCAGTCGGTTAACGTTGCTGCTAAACACAGGGTTTCCACATTTCCTGACCAGTAGAGTCGCGGCGTTGGGCTCAGCGACGCCGCCTTGTGCTGATCTCAGAAGACAACGTTGATGTTTTATTTGTCTCCGTCCGGGAAATGTGCGAGTGCGAATGTCTGAATGTGTCTCGTGTGTCTCCAGCAGCCTTCACGTGCTCAGCTAGCGTCGTTCTTGTTATTAAATGGATACTCTTGTTTTTTTTTTTTAAAAAAAGGTGGCATAAGAACTTATTTCTGTTGTTAAAAATAACATACTACAATCATAAGTCTATAGCCAAGAAGAAAAAAAAAATGTTTAAATGACTTGACACAGGGTTTGCATTATTTTGTTGGGTGGTTGGGTCATTCCAGGTTCCACAGCTCGGCCACTAGAGGTCGTATTTTAGTTTTGTCGTTCATCGAAAAGCTTGGATTTAACACTATGACATGGACAATGTACCTTCGTTCCTGCGGTGTGGAATCGCAGGTTGGACCTTCAAGTGGAGACGTGATTTATTTTATGAAGAGAAAGTTCCGAAGATGTGCTATATTTATACAACCACACACACATTATGCAGGGCAGACTGACACTTTTGAATGTTTTCCGTGGGGTGAAGGTGAAGATGAAGAGGACGGAAACTGCTCTTCTTCTTCTTATGATGGATGGACTTTATGGTGGATCTCACTCTGCAGAGCTTCATGGAGAAAAAAGGGGTTGGACTTAAAGCTGCACATCACTTTCTTTTTGTTCTTTCTCACACTTTCTGGAAGACGCTGCTTCAATGCAGCCTTTCGTGAAGGGAAACTATAGATTTTTTTTCTTTGTGTGTGTGTGTGTGTCATCACGACTTTTGTTCTTGATTCTGGAAAAGAAAAAGAATGTACGACTCAAGTCAATCACCGACGCTTTGTTTAATTCAACTATGCCTTTTTATTTCACTTTGGGGTGGGTGGGTGGGTGGGGGAGGGGTAATGGAGGGGAAGGAATGGATTAGAAAGATGACAACTTGGCAGTTGTGTTCCCAATAAAACCGGTGCGAGCGAAGACGGAGAACCGTCGTCGGCCTGAACCTCCTTCCGGAAATCTGTTTTTTATTCGGCGGAATTCGACTCTGTAAAAATGCTGCGTTTTGATCCCCCATTTCTGCTACGTTTTTTTTAATTTTTATTTTAGTTCATTTGAACGCAGTCTCGCCGCCGTGCGAGGCTACATACTTGGAGGATGGACGGCTAGCTCTCGTTGGCTCTTGCTACGGCTTTGAGTGCATTTTCTCGGCTAAAAATCCCACCACAACCTGAGATGGATGACCTATAAACAACCTATCCTGTGTTAAAACTCTCAACAGACCACCCGAAAGGAAAGAAAGAAGAGAAAAAATTAAAAAATAAGTTTCCATTTTGAAAATAAAGTTGAAATTTTGTGAATAAGATCAAGATTTCGAGATTAAAGTCAACATTTTGAGAATAGAGTCAACATTTTGAGATTAAAGTCGAAATTTCATGATTAAAGTCAAAATTCTGAGAATAAAAGTTGAAATTTTGAGAATAAGGTAAAAATTTCAAGATTAAAGTGGAAATTTTGAAAATAAAGTCAAAATGTCGAGAATAAAGTCGAAAGGCTCTGTGCACGAGTGGAGAACTTCCATCCATCACTTCATTTTCAATACCCACTTCTTCCTGAACTCAGGTTTCAACAGTTTCCTGTTTATCTTGATGAAATTTCAACTTAAAACTCGAAATGGAAAATTAAAAAAAAAATCTCCTTCCTGTAATATTTTTGTTCTTCTTATTCTTGACATTTTGACTTAATGTTGACATTGATTGCAATATTTTGATTTTATTCATGAACTTTCGCCTTTTTTACGTCAACTTTATGCTCGAAATTTCGTCTTTTTTACGTCAACTTTATTCTCGAAATTTTGACTTTAGTCTTGAAATTTCAACTTTATTCTCGAATTGGAATCTTGAAAAAAAAAAAAAATTCCCATCTTAATTTTTTTCTCTTCTTGTCTCTTCCGTATCTTTCATAAACGACCTATCCTGGGTTAAAATTCTCAACGGACCACCCTGACCACCCCTAGGCCCGAAATAAATAAATACATTATCATCATCATCATCATTATAATCAGTATTATTGTTCACAAGAATGAAACGGTTTCTTTTTTCTTCTCGGAAATTCACAGTACTCAGCGGAGTAGAAGCAGTAAGAGGAGGTTCTATGTTACAACTGTTGACTCATTCAGATACATGATCTTTTGTCACCAACCCCACTGGAGTACAAACACTGTGTGCCTCTGTATTTACATGTCCAGTACATTCCTGTCCCAGCAGCACTGCAGGCACAGTCGTGTAGAAACGACACAACAGGAAGACAGCCCCCCCCTCCCCCCCCAGTGGCCGAGGAGGGACGGAACGCCGACGTGCTAAACAGGGTAATTGTTCAAGTTGTCATGCTGGATACTGCAAAAAAAAAAAAATTCAATGGCTTCGAGGTTTTAGATTGAATAGATAAACTTACTTAGCTGAAAGTTAGATTCCTAAGAAATGTAATATTTCACAGGGTACGTTTTCACTCCTTGGAACAAAACTTACTGTGTTGAAAGGAGGCCTTAGTGATCAGAACAAAAAAAAGCTAAAAGGTCCCATATTATAACTGTTTTTTCACCTTGCACATGTAACTTTTATTTCAAGTTACATGTGACTCTGTTTGCAGCAGGCCATCGGTTTTAGCTTCCCTGATGAACCAATGGGAAGGGCCTACGGACAAGCTGCGGCCCGGGGGCCATGTGCGGCCTGTTAAGCTTTTAATTAGACCGATCGAACTTGAAGAAATGATATTAATAGTAAGTCATTAAATAGCTGTATTTCATCCATTTTTTCAGTGTTTTCAGAGTCATTTCAATAAAGGGCTAAACACTGTGGGGCTTCAAAGACACTGATTTGGTTGCAACTTTGCTTTGCTTCTTTTTCAATTGACATTAAAGCAACATGTTCTCTTCATATCCCATGATACATTTTTTCCTCCATTTTTCCTCCTCTATGAGGTGGCTCACCAAAACACTCCATCCATCTGTTCCTGCTCCGGCGCCCCCTGTGTCAAATTTTAGAACCCAAAATGCCAGTGTACTTTGTGACATCACAAATGGCACGTTTCCCGGGCACTCAATTCCCGAAAAAAACTGAACGAGGACAAGAAGTTCATGGAACGATAGAGACGCTTGCATCTTATTATTGTTATTACTATCATAAGACGGGACCTTTAAAGCTACTTTGTAAAGAATCACTGTAGAGCTATAAAAAACATTTTTTGCACTTATTTTTTTTTGGAAAAGTTTGAGATGTTAAAGGTGACTGAGTAGCTCGGCGGCTCCAGATCCCCCCCGCCCCACACAACCCCACAACGCCTGGCCAGAGGGGAGCCCGTCCGGCGGGGACGACGCCCCCCTGTGGACACGATTCACAACAACACTGAGCAAGACAGAAGGGGAAAATAGCAATAGAAGTGACGGCGATGGGGAGGAAGAGGGAGGGGGGGAGGGAGGACAGGAAGCAGGAAGAAGGTGAAGTTGGGAAAAGAAACTTATTGACAAAAGGCAGGTGGAGAGCAGACACGGGTTCGAAGAACGCTCTGCCCGCATCGTCGTAGCGCCCCAGCGGTGTTACGCCTCGTTTTTGTTCGCCGTCTCCCCCTGGTGGCCGTGCGTGACGAAGCCGGAGCGAAACTGAGCGGTCTCAAGATATCAGGCACATGTTTTGACTCCTCCTTTTGTCGCGACCGTTCAAGTTTTGCTACGATAATAATCTGGCAGCACCAAAGATTTTCGCCTTTTTTTTTTTTTTTTTTTTTTTTTTACGTTTGTTTGTCGTAATGGAAGGCATTTCATATCAAGACAAATAACTAGAAATAGAAAAAAGAGATATGTCCGTGGAGAAGGCGCCATGGTATAACACGATGACATAAGAGTTCCTTTGTGTGTATGTGTGTCTGTGTGTGTGTGTGTGTGTGTGTGTCTGTGTGTGTGTTTAACGCCCTTTTTAGTTGAGGGAACTAGGGGGCAAAAGCAGCGCTTAAAAAGTAGGAGAAATGAAAAATGCTCGCGGCAGAAGCCAGCGCCCAAGTGATGGTCGTCTGAGGAGGAGGAGAGGCAGTGGGAAGAGCTTCTTTTTTTGACGTTTTTCAACCAGGTGAGGACATCAGAGAGAAAGAGAGAGAGAGCGCGTAGCTGGCATGCGGAAGGCATTCTTTTCCGTTGAGCCGAGATGTTTCCAGTTTTTTTGTTCGTCTTTTCTTGTTGTCGTTTTTTCTGTCGTTAGTTTTTTTTTTTTTCCAGACGATGGCGGCAGCGGCGGCGGCGGCAGGCTGGGCTGAGGCTGAGGCTGGGGCGAAGCTCAGAAGCTCTCGGGCTCCTCCAGGAGGCAGGGCTGGGTGGACAGAGGCACCAGGGACGGGGAGTGGCTGCGCAGGCCCACCCCGGGGCGGAAGCTGCTGAGGTCGGGGGTGTGTGTGGGCAGCAGGGGCTTGAGGATGCTGACCAGGCAGAAGGCCGAGCCGCTGTTGGGGATGAAGTTGACCTTGTTGCGGTCGGGGCACAAGAAGGGAGGGATCTCCTGCTGAGGTTTGGGCCTGGAAGCACACACACACACACACACACACACACAGAAATATTTACTCTTCATTCCAGATGTACTAATCCTATTGACTGTCTATAAAGATAGATGGAGTCGTTGTGATATATTATACCAGGCATGGGCAAATTATGGCCCGGGGGCCATATGCGGCCCATTGAGTTTTCTAATCTGGCCCGCCGAACATGAAGAAATGATATTAATAGTCAGTAAGTCATAAAATAGCTGCATTTCCTCCATGTTTTCGCATTTCACGCCTTTGGAGTGAATTGGAGTCGAATCTGATTCGCCGTCGACGTTTCCCACTCACATGGACTCCTCGAACACCTTGACCTTCTCGCAGCCCTCCGGCGGCTCCCTCTTGAACATGTAGCTGTTGTTGGGCCTGGGGGAGGCGGCGTACTTGGGCAGCGGGGAGTAGGGACCCAGCTCTGTGGAGGTCAAGGGTCAGTCAGAGGTCGACAAAAAAAGCAGATGAAAGAGAGAGAGAGGGAGCGCGGTGCCGGCACCTTTGTCCTCGTAGGGGCTGCCGCCGCCGCCGCCCATGTCGTTGAGGACGGTGAGGTAGGATGGCGAGATGGAGTCGGGACGGCTACTGCAGTTGCTGTGGCTGCCGCTCAGGCCGCCGCCCGACGGCGTCTGCGTGTCGATGCTGCGGGGCTGCTGCTGCTGCGCTGCGGGGGGCACCGGCGGGGCGCGCGGTGGCCGTCCGGGGCGTCCTGCGGCTGCCGGACGCAAAGTAGAGCAGCAGTCAACAGCAGGCGAGGGTGCAGGTCACCATGTCGCTAGGATAACATGCTAACACGATAACACAGGGGTAGCCAACATGGTGGCAACATGTGAGTCGCCCCCTGCAGGCCAACTCGTTGAGCTGCGTCCGAAATTCATTTTTATCCAGCCTTGGTAAGCCACTGTTGAAAATGATTGAAAAGTCACTGACACGATCAGTGCCTCCACATGGATCGGTGTCATCAACAGCAATAATGTATGACTGAGACAGTTTGTTATTTCAGGAGAGTGTAGCAAACTGGTTGCCAGTCATGTGACTCAGGATCCACTGAAGTAGCTCTCGGGTTCAAAAAGGGTTGGTGACTCTAACGCAGGCGTGGCAAACTACGGCCCGGGGGCCATATGCGGCCCGTTAAGTTTTTAAATCCGGCCCGCCAAACTTTAAGAAGTTACATTAATAGTCAGTGAGATATAAAATAGCTGCATTTCATCCATTTTTTTCAGAGTCATTTCAATAAAGAGCTGATTTTGTTGCAGCTTTGCTTTGGTTCATTTCCAACTGATGTTAAAGTGCCATGTTAGATTTTTTCCTCCTATGAGGTGGCTCACCAAAACACTCCATCCATCTGCTGCTGCTCCGCTACCCCTACATTTCAGTGGCCCGTCAATCAAACAGTTACCCCCCCCTCTAACATGACTAGCGAGACGACCGCTCACCACGATGGTCTCCTCCTTCTCCGGTGTGTCCTTGATGGTGATGCGCTCGATCTCCTGGTTGAGGCCCTCCACGCTGTTGCGGAAGCGGGGGGCCGACGACTTGGCTATGGGGATGGGTATCAGGATGGTTTTGGGCATCTGCGACTGTTGGGAGGCCAACAAACCAAGAAGTTAATGCGACGCATGCGACCATTAATGCGACGTCGTGAACTCCAAGCTGGGAGCGCTCGCGTTGCGTCGCGTTGTACCTACTACCGCTCCTTTACGCCTCTTCCCGTGGAGCAGCCCGCAATACCGACTATCGCCTCTGGGAAACACTTTTCGCATATTTATTAGCCGTGTGTTTACAGTCTCCCTGCGAAAAAAGAAAGCTCGACACCGACCGCGTTTCTTCCACGCGATACGCAAAAGGGCGGAAATAGTGCACGAGGAGGCGGCGGCCCCCTTTGTGACATCATGTGGGGTTGATTTTCTTCTTTTACAATGTCATGTTTTAGGAGACGTGGGTACTGGTAAAGTGAATATTTCCACAGGGGGCAATCAGTAGTGTGTGTGTGTGTGTGTGTGTGTGTGTGTGTGTGTGTGTGTGTGGCAGACCAGACACGAACACTCGATTCAAACATTGAGGAAAAGAAGAAGAGGCAACCTCAGGGTGAGACCCTACATTCTAGCGCCAAACACTCTCTCTCTCTCTCTCTCTCTCTCTCTCTCTCTCTCTCTCTCTCTAGCACGCACACACTCGTCACCTGCGACTGTATGATGGTGTGGCTGCCGTTGAACGGCGATTTGCGGTCTTTGTCCCGCCGGTGGCGGCTGCTGCGTTTGCTGCGCTGAAGCTGCTGCCGCAATTTGGCGATCTGCGGGGTTTCACACATAGACACACACTGTGAATACAGACATACAGACAGAGACTGAACGTCGCGGCTCCACAACACCTGTTGAACAGTATAGCAGCAGTAGTAGCAGTAGTAGCAGTAGTACTAGTAGTAGTAGTAGTAGTAGTTGAGAATTTTGCTGGGCGTCGGAGAAACTGACCTCCTTGAGCTGGTCGGTGCTCCCGCAGGAGGCCGAGCGCTTGTGAGAGCCCCTCCTCCTCTCATCTGCCCAGGCCCTGGGGGTCTGGCACACACACACACACACACACACACACACATAGCGTTTCAGACCAGTGTAAGCAAAAGGGACAGACAAGAGACACGTGGTGGTGGGAGGAATCTGAAAAAGGCTCCCAGTCAAAACATCCCGACCGTGTGAGGACATTCTGCTGCAACTGAATTATGAATGAAAGCTGAGAGGGCAAAGATAGATAGATAGGTAGGTAGGTAGATGAATAGGTAGGTAGGTGTTAGGTAGATAGATGGATAGATGGATAGATAGTTAGATAGATAGGTAGATAGACAGTTAGATAGATAGGTAGGTAGGTAGGTAGGTAGATGAATAGGTAGGTAGGTGTTAGGTAGATAGGTAGATAGATGGATAGGTAGGTAGGTAGATAGACAGACAGTTGGATAGATGATAGATAGAGTTTAACCACTGTTAACTGTTATTACTGTTTAGTTTATTATTATTCTTCTATTTTCACTTTTTGTATTGTTTTTTGACTGCTGCAATAATGCATAAAGTTCAATCTAATCTAATCTAATCTCTCTAATCTAATCTAGATAGATAGATAGATAGATAGATAGATAGATAGATAGATTGTTAGATAGATGATAGATAGATAGATAGACAGATGATAGATAGATGATAGATAGATAGATAGACAGATGATAGATAGATTGGTAGATGATAGATAGAAAGATAAATAGATAGATGATAGATTGATAGATAGATGATAGATAGATAGATAGACAGATGATAGATTGATAGACAGATGATAGATTGATAGATAGACAGATGATAGATTGATAGACAGATGATAGATTGATAGATAGATGATAGATTGATAGATAGACAGATGATAGATAGATAGATAGATGATAGATAGACAGTCGGACAGATAGATAGGTAGGTATGTAGATATGTGATTAATAGATGGGTAGATGGATTGACGGTGCTCCTCGTACCTGCGTTGCTTTGTCCCTCATGTAGATGGCGTGCTGGTGCCGGCTGTGGTCCTGAGGCCAGGTGGGACCCGGCAGGTGAGCGCCAGCAGTGGCGCCCTGCGCTGGCCACAGCTGGACGCTACGGCGGGGGTCCTGCCAGAGAATGGAGGGGGAGGAGGAGGAGGAGGAGGAGCAGCTGACGGCTTAAAGCCACCACCAGTGGAGACTGAGGAGGAGGAGAAGGAGGAGAGGAAGGAAGAGGAGAAGAGGAAGAAGAAGAAGGGATGAGACGTGAACGAGTTACCCATGGACAACGAGGTAAACAACGACCACGACACGTGGGCGGCACAGCGGCCAATCAGAGGTCACGCAGCTGTCCCTGCGGAGGGGGAGGGTGTGTGTGTGGGGGGGGATAAGCCTGTCTGTCCAGGCCTGTGTGTGTGTGTGTGTGTGTGTGTTGGTCCAGTTTTGATGTTAAGCCGCCCCCCAGAGCGGATACGACAGCCCCCCCCACCACCACCCTCCACCACCAAGTCTCACCCCCCCCCAACCCCCTGCTAAATGGCATTAAGGCAGCTTAAAGCAGAATGAGTGGGGGTGGATGGGGGTGGAGGTGGGGGGGCTGCTGCCCCGAGTGACAGCCCCCCCCCGCGCCATTTCTGGGCTGCAGCAGAGACGAGGACATCCCAGATTTTGCAGTAAAAAAAAACTAAAAAAAACAAAACACAACAACCTTGAAATTGTTTGCATTTCCAGTATTTCAGTTCTTTTCTTTTTATTGCCAATTTCAATTTTTTTTTTTTTTTTCTTTTTACATTTTTTATCCAGAGGGCATTACAATGCACTGCTTGCTTTCAGACATTATTCAGTCCATATTTTTCTTTTAACAAAACTGAGCAAAATGCAAAAACAATCAGGTATGTTATTTTCAAAAAAATATTACAACACAATGGGAAGGACGGATAAAAACATGACGGAGTGAAAAGAAAGAATGGAGGTCTTGTCAGTTTCCACATGACATTTGAGCGAGACAAACCAATTGTTTCGGCCCACCAAGATATTTGTCATTTCCAATTTCATTGCAGGTTTCCCCTGCAGTCCCAATGACTTTTTAAGTGTGCTTATTTAAAGAAGCAGCCATTCTGTAGAACCCATCGTGGCCCAACAGTCATTAAGTTTGCCCCCCCCGGGTCCAACGAGACAGAAGCGCATCGCACGTGATGCCTTCGTCCACGTCTTTGTGACATTTAGATGCGATGTCTGTTCACTGAGCAGTTGGTCCTACTGAGCTACATGGTGGAGGATGCTATTTCAATGTTGCCGCTTTTTTCAACTGCTGGCATTCGTGACGAGACGCCAGCGTGCCTTGTTTGTTTGTTTTGTTTTTTTTGTGTGACATTAACCTGCGCGATCAGGATGATAACATTCTCCCAATGCAAACAAACAAACAAACCAACAAACCAACGGCTGGCAAAGGCTGCTGGTCCTGGAGCTAAATTTGGCAGGGGCCTTGACCAGCGCACGGCGCTGTTGCTAGGTAACGAGGCCACTGCTACCCTGTTTTTTTTTAATATGTGTGTGGGTGTGTGTGTGTGAGAGAGAGAGAGCAAGATCAGGAATGTTTTTTCTCTGACTAGCTGCGTTAAGCGATATTTCAAAAAAAATTTCGACAAAGTACACTTGTGATTTGCAGGTGTTTCCACTGCACGGTTCGTAAAATCTTGTCCCACGAGACGCCACTTTGAGGAGGGTGGAGGTACAAAATGTCTTGTATAAATCTGCATTTCGATGCTGTTTGCTGTCAGGAATGGTTGTTATATTTTTCTCTTTGATAACTTACAAAAAAATATTTCTGTCTCCTCCTCCATCCAAACGTAACGCACCATTTTCACTCGAGGTGAACTGGTCACGTGACCCCGTACGTCACATCCGCTGATGTGTAAATGCGAAAAAACAATTGTTTCCATGACACTTTTGCGATTTGCCTCTGTATGGATACGTCTGAAAAACCACCTCATGAGAGCGTCAAAACCTTTTAGCCATATTTGAGAGGTTTTTCCAAGTTTAGGTGCTTTACTGCGATGTTTAGGTTTCGCACAATTCCAGGGGTCATGTAAACACAGCCACTGATGTGTGGCACTGTAAGGCAATAGTAGCGCACCCTACTGGATGACTGCCGCAGCGACTTGCAGCTACAAGTCAAAAGACTTGGGTGAACACACACAGTGTGTGAATCTGTCTTAAAATGAAAAGCACAGCAACACATAGCTACAAGAGCTGGGCTGTTTACCCCCCGGCCCCCAAAAAAGAAAATTGCATCAGTCACTATGTTGTGCTTTAATTGACGTGTTGCTTTCTGTATTATCATAAGGATAAAAATCGATCTGGAGGAAAGATTACTGTACTGTGCTTTTCACTTGTGCAAAGCACAAAAAAATCAATACATTTTAAATAACTATAACTAAAATTACATTATAAATAATAATAAAATCATTATTTATTATCTATGCATTTATGGATTAATTGACAATTTTCCTACAGTCTTGAGATGCTGATTGATTCATTTTCATTTTATTAAAATTATGTTAAAATCTAGAATTGATCTCGATATTATTTATAAATTGACAATTGATACATTTTTTGTTTTAGCATGCAATAACGCGCACATTTGCACAACAGAAACGTAATATAGACCAACAACAGCCACACTTCCCCCACAGAGTTGACTCTATAGTCATCTATATGTAGGCCAATTTTGTTTACAGGGATACACGCTCACAATCCACAACCCCCCCCCACACCCCCCCACCCCATCCCCCAATCACACACCATAGTTATCACCACCTTCATCTTAAACACACACGCGCGCGCACCTCACCAATACCTGAGCAGTATCTTCCATGTGTCGCTAAATCGCAGTGTTTACGGAAATAATAATAATAATAATAATAATAATAAAAAATGCATGTATGAAAAATGGATGAGGGGGTTCGGGGAGAAGGGGTACTCACCCAGTGGAAGTCTGGTCTAGGTGCGCCTCTGGCAGAAGGGCACCGAGGTCCTCAGCATCCTCCCCCCCCCCTTCCCGTCCCCCAGCAGCCCCTGTTGATATGAGCCCCGGTGGGGAAGCTGCTGCTGGAGCTGCGGTGGTGGTGGTGGGCGAAGAAGGGAAGGAAGGATGGAGGGAAGAAGGGACGAAACGGAGGAAAAATATATGTACAAAAAACAAAAAAAAAAACAAAAACAAATGAGGCGAAGGCTGGTGTCGGCAGGGGTCCAAATGGGCGTTGCTGTGCTCTCTCTCTCCGGTGGTCGTCGTGGATGGATGTGTTCCCCCCACCCCCTCTCTCTCTCTCTCTCTCTCGCTCTGTCTCTGTCTCTCTCTCTCCCCGGTTGATGCGGCACGACGGTGGATGCAGCTAGCGCCCCCCCCACCTCCTAACCAAAAAAAACGCTAGTTAAAAATTAAAGAAGAGTATAAAATTCAGGTGCACGACATCGATGCCGCGCAGTGTTGCAAAAAAACCCGCCGGGGAATAAATAAGAAAAATAGAGGAAAAACACACAGAGGAGGGATAGAAAGAAGAAGAAGGCGGTGATGCTGCTGGGCTAGCCACGGTTCACGCAACGGGGAGAGGGACCGTGTCAAGCTCGCAGGGGTACAAGTAGTGTGTTTCCGGTTTGGGGGTTTCAAAATAAATGCGTCTCCCGAAAATAAACTCAGTTCATTCAATAAATAAATAAAAATAACAAAATAAAAATGAATCGAATAACCTTCACGGGTATTATGTAACATTATTAAAATCCAATTTGCGAGACACTGTAGACATATTGTGGTCTCAATAAACGCAACGTCTTGAGACTCTGGTACATAATAATAATGATAATAAGAAGAAGAAGAAGAAGAAGAAAAAGAAAAAGAGTGAAAGAAAGAAGACATTCGAAAATATTTTAGTTACTAATAAAAAAAAGGCAAAAATAATACAAACACAAATGCAACCACTGGCATTAACATTTAACCGTTCGCCATAACAACCAATCGTACAATGAATAGTGCAGTTGAAATGAAATGTAAAGAAATCATCCGTCCCACCGCCCCCCCAAAAAAGAAAAACACTCTTTCGTCTATGTCCTGTTTTATTCTATTTTAAATTTATTGGAAAACGTCAGTTTTCAACAGCACTCCCAGAGACAAACTTCCGGTATGACTCCCCCTCCCCGTGTCCCCTCGCGGACTTGACGCGGCCGCAGCAGCGCACTGACGTAGTGCGGCAGCCGCGTGCGGTGCAGGCTCGCGCTGATGCTGCAGTTGCTAGGGCGCGTGGAGCAGACGGGAGAGAGGTGGGGGGCGCGGGGGAAGTAGAGACGAGCCGAGCGAGGTAAACAAGTGACGGGAGCGGGGAAAGGGCTCCCTCTGGCGGCCACTTCCAGAAACGACCGAAGCTGTGCGTCTGGGTCGTCAAAAGTTTGCCAGGGTGTGTTATCTATTTATTTATTCGTTTATTATTATTTTTTAAACACTCCTTATGTTAAATGTCACGTGGAACAAGTGTATTGTACTTGTACTAGTGTGTATGGTATCGTGCTTTTGATTCGGGTACGTAAAGTGAAGTATTTCCACGGTAGTTGTACTACTAAAGCTAAACGTGTATCATGAAAAGAGTTAGGTTGAAGAAGCCTATTATACTGCACGTTCACGCAGCATGAATGAGATTTTTGTGAGGGCAACCACACAGTCATAAAAACTACAGCAGGCTAAAATGTGTGTATTGTTTACACTAGACACACGAACAGACACACTAACTTTTGCTGCGCCACAGAGAACTAGAGTCGCTGTTCAAACTAATGACGTTCACCTGTGTCGTGGTTGTTGTCGTGGGTGCTGCTTGACAGCTAAATGTTTTTACTGTAAAAGAAAAAAACCCAAACAGAAATACTAAAGCCGCTTCACATCATCACAGTACAAAACACAACCCAAACTTATTTCATACATTTATTGAAACTTTAACCTTTCTTTTTTAATATCAACTTGAAAATGTTTACAGAAACGGTACCGAGCAGAACCATAGCAATGGAATCGAAAGGCCATGTCCATTGAATGCAAAACAGAATTCCATAAAAATTATGCAAATATTAATATGCAATACACATACATGTTTCTTTTTTCATATCTCATACAAATTACAGTTTACAAAAACATAAATGAGATCTTTCTATATGCCCTGAAGCAGCACTGAGAATACAGAATGGAGTAACAGTGACATGTCAGCACGCCTGTACAGCGCGAGGCCCCAGCAACTCTTGGAAGTTTGCAGACGTAAAGAAAACACACAACACGTGCACACTCGCTCACATTCACACACTTGACACAGTCATTTAAACATCAAGGGATGAGACGAGAAGAAGCGAAAAAATAATAATTTCCAGCGTGCTTCAGAGGGGTTTGGTTGTTTGTTTGTTTTTCTTAGACTAGTTTCTTTTTCTTTTCTTGAACAGTTCAAAGAGAAGACTCTGGTCTCAAGTGTTTGTGATGTTACAGTCATATACAGATCGCAAAAAACAAACCAAACCAAACACACACAGTCTACAAGTGATAGTGGTACAGTGACTGCCAAAAAGAATCCCTCTGTAGGTTTAAAGGGTTAGTGTGTAATATTTGGAGATTTTGAGAAGAAAAAAACTGCAACATGAAGTGGTTACAATTTAGATTTTCAGTGCTCTTTCACTCAACCTCCCTCTCCCGAGCTTGCCAGTGTGCTACAGTGGCCTTCACTCTCAAACATAGATAAGTCGTCCACCTTCTTCTTCTTTGTTGGTTTATTGAAGGTTGTGAACATTCCCCCTAAATACGAAACGCACTGTCAGGCAGCTGGATTGTCCACACCAGGCTTCCTTAGAAATTTAGCGTCGCAAGACCCTCGCGCTATGTATATTCTTACATATATATACATATAAGAACCATTGTAAGTGTAGGACAACCAAATTACTTTTATAGCATTGTGAGTATAGACTTTCATTCATGTATTTACGGGCTGTATACTAAAACTTTGCCAATACAACAATCACAAATCAGGCCAAATTTTACACACTGGACCTTTAAATCTGGTGATTGACGTGTCAGAGCCGAAGCCTGAACCAAAGCTTCGAGCAATTCCCAGTTTCATTGTGCAAGCAGGGAGGGAGTGGGTGGAGGGTGGGTCCATGAAAATCCTTGTTCCCAGTCAATCTGGGATTGATTGTTCGTTCCTCCCCGGAGCGATAGTACGATAGTGCGGAAAAGGACAGAAAGGAAGATTGTCATCCATTTTCTCCTCGGTTGATCGGGGGACGATAGTGTGTGTGTGTGTGTGTGTGTGGTGTGTGGGGGTGGGGTGGATTGTTTAACAAAAAGAACGATTGTGTGACTACTCAATAAGTGCAACAGGGATATTAACGCATTCAAAACATAACAACAGGATAAAAACCAAAATGAATGGAAGCCGTAAAACATCGAAAGCATCTACAAGCTACATCCTATTGCACAAATAAAAAATATGATACAAAAGATGGATACATGGTAAAAAACAAAAAACAAAACAAAAGAAAAACGATTGGTATTGCATACAAATTTAGGAATAACAATTAAAGTCAACATGGTGGTGTCGTGTCTTTTAAGACAAGAAGCCATTTGTTTTTACAGAGCCTTCTCTCGAATGTAACGCAGTGAAAATTGTCCGACTGATTGTTGATCATCGCCTTTTCTTTCTTCACCTTCTTCTTCTTCTTTTATCTCTAGGGTTTTAGAGACCACGCCTCGTCGTGGTCACAGCGGACAGGAATTCTAAACACTGATTTAAATCACTTCAAAGTGCAGATAGGGAGAGGAAAACGAAATGAAACGAAACGAGAGAAAACAAAAAGGAAATCCATTGCAAACACAGCGACACTCGTGAGGATGGTACATCTCAGAAAAAAACAACAAACCAACTGACAGAAGTGAGATAGTGGAGGAGGAACAGAAGCGGGTGAGAATGCTGCATAGCTGGATTCCATTTAAAGCGATGCCATCGTCGGGGGATTTAGGGGGGGCGCGAGACAGACCTAATTACTGTACATGATCAGACTCGACTTGTTGCTTCGCCAGAGAGAGAGAGAGAGAGAGAGAGAGAGAGAGAGAGAGAGAGACTGCGTAGCTTCCTCTTGCTGATTGGAGGGCAGTCCAAACCCAGCGGCCCTCCCGCCTCCTTCCAAGTGTTTTCTGTCCTTTTCTGTTGTTTTTCCCTCCACCACTTGGCCCGGTTCACACGTGCGTGTCGCTGGGCTCGCCGGCCCGCAGGTAGACGGCCGAGCTGGATTTGGGCTGACCGTGCTGGGCCCGCGACGACGAGCCGCCGCCGCCGCCACCACCTGCGCTGCTGCTGCGGTTGTTGTTGTTGTTGTTGACCTCGGGCCCGCGGGCGTCCGTGGAGATGACCCACGTGCTGGGCCGCCACTTCTTCAGCGAGTACGGGGTCTTGACGCGCTTCTTGATCTTCTCGCCCGTCACGCCCGGCGCCCCGTCCGCCTGGCCCAGGCCGCCCCCTAGAGAACAGGAACTGCAATGTGATGTGAGCAGTTTTTTTCGATTGAATGAAAATTCAAAACCAGATTTGCGGGGGTTTCTCATAGCTAATCACAAGCTGCGTTTCCATCACAGTTTTTTTTTCGCAAAATAAAAGCAATGTTTACAATTGCAGGCGTTTCCATTGAATGGTGTGAAGAGCCGTAATTCTTGTCAAACCTCACTTTGAGGAGGATGGAGGTACTAAATATTTTACGATAAATCTGTGTAAATACAATATACCTCTTTTGCGATATATATCTCTATATCACAACGTCTGAAAATCTTTTAGTGATATTTGAGAGGTTTTTCCAAGTTTGGGTGTTTTTCATGACCATTTCGTTATCGCGATTTTTAGGTTTTGCACAATTCTAGGTGTAATGGAAACGCAGGTACTGGACAATTTTAGCAAACAAATTAGTCAAACAAATAAAAAAAAAATTACCCTTTAGAAAAAGAGTGAAAGAGAAAAAAAAACCCTCATGAGTGGAGCTGAACTGACGTTCTATTGATCTTAGTCTGTGAAAGTTCTGAGTCATCCAGGTCACCTTAAAGTTGTAGGGTTCAGTGCGGACAACTGGACTTGTTCTTGATCTTATCTTAGCAATCTGTTCATCTTAGTAATCTTATGAGTGATTAAAAATTCAGAAAGTCAACAACTTGATCAAGTTTGTGTGCATCTACTTGCAGAGGGTGGGATGTAACAAAGTACAAGTACTCAGTATTAAACATACTTTTTCAGTTATCTCTACTATTTCTTTTTCTCGCAACTTTTTACTTTTGCTTTTCTGTGACAGTTTTTCTTTTCTGGGGGATTAATAAAAACTTATAGTATGAGAGTAGCAAAGCTTTTTTCATTTTTGTGCACGTATACATGTATATGTGTGTGTGTGTGTGTGTGTATATATATATATATATATATATTTATAGATCTATATATATGTAGATCTATATATCTATATATGTGCATATATGTACTTGTGTACATGTGTGTGTGTACATACACATATATACATATATATACACATATGTATATATATATATATATATATATATATATATATACACACACACACACACACACACACACACACACACACACACACACACACGTACACAAGTACCAGTACTTTTACCCGGGTACAGAATGCGAGTACTCTAGCCAGCGTGTGGCAGTGGTGAGGTGCCACTCACCTAGGGAGGCCAGGTCCTGGGTGGTGAAGGACAGGTCCAGGGAGTTGGGTCTCTCGGGCCTGCGGGTCCTGGGCTGCCTCAGCAGGGCCTCCCCTCGCATCACCACTGACGGGGCTCCCAGGGGAGCGTCGGCGGGTCCGGCTCCCGAACCCGAGCTCTGCCCGGCGGGCACCGGTGCTGCAGGATCACCGCCGCCGCCTCCGCCGCCCTCCTCGTCCTCACCAGCGCCCGCAGCACCGTCTACTCGCCGCCGCCCGCTGCGCGTCGCCGTGGCCCAGGCCCGTGTTGCTGTTGTTGTTGTTGGTGTTGGGCGGGCGGCGCGCAGGGCGTCCCGTGGGTCGGGCGGCTCACGGCTCAGCAGTGGCTCGTGCTCGTCGGGCTGGCCGTGATGACGCCCAGGCCCAGGTGGGCGTCGCCGCCGCCCGCCGCCGCCATCGCTGAGCGCGCGCCCCGGGCGTGCCCGTTGGCGGCGCCGTTGAGGTGCGCGCGTCCCGCAGAGCGGCCGTGTTGTTTGTGCTCGGGGCCTCCGCCGCCGCTGCGGCATTTGCGCTCGCCGCCGAGCCAACGTTCGCTTTGGCGGCCTCTACCTGCCGCAGGTTGGACTTGCCTGAGCGTCCGAACTTGAAGCGGAGCGACGAGGACGACGACTCCTTCTTGGCGGTCTTGTTGCGCAGCGGCAGGCTGGACGGCCTCTTGGGCAGGTTCTGCTGCTTGGGCAGCGGGAAGATGGTGGCGGGCGGCGGCGGCGCCGAGTCGGCGACGCCCGACGCCTCCGCCGCCATCTTTATGAGCGGATAGAGGAGGCTGGAGCTGCCGGGGCTGAGCGGGTCGGGCGAGCAGAACTGCTTCTGCGAGTGCTCCATCAGGTTCTCGTCCGAGCTCTCCTTCAGGTTCTTGTCCACCTCCTTGGGGTCCAGCTTGGTGGTCTCCAGGTCCTCCTGGGTCAGGTGGAGGCACACGGGCACCGCCGCCGCCGCCACCGCCATGACGGGGCCCTCCGACTCAGAGATGACGGTGGTGGTGGTGGTGGAGGCCGAGGGGCTCCCCCGCAGGCCCACGCTGGTACTGCTGCTGCCCTCGGGGCTGGGCAGGCGGGCGTTGGCCTGCTGCTGCCGCTCCTGGTTGATGGAGTTCCGGTTCCTCTCGCCGACGCCGCCGGCTTGGCGAGCGGCCGGGTCGCCCTGAGTGTTTTTGGCCACGCCCTCCTGCTCCTCGATGTAGCTGGAGGGGTGGTCGGCGTACGGGCCCGACTTTGGCGTCATGCGATTCCTGTCGGAATTAGAATTAGAATTAGAATCAGAATCAGAATCAGAATTAGAATTAGAATTAGAATGCCTTTATTTGGAATAGAATAGAATAGAATAGAACAGAAGCCTTTATTAATCCCACATTGGTGATGTTTGCATAATTAGAGCAACAATATCATGCAAAAAAAGGAAAATTTTATGAATTAAGAGGAAATTAAGAAATAAAATTAAATATTTGTAGAGTAAAAACTGCAACCCTGAGGACAGGACGAAGCGGGTATGAAAAAATGGATGGATGGATGGATGGATGGATGGAGTCAGAAAGGAAAACCAAGAAATTTACATCATATGTGGACAATTGGATCATCATATTGACATAATTGACATTGATCACAAGTTGGGGAAATTTACATAACTATAGCAACATGTAGAATAGAACAGAACACAACACCTTTATTAATCCCACGTAAGGAAAAATTATAAAAACAAGACATTAGCTGCAGTAAAGAAGAAAAAAATGATATGAATTCAAAAGAAAAAAGAAATAAAATAAACAAAACTATTTAAAGAGTAAGAAAGGAGGGAAGAATCAAATATTCCCATGTCGATGGACGGATCAGAGAGAGGGAGGGGAGTTTTGGGCAGCGAGTCTCCCGCCTACCTCTCGTTGTGCAGTGTGGTGGACATGGGGTTGAGCGTGGGGCTGACTGACTTGGAGCGGTCCCAGATGAGCAGCAGCTCGGCCAGGCGCTCCTCGGCGCACTGGGCTGTGAGGCGGGCGTCGGCGTCCTGGTCCCAGCAGTCCTCCATGGTCTCCTTCAGTGAGCGCACCGCCTGCAGCAAGCACACAACCCAAGCTGCTGATTATATATATATAATGATTATAATAATTAGGGATGCACCAATGCCAGTATCGGTACTGGTATCGGTACTGGTATCGGTACTCCTACTCGTAAAAAAACGTGCCGATACCACGATGCCAATACCAGTTGTACATATACATGTACAAATGTTGTACTGTTGGATATACATGTTGTAGATGTCATATACACGTATGTATATGACAGTTTTGTTGAATTTTATGTTTGTACTGCAGTGAAACTTGTGACAGTCGGGCGCCCCCATGTTGCAGAAAAACATGCTGAGGAATCTTCAAATAACAACATCTGTGGAAACATTTAAAACAATTTAAGCAATTCTATCATGTGTAATGGCCTTATTTATTATTTATTATTGATACTCAGTATTGATCAGTACTGAGATGCAAGTACTTCCTTCTGTTACAAGGTGGTATCAGTACATATCTAGTTTTCTGTTTCCTCTACCTTAGATACTGGTACTAGGAAGTTTAGTTAGGACGCCCTTTAGCTCACGGCTTGACATTTGACGAGACCAAATCTTCCTGATGCCCAGTGTAAATGCACTGCTAAATAAATAAAAGACAGTAATCTTCTCCTCCGTCAAGAAACTACGTAGGACTGAGAGAAAAATCCATCGCTATCCCTTCTTTTCCTGGCCCTACTTATGAGGAAGTGTGAGCTAAAACACACAGTTGGAGTGGAAATTGGCTCCCTGTGATGTCACAAAGGGCGCTGAAACCTCTCCCGGGTGGACCAACAACACCCCAGGTCCTTCCACATACCTTCCAAACATGTGGAAGGCACAACAAGACACATTTTGGGGATGTTTAGAACCTTGAAATGTTACATAACAGCATGTTGATGATGAGGTTGCGGCCCGTTCCCCTGGGAACGCAGCAGAGCTGAACGGCAGAAAGCCGCTGACCAACATTCATCAGCATTTGCCACCACTTCGGACTGAAAATTTAGAATTTTCGTCCAGTCATTCCAAACCAAAGGAGGCTTCGGAGTCGCGTCCCCACTTCAGAGCTTTCGGCCGGCCACAGTTTGGTTGTGGCTCGCGACCTTTAACACACATTGTGTTCCTCGTTTTCCTGCCATTGTGTCTTCTCGGTACAGTCACCCCGCGCAGTGAAAGCCAAAAGTCGAAAATAATTCCCATGAAGGGTGGTGGTGGGGGGGGAAGAGAGGGGTAGAGAAAAAATGCCAGGATGTTTCGTCAGACGAGTGGAAAGGGATTCAAGTTGGGATTCAGAGGAACGAGCTGCTGGCTGCGCTGGCCTCCGCTCACCGCAGAGTCGTCATTTGACTTGTGGCACTGCACTCCAACGCCCACACACACACACACACACACACACACACACACACACACACACACACACACACACACACACACACACACACACACACACACACACACACACACACACACACACACACACACTGTACGTACCAAACTGTTCTCTTTCCAGGCCTCGGGGAATTTGGGCCGCTGCTTCTCCCTGGACACGAGGACCTGCATGTCCTCAAACGTCGGGTGGTTGCCCGCCTCCGCCTGGAAGGCCATCTGGTAGTCTGGCACCGACTCGCCTTGAGGGGGGACAGGAAGCGACAGGGAGGGAGGCACGCGTCAGGTCACCTCCAGGTAAGTGACGAGGTGGTCGCTCGATGTATTTAACCGCTTCTCGTTAAAAAATGTGTGCACACTCTTTTCGTGGGGATAGCGAGAAAAATGAGTGAAAAAAACAATAAAAACACAGTTTTCCATGTTTTTTTTTGGGGGGGGGAATTTTGGATTTACAGGACAAAATCGTCAAGAAACCACCGCTCTGCCAGTGGACTTTGGGTGAGGAGCTGGAGCCCAAAAAGCAGCTTGATGAAAAATTGAAAGAAAAGAGGATTTACAGGTCAGACCAGGGGGGCTTTTTGACTGGTGGGGCCACAGTGGGTTGTAAAATGTGACAGGGGGGGGTAGCGGAGCAGCAGCAGATGGATGGAGTGTTTTGGTGAGACACCTCATAGGAGGAAAAAATATATCATGGGATATGCAGACAACATGTTGCTTTAATGTCAACTGAAAATGAACCAAAGCAAAGTTGCAACAAAATCAGTGTCTTTGAAGCCCAACGGTGTTTAGCTCTTTATTGAAATGACTCTGAAATACAACTATTTTATGACTTACTGACTATTATATAATTTCCTCAAGTTGGACGGCCCGCATTAAGAAGCTTAAGGGCCGGGCCCCTGGGCCGTAGTTTGCCCACGCCTGCTCTAGAGTGAGCGCGGCCGTTCTCACCGGGGAAAAGGTCGGTGCATCTCATGAAGACCTCCCAGTAGATCAGGCCCAGGGCGTACATGTCCACCTGCTTGAGCGCAGACTCGCAGTCCCTCAGGTTGACGGCGCCTTCCAAGACCTCCGGCGCCATGTAGCGGATCGTCCCCACCTGGTATTTCACAGCAGAGGAGTCAATAAATGAAAATTCAGCATCAAAATACCAATTTGGAACAGTTTTTTTCACGAGCGTAGTTCGCCGTCACGACCGTGCGCAACATTCGACGCCTCTGCCGTCTCGGTTGTGTTTCAGATCACTTCCCCTGCGACGCCGTTTTCACTTTCTCCACAGTGGAGCATGTGCGCGTTTTCACGTGAACGCTGCACTGGTACGTGAACAAATGAATAACAGAAAATTCCCTTTCCACAGGAAGAGCCAGTGTAGTAATAAGTGATGGATCCATTCATCCATTTAGCTGTTTTTTTTGTTTGTTTTTTTAATTCAACTGCTTTTCATGTTGTCAGCACCATGAATTGTGAAATAAAACAAAATCATTCCTCAGCATCGTTTCCCAAAACTGGAATGCCACGTCAGCGGCTGGCCGGAGCTTCCAGGAAGACAAGACTCAAGGAGAACAGCGCAACCTCTGGAACTCTGACCTCGCTGATGGCGGCGTTCTCCTCCTCGCCGTGACGCGCCGGCCTGTTTCCCGTCAGCTTCATGGACAGGCCGAAGTCAATGATGGCGCACGTGCCGTCGGCCTTGACCAGGACGTTTCGGCTGTTCAGGTCCCTGTGGGACACGGCCGGCTTGTACAGGTCTGACAGGAGGAAGAGGAGGAGGGGGAGGAGGAGGAGGACAAGAAAGAGGAGGAGGAGGAGATGATCAGGGGGCAATAAATCAAAAATTCAAACAGACAAAAGATGACAGGAGGTTGTACTTTAATTATAATGGCCATTCCAACTATGACACAATAAAATATGTAAAAAAAAACAAACAAAAAAAAAGACAGGAAGTGGGAGCGTCAGCAGCCACCTCCTGCTGTATCGCGTGCAGTCCAGCAGGGGGCGCGGTTGAGGCGGTTGTGGGTGCGTTGTTGGGGGGAGAGATTTAGATCAGTGGTTCTCAGCTTGTGGAGTCTCAGCACTCACATTTTTTCCTTATCGCGAAGTCGCCACCCAAATTTATTCCACAGCGCTCCAATTTATTCCAGAAAAATTAAAAATGCTCGGCCAATTTTATATCCTGTCTAGAAAATAAATATTTGAAACGATTGAATTAAATTGAATTGTGTGTCCTGCAAAATAAATACTCAACATTTGCTCACTAAAAAATATATATTTGAGATATTCATTTTAAGGGGCACCCTGCCTATGACAGCTGGGAGCAGAACCCCTGTGGCCCTGAGCTTGGGAATAAGCGGGATTGAAAATGGATGGATGGATTGTAAGCGGTGGGAAGGCTGGCGACCCAATCGAAACAGCTCTGCGACATGCTTTTGGGTCGCGACCCATCGGTTGAGAAACGCAGATTTAGACTCAAGCTCTGCAGGAGTGTTGGGAGTCGCCGCCGCCGGCGTTTCTCCACACGCCGGGAGAGCGAGAGGGAGCGACTCTCCGTTCCCTCCAAACTCTCCACCGCTCTCGCTCGTTCTGTGACGGCGATACGCGCTGACGAATCCGAGTCCGGCCGCCGCTGCCGAGCCTCGGGGACAGAGACTTGCACGCCATTTGGATCTCTGCCTTCCCACTCCGCTCAGCCCACTTTCCCTGCTTCCCCCCCCGTCCTCCACGAGGCTCGCTCCGGGGAAGCTCTATATATAAACTCTCGGCAAGGCGTGCGTGCGCGCTCACGTGCACGCAACGCAACTCGTCCCATGCAAAAGCAGCCTGGAGGGGCGAAACAGAGACACGTGGAGCTGCGGGGGGGTGAGGGGGTCGTAGGTCAGCCGGAGCTTTGCAGAGGCTCATGTCGGGAAAACTCCTGCAACCAGGCGCAATATAGGACCCTGCCAGTGGCGGAGTCTACTTCATTCTAGTGGCTATACCTCTCCAACCCCCCTCACCAGCATCTACATCAACACTTGCTTATATACTGTCTCAATGTTAAATGTATTGTGAGCAACACAAGAGATATATAACAGTCATTTAAAGCTGGACTTTAATTAACTGACCAAAAACACATTCATATAAAGTATATATATATATACATATACATATATATTATATATATGTATATATAAATGTATATATATATATACATATACATATATATTATATATATGTATATATATATATATATATATATATATATATATATATATATATATATATATATATATATATATATATATATATATATATATATATATATCCAAGTATCTTGCATACCCCCACACACACACACACACACACACACACACACACACACACACACACACACACACACACACAGGCTCACCTCCTTTGAAGAGCTCCGTGTGCAGGTATGCCAGGCCGCGGGTGACGGAGTGAGCGAGCCGACAGCTGCTGACCCAGTCACTGGTCTGAATGCCCAGGTAGCGACTCAGGGAGCCCTGGGAGGTGGGGGGGGAGACAAGAAATGATCAATTCATTGGTAAAAACACAAGAGGGAAAACAGGAAATATGGTCTAATGCAGCGTGCAGAGCCCTTGAAGGCCTCAAAGCAACATTTTACAGGGGTCTACTCTGACCCTATTTTTTCAAAAAGCTAAAAAAAAAAAGAAGATGTATTATTGTCACTAATGGTCACTAAATTGTCTTTAAGATCAGACTGTCGAATATTTTTTCAAGATATTGTTTACAAAAGGAAAAATGAACCGGTTTTACACCTTGCAGAAGAAAATGAATAAAAGGGGACGTTACTAACTTGGATGCAAAAAGCTACGTTGCATCCGTGAAATATTTACAATAGGCCTCCTGCGTGTTGAGGAACATTTAGATTGGCACTGGGTAACAATCAGGAGGACAGGGAGTTGGGAGGAAGTAGCAGCAGCAGCAGGGACTTTAGCTGAAGGACCTCGGCTTCTGAGCACAATCTTTGTTTTTGTTTTTTCCTCCCCCCATCCCCTCTTTAAAAAAAATCACATGACGGCTCAGCACAGTGGCAGGGATCTATTTTAAGAGCGGCCCAACAGCACACTTTTTATGGATTTGTCACTGCGTTTAAATTCGGCCGCTTCGCCGCGTGTGGACGTCAAACGGTTTGACTTTAAAGGCTGCGAGTTAAAAATAAAAAGGTAATGAAGTGGCGACTGGGGCCCGACGCAGCACGCACTTCATCTTCTTCATCTTCCCTCTCCTCCATCAATCACACAGGGACATTTGCGCATCCGCCGGCAAAGGAAAATGTCATTAGGCCTCTTGGGGTTTTTTAAATAAATCACATTATGGTTTACTTGAATGCATTATGTGTCCCAGACTACTGTCCTGGCGTGCACTGCGTTACCATGGCGACCCCCGCACTCCACCAGCACAATGGGCGCCATTCATAGGCCGGCTGCGGGTCAGCTGACTCTTGGATTGCGAAGCCGAAAGGGAAGGGGCTTTTTTTACATTTTTTTAATAAACTCTGGAGGTGCGGTGTCTCAGGTGACGGTGGTCGTCTGCGCGCAGCGAGCCGAGCCGTGAGATGAAGCCCCGCAAATTCTGCTGCCTTTGTTTTTACCGCAGATTCTTAACCGGGAGGAAATAGGAAAACTGATGTCAAGATCTCCCTCATTAAGAAATTGGAAGTCGGGCGGATTATATGGTCCACTTCTGCTTTGGGAAGGCGGCCAAATCATTTGGACACTGAGGAAATTCAACATTACCGTTTGGCCAAAATGGACAAGAAGATGAATTTTCACCTACTTGCTCGTCGTTAAGTTGTGGATTCAGCCAAAGACGTCCTGGAATTGTCAACTACCCCATTATCATTATTATTATTATTATTGTTATTATTATTATTACCACCATTATTATTATTATTATTATTATTATTATTATTATTCATTATTATTCATCTTCTATATTATTCCAATTCAGGGTCATATCCCATTATTATTATTATTATTATTATTATTATTATTATTATTAGGGATGCACCAATACCACTTTTTTACAAAACAAGTTGAGTACTGGCATTTCAATACTCACCGATACCGATACTGATACTGAGTACTTATTAAGGCCATTACACATTAGTTACTAAATTTAGATTAAATAAATTATTCTTTAGTATGTTTTTCTACAACATGGGACAACTGTCACAAGTTTCACTGCAATACAAACACAAGTTGAGCAAAATTGTCATATACACACAGGTAACTGGTATCGGTGTCGCGGTATCGGCATATATTTTAGGAATATGAGGAGAGTACTCAACCCCGGTATCGGTACCAATACCTGACACTGGTATCGATACCGATACCTGGCACTGGTATCGATACCGATACTTGACACTGGTATTGGTGCATTCCTAATTCTCATTATTATTATCATGATTTTCTTTCAATGAACTGTCCACTTTGCACTTTATGCCTTCCAATATCGAAACATGAAATTGAACAAAAAATTGAAAGCGCGAGAACGAGGAGAATTCCTGCAACGGAACAGAAAACCTTAAATATATCGGTTCGATTTTTGCAAAAGAAAATTCAACGCAATCCCACTAATTCCAGAGAAATCGGGAATCGTGACCCAGAGAAAAATGGTGTTCTTTTCCTTCTTTCGCTGTGCAAACAGCGCTTCTTCTGGAGCCACCGGGAGCCGTTTTTCATTCATTCATTCACTCACATATTCACTGACTTTGGAAAGAGAACTCACGTGTGGGTAGTAGTCCATGACCAGCAGGTACTCGGTGCGGCCCTCGGGGCCCGTGCGCTCGTCGGCGGCGACGAAGTGGCCGATGTTGTCGTGCTCCAGCAGCGGCAGGCGGTAGATGGAGCACTCGTTGAGGAAGTTCTGCCGGTTGGCGCCGGTGAACACCTTGACGGCCACGGGCCGCTCGTCCAGCGAGCCGCAGTAGACGGCGCCATAGCGGCCACGCCCAATCAGCTGCAGAGGAAGGGGGAGAGACGGTGGCGGGGGACTATTTATAGGCAGCTTTTATTTATTTGCTGTTGAGATTTTTCAATTTTTGCCGTCTGGAAATAGCGACGGCACGCCAGGTCCCACGTGCAAATAACACAAAGACACACAGAACACACTGCTGTCCAACTCCCACGGCGCCCCCTAGGCCCCACCACATCACATCACAGGCTCTCAGAATAACACGTTAACAGTACATACAGTACATGCACACATGCCAATCACATATGCAACACAATAAAACATCAGGAGCAACAGAAGGCAACTGCAGTGTGAAATGAACTGAGCTTTTCCTGGACGATTTTATCCATGGACTGTTTTCATTGATTTGTTCAGTCAATTCTGCTGTTCGTGTTTATTGTGATTATTATCATTTTTTTTTTAGTGTACTGGGCACTTTGAAATTTTCCCGCAAATGTAAATTGCGTTATAAATAAAATCTATTATTATTATTATTATTATTATTATTATTATTATTATTATTATTACTGAATGAAATGAATTCCACCCCCACTATTCCTAATTGCTAACTGCAAACGTTGACACAAAACTATTTGTTATGACTTCATTTTACGCGTCACATTTTTTTATTTATTCTGTCGTTCATTCTTAATAGTTGATAGTTAATGTTGGTGACAATGTTGACAGTGACAATACATGTACTGAATTGAATTGAATTGAACTGAATAACAGACTGAAACAAAAAAACAACAACCCAAAACAATGTTTGAACAGTGGCCTCGAGTCTGTTCCAAGTCATCCAATTAGTTCCCTTCACCGAGCTCTTGAGTACTGGCTGTGCTATTAGTTGGGCTGGGAGACGGGGCTAAAACATTTATCTCAGGCTGTACAAAACCATGTGAAAAAGCGGGGTATTCTTGTTTTGTCTGCAAAGAACGTCCACGCACACACACACGCGCACACACACACACACACACACACACACACACACACACACACACACGCACACACACACACTGTGGTGAAAGAAAGTGCGGCCGCGCTCGATAAAAGCACAAGGACGTCGCTCGGAATTCAACCCCAGTCTGAAAAGGCAGCGCTCCGCTCCGCTCTGCTCAGAGGACGTCACGCAGCCCATGCAGCACTTAATTTTTTATTTTTAGTTTTTTATTTTCGATTCCTATCAGTATTCCAGTCGGCCTCTCGTTGGGTTTTTTTTTATTTTATAAACAGACAAATAGATAAATAAGTAGATAAACAAAAAAAAACAAAACGGCTCAGCGGAAAATAAAACTGCACTCCTGCAGCCTGTTCCAGCGCTCCAGCCCTGCACCCGAACGCCACCCGGTGGTGCCCTTAAACGCCCCAAACAGTGTGAAGCTTCAGTGGTGAGCCACCACTGAAGCCACAGAAACAGGGGCTTCCTGTCATAGTGGGAGCTCTGTGATGTTCTTCCAGCCAAACCCAACGACTCCAAATGCTCTCTGTTCTCATCTTGTAAAAAAACAGACTTTGAAAGAGTCTTTCGCAGTTTTCATGATTGTTCAGCGAAGATTCAACCCCCGCCCCCACTCCCGGCTACAATGCGAGCTTCGCCCGCTCCCGTATCAGGTTGTCACCGTCCTCTGTGTTCCAATATTTGTGTGCTTCGCGCGTCCCTCCCGCCCGCCCGCCCGCCTGCCTGCGATCGGATGATAAAGGTCACATTGAGACGACAAACGTAACGGGAAACCTTGATTTATTTTGGGCTATTATCGGCCCCCCGCCTCCTTCCTGCTTCTCCTGCCTTTGGTTTCCTCTGAGCGTCCCGGCTTTGAAGAGCAGCTTTGCCAAGGGAGGGGGCGTGGCCTTTTTAAAAAATGTATTTTTACGTCAATATGCTCGCATCATCATCATTATCATCATCAGTGCGAGGATTCTTCCGAGATTAGATTTGCTAATTGAGCGTCAAAACAAAAACGGCCCCCCTTTTTTTACGTGCACATTTTATCCTTATTATCCATCCTGCCACTGGAATAAAGCCACCTGATGTGATTAATTACCTGAGAAATAGAAATAGAAATAGTATTGATGGGGAGATTCTTAGATTAATCTTTTTAGATTAGATTAATCGAGATTATTGCCAAGTAAGAATTGATTCACAAATTTAAAAAAAATCTGTTTTTTTTAAATGAGGCTGGAACTGATGTGCGACTAATATTAATCTATTTACTATTAATCGTGATAAATCGCGATTCTCGATTAGTCGCGATTAATTTCTTCGTAGCCCTCTGAATCGGAATCGAATTGAATCGTCAGGTACCTAGCGATTCCCACCTGTAAAAAATAATTTATTTCGTTCTTTGCTGGAAAAACATACTTTGCATTCCATTGTTTGCAACTAATTGTATCATATTATATTGTATAGTCTAGCATAGCACTTCAAACACCCTTATCTATTACTATTATCTCACCACTTGCCACTTCGTAAACTCTATTTTTTTTTTTTTTTACACTTTCTTTATTCCTTGTGTGCACTATCGCGTCAACATTTCACTGCCGTGCGTCCTGACGTGACGAATAAAAACCTTTAGATCTCGAATCTTCAAAAACACTCGCTGCCTTAAAAAAACGGCTGCGTTCCTCGCTCGGAAGGAGACGAATGCTGGAAGCCCAGGATTGTTGGTGCCCTTTGTGACATCACAAGGAGCCGATTTGCAGAAGCATGTGTCATAGCTCACGGAGCAGAGGCAGCAAAGGACGGAGTTGTCTGATTGGTGACAGGACTGAAGTGACAAACAACAGGCCAAACACACCGATGATGCAGTGAAGGCAGCATACTAATATAAAAACTGGCCAGCTTCTAATGACAGCCAGCGTTGCGCCGCCACGCTGAATCATTTGAATTTATCCAGGGCCCGCGCCACCAAAAATAGAACGAGTTTGGCGGCCGAGTAAATAAAACAGCGATGGGGAGGAAAAAGAAATGAGGGAAAAGAGAAAAGGAAGAAAGGACACAAACCTCCAGCAGTTTGAGATTGTCAAGATCCAGGGAGCTCTCGGAGCCGGCCGCCTCCATCATGTTCAGGTTGTGAAGGCCTTGCTTCCCGTCTCCTGACGCACACACACACACACAGTGGGGGGACAGGGGGGAGGGGGTGAAGCACAGGGCTCAAGATTAGCGCAAAAAAACATGCAGGCGTGTTCACCAAAAAAAAGAGAGAAAATATTAACGAGTAAGTCCATTTTTTTTTTTTTTTTGAAGGGAACAAAGAAAAAACGACGCCTCGCAGCAGCATTGAACTCACCGTGCATCATGCGGTAGCCAAAGAAGGCGGCCACGGCGAGCACTGCCAGCACAGACACCGTTGCCAGGGTGATAATTACCGTCTCTTCGTAGCCCAGCGCACGGGGGTCTGTGAAGAATGGACCAAAAAAATAAATAAAGATTTTTTTAAAAAAGTATCATCAAGCGGTGACTTTTTACACGGGCGGAGCCAACAGGTCGACACCGCACAGCCCCTCTTCTGACTGCTGGGAGAGGATTCCCATCGATGCAGTTGATTGCAGCAGCTCTGCAACAGGATTTTTAGTTGAAGCTTGCGTCTTGAAATAAACCAACGAAGAAGAAGGTGATTGAGGTAATCAGGGTTGTGTGCGCAGGCCAACCGTAGTTCACCGGCAACCTCAGGAAGGGGGAGAGAGAGTGAAAAGACGCTGCAATCTAAAATCTAACCACTAGATGTTGCTGTTTTCCTCTTGAAAATCTTCGTCCATGAGCGCTTCTTGAAAATTGGACCACAGAGCAATTCGCAACTGCGCGCTCCCGTTTTGGACGACAGGGATCAACGAAGCTCCATCGAATTTATCGAATTCTGGGTCGATCCCGGTATGTGTTATTCTTTGCAAGGCTGCGGCAGTCGAGGTGCGCCTTTCCACAGCGTGCACGTCCTGCGTCCTTCGCATCAGTCAGCACAGGCCGGCTGCCGCCGCTGCAGGACCCCGGCGCTGTCAATAATTCATGGCTACCAAGGGCTGCGGGCGAGCGTTTCCACCGACACGCTACCGTCCGACACTGCCCGCACAAAACCTCGGGGTCGGCCGTGATTCCGACAGACGCTCAAATCAGAGGTTCCGACAGAGGATCAAAAATCGCTCAACGCCGATACAATTACCCTTTTTGCGATCGCACGGCACAGGACACAGGACACGTGGCCGGCCTTTCAAATCAGCCCCCGCGGAGCAGACCCACAATGCACCGCGGGAATGACCTCGAGGTATCCAAGTCTGAGAACATTTTATTTGTATTCGAGATGCAGTGTGTGGGGGCGACCGATGATTGATTGAATGATTTAGAGTAGCTGCAGTATGTCCTCGTGGAGATATAGGGGTGGAGGTGAAGCATTGGGACTAAGCCAGGAATGGGCAAACGGCCACGGCTGTTAAGCTTTTTAATCTGGCCCGCCCAACTTGAAGAAATGATAATAGTAAGTAAGTCATAAAACGGCTGTATTTCATCCATTTTTCTTTTTCAAAGTCACTTCAATAAATAATGAACACTTTGGCTCATTTTCAATTGACATTAAAGCTAAATGTTTTCTACATATCCCATGAGATATTTTTTCCTCCTATGAGGTGGCTCACCAAAACACTCCATCCATCTGCTGCCGCTCCGCTACCCCCCTCTGTCACATTTTACAACCCACTGTGACCCCACCAGTCAAAATGTTTGCCCCAGCTGGACGAAGCAGATATAGGGGGCGCTCTTTCATTGTTCCCTCTTTCAAACGTATGGCTACAGCCACCAACCGCTAGTGTACTTCTATTGACTTTAAAGGTCCAGTGTGAAAAATTTGGTTTGATTTATGATTTTTATATTGGTAAAAGTTTAACATACTGCCGATAAATTCATTGATAAAAGTGTATACATATAGAATATATATAGAATAGACATAGAGCAGCAGGGGTCTCGCGCCTAGTTAGCTGCCATCCTGCGTCGCCATTTTTTTTTTTAGGTAGCTCTGTATTTAAGGAAGCACGCCTGACAGTGCCCTAAATACAGAATTCTACAAAAACTTTACATACTGGACCTTAAAAATGATGAAAGCCATTACGCCGTCTTAGCTTAGCGCCATTCCAATGGGATTGCGGTCCTCTCTTTTGTAAAATAGATGGTAAAAAAAGAGAACCTGCCAATCTAGTTTAGCCAGCAGTAGCTGTTTAGCTAATGTCAACTGAAGCTGACTTCCTGTCATTTCATCACGGATTTGCTAGTTTGCTTTTTTGAATATTTTTTTGTGCTGTTTTCCAGCCCCAGTATAATGTCATTTAGCTAACACACGGTGCACACACGCCACGCAAACAACTAAGGACAGGAAGTCGTCATTCAGTTAAAAACACAGCATGTCAGCTAAAGTTTAAAGAATAAAAACAAGCTATTTATCTGTACTTTCTTTTAAGTGGCCACCAGCCCTGGTGACCCCTGGAGCAAAGGTGCCCAATTCCAGGTGTTCACATATTTACACATGAGCTGACTGGATATGAACTGCCTGCTTCCTGCCTCTCAGCTTAAAGCAGATAAATACTCCTTTTAGCAGCTAATTCACTCAGCGCTATTTCTGTTCCCGCTTTGTTATTCTCCTGCTTCAAGGAAAAAAAAAAAAAGACTTCCTGTCTGCACCTGGGCCTGGATGTCGTCATGGTAGCCGATTACCCAGACGGCCCTAATGACTAAAACTGTTTCCTCCTTCTAATAACTCTGCCGCCGATCTGCCCCGACACGCTCAATCCAGCCGAGAGGCAACGACAGATTAAAGCAGAAATACGACTTTGACAATGAATTTTGGGATTCTTTGTTGTTTAAAAAGTCAGTTACACATGGTCTTTTTCAGTTGAGTACATATACAGTTGGATCATCCCAACGCAGGTAACGAGCTCAGAAACACACCCCGCCACGAGGGCAGCCACCCACACTCCCTCCCGCCACCGTGTCCCTGTGTTACACCTTCTCTCTCTTAATCCGTCCCGGCTCGGTGGAAGGAGCGCGAGTGCCACCGCAGACGGAGGAGCAGTGCCGCGGCGGCAGACGCCTCGTAATCCGCGGAATGCAGAAAGACGACACGGGCTGTTTGGGGTTGTGCGTTGTGCGTGTGTGTGTGTGTGTGTGTGTGTGTGTGTGTGTGTGTGTGTGTGTGTGTGCGTGGGCAGCGGTGACGTCACGGCTCTTCCCCCTCCATCCCCTCCTCCCCGTCCCAGTCACACCTCAACCTTGAGGGGAAGAAGGAGCCATTAAACAATGCGCGCTATGCTAGCTCAAAGTGAGTTAGATGCTAAATGACCGTGCAGAAGAAGAAGAAGAAGAAGAAGAAGAAGAGGAGGCAGAAGAAGCAGAGAAGAAGAAAAAGAAGCAGAAGATAAGGAAGAGGAAAAAGCAGAAAGTAGAAGAGGAAAAAGCAGAAGCAGAGGAAGAAAAAGGAGAAGATGAGGAAGACGAAGAAGAAGAAGCAGAAGGGAATGGAAAAAAGAGGAAGATTTTTGAAAATCAACTTTTAATTTCTGCTCTCACTCACATTTTCCAAACAACATCACGCGACACAGAGACCAACACAACCAGTCAACAAATAAAGTAAATAATTAGAAGAAAAAGAAGAACAAGAAGATTCAATCCCATCAACCCTCCGTCCGTCCCTCAACTCCCCCAACCCGCTGAGCGCCAGCCGCCCCAAAACGGAGGTTCCTCCCCGGCGCCCTGGAGTCACGGCGTAAACACCAAAAATGTAGAACTGGTCTCTGGAGCGTCCCGATGTGGCGCCATCAAAAATTGATTGCGGCAGGCGTAGCCGAGAAGAATTTTTCATTTAACACGGAGCCTTTTTGGTGAACTGCGCCTCAGAGACACTGGACTTTTTTGGGGGTTTTTGTTTTGTTTGAACCGCCAATCAACGTCTTCATCGCACACATACATCTCTGTTTTTTGTTTTGACCAACTTGTCCTTTGATTCACACTTTCAGGCTAATTCACTGAAAATCAGCTCCAGACTTCAGTCAACTACTTGCACGTCTCAGCAAATAATATTGAAGGTGTCGATTCCAGCAGGAAACTGTAAGCAGCGAACAACATTGCTGCTGCTGCTGCTGTTGCTGCTTTCTGGCAAACTGCAGGGCTGCTTGCCGATACATAATTTATACTTTGCGCCGGCTCTGCGGGGTAGAAGGGTGGAGCAATAAAATAAAGGGGATTTGTTCCCCTGTTTAATTATATGCAAAACCACAAGCACTATTACTGGTTGGGGTTAAAGCTGGTGGACAAGTAGGACAAGGTTGGGATGCCGAAAAATGAGCGCAGACTTCCTGTTGGGTGGAGAAAAATAAAGAGTGTGTGGTCGCCTCTACGTCCCACACACTCTGCGTGCTTTGTGATTGGTGTGCTTCCTTTGTATTAAAGGTCCAGTGTGTAATATTTGGCTTGATTTATGTTTTTCTATTGGTAAAAGCTTAACATACTGCCCAGTAATACATAAATAAACAAATGTATATACAGAGCAAGGGTCTTGCTCTGTATATACATATTTCTCAGGAAGCCTGGTGTGGACAATCCAGGTCGCCTGACAGCTTGTTCCATATTTAGGGCGACTGCTCGCTTCTTCAAAATAAACCAACAAAGAAGACGGTGGACGAGGTATCCAGGTTTGGGCACGCAGGCCAACCGTAGCTCACTGGCAAGCTCTTCATAATCTCCAAATATGACACACTTACTTACCTTTAAGAAAAAAGCTGTATCATTATGGAATGTTGTTTTTGTTTTGTTATTGCTGTTTGTGCAGCGTCTATCAGAGGTATGCTTGCCATCACAACAATCATTCAATAGTTGTGTTTACATGGACACAAATAATGGGAATGAAGGCCCAATCAGATTAAAAAAGGCTTCATGCAAGCACATCAATCGGAAGTTTCTGATCCGGTCCGGTCCGTTCGTAACAAAGTTTTATCCCGAACGAGAGAGGCGGTTTATGCCGATCATTATTCCGAACGTCGTCCATGTACACTCGGATCCTGTCTCGGACTCTCTCCACTGCGCATGTGAGCTACGTCTGCGTGACGTGGTTCCGCCTTGGCGGCAGCCGCTCATTTTTTGGCAAAACATAAACGAAACGACAGACCAAATAAAAACCCGCTGGAAAAGTTTGAAGGCTTGTGAACGAGGCGAGGACGTGCGGACACCGCGACGTTTGTTCACAACACAGGCGGAAGCACAGCTTCTTCTTCTGCTACTATTTACGGAAAATTAGACAACTCCGCGCATGCCCAAATGACTCATTCCGATTGAACGCCTGGTGCACGTACACGCACGTCACGATCGGGTCATTTTATTTAGTGTCCATGCGAACAGTGGATTTGGAATTTCCGATCAACCAAGGTTTAGATCGGATTGGAGAAATGTGCGCATGTAAACGTAGCCGATGTTAATAAACTGAAGGCAAGTGATGATGGCGTCTACTTACAGAAAGGCTGCGCCGTGGTGGGGCTGGGCGAGGTGAAGCCCTCGGTGAAGTTGACGTTGCACATGTCGCTGCCGCAGCAGCAGAAGTGGTAGGTGCCATTCTGGATCTGCGGCGGGAGGTTGGTCACCACGCAGCGGTCCTGGCGGCAGCTCTGGTGGTCGCCGATGTGGGTCCAGCAACCTTGACAAGGTGGTGGGAGGCGCAAATGTCATCAGCCGACGCGTGTCGCCTCCTGTTGTGTGGCCGTGTCACTTTCCATAGTTTGCAGTAATAGACACGCAGTCAGGAGTGGGCGGGAGAACTTTCACACACAACGCTGCTGCTGTCGATGTATTGCGGTGACCTTTGAATTGTTATTCTTCTTAAATCAGGGGCAAGCTTTCCTGAGCGCCCACGTTGGAAAGGAATTGCGTTAACCCTTGGCGGCGGTTAAGAGGCCTCGCTAGATGACTCAATAGCTTCTGTCGGGATTGTGGCTCTGTTTGCAAACTAACATCCAATCGGCTCACAGGACTGTTTGGAGCTCCCCCGTTTCTTCTCGCCCACGTTTGCCCGCTCCTACTGTTTAAACACCCAGGAGGGCCTGAACAGCACAACAGGTCATGTGACCTGAGAAGTCCTCGGAAAGATCATTGAGGGCGACCCTTATTTGCAATGATGCCGAGAGTACGCATCAAACTAACCAACAGTATGAGTTGAAGAACAGAAAAATAAAATGGTACTACAGGATTTAAAAGATTAAAAGCAAGAAGAACAATAAAATACTTCAAACTTCAAAAAACTACAAAATAATTAGAAGGCCAAAGAACTTCGATAAATAGCCAAAAACTAAAATCAAATTAAACAGTTACATACTGTAAACGGGTGGTTTAAAATAATCTTTCTCACAAGTCTAAAAGGGATGAAAGTGTCTAAAGTGAGGTTGTGTTGCAAGACGTTAGTAATGCAGACCTGTTCCTTTATAACAATATTGCGGGTTAGCTCTATTTTGAAAGAGGAAGACCTCATGCTAGCGCACAAACTTTACTGCAAATCAAAGTAGGTAGTTTCAAATATGCCGCTGGTCTAAATTTCATAGTGTGACTTCTTCTCGACACGCATATAAACCATTTATGGAAGTGCACTGATTGTCAAGTGCACAGTGGTTAACGTCGTCTCGAATGCCATTTCAGCAAAAAAAAAAAAAAAGAAAAGATTTTTTGTGAGTTAAAGGTCCAGTGTGCAAAATTTGGCTTGATTTATGATTGTTATATTGGTAAAAGCTTTACATACTGACAATAAATACATTAATAAAAGGGTATATTCACAGTACAATAAGAGTCATTTGGTTTTTCTACCCTAAGAACAGTTCTCATATATATATATATATAGATATAGGAATATACACAGAGCAATAAAGGTCTCGCTCCTAGCTCGCTGCCACATTTTTTATGGAAGCCGGGCTTCCTAAATAATTTTTCACACTGGCCCTTTAAAACTTGTATTATTTGCAGAAAATGAAGGTTAACATACACACAGCCTGCAGCATTAACTTCAGACCGGGCTCCATGCTACTGAATGAGCTCAACAATGCAAAATCAATGAACATCGTATAATTAAGCGGAGGCAAAACTTGGTGGTTCACAACCACCAGCCCGACTCATTAGCCCAAAATTCTCACTGTTGCGTCGTCGTCTCGTGTGTTTCCAGGACGTTACCTTGTTTGACGAGCCGCACTTCGCCCGGCGGGCTTTTCTCCCACAGGCCGAAGCAGTGGCTGCCCTTGGGGCATCGGATGGTGGTGTTCTCCGGGGAGACCCGGCCCTCGCCTCCGGCCACCCGATCCACCTCCCACTGCTGCTGCTGGTCCGTGAAGGCGCACTCCCTCTCCTCGCCCTGCGCTGCTGCGGTGGGGGAGACAGGACACCAGTCGTGAGTCGGGAGGCGGGAGAGAAGAGAATCCGACAGTTGGGTGACAAGCGAGAAGAACGAAGGGGTGATGAGTTTGCATTACAGCCTGAGAGGCTGGGAAACAGCTTCAGATCTAATCCATGCAGCCGTTCTATCGCCTCCTCATCGATTAGCCCTGGCGTGGGCCAACCAAGGCCCGGGGGGCCATATGCGGCCTGCTAAGCTTTCTAATCCGGTCTGCCCAACTTCAAGAAATTATATTAATGGTCAGCAATTCACAAAATAGTTGTATTTCATCATTTCAATAAAGAGCTAAATACCGTGGGGGTTCAAAGACATTGATATTTAAAGTTGATTTTCCAAAGCAACATGTTTTCTACATATTCCATAATATATTTTTTCTCCAATGAACTGTGTCACACTCCATCCATCTGCTGCCGCTCCGCTACCCCACCAGTCTAAAAGTTTGCCCTCCCCTGGATTCGCCTCATCCCAAACACCCGACAGTCACAGTTCAAAAGCGGAACGCTACAAACTCGCGACCCACCAGTCGAGAAACGATGACACGGTGGAGAAGGCAAGGCGCCGCGTGAGACGCAGTTGGAACAGAGACGAAATACAGGACTTGACTCAAGTTAAAAAAAGAAGGAATATAATTTGATTATTTCAAAATGGACTCCCACATGTTGGTCATTTTTATGTCCTTTTCTTGTCGTTCTTTTATGTCTGTATGTTGCAGGAAGAGAAATTCTTAATCCCTCCCCTCCCCTGCCCCTCCCAGCACCACCGTGTGTGTACACGCTGCCGACGCCGGGGTCCGGCTCCTGATAAGAGGGGAAACACGATGTGCCTGCTTGTTTTTTTTCCCTTCACTCCCAGCTGCTGCTGCTGCTGCTGCCTATTTTCCTCCTCGACGGGGGAGGAAAGATGGGAGCGAGGAGGAGCTGCTGGGTGACTGCGCCCTGGCCAAGGTCAAGCTAGCCTGTGTGGGCCAAAGTGTGTGTGTGTGTGTGTGTGTGTGTGCCTTGATGGAGCGGTAGCTCAGCCAGGCACGGTGCCAACCCTCCTCCTCCTCCTCCTCCTCCTCTTTTGCTCCCATCCACAGATAAAGCAATCAGCCACTGGTAACCCCCCACCCCCACCACCTCCCCACCCCCCCGCTGCCCCTCAACCTGTAGGGCTTCGCTGGCGAGCGGTGGAACAGCAAGCGCAGGAAGAGTAGGAAAGTCCCGAGCCGCAACGCCTCCTTCGCCCTCGGAGATTCAACCGCGGCTACTCACTCGTCCCTCGTCTTCCCGACCGGAGGAAGCGGTGGAGGGGGCGGGAGGCGGGGGTGCAGAGGTTACTACCGACGAGATGGAAACAACTCCTGACGCTTTGGCGTAGCTTAGCTTAGCTTAGCATGGATGGATGCCGCAGCACAAGTCAGCAAAATTTATCCGAGCCCGGACGATGTGTTAGCAGTTAGCACAGAGACCACTGTGGGCTCTGAAATGTGCCAGAGGAGGGGGGGTAGCGGAGCAGCAGCAGATGGATGGATGGAGTGTTTTGGTGAGCCACCTCATAGGAGGAAAAAATCTATCATGGGATCTGTAAAAAACATGTTGCTTTAAAGTCAATTGAAAATGAACCAAAGCAAAGTTGCAACAAAATCAGTGTCTTTGAAGCCCCAAGGTATTTAGCTCTTTATTGAAATGACACGCACTGAAAAATGGATGAAATACGGATATTTTATGACTAACTTACTATGAATATAATTTCGTCAAATTTGGCGGGACGGATTTAAAAGCTTAGCAAACCGCATATGGCCCCCGGGTCATAGTTTGCCCACGCCTGTGTTAGAACGACAATGCTGAAACAGCACAGAGGGGCTTCCTTATGTGGGCAACATGTTCGTTCTTTCTTTCTTTATTATTTAAAACTCCACAATGGCTCCAACAGAGAAAGTTCACTCTCTCGGCTAATGTTGCTATGTTAATGTCGCAGCTCGGCAGGAAGCCTCTAGCACGAGTATGTTTCACCAGTTCGCCTGAGATAAAGCCGACCAGTCGAGGAAACCTCGCCTCGGGAGCCGTGTGAAGACTCTTTATTCGCACGCTCCCAATTCTAATCAACACGCTGGAGGACACACACACACACACACACACACACACGCACACGCTGCACATCAAAGATGTTGTACGTTCTTGCCGCATGACAACAAAACAGCCGGAGAGGGAAAATAATGAACATTTGTGTCTAAACAGGCCCATATGTATTTATGTATTCATTTGTGTTCCGACTCCAGTCGGCAGTAACATATTCAACATGACACGACACATTAGGGTACGTTCAAGAGAACGAAACGTACACCCACGGTAACCTTAGGATTGACACGTCTCCATATTGTAATGGCGAATAGAAAGAAATGTCCAGAAATGAAATGAGAATATTCCAGACTGATTCACTTTCCTCCTCGTTGTAATTCATGAGAACCAGGACTTGCTCCTGAACATGCAAAAACAAAGCAGCCAAAGAATCTTTTACTCTTTCCATGACATTCCAGCTTTTTTTCTTTTTTTTTTTTTTACTACCTACGCTACAAATGTAAGCATGTCGCGGCAACTGAGTATCAAGTCCAAGGCGAGATCACATCCAAGGCCGCAACTGCGGCCGCAGAAAGTTTTCTTTTTTTCCACCATTATCTACCGAGGAATGTTGACTCTTAGCCCAGAGCTGTTAGCGTTAGCTCCGGCACGGAGAATTATGCACAGGAGGCGGTGGGCGCGTGTTTTTTTGTTTTGTTTTTCTGCCGCAGCTGAATTTTCTCTTTTATTTATTAAAAAGAAAAACAAAAAGCCGTCCAGCCGGCAAGCTGAAAATTGCCACGAAGAACTTTCTCGGCGAACTGCTGAACTCCTTGGAATGCCAGCGAGGCGCCGCGGAACCTTTTCTCTCCCCAACAAACTACTTTGATTCATTTCTTAAAATGACGTCGGCGGCGGCCTCAAGACGGTCATATGCTTCTTCTTTTTTTTTTCTGCGTCGCCTTCCATTCCAATTGCTCAAATTCCAGAATGGGGGTGGGTGGGGAAGGTGGGGGGTCAGGGGGGAGGATGTGAGTCGGATGTGAGGGGAACAACAGCAGGAAGTGACAACACCCAGCAACAGTTTGCAGCGGGCGCACAATGGCCTGGCGCCAGCGAAGAGTGCAGAGTCGGTCGCTCCTCCTTCAAAGGCCGCGTGGATCTCGTATCTCGTGTATGAATTATTAATTTTCAGACTGAGAATTCAAGGCTGTGGAATCAAAAACCTCATGAACCCTGCAGAGCCTGAAAGAGCTCTTAGTGCATGAAAAAATAGACAGAAATTGATTTTTTTTTTGGAGGGTGGTTGAAATTTGAGTAGCATCTGAATTCAATTGTCTTTATGTAAAAGACCTCAGAAGTGCATTTTGATCCACACTGTATTATACTCACACCGCTATTACACTGTATTTGGATTGGGTAATCATACTATCACACTGCTAGACGACAATTATAGTAGTGACAACATGAATTTTGAATTGAATTCCTGTATTGTCATTAGTACAACGAAATTTGAAAGTCTCTTCCTTCGATGCGTATTGTAAATTAAATTGAAAAGCAATGAATGCGAGTCCAATATAACTACTAACAAACCCGCCATAAAAAAGACACATTCCACATCCATCAGCATCACTTTCACATTCGGCACTTATAAAGAGGGTTACTGGCTAAAAATGTTGGGAATTCTAAATTTCCGATCCGTCTGCCAGTTCGTATCAAAAGTACAATAAAAATGTCGAAATTGGGATTTCGTTTGGGTGCCGTTCCTTTCCGGAAGCTCATTGAGCGGTATCCGTTTTCAGAGTGGGCAATGTTGGTGGGAAGTCAACCCCCTCCCCAAAAAAAGCTCTCTGGAGTAGTTTTTTACGCTTGGAGGCTTCTCATTGGGCGGCAGGGCGAGCCAATGCGCTAGTGTTTACCCATGGCCCAGTTACTTGCTAATCTGGCCCCCTTCCTCCTCCCTCCTCCTCCTCCTCCTGCTCTCCTCCCCCAATTGGCCTTCGGTGCTCCGTCCCTCCCCCCCACCCCCTACAAAACAACAGCGATTTAATCTGGCTCCTCTCCTTCCGACCTGCCAAGGCCTCGCCGGAGAAACGCGAGACAAGACAAGTCGGAGACTTGATTAAAAGTCAGCGAGCAGTCGCTGCTGCTGCTGCTGTTGTTGCTGCTGCTGCTGCGGCTTCTGCTACTACTGGTTCCCAGCTCACAGGAGCAGATTAGAGGAATGGACGGAGGGCACCGGGGTGTGTGTGTGCATGCGTGCGTGTGTTTTTTGCACCGGGCATTGCGGGAGTGCCGACACGTCCCACGCATGGAATCAGGCTCGGCCTGAGTCGGATAGAAGACGGCGTTTTGAAGCTCAGTCTGATACAAAGCAGGACGAGAGCCGCATAAAGATTGAAATGAATGAACGAATGAATAATGCACAGCACCGGGGCTACCACTTCCATGACCCCTAGAATTGCGCAAAACCTCAATATCTCAATAAAAAACTGGTAATGCAAACACCTAAACGGTCTTGACGCTCTCACAAGGTGGCTTTTCAGGCGTATCGACATCGAGGTATATCGCAAAAGTGTCATGGAAACACTTTTTTTCTCGCATTTACACGTCAGCGGGGGGTCACGTGACCAGTTCACTTCAAGGGAGAATGTCGCGTTATGATTGGACGGAGGAGGAGGAGACGGAATATTTTCCGATCCACACCATTCAATGCAAACACCTGCGAATCACAATCGTATTTAACTATCGCTTTTATTTTGCGAAAAAACCGTCAGTGAAACGCAGCCACTGCTGCTGCTGTTGTTGTTGTTTGGGTGCTAGCCGGGGCCTACGGGGGTCTATTTTGCTGACGCACCTCCCCCCCGATATTTGCAAAGTCCCCCCGTGGTTGGTTTTAAAGACTGGAAGGGGGGGGAGCGAGGGAGAGGGGGCAGGGGGTGGTCTGAGCGGGCTTTAATCTGTCCCATCTGTTGCCTGGGGAGGACAGCCCCCCGACCAACCCCCCCCCCCAAAAAAAATGCACCAGCACCACCAGCAGCAGCACTCCAGTCTGTGTCTGTCTGGGTCTGGTACAGTAATGTTAATCCTGTAGCTTATACGACCTCCGAGCTTAGAGAGGCCTCCATTATTGACCGCAAAAGCCTTTTTTTTTTTTTTTTTTAATTTGACCCCCCCCCCCCAACTCTCCATACCCCCTCCTCCCCTCCCCTTTATACCTCAACTTTCCCCAAAATGCGAGGCGTAGATGACAAGAGTGGCCGCGTGTTTGGCCGTCACCACCGCAGACCCGGCCGGATGGATAATCCCAGATTATTTATGAACGAGCAAAAGTTTTACGGCCGTGTGATTTTTTTGTTTTTTTTTTCCCCGCTCTCATTCAGCCAATAAACAGGCGGCGGGAGATTTTTTTTCCCACCCACTTTTGGATGCAAGTCACCAACCGCGAAAGATGAAACAATTTCTGTTATTGTTGTAAAATAACTCTCTGACACACACACACACACACACACACACACACACACACACACACACACACACACACACACAGTCCTAGTTTTTGAATTGGTGTTGATTTCCATGTTAACAGTAAACAGAGAGAGAGAGAGAGGGAGAGAGAGAGAGAGAGAGAGAGAGAGAGAGAGAGAGAGAGAGAGAGAGAGAGAGAGAGAGAGAGAGAGAGAGAGAGAGAGAGAGAGAGAGAGACAGAGAGAGAGAGAGAGAGATCCTACAGCTCCACAATATATAATTGGCAAGCAAAACAAGCTGTTGTATTATAATATCCTACATCAGGTTTTTATACAATACGGTGCATTTTTCTACACATTCCAAACGCCTCCACGGACAAGCCAGCCTGTTGTGAGAATGACTCGTCACGCCCGATCAACAAAGACAGAGCAACAAAATAAATCAATCAAAAAATCAATAATTTGAGACCCTCCAAAACATCCGGTGACACCCGCGGGCAAATCAAGACTTCCGCACTTGATATTTGACAGCGACATGCAGGCGCGATAGCAACAAACTTCTCGTACGAACCCCCCAAAAAAATTCCTAAAATTGGCCCTTCCGCCCTTCCTGACGGCAACGTCTACCGGCCGCGCAACAGGAAGGAAGGAAGAAAGGAAGGAAGGAAGGAAATGACGACGTCTCACTCGATCACTTGGGATCCATAGCCGTGAAACAACGCAAACCCACTTTAGCACAATCACAAAACACACACACACACACACAGTGTGTGCACCGCGCAGCGTCGGGCCCAAGGAGCCCCTCCTTGTTAAACCACGCGCTGTCACTCCCAGTTACCCTCCCCAGGCTGCACCTTTTGTTTGGCTGCAAAAAAGGGAAAAAAATTGAAACACTCGCTAATTTCTCATTTTTGCCAAAACCAGAAGCTCAGTTGAACACTGTCCTATTGTGTCTCTCTGGGGGTGTGCGTATTTTTTGTGTTTTTTTTTTAAACCTCCGGAGCCCCAGAACGAGCGAGCGACAACAAGATGAGACATCGCGCACGTTGATTGATTTTTTTTTTTTTTTTTTTTTTTTCCAGGTTTCCCCCCCCACAATTAATGGAGCGCGAGGCTGGCTGTGCGTGAGAGCGACCCCCCCCACACACACCAACCCCCAACCCCTCCTCCCGCCGTCACGGCATCCGCTTGTACAAAAAAAAGAAAAAAAAAGATGGCGCCTTTTATATACTTTTTGCTGGGAAGAGAGTGCTCGCGGCTGGAGCGACGGTATCGAGAGGATCAAATGTTTGTTTGACCGTCCAAGTCAAATGTAAATATTTCAAGGCCGCCGTTTGCTCTGGTGCCATATTTTTCTTTTCTTTTTTTCTTTTTTCAAATGTTTTATCATCTCGCTCGAGAGTCATCAAGCACTCAGTTTGCCTGAAGGCCAAGTCGTGCGAAACTAAAGCAGGGCTGGGCAAACTTTTTGACTGGTGGGGCCACAATGGGTTCTAAAATGTGCCAGAGTCAGGGGGGGGTAGCGGAGCAGCAGCAGATGGATGGAGTGTTTTCATGAGCCACCTCATAGGAGGAAAAAATATCTCATGGGATATGTAGAAAACATTTTGCTTCAATGTCAACTGACAAAAGCGAAGTTACAACAAAATCAGTGTCTTTGTAGCTCCACGGTATTTCGCTCTTTATTGAATGACTCTGAAAACATTGACAAAATGGATGAAATACAGGTATTTTGTGACTTACTGACTATTAATTATAATTTATCATTTCTTCAAGTTGGGCGGGCCGGGTTAAAAAGCGTCCTCACTGGCCGCTACACGGTTGTAGGGGGCGCCATTTTTTTTCCTCAAGCGCTCAGGGTCCAAGCGAGACGAGGCGAGTTTAGTGGTGACGTAGCGACGAGCAGGGCACTGGATTGGCTCAGTGTTTTCGTCGATTTTCCCTGTCGGAGCGGACACCGACGCCAACTCTTTCAACACGGAACTTCCGTGTTCGCGAGTGTGTTCAACCATATTTGCGAAAATGACGAGCGGCAAACGGCGAAGCGCTCGGAACAAACCGAGTTGCTCCTGCGTGAGGCGCGGTACGTTAGGGAATCCGAAGAGTCTTGAGACGAGAGGAAATACGGATTCGTCGAGAGGACGTGGCTCTTCGCCGCGAGGAAGCCTCGAACACCGCGGCATAAAGTCGTCCATGGCTCGCCAGGGCAGCTATTTCAAATAAGGAGGCATGTTTACTGTCTGTTTGTTTTTAAATAAATGCTATTTCCCGTTGTATCTGTCTAGTGTTTACTTTTGGTGAAAATATAAAGGTTGAACTACACCTGTACTCTCCCAGAAAACGAAACAATAAATTATAAATGTTGCCTGCATAAATGATCAACTGTGACTTCAGTGAGGAAAACTGTTCTTTCTTTAACAGAAAAGCAACCACAGACCGAGCAGCAGGTATGAAACAACCTCTACTTTGTCCATCGCTGCGCTGTCGTGTATCGCACAGAAATAATGCCGTCGAAAACATTGTCCCGCTTTACCGCGTCGACTCCGCCCACGGTCTCGTGAACCGGGGGCCAATGAGGACACAATCGAACCGTGGTGAGGCGAGGCGAGGCTATGAGAACACGCCCTTATGGGACCTCACCTGCCAATTGACCCTCAAAAAAAACAAACAGACAGAAAAGAAGATCAGAGCGGCGAAGATGAGGATTTACGTGCCATCGGTGAGTCTACGCGATGAAGCACAAAAAACGAACGCCACCTGACACCCTTTTCCTCTTTGCTCTTTATTGTTTTTCGAAAATCACGCGACGTTTTCTTGCGGCGCCGCAGGCTTTTTCGGAAAACTTCCCCCTTCACTCACCTCCATACACAAAAAGCGTCGGTAACACTTTGATGCAACCACCCCCACCCCCACCCCCTCACACACACACACACACACAGACTTTTAACTGGGACTAAAAATAATCTTTAGGTGCACTCTGATTTCAGCAGCTCTGATTCATCCTCGTCGTCACTGGCTGACAGGGTTCCAGGGCCGACAGCCGCTGTCTACCTGGCTCCGAAAAATGTTCCGCTGCACTGGAGTTTGGAGGCGGGCCCTCGGTTGGTGGGGGCACTCCAAACGTTCATCACGCTCCGTCATCTCGAGCCAAAGAGCTTCACTTCCTGTTAAGCCCCGGCGCTGTGACCTGCCGAGAGGACAGCTTTTTCGGGGGTTGGGGGGAGGTTCTGGATCTCCGCCGGGTCTGGTTTTTGGGGGTGGGCCTAGAAACCCCCGCCGCCACCACCACCACCTCGCCCAAAGAGCTACAAGTTGTGGAAGCCAGGTCTTCCTCCTCGCTCCAGATTTGCTAGAAGCGGCAACGTTGGCGGCGGCGACACGCCCACACGCTGATTAGTGTCACCAGGGACGCGGGGAGCGGAAGGGACGACCCCGAGTTGGGCCCATGAACGCACCAGGCAAGGCACAAGACAAATGGGCAAGAGGAACTACAGGAAGTGGAGCCCCCCCCCAAACAGAAGAAGATCCTGCACGCTGTTTAAGTACAGCTCTCGATATGATCGCCACACACACACACACACACACACACACACACACACACACACACACACACTCATTACTCCAATAAAGCAGCGAAGACCGCTGGGTCTCGATCCGCTCCGACGTTTAAATTTATCGCCTGCCTACACGCCGCGTAAAGCGCCCATTAGCCGCTGATTGTTGAGCGAACGTGTCAGCCCGCCGGCGATTATCAGCACTTTATACTGGCGCAAAAAAAGGTGATCCGGTCGAGGTAATCATGTGTCGTGACGATGACAATGCTCGGCCAACATGACAGATTAGGGTTTTTATTTCTGGCGGTGAAGAGCAGGCGGGCATTCAACGCTCTCGCCGACGCCCGACTGATAATGGGAGTTTTCAAATTCAAGGCTTTTTGGATGCTTGCACTGACAATAAGAATTTTTGCACCTGGCATACTGGCTATATATATATATATATATCTATTATTTTTGCTGTTGTTTCTTTTGTTTTTGCGAGTGCTTATAGCTCCTGCATTAAGTGTTTAGAGTTAGCGCAAGGTTAGCTGAGCAAATTGCAGAGGCTTCTGGAACCTTCTGGAACTGAAGACTAAACAGCTTTAAAGTTTTGTATTGTTCTTGTATTGGGTTCTTCAGTTTTTGTGAGCGCTTACATCACCTCTCAGTGCCCTGGGTTATATATATAATACATAATATATAATATATAGATATGTACATACGTACTCACTACCAGTCGAAAGTTTGGACGCACCCTATGAATTTAATGTCTTTTGTTTCATTCTCATGATTATTGCAGTTTTTCACTGAATCAAAACTACGTATGAACACACATGGAATTATGTAGGAAAGAATAAAAGTGTAAAATAACTCAAACACGTTTCATATTTAAATTCTTCAAAATAGCCACCTTTCATAAAAAGCATATTTACAGTGATTTAATGTGTTTTTCTTTGCTGCGTCATTACATATATTTCGCTCATATATTTGATGTTGTCAGTATCTATCTGCAGTGTAGACAACAACGCAACACAAAATCTCTGTGAACTGGAATCTTGCGCATTCACCTAAGTTCACATGTATTGTATCAACCATTTACATGAACCGACGACCTGTTTTGCAGATTTGAGAACAAAACAGACGCCAGTGTTTGGACGAGTCGGCCGGTGTGAGTGCGATTCCCACCGACAGTCAGCCGCGCTAAGGTAAGCAACGCCGCGTCTGGCTGGCTCTCTGGCTGGCTGGCTCCTCGCCCGCCTTTTCTACCTCCTCAAGCGTAACAGGCTTAAAGTAGGAAGCGTTTGTGTTGATGCGTGACCTTGGAATGGGCTTCGGGGTGGGGGGGGGGAAGAAATGCTGTCAGTCAAGGTTGTTAAAAGAATGACCTGCACGCTTTGACGGGGGGAGAATCGCTGGAAAGCCTCACGGCGGAGCGAACGGGGGCCGATCGTTTAGCGCGTCTGAAGAACGGCGGGGGCCAAAGGTGTCGACATCCGCGTTGTGTTGACAGCTTCGCTTTTTTCTGCCCTTTTTATTAGAGAGCGCAAACTGATGCGGCGTGCGGGCCCTTCCAGTTTGTCTGTAAAAAGGTAAATAGTTGAAAAAGGAGAAAGAATCGGGGGCAATGTCCTCCGTGCGGCCAGATCACATCCACAACATCACTGCAAACGCGTTCCTGCTCCTTTGACGACGGTCATTACAACAAACATCCGATTATACTAGGTCTATAAACCAGGTACGGACGGGCCTCGACACTGACATACAGACAAACACTGGCACGATATAAAAACGGTAAAGGAGCCGAAAAAGTCAAGATACACGCGGCTCATATTTCAGCCTCCCGAAACAAAACGTTCGGGCCCTCCTCACCTAAATTACCCATCTCGTTAAATACCTTTCTTGTCTTCCCACACATTCCTCCACCTCCCCTCCCGCTCCTCCAGCTCTGTCGCAGCCCTGGCTACTATCTTATCACGCTTTAAGGTCTCACAGAAGCCTGGCTCCCGGCCCAAAGTCTCCAAAAAAAACAAAAACAGGGGGCCACGACTTGGCAGATGAGGACTGCGGTATGTTTGGCAGTGTTTTTCCAGGAACTTTTTGTACACTAAACTAAATGATTTTTTTTTAGGTGCTGCTGCTGCTGGTGGGAGGTGGTGGTGGTGGGCAGTCAGTTTGCGAGGTCTGTCTGTCTGGGGTTAGAGGTGGGGGGAGTTTATATCTGTGAGGGCTTTTCTCTTGATGACAGTGAAACGGCCTCAGCAGGTCACTTTAGACAGGAGCCCGACTGAACATCGAGTGGGAAATGAGGGGGGATGAAGGGGAAGGCTCTCTCTCTCTCTCACACACACACACACACACACACACACACACACACACCACTATAGATTATTTACAAATATATACACATATGCATATCCATATTTATGTACATACATATACATCCACACACACACAGCACTACCGCACCACTATTACACAGATATCAGTCATTACTTGTGACGTCCAAATACACAAAAAAGCAAGAATTTGGAATTTGGGTGTAGGCTGCTACTACTGCTACTACTACTACTGCTACTACTGTAGCTTAATATTCAAGCAAGCGGAGCACGAAAACAAATTTGTACAGTCGGCAAAAGGCGGCGGGTGGGGGTTGATATTTGACAGAAGCACAGTGTTTTTTCAACGTTCAAAACATCTAAAATACATTAAAAATAAAAAAATAAAAAAAAAAAAAAAAGGCAGTTCGCTCATCGGACACTCACCGGCCACGGAAGTGAGGAAAATCGTCATGCAAAATCCGAATTTGGCGAGCGACTTCATGGTGATCCGGGCCATGGCCGTTGGTCGGATCCCCTTCCGAGTCTCACCGTCGAACTACTTCAGTCCTCCCCTCCTCTCCTCTTCCGTCTCGTCGTGAAAATACTTTGCCCTTTTCCTTCTCTTTCCCTCTTCCCACCCCTCCAACTCGATCACTTGAACTGATCCCCCCGGTCGTGGAACACATGGATAAAAACCGATGCCATGGAGCGGGGGGGGGCGCGCCGCCGTCTTGTTGTCGGGCTCGCCGGGCTTGTGAGTGTGTGAGAGAGTGTGTGTGAGTGCGTGTGTGGGTTCGATCGACGATCAACGATCGATCGATCCCCGCCGCCCCCTCCCCACCTCCTCTTTGACGGCGGAACGTCAACTTTAGTCCCGCCGCCGGTTAGAACGAACAGCCAACTGGACTCCGACGTCCATGTCTGCTAGTTAGCATTGCTAGCACTGCTAGCAGCCCGGGGCGACTGTCTGGTGCTGGAGGAGGAGGAGGTGGTGGTGGAAAAAAAAAACTTGGGAGAAGAGAGCATGAAATGTCGCCAAAAAATGTAATCAGCCGGTGATTAATCCGTGTCAGCAGCACCGGCCAGCACAGTTGGGCATATTATTTTTTTTGGAGACGAGCAAAACTCGATAGATCGTGCGGAAAACAAACAATCAACAACGGAAAAATAAAAATCAGACGCCAGGTCGGTCGGACGGTTGGGTTACGAAGCTGGCTCGGCTACCGACGCTAGCCGAGGATAGCCTCACCGCTAGGGCTATTTCCCGTCTCAATCCACGATCCTGCTGGAGGAGGAGGAGGAGGAGAAGAACCAGCGCAAGAAAAAGAAAAAAAAAATCTAATCTTAATCCGCGTCGGTTTGCGCCAAATTGGGTTTCTTCACTGCTCCCGAACTGGCAGAGGGAAAACAGTTATCTGTCGGTGCGATCTTGTGCTCCCACCCCGAGGCGGTCGGCTGCGCTTCGGCATTGACGGCTTAGTTTTGAAGCTCCGGCTTCGGGGCAGACAGAGAGACAGACAGACAGACAGACGGGGCGGCTGGGAACGCCTCGTTCGCAGGGCTTGTCTGGACCGCTCGTCTCCGGTATCAGGTTGCTGCTGTGGGTTGATGTTGTCGGGGAGGAGGGGGAGGGGTTGGAGGAGGACGGTCCCACACAGTCGGTCGGTCGGTCGGTCGGTCGGTGGGTGGGAGGGGAGGTGCTGCAGCGCCGCCATGCCGCAGACTGTTGACACAACAGCCCATGGAAACGTGCGGTGCGTTCACGGTCCCCCTTTTTGTCGGACGATTTACCGGCTTTCCCCCCAAACACCTTGGAGTGGGAATGAACCAGTGGTGTAAGTCTAGTTTATTCTGGTGGCTCGACCAGGGGTGGATGGATGGATGGATGGATGGATAGATAGATAGATAGATAGATACTTTATTCATTCCAAAGGGAAATTCACTTATTGAGTTGCTCACTGGCACACACCCACAGTCACAGCTAAGAAATAGAATAAAAAGTTCAGTGCAATGACAAAAGAAAAAAAAAAAACCTTTTGATTGGTTGGTCCATAATTGATTGTAAAATGTGACAGAGGGGGGCCGGAGCAGCAGCAGATGGATGGAGTGTTTTGGTGAGCCACCTCATAGAAGAAAGTATATCATGGGATATGTAGAAAACACGTTGCGTTAATGTCAATTGAAAAATGAACTGAAGCAAAGTTACAACAAAATCAGTGTCTTTGAAGCCCCACGGTATTAAATGTTACGTGTAGGGTGACCAGATCCCAATTTACCAGATGTGGGACAGGGAGTGGGACAATGTGGGACAAAGTGGGACACCTCAGTGACGTTACCGATGCATCGATAGTAATCTAAAAGAAATAACATTTCTATTTCGCCCCCGCAGATAGTATGAGTTTGTCACCTGTTTGATTCAAAGGACTATGATAATAACTATGAGAACTACTATGCAAATAAAACGTAACAGAAATGCATTTGAAATATCTGTATTTACTGGACAATGCAGCTTCTTGGCAGGAAAGAGGCTTTGATTCGATTGTGAAGACAAAAACATTACAACCAATAAAGGAGCTCTCAAGAATGTCTACAGTTTTCACAGTATTGTGGCCAACTTGGCCAAGACAACTATGTATAGTAACAAACAGTCATGTCTTGAGGCACAGCTTAATCAATATCAAGCAGCAAGTGCATTATAATCAATGTAGTATTATATAATAATATAACTGATGATAGCTTACTACCACAGTCTTCTAACCTGTACGACTGGAAGAGTGATACTGTGTGATAAACACTGATTATTTCAGCAGCTGTTACCTTGAAGAGGAGGAAAAAGAGGAGGAGGAGCAGAAGGAAGAGGAACAGGTGGAGGAGGAGGAGGAGAAGGAAGAGGAGGAGGAGAATGACGGAGTAGAGAAAAAGAAAGAACAGGATACAGAGCCAGAAATCAGGCAGGAGTAAAAAAAAAAAAAAAAAAAGCAGCTGTTCGACCTGTTTCTGGACCAACAGGTGAAAGTATGACTGTGTGGCCTTAATAATGAAATTGGCGGCTAGCTAGCCTAGATAGTAACATCATCTGGAGAAATATGTTTTGTTTAGTGTGATTCCATTGAATTACAAATCATGACATTATTATTATTATTATTATTATTATTATTATTATTATTATTATTATTATTATTATTATGTCAGACAGTGTTAACTGCACTGTTATTAGTCTGTGCACATTAGATCATTAGTAACATTAAATATAAACCAAAGTATATCAGTAGGCATTTCCTTAAGTCTTTCTGATAGTTTTCTACAGGCCAGTTTACTACAACAGAATCATGATATCCTGAAATTATGGCTTTTACTTTTGGTGTGCCACCCCAAGATTTTGAGAGTCCCCATCTGGCCACCCCTATGAAAAATTTCTGGAGGTGCCTCTGGGAAGGTGTCCATAGAACGTGAAGCCTCCTTTTAAGCAGCACACTTTTTGTGAGTCTCGCATTGTCTGTGTCGCTTCGTGTCGTATTCACCTCCGTGTGCAACGGAGAAACGGCTCTGACAAACAGTGGCTTACTGATTGGCCTTGCACTGACTTCACCCACGGGTAAATACTTTCCCAGGTCCTTGTTGTAACTGCATCTCCTTTTCTTTGCCGTGGTCGCACTTTCCCCCCTTTCATCATCCTCCATGTTTGCGTCGCTAAAGACATAGGCTGTATGCAGCTGTTTAGGTTTTGGTGCGCGTTCGCTCCTGCACCTGACTTCCGCGCCAGTGTGAGCGAGGCTATTGATTGGATCCTCACCGCAAGCACACACACATACCATAGGCTGACACATACACACACGCACGGCTACGCCCGCCCATGTCTCTATCTGACAGCCTCCCTCCCTGCTCCTCTCTTGCGGTCTTCACACTCACAGACAAAAATGTATATGCGCAATTTAGAAGTGCCGCATGTCGATCAGAATGCTGCACATCGTCTCAATTTGTGGGACGCATGAAAAGTCTTTGAAATGCGTGTCAGTCCCTAGTTACGTTCGGACCCGAGTTGCGACCCAGAAGCGAACACAGGAGGCTCAAAAGGTAATTAACAGAGTTTACTTACAAAGGGGCAAGGAAACAACGACTGTAGTGACCAGGAGAGGGGCAGAATGAGACCGAAGTGAATGGATAAGGGAAGTTCCACGCGACATGTACAACGGTCGTAAGTCAAAAATAAATAAAATAAAGGACAATTAGGACTGGCGAACACACAGAAAAAGGGCTGTCAATACACAACACTACTCGAACACTGCAATCAAGGAGTCACAAGGAAGTGGGCACTCCGTACATGCGAAGTAAAGTTCTGACAAAGAGAGTTCTGACAAGTGGACAACAGGGAACTCCCCAGATCAAAGACCAACATTACCAACCCTTACATTAAGCTCTTTATTGAAATGACACACACTGAAAAATGGATGAAATACAGCTATTTTATGACTGACTGACGATTGTCATTTATTAAAGTTCGGCAGACTGGATTAAACAATGGATGGATAGAATTAGCTGTTTTGATGACTAAAAATAGCTATTATCAATATTAATTATTTCAATAGTGCTGCAAAACAAAACAAATTATCAAATCAAACGGTAGGAAAATGCCACCTGTTTCTCACAGCTCACAAATTTCTCTAAATGTACTTTGCCAATGCTTTCTGACAGCAGTATGCATGTCTAACCTTACTTTAAAAAAGCCATCCAACCTTTACTTTATTTTTACTTCTCCTTTTTTAAAAGTGTGCACTACAATGTAGTTGTAGTTATGTAATGTCTGCACTTTATAGAAGAAGCTGCTGCAATTCTTTCATGCACCATGTATGACAACAAAGGAAATTCGATTCAATGCTATTTAATAGTTATGGTTAAAAAAAACAAACAAACTTTGTGACGTCATCCGGGGCACGCTCACACACCTGCCCCGACAACATCCCCAGCCAGGTGCTTTGCCCGTTCCCCTTTCAAACATATGCAAACCTGTCGGAATTTACTTGTCCGTGAGAATCTCTCAGTCAGAACTCCGCCCTCGGTGGTTTGATTTCCAACTGCCTTTAAACGCGTCGGCGCTTGCTCAGCCGCTGCGCGGCTCACTGCTGCCTCGGTGCGGCGGCGCAACTTTTGTTTTTTTTCTTGTTTTTTTCTTCCTTTTTTTTTGACTCGGGGGTTCCAAGCCCGCAGCTCTGCCCGTGGCCGAGACACCAGCGGTGTTATCCTGCGCCCACGGCATGGCAGCAGAGAGCGGCGTGTTGTTGTTGTTGTGTAACCTCGGTTTAGCCGTGGGAAAGTAGCGCGGCTGCTGTGGAATAGAGACGGTTTAATCGACGGTAAGCGCTTGCTTATGGGAAGGAAAAATAATCTTTTTTTTTGTTTGTTTTTTTAAATGTATGCATACGATGGGTGTTATGCAGCCGTTTATTACATTGTGTAATGGCATGTATAACGTGTATTTTTTCAGCCACTGTTGCTTTTGATTGATCTGAGATACATTCTGAAGAATCGATTAGTGTCATCCCACTGGGCATTGATATGAAGGGGGCGTGCCAGTGAACGTAACGGGACCTCCGCAGACGGGACAGAGCGAATCAGGCTGCGGGTGGATGGATGGACGGACGGACGGACGGATGGATGGATGGCACAGCCGTCGAACTCGCATTGACTTGTGTTTATTATTTTTCACCTGGACTTGTCCTGTGTCGCCGCTCAACCCCCTTAAAACTGGCGGCGACCGAGCCGATGTCAAACCTGGCGGACGAGCCACGGAGGTGAGTCGAGGTGGTGCCTTCACGGACATTCCTTGGAGCGAACCGTTTCATCCCCGCATCGTAGGACGCCAGGACCGTATCCGAGGAGCCTGCAACTAACGAACTAATTATAAGTCGCTACCTGGCCGTCTCATGATCGCTGCCCCCGCCGTGTGATGGCTTCGGCGGCGCCCGAAGCGAGGAAGTTCGCCCGGGGCCTCAACAAACCGGGCACCGCAGCGGAGCTGAGGCAGAGCGTGTCGGAGGCTGTCAGGACGTCCGTGCTGATGGTAGGACAAACTCGGGTTTTTTTTTTTTGTTTTTTTTTTACGAGGTGTGTTTTCCAGTCAAGGCATGCTGGCTTGCTGGCTGGCTGACTGACTGACTGGCTGTTCATTAGAGGAGCAACAGCCCGTGACATTTCTCGACTTGTTGCCTTTACTGTCAGTACAGGTCGTCGGTTCTTGCAACTTTCTTCAAAGGGAGCGGGGTTGCCAAGTAACTGAAACGTACACCACAAACTCTGAAGGGACGCGAGTAGACACACACACACACACACACACACACACACACACACACACACACACACACACTGTTGACTTGAATGTTTCTTGTAATTCATTGTATTTTTTGATTGTTTTTTCATGCTGAAACGGCATAGTTTCCCAATTGGGGATCAATAAAGTACATCTATTCTATTCTAGTCTATCATATACACACACACATACACACAAGCACACGTGCACGCACACTCCTTTAGCCGGGCCACCTGAAACCCCGCAGGTGCACCCTGCAACCGGATAGGTCAGAGAGTAAATGGCGTCGAGTGAAGAAATTGCTGAAGACGTTTCTATCAGCATTGTTGTGCTGCGCTCAGTGGTCATACATAATGGAGATGGTGTTGTCGACATCTTTACTGCTTGAAAGCAGATCATGCGTCTGCTTGGCCTCCTCGACCTGACTCGACCCTGCGTCTCCTCGCCGTCTCCTCGCCGTCTCCTCGCCGTAACTCTGATCAGTGAGGACGCTCCAATGCAACCAGTGACAATGCAATTGGAAAAGAGAGTGCGAGCGGCTCGATTTCTCACCTCCCTCCCCGTGAAAACAAGGCTGAATCGCACCCGAACATCGTCAACACCGCGACATTCCCAAAAGAGGCCGTGTTTGCACAAAGCAATATATTTTCATAGCCCTGCGTCGCTCCCGCGTGTTTCAGTTTGTCTTTCGCCAGGTTTATTTTTCTCAGCAAGCACCCGTGTGGCAGGCCTCCTTAGCTAGCTCAGATATGGGCAAACTACGGCCCGGGGGCACATATGCGGCCCGTCATTTCAATAACGAGCTAAATACCATGGGGCTTCAAAGACACTGATTTTGTTGTAACTTTTGCTTTGGTTCATTTTCAATTGACATCAAAGCAACATGTCTTCTACATATCCCGTGATATATTTTTCCTCCTATGAGGTGGCTCACCAAAACACTCCATCCATCTGCTGCTGCTCCGCTACCCCCCTCTGGCACATTTCAGAACCCACTGTGGCCCCACCAGTCAAAAAGTCTGCCTGCCTCTGGGCTAACGCCTAAAAACATCAAATGCAAGTTCAATCTCTTGTGTAAGAGGACAGGATCTACTTTGTAGCTCCACGTGTGGCGGCCGCTGTCTGCTTCCCATTACGTTCCTGTCTGGTGGCACACACCAGTGTCTTCTCCTTACGCTATTTTTGGCTTTTTTTTTGCGCGGCGGCGACTGCAGCTGTTTCTCACGCCCGGCCCCGACGCGACACGGACACACACGGCATGCTGGCATGACCAACACAAACATATATATATATAGTTGCTGGACATGGAAGAATCGCTGCGACAGCTCCCGTGTGGCTCGGCTGGGAGGAGGGTTGTATAGACACGTTTATAAATTGTTTTAGAGATCCCAGATCTCTGGGAAGTCCTCCCCGAAAAAGTTGCAAAATTGGAGCTTTACTTAATTTGCTTACTTCTCTGGTTTGTAAAAAGCTAATTTCTGGAAATCATCCTAGATGATGTCACAAAGGGCACCAACACCTGGTTTAGGTCGACGCTTATGCCCTCTGCTGCCTTGTTTTTGACCCCTTACAAACACAGCAAGACCACTTTTAAGTGTATGCTTAAACAGTGCATTTTTTTTAAGCTGGCTGTAAACATATGGTTAAAAAACACTGTTTTCTGGTGAGCCATATGGTTTTGGGGGTAATTAGTCTTGGCAATCCACACAGTGGAGAATATTATCAGCAAATGGGTGCGATACAATTCTGTGACAGATCCCTTTGTGATGTCACAAAGGGCACATATAGCCCTCCACCACACCCCTCTCTCCCGGCCAGGTGTCGCTTCCAATGCTGTGCTTTCTGAAATGCGCAGAAGCCGCAAGCTAAAACTTTTGTCCCCTTTTGTTTTCCCGCTGCAAACCGCCTACAAACAGAGGGCTAAGTGTCCCCCGAGCCCCTCCTCCTCCTCCCTCCTCCACGGTGGCCCCCCTCTTGTCTACCACCGGGGGTCCTCGGCAGCAACTTCAATGCCGCCCGGAGCTTCATAATGGAACGGCGGATCGTATCTCCGGGGCCACGTTCAATTATGAATGAGATGATGGGAGGTGTCCGGGCTATTTTTAAACGCAGCAGCGCTCCCGCCGACCACGCCACATCCCCAACCCACACCCCCCCTCCCCTTGAAACTCAGTGTCACACCAGGCACCCAGGGGAGCCATCAATTATGAATACCTGCATATGTGATAAATTAGCTCGATTCGAGACTGGAACTGGATACGGGAACCGGGTTGCTTTTTTGCACACACACACACACACACACACACACACACACACACACACACACACACACACACACACACGCACACACACATCATAGTTAGTGCAGGCGTGGCCCTGATGTCAGCCTGGCAGAGCCCAGGCCAGTAAAGACAGCCCCTGCCATTTTAATAATCACTTCCAACTGTGGGAAACGCTCGCCTCGGCATTTTTTTATGCCTCCTCTTTTTTTTTTTTGGGGCCGCTCACTTCCTTTGCGCTCGCTGTCTCCACCGAGGAGTTCGCTCGGCTCATTCGGTGGACCCTCTTCGCACGGGGAACCCCTTGAACCCCGGAAGGAGCGCCGCCCTGCAGGAGGATTTGGTCTGATTTAGAGCAGGGGTGTCAAACTCATTTGAGTTCACAGGCCACAAAGACACATAGGCATGGGCAAACTACGGCTCGGGGGCCCGCTAAGCTTTCTAATACGGCCAGCCAAACTTGAATAATTGATATTAACAGTCAGTCAGTAAGTCATAAAACAGCTGCATTTCATCCATTTTGTCAGTGTTTTGCTTTTGTCAATTGACATTAAACCAACATATTTTCTACGTATTCCTTGATATATATTTTTCCTCCTATGAGGTGGCTCACCAAAACACTCCATTCATCTGCTGCTGCTCCGGCCCCTCTGTCACATTTTAGAACCCAATGTGGCCCAACCAGTCAAAAAGTTTGCCTGCCCCTGACATAGAGACATAGATATAAATCTATTCCCAACCAAGCGGGCCGGACAGGTAAAATCAGTGGAATGATAATAACGTAAAAATGACAACTTGAGATTTTTTTCTTTTGTTTGACTTTGGTTGTGTTCTTGCACTTTTGGTTGTGTTCTAGACATCTTGGGGGGAACGAGGGCGGCAAATAGGAGACGTAAAAGGGAAGGTAGAAAGTCAACTTGGCTGCACTCTGACCGACTTGCTCAGCGCTGGAATTAACAGTTTGTTTGCGTAGCAGAAAGGCTAGTGTGACATCCAGTGGTCACATTTAGAACTGCAGTTTATTTAATTGAAAAAGTGCAGCTCGTTTTTTGTGCTTTGCAAATTTGTCTCACGGGCCAGAAAAACCCAGTGCGCGGGCCTGATCCGGCCCATGGGCCGTACGTTTGACACCCCTGGATTAGATTAGAGCATTTAAAAAAGGATAGAAAAAAAAAAAACTGGCGGAGATTATCTGCAGATTTGCACTGCTGACCCATATCGGTGTCGCCGCCAGCAGCAGGTCAACTGCTGGATAATTGCGTTTTTTCCTTCTTTTTTTTTTTAAAGCCCCGCCCCCTCCGCCTCTTCTTAATATAGGCTGCCCCTTTGGCCTGCGCTGTCATTACCACCCTCGCTGGTTTATGTAAGCACCCCCGACCCCACCACCCACTCCAGGGTTAATGGCCAGTCTGGCATGTGTGTGTGACGAGGACGAGCGCCTACGAGAGCCTCCTCCTCCTCCTCCTCCTTCTTCTTCTTCTTCTTCTTCTTCTTCTTCTTCTTCTTCTTCTTCTTCTTCTTCGAGTTTCAACATGGATGCATGCAAGGGGGGGAAAAAAATAAAAATAAAAAATTCCTCCGCTGTGACACGCTGTTGTGACTTTGCCAGTTTCTGACACGTACAGACGCTCTCGTTCGTCGAGCCCGCAGGCGCACAAAAATGAAGAAGCCTGCTGTCTTTTTTGCGGGGCGTGGTGTTTTTATTGGACGACTGCTGCGTCTTGCTTTTCTTATTCTGTTTTTTCTCTGAGCGCAGCTCAGTTTTGTTTGAAAGGGATTTTAGCTCGTTCTGCAACATCTCCATGGTTGCTTCCTGCATTTATTATGAGATCCTCGGGAAGGTCAGAGTGGAGTGGAGAGAGTAGATGTCGCTTTGTTTTACAAACAATGGCAAATCTTTTCGCAGCAAAGGTTTCGTATTGTGCGAAATCTTAACTTAAAGGGATATTTCAACAATTTTTGGGGGCTGTTTTTCATTTTTGCTTGTGCTTGTGTGAACAGCATCGGCAGTTTTTTCTAATGGCTTGCTATGTTATTCAGATATTAGCGATTTTAAAAACAAAGTTTCCCAATATACACTCATTTAACTTCATGTTGAACTCACTTTCAAAAACACCTCTAACCTTCACTAATGGAAAAGGTTCCTCTAATGCCTGAGGGATCTGACATTTTTCCTTAAGTTTCATCCTTTTGTTAATATGTTATGATGTTTGATTGCATTCCAGGAAGTGGTCTCGGGGTAGTTATGTGTGAGACATGTCGGCTAACTAGCTTTGACTTTAGCTCAGACTTCGCATTGTTGAACGGAAACCAAACTACCATGTTGGCTTGTGCTATAAGAGGCAGTTTGAAATGTGAATAAACTGACTGAAATAATTTCTCAACCAATAGCTGCGTTTCCATGACAGTTTTTTGCAAAATAAAAGCGATATTTCTAAAATTTTGGCAAAGCACAATTGTGATTTGCAGGTGTTTCCATTAAATGGTGTGAAGCGCATAAGCCGTTATTCTCGTCAAATCTCGTCGTCAAATCTCGCGGGACGAGATTTGGCGATATTTAACAATATTTGAGAGGTTTTTCCAAGTTTAGGTGTTTCGATTACTAGTTTTTTTATTGCGATATTTAGGTTTTGTGTAAATCTAGGGGTAATGGAAACGCAACTACTGTATTGACTGACCCCTGCCTGGTTTTTGCGTAATTTATCCTGAGACACCACTGTAGTACGCCTTGAAGAATATCAAGATCTGAAAATCGCGCTGCATTTAAGGCGCCTACCACTATTATCTGAGCGCGAGGTAGTCGTCCCATAGGTGTTACATCATCACGCGGCATCATCAACACTCGCTGATCCCCAACAGTCCATTTTCAGCGGCCAATTAGCTTCTCCGTCGCGATTAGCCATTTAATCTCAATGGCATTGATTTATAGAAGCTGCGTCCTTGATACTGGCGTGACTGAGGAGTCAGTCGCCTCTGCAATCAGCGGCTCCAGCCGACCTCATCTGGGCTGATTTAGTCAGTGACCATAAAAAAATGTCCCTGACCCAGTTGGCACATTTCCACGTCACAGTTGCCTGAAAGCCTTTGTAAAAATAGCCACCCAGAGCTGTGCGGAAACATCCGCTGGCTGACAGTGAGCCGAAAACTGGTGAAATAAAAGTAGAATTGTTAGCGCGCGATAAAAGACAGTAGTAAAGTGCCTGTTCTGCTTGGTTAGCTGTGGAGAGAATCAAATCTGGCGTCTGGATGCCAACATACCTGCAGGCCTTTCACGAGACGCTCAATACCCAACTCACATGATCTGGGCTAACCCAGTTAAAATAGCAACATTCATTATTGTTCGCCTCAATTTAGGTCCTTCATTAAACCGCTCGTCCTTTTGCACTAGATGAAGAGATTCAAAGTAGGAAAAAAATGTCCTGCTTTTCAATAAAAGGGCTTAATGAGCGCGAGTAAGGCCTTTTTGAAATTAAGCTTCAAAAATATCCAGAACAAGTGGGCAGTTTATCTTGGCACAGTCATATGAGCGCATGAATTTAAATTTGTGTTATTTTAATTTTGCAAGAGACAGAATTCCATCCTCCCTAAAGTGCAGTCATTTTACTTTCTTTTAATTCAGAGCGGCCCCGATTTTTTTGAGTTCCGTTGCGATGCAGCGCTGGTAGAGGATCGTGGAAAAATTCATCTAGAATTGCATCAAACTTAAAAAAATAAAAATAAAATCTAATCACAATTTTGTTTGCTTTATTGTTTAGTTGCTGCTTTTGATGTGTTTTAGAACGTGTCAATTACAAACAGTGAAGAAGCCGTAGAAAAAATGCAAATGTACAGTGTTTATACATTAAAGGAACAATAAGTGATTTTCAGCAATGTCATATTTAAGGTAATAAAACATTTGGTAGCTAGCAGAGAAAATTGTCCTTTTAAACGGCAAATCAAAAATACATTAAATACAATCAGTAATTTTTATCATTACCTGCAAATTACACTGACCTTATACATTTTATTTTAATTCTATTTTTGGAATGTCCTTGACAAACAAGAAAATAATCATTTGTATATTAGTACGATAATCGACAATAAACCAATTAATGTTAAATACTGCATATGCATAGTCTATATATGACGATGAGCCAAAGCAGCGCTACAGGACTGGAAAAAAATTAAAAAATGACAATTAAATTAAAAATTATAGAAAACACCCTCTGCTGGCTTAGCTACCAAGAGGTTTAATCTAGACAAGGGGTGGGCAAACTTTTTGACTGGTGAGGCCACAGTGGGTTCTAAAATGTGACAGAGGGGGCTAGCGGAGCAGCAGCAGATGGATGGAGTGTTTTGGTGAGCGACCTCATAGGAGGAAAAATATATCATGGGATATGTAGAAAACATGTTGCTTTAATGTCTATTGAAAATGAACAAAAGCATGACAACAACATATTTGTCCTTGAAGCTCCACGGTATTTAGCTCTTTATTGAAACGACTCGGAAAAAATGGATGAAATACAACTATTTTACGACTTACTTATTATTCATCTAATTTCTTTAAGTTTGGCAGGCCAGAATAAAAATCTTAAAGGGCCCCATATGGCCCTCGGGCCGTAGTTTGCTTTGATTGCCACTGGAAAAGACCAGCAATGGAGCCTCAGTGTTGTTGCAGTACGTGGAGACACCTGTCGGGGGCAGCGCTGATACGTGTGACTGCGCTGCAGTCGTAGTGAAGACTTCCCCAGGAAGAGGGTTCGTCCTGTGTGAGCCTCAGATCATATCTTCAGCACTACTCCCTATAAATCACTGCCTGCTTCAACACCTGGAGGGACGCCATCGATCTTCTTTGGCTGAATTAGGGAAAAGCGTGTTTGTCTGTTGCTGTTTGTCGTCATGCTCTCTGGCGACGGCTCGCCTCCACTTGCAGCCACTTTGATCTGAGCCTGCGGTTGATGATGACTCAGCCGCGGAATTGTTAAGCCTGTTTGGGTTTGCTGGTTTGTGGCCTCAGGCCGCGCTGCTCGGCGTCAATGAAATAGACAGATTCTTCAATCGAATGCACAGATGTTGGTCTTTGAATCATCCAGTGTGTAAAAATGCTTCGAGGAAAGATTGGAAAAATGAAAAACACACCACAAGAAACTGTTCGAAACCACAAAGATGTACATTTCATTGATGACTGGATTAAAATTCAGCTTTGAGTGTGTTTTCAATCACACTAAATCTGTTTCATTCAGTTGCTATTTTGACCGTTCACTGGCGACACCGATGCTCTCCCTGAACAGCTGACGTGCTGGATTTTGCTGCATCATCCGCTTAAAAAGTGGGTGAGTGTGTCAGCCGCCGCCGCCACCGCTGCTGATGAAATATTTACGCCAGCCGTAGAGAGCGGAGAAACCTTTTTTTACTCGCACGGCCACCGCGTCTCTCCCTCGGACTTAATTGGCCCGATGGCTCACGGAGGGCTGGTCCTGGTTGTGGCGCCTCCTCCTGGATGGATCCACGGCGCTAATGGCCGTGGGGGTCGGGCAGGGGGACGTTGAATTATTCCCTTTCATGTTGCGCGTATGACATCAGCGAGATGACTGCACTGCCTGAAATCTCACTGTTGGGGTGGTCGGTGGAGGGAGAGAGTGGGGAGGTGAGGGAGGTAGAGGAGAAACAAGAAGAAGAAAAAGAAGAAGAAGAAAATCTGTGTCTCGCTGTTGGTAAAGCGTGCACACTCTGGCAGTGGCGGAGCTAGAAACGTTTCTCGGGGACTCGGGGGGACACAGGGTGAGATCATGATGACATCACAGAGAGGTGGCAATAAGTAGATACCTGAAAGGTGGACCGTTTTGATGTCATTATTCCAATTGTGACTGTAGTCACTTGTCATTTTTAAATGTTTCACGGTACACTAGTGTGCCGCGGCACAGTGGTTGAAAAAGACCCCAAAAATACCTATATTATTGTCACTCATGGTCTTTCAAATCACCCCGTCTAATATTCAGTGTTCAAAAATATGGACGCTGCACGTTAAGGAAATTTAGATTGGTATCAAGCCACAATCAGGAAGATGAGGACCCCCCCCCTCAACCACCACCTGCAGTTGCCACCACGTAGCTCCGCCCCTGCACACTCAGGGAGATGACTAAGCTTTTGGTGAGTGATGGAGAGGGAGCGAACCAGCGCGAGGCGCTGAGAGTGGAGCGGCGGCGGCGTCCTCCGGCGGTGGGAGGGGTAGGTGGAGGAGGGGGGAGGGAGGGGAGGGAAGGAGAGGGAAGCAGCGGCGGCGGTGGCAGAGGAAGGAGGAGAGTCGACGCCCTGCTCGGAGCTCAGAGCTCAGAGCTCAGAGCTGAGAGCTGAGAGCTCGGAGCTCGTCTCTCATCGACAGACCTCCGCCACTCCACTCTCACCAAGGAGAAAATACCCACTGAGGCGGCTGGAAAAGTCGGCGCCACCTGTCAGAGAACTGCCGGCAGGGTTGAAGGTCCACCTGGAGCTGAGGAGGAGGAGGAGGAGGAGGAGCAGGAGCAGGAGGAGATGGGATGCAGCGCCAGCGCCGTCCTGCTGGAGGGGCTGCGCTCCGTCCTGGAGAGGAACTGCGCCTACGTCAAGGGGCCGGCGGCCGGCGGGGCTTCCCGGGGGGAGGAGGAGGAGGAGGGAGGGCGCGGGGGGGCGGAGACCCTCAGCAACCCCAGAGGAACGCACCCCTGGATCCCCACCGCAGCTCCGGTAACGTCTCAAACGTCACGCATGCCCCCCACCACCACCCTGGTCGTCACCCCTCCAGCTTCACCTCGCTTCTTTTTCCAGTTTTTTATTCTTGTTTTTTCATCCGTGTTCCACTGTTTGATCATCGTTCTCAAATCTCCTTCGATGAGTTTGTGCAGCGTGAAATGCATCTGCGTTCAATTTCATTCCATTCAATGCAAATCTGAAGTCAGTGTTTTTAAAATCCAATACCAACGGAAGCTGAGATTCACCTCATTTCATACAGCGTGAAAACGAAAACGAGCCCATTTGACATTTTACTGGCAGGGATCTCACTTATTTCCTTTCGACCATATAAAACAATGTGTGCATGGGTAAGGTCAGGCTTTACCGAGGATTTTTAAATTAGTTGAGGAAGCAAGCAAAAGAATTGAATAATTCACCGTCAAATGTGAGTTGGCTGTGCTGAATCTTTTGGTTAATAATCTCCCTGGAGGAGGAGCTGGGTATAGAAGTCGGGGTATCTTCCAGTAGTCCACCCCTCCCTAACCCCCAACCCCCCCAACCCCCCTTCCCCCAACTGCACAATTACTGGTGCAGCACATCAAAAGACCGGCGCTCAGGCTGCTAGCAAGAAAAGTAGCGTGTTGCCTTCTTTGGGGTGGTTTGGGCCCGGCTTTGCCCAGGTTTGTGTCCAAGTTGTCCAAGAAAAGTAGCAATTGATCAGTAGCAAAGTGCTCAAAGTTCCAGTGTGGGCTATTTTGCTTGATATATGATTTTTATATTGGTCAAAGCCCATAAATACTTTCATAAAAGTGTATAATCTCAGTACAATAAATGTAATTCGGTTTTCCTATCCTTAGAACCGTTCTCAATATATATATATATATATATATATATATATATATATATATATATATATATATATATATATATATATATATATACATATAATACTATACAGTATATAACAGCGCATTTCATAATTAGGGTGACTGCTGGCATCCTCAAATAAACCAACAGAGAGGAAGGTGGACGATCAATCCAGGTTTCTGTGCTCTGTAGCTCACTGGCAAGCTTGGGAGGGGGAGAGACAGTGAAAGACGCTGCTGTCTAAAATGATGTTGCAGTTTCAAAATCTCCCAAATATTACATATTTAATTTTAAAGGGGAGGAGGGCAATCATTGTGACCCTTCCATTTAATGTATGTAAATGTGGGCGGAGTCATCACGACATCGCCTGAGTTTGCTTCGATGTAGGTGGTTGTGCGTCGCTGCGCACAACCACCCACACCACAGCTTTTTGCTCTGAGATTTTTGAAAATTATTATTATTTTTTTTTAAGACAGCCAGAGGTAATTCCAGCCTATTACATCGCCATTGCACTGAAAATGCAGTTCTCACCGACTGACTGACTCTGTCACTGTCTCGTCTTGAATTTGGTCTGGAAACCTCACCGCGGTAAAAATTTGTATGCTAACCCCCAACATTTTTCCTGTGTTCCTCTCTTCAGTCTGCAGTTGTTGTCGTTCCCCCCTGAAAACACATCTGATGTTGGATGTTGCCTCACACTCCCACTCTGACATCATGCTTGCACTTGGGGGAAACTCCCCCCCCCCCCCCCCTCCCTCAGCCGCATCACGTTGTTAACTCGCAGCACATGTGGAGGATCTGGAGAGGAAGTTGGAATGATTTTTTTTTTCTTCTTTTACTCGTTCGAGGCAACACCCTCACACTTTCTCTCCTCCAGGGGGCTGCCTGCAACATTCCCCCTCCCACCCCAACATTACTTCAACCTGCTCTTACTCAACTCTCGGCAGACCCACGTAACGCGCTAGCCCTATAAAAGCGTGTGTGCGTGCAGGGCGGTTTTTTTGGGGGGGGAGAAGGGGGGTTTGGGGGGGGGGCTCATAACGAGCTCAAGCTGTGTCAAAACAAATGGGCGCCGTCCGTCCGTCCGTCCCTCCGTCCTCTAGTTTGCGCTGGAGGAAGTGCGAGGGGAGAGCTGGATGAATTCAGCGAGGATGACCTCAGCCGCCGCGCCCCCCAACCCCCCCACCCCTCGTGACAAGAGGCCGATTATCACGACGGGCTGGTGACGCTGTCACTGTGGGGGGAGGGAGGGGAAGGGGTCCACTCGGCAGCCTGGTCCGAGAGTCATGTGAAAGTCCAGTCGGGAGCTTTTTCCGCTTCACGGGATAATGGTTGGACCAGCGTGTCTTCGGCGTCGCTTGAACGCTAGCCTGAAGTTTCTGAGATATCTGCGTGAAACAAGGCAGGTTAAAATCCGTCATTGTGCATTTCCATCCATCTATCCATTTTCAATACCCGCCTCTTCCTGCCCTCAGGGTCACCGGGGGTCTGCTGTAGCCTCTCCCAGCTGTCATCGGGTGAAGGCAGGTTGACACCGTGGACCAGTGGCCACTTTATTAGGGACACATAGAGACAAACGAAAGACAGACAACGATTCGCACTCACACACACACACACACACACCTATGGTCAGTTTAGAGCAGGCATGGGCAAACTACGGCCCGGGGGCCATGTGCGGCCTGCTGATACTTGAAGAAATTATATTAATAGTAAGTCATAAAATAGCTGGATTTCATTCATTTTTCCAGTGTTTTCAGAGTCATTTCCATAAAGAGCTGAACTCCGTGGGGCTTCAAAGACAGAAGCATATTTTGTTGTAACTTTTCTACACATCCCATGATATGTTTTTTCCTCCTATGAGGTGGCTCACCAAAACACTCCATCCATCTGCTGCTACTCCCCTACCCGCCCCTGTCACATTTTAGAACCCAATGTGACTTCACCAGTCAAAAAGTTTGCCCCCCCTCCGCCCGGTTTAGAGTTCCCAATTCACCTCACATGCATGTGAGGGAGAACATGCAAACTCCACACAGAGAGGCCCCAAGGCCCGGAATCGAACCCGTGACCGTCTCGCTGTCAGGCAGCCTCGCCAACCACCTCATTTCTCATTCCAACTGCCACGAGCGATACCAGTATCCGAAACTTCAACTTGCTTTTGGAAGAGGGGGACTTGAACAAAATGGACCATTGACTTCTCCATCCAGACGTCCAGAGTTTCTGGAAATTTCAATCAAGGGCACAACTGCGGTTGTGTCAGTGTCTCAGGGCTTTACGGATCCCTCCTGACTCACTGAGTCGGGATTTTTCTTTTTAGCTGAGGTTAACCTCAGCGGTCGCTTTCACATCAGCCCCGCTGGTTCACATTCCGGCGCTCACCTCTGTATTCCTCGCCCATCTCCCTCGTCGGTTCATTTTACAGCTCCTCCGTTCGCTGCTTCCTGTATATTTTCTTTTTTGCGAGAGGAAGTTATCTCTGGGAACGGTGCGCTCCGGCAGGAGCCCTTTGAAGGGGTTTGGAGGGGGGCAGTTAAAACAAGTTATGCTAATGGCGCGCGCCACCTCGCACATCACACAGAGAAAGAGAGAGAGAGAGTGGGGTGGCGCGTGCACGTGCACGTGCACGACCCGTGTGTGGAGTTGCACTTCCTTTTTGAAGTTGCTCTAAACCCTGACACCCCAATCCTCATTATCCTGAAGCCCCCCACACCCCCAACCCCACTGACCCCACCCCTCCGTCATCTCTTCTTCTATGACTTATTGGATTAGCTATTAATCGGGCCCTTGTTTATTTGGCGGTTTGTCTGCGGTTGTTTGGAAGAGACTTAATTGGGGCGTATGGGAAAGTAAACAGAAAACAGAGACCCCCCCTCGAAAAACGCAGCAAGTTTTCTCCCTCGTCGGGAGAGGGGAAAAAAATTGAAATGTCATCGCTCAGAAACACTTTGCCGGACGGAGAACAGCTGAGCAGAGGCGTCTCAAGATCGAAGCCGTGCGCAAGAATGTGGGCGGGAAATGAAAAGAAAAAAAAAACGCAGGAATTTTCAAGTGGGGAAGCCGTTTTTCACAAGCACTCCCATCACGGCGAATTTCATAGATTGCAGCATGTTTTTCAGTTTTTCACTCGGGGTACGTTTTTTTTTTAAAATGTTTTGCAGGGCAGCACTTAAAAGTCGCTGCGAGAAGTTAACGCTCGCTACGTGAAAACCAGGCGAAACAGGAAATGACGCAAACGTCATTATTCGTTGACGTTGTTCAGCTCATTGAATTGCCTCTCTTCTGCAATGATCGTATTCCATGAATAATGCAGATATAATAACAAAAATTGTCTGAATTCGGAACGTTGAACAAAGCACATCAACAATTCCAATTTACGTAACTTGTCATGCGTTCGTAGCGTTAGAAAACTTCACCGTGGTAGCTGGTAAATTTCTCATGAGCGTTTTCACTTGCGGGAGAGAAAATGCCAAATCAGCAGAAAGACCAGGAATTTTCCAGCCATTTCCTCTCAATTATCAAATTTCACAAATTTCTGCGACTGTTTTTCACTCGCCTTCAAAATTTTTTTTTTGCTAGATGAAAAATGGGATGAAAGCAGGGTGGAAAATCTTTTGACTGGTGAACCACAATAGGTTGTAAAATTTGACAGAGGGGCCTATAAATATGTATGATGGATATGTAGAAAACATGTTGCTTTAATGTCAATTGAAAATGAACCAAAGCAAAGTTACAACAAAATCAGTGTCAATGAAGCCCCACGATATTTAGCTCTTTATTGAAATGACTCTGAAAACAATGAAATAATGGATGAAATACAGCTATTTTATGACTTGCTGAGTTTTATTATCATTTCTTGAAGATCGGCAAGCCGGATTAAGAAGTTTAATGGGCCGCATATGGCCCCCGGACCGTAGTTTGCCCATGCCTGGGTTAAAGTGTCGAAAACGGCAGCTCAAAGGAGGAAATCAACCGTGTGTGTGTGTGTGTGTGTGTGTGTGTGTGTGTGTGTGTGTGTGTGTGTTCGCGCGCGTGCGTGCTGTGGCAAAAAGCTGAATAAAAGAGGGGAAGTGTTTTTTTTATTTCATACACTCACCCTGCTGCGGCTGCCCGGTGCAGCGGATGCGATGCAGGGACAGTTCAAAGCCGGGCTGAAAGAGTCAGCAGGGAGGAGGAACTTTATCGCCACAGATGGAGCGTCAAAGTTCTGCGGGTGTGATTGCTGATGCTGTGATAACTTTAAGTGCTCCACTATTTTTGGATCGGAGGAGGAGGGGAGAGAGGGGGTCGAAGCTCTGCTCCCTGTTTGTTCTTTTTGCTCTTGTGCATTACTATGTTTTTACTTAGCCTGCTTCCCCCATATGGTCCTACTGTGTAAAATGCCCATAACTAACCCCAGACGCCAGATAGATTACCAATTAAAAAAGCAGCATAGCATCATCTCCAAATAAAACAGCATATTTAGCCATCTGTTTACATCCGGTTTTAGCATCACGCTAAAACTAGCGCTTTGCCGACATTTGGAAGGGGACGAAAACAGGGGCGGTCTCAGAATCTATACATCCGGCCCGAGGTGCTGTTGCTTATCCAGTGGAGGCATGGGCAAGTTTTAAGTGCCCTTTGTGACATCACAAACAGCTACTGTCCGAAAAGTGGAGCTAGCTAAAGACTGCTAAATGATGATCTTTTGCCTGAGGTGCTCTTGAAAACCTTAAATAGGGTTGGTTTTTTTGGGGGGGGGTCCCTGCTTCACCTTAGGCAGTTGGCCACAAATCCACTGTTGCTGTTAAAAACCATTTCAAACCTCCGTCAACGTGAAGCAACTAACCTGTGGCACCAAACACTCAGCCAAAGCGGCGCTGAATAATCCACTTAAACAACCAGCGGTTGCAAACCGCTGCGTTAGCATAGCTGGAGGGAATGCCCCAATCTGATTACATCACATTGCCAATATGTGTGTGTGTGTGTGTGTGCGCGTGGAACTACATTCAGTGTACGATGATGCCTATGTAATATTTCATATCCCTCCTTTAAAAGTTAACGAGGTTTGCTTTATTGGGCCGTAACTAAGCGGCACGTCGTCGTTAAAAGGAGCTCTCCACCCATCGCAGAAACGCAATGCTGCTTCGGTGTTGGATTCTATCTGGGTTTTTTTCTACTCGTACCTGCCAGCAGGTAATCAGCCGGCACGCTCTGGAATTCCGCTGGAATTCGGAGTCTGCAGAACCGGGAGAGTTAAGTGCCCCTTTCCGTTTTCCCACGTTTCCTGCTCACACTTCTGAGCCGCCGTCTCGGGGCCCCTTCTGCTTTCTTTCTTTCTTTTTTTTTTTTTTTTTTATGTCTTGTTTTGTTTTTTTTAAATGAGGGAGCGGTTGCATTTTCCTTTTTTTTTCATTATTGTTCGCTCCCATCCTCCCTCGTCCTCCTCTCCTCCAAGAAATTCACATACTGTACCTTAAAACACACACACACACACACACACAGGGAGACACTCTCGCAGCTGCACGGTCGGGCGGGTGGGAGGAGGGTGGGAGTGGCCCATCCCCTCTGATGAGAGACAGAACGCTGGAGAGAGAGAGAGAGAGCTGGAGTGTGAGTGTGTGTGAGAGAGCGAGCGAGCGGGAGTTGCTGTGATTGAGTCGCGGTCCTGCGGATCTCTGCGTCGCTCCGGGGGTCATGGCAGCTCGTCCGCCGCACTGAGTCTCAGCCGCAGACGACCGGACCGGGAAGGGCCAAACCAATTGGAAAGAGCGTGACCCCCCACCCCCCACCTCCAGCCACCCACCCCCAGCCATGCAGGGCCGCGCCGGCAAAGCATCCAAGAGGGAGATGGTGATCGAGTCGCCGCAGCAGTACAAGAGCCTGGCCGAGATCGAGGCCGAGTCGGAGGCCGGAGGAGGCTCGCAGGTGGCGGCGGTGGCGGTGAGTGTGAGCGGTTCACGCGCCGAGGGCAAAAGGTTCTCTCCTGCTCCAGGGACCCACATCAACCCCCCCCCTACCCCCCATCCTACCCGCTCTTGGCTCTGGCGATTCTAAACAAGCCTCTTATCGCAGAGGACGCGGCTTTGAAGATAATTTCTTAAAAGGGGCTCCAGCAGCAGGAGAGGAAATAGCAGCTTCAGGGTGCATCTCTCTTGGGATGGGGGGTCGGAGGTTGATCTTTTTTAAGGTGGGAGGGGGAAACGGAGCACTTGCGGCTTCCGCGGCTTGTTAACCGTCTCCACGCAGCCGAGTCGGACTGAGAGAGTTTTCAAGGGTTTGGCTGCGGGTGAAGATTATTCACAGGATTTGCTGGGACTTTTTCTTTTTCCACGTGCGTTGCTCTTTGGGGTGTTGCTTGATTGTTTGGAGTGGCTTTATTTTGTTGCGCTGCAGTGCTGCAGGGCTTTCCTCTATGGTTGAGAAGCGTTGACACCAAGCTGGGGCCGCCTTTCAGTTGCTGTGAAGCGATAGAAGACGAAATGAATCGATTGAATTCGTCAGTGAGATTGACGTTGAAGTTCAAGTCGTCGGATCCCAATGTCTGTCTATCTATCGATGTATGAAGGTAAAGTTCACACGATACAGAATCCAGGAGTTTTATGGCAGGAAATAATCCCACCCAATGCAAAAACTTCAGACAAAAAAAAACTACATACACACACACACACACACACGCATGAAAAAAAACAAATACAATGTCATTAACATTGTAATGACAATGTCAATAACATGTCCACACAACCTCGCTTGTGTTGTGTCATCCAGGTGTCTCGGAGACTCAGGTCAATTTGACTCAGCAGGTCAATTTGAACTTAAACTAGCAAAATTAGCGCTGTGAGTTTAGCCGCAGCTCAATGGGAGCTAGCTGGCTGGGACGGTGTCATTAGCTGCGTTTCTATCACCCCCAGAATTACGCAAAACCTAAATATCGTAATAAAAAACTGGTCATGGAAACAACGTGGAAAAACCTCTCAAACATGGCTAAAAGGTTTTGACGCTCTCCTGACGTGGTTTTTCATGTATCCATAAAGGTATATCGCAAGTGTCATGAAAACACTTTTCGCATTTTCACGTCAGTTGACGTGACGTACGGGGTCACATGACCAGTTCACTTCAACGCAAATGTTTTGTACCTCCATCCTCCTCAAAGTGGGGTCTCGCGGGACGAGATTTTATGAGAATTATGCTGCTTATGCGCTTCACACCATTCAATGGAAACACCTGCAAATCACAATTGTACGTTGCCGAAATTCTTGAAAAATCGCTTTTATTTTGCGCCTCACAGCAAGAAGGTCGTGGGTTCGATTCTGGGGCCCGGGCCTGTGACCTTTCTGTGTGGAGTTTGCATGTTCTCCCTGTGTCTGCGTGGGTTCTCTCCGGGTTCTCCGGCTTCCTCCCACAGACCAATAAACATGCATGTGAGGTCAATTGAATATTGTAAATTGTCCGTAGGTGTGCATGTGAGTGTGAATGGTTGTTTGTTTCTATGTGGCCCTGCGATGAACTGGCGACTTGTCCAGGGTGTACCCTGCCTTCGCCCTAAGACAGCTGGGATAGGCTCCAGCAGACCCCCGTGACCCTGAATTGGAATAAGCGGGTATAGAAGATGGATGGATGGATGGCTTTTATTTTGCGAAAAACTGTTGTGGAAACGCAGCTATAGTCTGAGCTTCCAGGGAAACATCACAAACATCCTCGTCTCCCTGGAAGTGGCTTTGTTCTCACGTTTCGCATGACACAACCGCTCACTTGCCGCCGTTCCCACCCGCTCGCCGTCACCCTGCGTCTGTGTGGCCGCCGTCCAGCTGGAATGCCGGGCTCGATGATTCCTCCCCTCCTCCTCCGGCTTATCAGATCATCTCCTGCATTTAAAGAGTCTGACGGAGACGGAGGGATGTTTTTACCAGGGGTTTGGCCCCCCGGGAACGACAAATGCGAGTCCACTGCGTCCGTCTGATTGGCGTCCGATTGTTATGTGTTGGTTGGGAGGCGGCCAGGCGGCCAATCCAAACAGTCCGAAACGCCATGCGATGCTTTTCAGAGACGTAAATGAGGCGAACAGGACGCTGTGATTTACTGCAGCGTTCTGATGATGATGCAAATCCAGTCAAAAGTCAGACTTTGTCTGATGCAACAGATCCCATAAATTAGATACATACATTCACAGACAGACAGATAGATAGATAGATAGATAGATAGACGTAATACGCTACTGGTTTGAACTGTGACTACTCAGTATTTTTCTCACATCACCCTCTCAGCTGCCGTGGGAGGATTCTCTGGGGTCTTTGCTGTGGAATGTCTCAAACTAAAGTCTGTGGAGCCAGAAGTTTTTGTTTTCGCCCCCCTCTCCTTTTATCCAGAGAGAGGCTCCTCAACTTTTACCTTCTGCGAAGAATCAACGCTGACTGTTTTTTTCCCCCTGCGATTCAGACTTTTATCGCAGAGCCATACAAAACATCCATGCAGTCCAGCCTCTCTCACTCTTCCAGGACTGGTTCCTAGAAAGCAGCGGTGTGAATCATTTTCCTCCTCTCCCCCCACCACCACCACCTCCACCCGCTCATGACGCGGTGACTGGTACACTGCTCCACACGGCTCTCCCACTCACGCCTCCGTCGGACTGTCCCTGCGCTCTGACTGTCAACCGCTGACTGTAAAAACAGGACAATAGCAAGTTGTTGCCACTCATCCTAACACCACCATCATCACGCTGGCACTCACACTGAGTGAGCCCTTCAGTCCAGACGCAGTGAAAAGATATTGGTGGTAGGCCGCACTGACCCCAGTATCGAGTATAATATCATGACTGTCAGTATCGTCAGTATTGTAGCGATATCTGTGTAACAAGATTGACTTATGTATGTATGTATGTTGTATTTATCAATATTCATTAGGGCTCTATCGATATCACTTTTTTACAGAAAAAGTAGAGTATGAGTATTTGCGTTTCAGTACTCCCTGATCTCATTACAGAGTACTCAATCAGGTCATTCCACATTTTGTAATTACTTTTTCTTTTTTTTTTCATTTTTCCACAGATGTTGTGTTATTTGAACAACATTCCTCAGTATGTTTTCTCGAACATGGGTCGACAGTCACAAGTTTCACTGCAGTACAAACAAACAATATTGTCATATACTTACATATACTGGTATCAGTGTTCTTACGAGTGTGATTAGAGTACTCAATCCCAGTATCGGTATCGATACCTGATACTGGTATCGGCATCGATGCGTCCGTAATATTCTTGACTATATATTATGGCGACGGCGGCTTTGGGGTGAGAAATGAATTGAATGGTGTTGTACATCCACCTTAGTTCAAAAGTGTCAGTATCGTATCGGTATCTAATGGTATCGCATCATTGATACCAGCACTGTATTTATTTAATATGGGATTATCGCCACACCACCAGTGAGAAATTGCAAATATTCCAGTGAAAACAGGAAGCACTCATTTTTCAATCACTTGTCCAATGCTCTTTTCTTTGCAGGTGAAGCCGAAGATCGTCGAGCCCCTGGATTACGAGAGCGTGGTCCTGCAGAGGAAGACCCAGATCATCAGTGATGTCCTGAGGGACATGCTGCAGTTCCCCACAGACGACTTCCAGGTAGGGATACAGGTTGGAAGCTGGGCGCCTGCTCACACCTGGTGCTCCATTTAATTTGGGGGTTTTAACTTCCTTTCGTTCCGCCATGACTTAAAGGTGTTGTGTCAATTATGCTTACTGATCATTATGTCTTCATGCGACGGTACTCTCGCTATCACACAAAGAGTTTACGGCCAGGTGTAACTTTTTTTTTTTAATTAGGCAAATAGGCAAATTTCCATTGCATGCAATGGAAATTTTCTTTTGCAGAGAACAGTATGTTCTTAGTCCAGTGTTTTTCAACCACTGTGCCGTGGCACAATAGCGTACCATGAGATAATGTCAGGTGTGCCGTGAAAAACTAGCCAATTTCACCGAATTGGTCTACAAAAAAATTGAAATTACGTTCCATTGTCAAGTTAATGTGCTTCAAAAGGAATGCAAGGCTGTTTTCTTCCCTCAAGTCCTCCCAGGATATCAGCTTTGTGGGCATCTGAACAGGTTTCACAAAATACTCAGAGTGAGTATAAGTAAATTAAGAGATTATATTGACATTCGGCTAAAAAGTGTCATTTTATAATATTTTTGTCTAGTGAGATTTTCTGACTGGCTGCCAATAGTATAGCCAGTAGTTTTTTTGTATTTGATGCTCAATGTTTCAGACAGTGTATTACCCAAAGACATATTTTAGGTGTACATTTTTAACACAAATGCTACTGGTGGCACAGTTCACAGTGGGCCGCGGTGCCTTTGACCGTTGCAATTCCATGTCCAGGAAAACTCGGGGAGTCGGCCTCAACCTCAATCAACGGCGGCTCTGAAGACGAGGGAGCCGTTTTGCAAGTGCTTTGCGAAAAAAAAAAAAAAAAAAAAGATGAGTCACACCAGAGCTGTATGACAGACGTCGCAGATGCACCCTGGATGGTTTCCATGGAAGCGGCTCAGAGGGGATCATAATGAACGTGGAGGAATTTAAGTTCCTCGCAGCGGCGCAGACACAGCCTGCTGCCCCCCCCCACCGACCGAGCATTTTACACGACCGCCTGAACATTTCATGTCCGAATTTGACCTTTCCTCCCCCCGGTGGGCGCAAGACCCCCGTAAACATTTACGCTCTACGCTCGGCCGACCCTCCTGCTGGCATTGAAAGGAAGCTCGAAGACTGTGTCAACATTACATCACCGTGGTGCCTCCCCTCTCCATATTCGACTCGGGGGAGGATACGGCTGGTGACCGCTTTATTAGGTGACCTTGTCGAGAAACTCCAACCTTGAAATTGTCCGCTGAATGATAGGAAGAAAGATTGATAAAGCGCCACTTGGTGTTCCATGTAGACTTGCAAACGCACCCATAACAACCAGACCCACATGCACACTTGTCTGAAAATAGCCCACAAGTAATAGTAAAAAAAAATGATAATAATAATAATAACATTAATCATGTGCGGAGCTGCAGTAGAACTGAAGTGTTCAGGATCGTGGGTTCACCCAGTGGGACGGTTCCCTCCTGTTAGAGGCCCGTTTTGAAATACAACCTCCTTAAAACGTCCAGTTTTTCTGTGGGAAATCTTGCGCGAATTGTCTTTTTCCAGACCATTTCACAATGAGGACTTTATACTGTGAGTGTTTCTTCTTATTACAAGGCTGTCTGCGGTGCGCAGTCATCAGTAACTGTCCCAGAGTGTGTTCGTGCGTGCGTGAGTCTCACTGTGTTTGTTGTGCGGGGCTCGGGTCCTCCATCTGTCCGACCCGCCGCCATGTGTTTTACATCAACGGCGTTCGGAGAGAAGAAAGTTGGGGAGGCTGCCAGACATATGGCTGTGGTGCGCGCACGTGCTGGCCTCAGACGTGCGCAGACTATGCAGTTGGACCATGAGAAAGGATGTAAAGCGGTGGATGAACTCATGCTTCGTGCACATTTGCGTCAATCAGGAAGTTGTTGTTGGCTTTTGTTGTTTTTAAAAAATATATATATATGTACATATGTGTGTATATATATATATATATATATGGACATACATATATTTTTTTTGGAAGCAACTGCCAAGCAAATTGAATTGAAAAAAAACAAACAAGGAAAGGAAGCGCATGAGACAGACTCATCTTCCTCTCAGTAGCTGCTTTTCCATGACCCCTAGAATTGCGCAAAACCTAAATATCGCAATAAAAAAACTGGTCATGGAAACACCTGAACTTGGAAAACCTCTGCTAAAAGGTTTTGATGCTCTCATGAGATGGTTTTTCAGACGTATCGATATAGAGGTCTATCGCAAGAGTGTAATGGAAACACTATTTTTGCATTTACATGTTGTTGTTCTTGAGAGATATTTTGATGCTGCGTGTTGTTAAGCTAGCTTATAACTAAAAAAAGTCAGTCTGGTTTATATATTTTTTCCCCTTCAATTTTTTTTTCATATCAAAATGAACACTCAAATGAAATTTGTATTTATTTTTTAAGTGAGACAGGTCTGAGGGACAACTGGCTCACCTCCTGCCAGGGTTGAGCTTTTACGGGCTAAATTAGAGGAACATTTATTAAAAATACTGCTGCACCTGTTAGTGTTATTTCAACTAAAAACCTTGTTCTGCATGTAAATGATGTAAAGAATAAAAAGCCATCACTTTTTTTTGTTAACCTTTGCAAAATTGCCTGGTTTCGCTGACTGCTAGTCAGTGAAAGAAAATTAGATATCTGACAAAACTGGGTCATTGTGCTGCTGTTTCCATTAATTTCTTTCTTCTCCCCCCCCTACTTTTTTTTTCTTTTCTTCCTGTGTTAAGCTGAAAAGCAGAGCACCAAATGGGAGCAATAGCCTCCCATTGCTTGGGCCGCCTGCGAGCCCGCCAGTCTCGATGCCTTCAGGGCACCTTTTGCTAGTTGGCTATGGATGATTGCTCTCATTTTTTTCTCAAGGCTCGCAATCATTTAATAAGGGTAGAAGTGGAGAGGAATGTGGAGTGGAATAATCCAGCGTGCGGAACTCTATCTGCGGTGCATTGTTCCATGCTAATATGAGGATTCTCGAGTCAGTTGGGGGGGTTGGGGGGTAGGCGGGGGCTCGGCAGAACTGGGTTACCTTATAAACTCTGCTTTTTCACAAAGCGTGGGCTCAAAGCGCTCAGTTGTGGGAAACAGCTGATGCCACGCTGATCCCCCCCCCCCAGGGTGTCGACAGCACCTGCAGCCAAGTGTCGCTTCCCAACACTTCAGTTCCTAACTTCACTTTTGACGCGCTGTGCAGGTACATCGTTGTCTCTGAACTTCCTTTGAAAGGGAGCAAAGACTCTACTGTGCCGCTGCGGAGCATCATAAAACTTTATTTTACCTCCAGGTGCCATAAAAGTGATGCTAAAAATACACTTAAAGTCGGGGGAGAGGGTTTCCAGTTTGATTTGTGCCTCGGCAGGATGGGACTCTTGTGCTTCTGTCTTCTCCAGTCCTGTTTTCCTGTTGGTTTTTTTTTCACATGCCCTCTTCCCTCTGTTCTTCTGTCAGATCTCCACCCTGAAGCGCCAGGGCCGGACTTTATTCTCCAGCGTGCCAGAGACTGCTGAGAAAGAGGCTCACTCCCTGTTTGTCCAAGAGGTAAGACTAACCTGGACGTGAGCCTGCTTTGTCCTCCCCTCATCCCCAGAACTGGGGCGAAAAGCCCCGGCCTCCGTCGGGCTTAACTTCACCCTTTTGTTCACAAAAGCCGGAGCTGTAATTTGTCTTTCTTTCTTTCTTTCTTTCTTCCTTTTCCCTTCAAATGCCGCAGCGCTGTTACTGTTGGTGTCCAACACAATGCAGCTTGACCACCGCGCCTTGGAAAACTTGTCCTCGCACGTAAAATGAGACGCACATTTTCGCTGCAGTCACAGACGAGGGAAAAATTGATGCGCTTCAAGGCGAAAATTTGAAAAAAGGTGCTTTTAGCCTTCCAGTGAACTTGCACTGGCGCCCCTCACTGTTTCCTGAAAATGCAGGGGACGGGCTGCGCATGGAATCCGCAGCTCTTTGTCTATTTCAGAGGAGACACGCTCGGCCCAGGGTGCGGCCCGATAGGGGATAGTCCCCGACGGCTGCGGCCAGGAATTACATCATGGGCTCCACATCTGGAGCAGCTGGACGAGCAGCGTCTGATTTATCTCGCCCCTCAACGGCGCCATCCTCCCACCCCACCGCCCCTCTGGGGTCAGGTCGGTCGGCACGTGCGTCTTTTCGTGTGTGTAGACCTGACGGACACATTCCAGAGAGTTTGCGGTCACATGATGCGTATTATAGCTGCGCTGTCACATGAGGTGGGCTGCAGCTCTCATATTGGCACAAAATAAATAATCAGGCCCTGGGAAGCACATTGAGCGTTTACAAAATGAATTAAAAAAATCGTGGCAGCTTCAACCGAAACGGCTGTTTCTTTAACAGTGTTGCTGAAAGCGGTTAATCACTTCCAAATTATTGCTCGTTACCGGGCTAAATTGCGAAATGGCCTGAAACAGACATCCATCAGCGCGCACCGCAGCGTTGTGAGAATATGTTTTCCCTCGTTCCCCCGACGCTGAAGGCGAACACGGCAGACAGAAAGCAGAGAGCGGTTTGAGTCGTTAGCTTCCAAATTGTCTCAAATTCTCCCATTATCATACTTCAACTTGAATGCAGCACGCTTTGTGTGCGGGCTAATTTCAGCATGGATCGCGTCCCGAATTGTGTTTTGTTTTTTTGTCCTCCAGCCACCACTGCTTCTTCGTTGTGTACAAGAGATAGCAAACAATGCTAAATGCTAAAAGCGATGCTTCTCAACGACGTGAAGTTCACACAGTTTTTTGCAAATTTTCTGCGTCTTTACCCCGCAAGTACCAGATGTTTGAGATTCCCCTCTGTTGCGCAGAACCAGTCTGAATTTGCGTTGCGCCCCCGGGTGGAGGTTCGGATTTGTGCCAGCATGGCTTTTCTCAGGTGGAAATCAGATATTCCCCCTGCCGATTTTTTTTCCCGTCTGTTGTTCCAGAAACCCTGAACACGAGCGCCGATTCGTCTCTGACCTGTCTGACTCTGTTCTCCGCAGTGCATCAAGACCTACAAGTCTGACTGGCATGTGGTCAATTACAAGTATGAGGAGTATTCTGGAGACTTCCGCCAGCTCCCCAAGTGAGTGTTACTGAGGGTTTTGTTTTACAAGGGATGCACAGATACCGATACCGGGGTTGAGTACTCTACTTGTAATCGTAAAATATGTGCCGATACCACGACACCAATACTAGCTGTACATTTATGCATATGACAGTTTTGCGAGAAGACGATCCATTGTGCCAGACTGCTGTCTTCCCCCCAATCAAGGACCTTGCAGATTATCATTGGTGCTTACAGAAGAGGAGGTCTGTTTGTTTACAGCGCTCAAAATGTTTTCCGCCGCGTCTCTAGAAAGACGGAAACTGCGCCTGGGCCGCTCCGAGCTCCTTGGCGACAACAATGAGAGGAGTGCTTCCTTTGTTTTTCCAGCACGGCTATTCTGGGAAGCGCTGTTGATTAACGCCATTAACACTGGAGGGAAGTCCCACAATGCCTCTGGTGTCCTCGGGCCGAGCTGCTCTCCTGGAGGATGCGGCTGAATGGTCTCCGCAGATGTTGGGGCTCACGTCAAAACTTTGCTCGACTCGGCCTTGACGCTGTTTACAGAAGGACTTCCCCGGGGGCTGGCCGGGTCTCAGAAAGGCCAAAGGGAAAATAGCTTCTATGGGGGTCAGAGCTGCACTTTAAGCAACAGCTGCAGCATTAGAACTGCTTCCTGTCAAACTAAAAAAATAAAACTTAGTTTTTTGATAATAATAATAATAATAATAATAATAATAATAATAATAATAATAATAATAATAATAATAATGGTGGACAAGTTATTTTTCATAATTTATTATTATTATTATTATTATTAATAAACTAAAGTAGGTTTAGTTTCTATGTAAATCTGTTGGTGGACAAGTTATTTTTCATAATTTATTATTATTATTATTATTGTTAGACTACATTTTTTGATCTAAAATCTCACTAGATAGTGATCTCATTTCACCTGTCTGATGATGTTTTTGCATCACTTATCAATAATCCAGAGCAGATGTAGAAGTCCTTAGTGAGGCCGAGGAAGCTTTAGGAGGAATTCAACCTGCTCCGTCTCCACTCCTCAGCCCACTGCCCTTCGGAATAAGCTGCAGCAAGAGTTGAATTCCTTTGAAATTTGGTTTTGCTCTTGTTATTATAATTATTATTTATTTTGTGAAACACTGAAGATTAAAATCGAAAAATCGCTCCAAACTAACTGAACAGAAAACAAGCTTTTATAGGCTTAGCCTGAAACACTTTCAAAGCATCGGCTGGCACTTTAAGGAATGTAAAAATATACGTGCAAGATACGACAGTAGGCATTGAGCTCCTCCTCAATTGTCCTGAATTTCCCTGTGCTTTCAGTAAAGCGGTCAGACCGGAGAAACTGGCTGCGCACCTGTTTGAGGTGGATGAAGACGTGGAGAAAGACGAGGTGAGTCCTTGCATCGGCGGCATAGCCAGCAGTTATGCAAAAGCATGTTATTAATTTTGAATACAGGTTAAGTGTGTCATTTTGGAGATTTTGACGAAGAAACAGCGACATCAAGTGGTCACATCTTTTACTCTCCCGAGCTTGCCAGTGAACTACGGTGACCTTCGCACCAAAACCTGGATAGCTCGTCCACTTTCTTCGTTGGTTTATTTTAGGATGTGGGCATTCAGACGAATTACAGAACATGCCGTCAGGCAGCTGGATTGTCCACACCAGGCTCTCTTAGAACTATGGCAGTGCAAGATGGCAGCTATTGGCCAAGACCCTTGATCAATGTATACTTTTATATATATGTATGCGAACTGAGAACTGGGTAGAAAAACCCAATGACTTTTATTGTATTGCAAGTATACACTGTTTATTTATTTACAGGCAGTATATTAAGCTTTTACCAATATAGAAACCATAAGTCAAGCCAAATATTACACACTGGACCTTTACTAAGATCATACTCATGAGATGTAAACACAAAATTTGTGTTGTGTGATTTGTTGTTTGGACTTTTTCTGACAACAAATTAATTTGCCTTTCCCATTAAAACTGTTGTAGCAAATGAAAGGAAGACGCTGCTGAGGTTTCGCTAAGCCCCTCCCTGAAACAACCGCCGTCCAATCCAATGCTTAAGCAACTGTCGCCTGGCGCCTTGTTCCTCAAACAAACTTCACCCCAAGACAGAAAGAAAAGAAATGAACTCAATTGCTGACTCAAAGTCTGTTGCTCCAAACAAGTGGCTCAATTTCCGTGACATTTGCGGCACCTCCAGAGACTCGTCTTCTTGTGCGATAAGGACCGCGGCGCGGACATTGATTGAGCTGAAAGCGCGGTGACCTTTACGGGACGGATGGGCATCGGCGGGGGTGGTTGAGCGCAGTGTTGACTTTAATTTTGATCGTGACAATGAGCCTGGCGACACGACGCAGCCCTTTCCCGCTCCCTCGAGGCCGTTGGCCCTTTATGCTTGGAGAGATGTTTCCTCTCGGCTGTATTGGTTTTCATTTTATCCTCCCATGCTCCCCCCTCCCTCCCCCCTTCCCCTCCCCGCTGCAGGACACGGCCTCCCTGGGATCGCAGAAGGGGGGCGTGTCCAAACACGGCTGGCTGTACAAGGGCAACATGAACAGCGCCATCAGCGTCACCATGCGGGTGGGTGCCAGAGCGCCAGCTTTCCCAACCTGCGCAAATATTGTCAGATGGCCCTCTGGGGGGCGCTGACGCTCTCAATTTCCATCCTCCAGTCCTTCAAGAGGAGGTACTTCCACCTGGCCCAGCTGGGAGACGGATCCTACAACCTCAACTTCTACAAGGACGAGAACACCTCCAAGGAGCCCAAAGGAACCATCTTCCTGGACTCGTGCATGGGCGTGGTTCAGGTAGACCAACCTGCCACGAGACGTCGGTCTTTGCCGATGGTCCAAATCCCAACATCTTTTTTCCTTTGCTTCCCCTCAGAACAGCAAGGTGCGGCGCTTCGGCTTCGAGCTGAAGATGCAGGACAAGAGCACCTACCTGCTGGCCGCCGACGGCGAGGCCGAGATGGAGGAGTGGATCGCCATCCTCAACAAGATCCTCCACAGCTGCTTTGAGCAGGCCATGCAGGAGAAGAGGAACGGAGACCTGCACGACGGTGTGCACGTCTTTCCTCCGTATTGTCTGTGAAGGTTCTCACTCAGTCATCCAGGTCATTTAACGTAGAAGGGTTACGTTAGGGCAAGTGGACTTGTTCTTGTGATTTTGAAGACGTTTTGCCTCTCATCCGAAAGGCTTCTTCAATATCACAGAACTGAAGAAGCCTTTTGGATGAGAGGCAACACGTCTTCAAGATCACAAGAACAAGTCCACTTGCCCTAACGTAACCCTTCTACTTTCCTCCGTATTGTTTCTGGAACCGGAAATACGTGGTGGTTTTCACCACTAGAGAGCGCAGCTGAGCACACCGTCTGAAGGTCCAGTGTGTGAAATTTGGCTAAGTTTATGATTTTTATACTGGTAAAAGCTTAACATACTGCCCATAGATGCATTAATAAAAGTTATAATCACAGTATAATAAAGGTAATTTGGTTTTCCTTCCCTGAGAACGGTTCTCATATATTTATATATATGATAGAGCAAGGGTCGCTCTCTAGTTTGTATGCCAAGCACCTAACGCTCACTGAGTGATTCAAGAAAATGTCAAGAGACACTGTAACTATATGATGCCACAAGCCTGTGAATGCCAAATGAATGCGCTAGACGTGCTGACGTCAGCTAAAATGATGCTGGAAATATTTCTAAATCCCGAGCTCCATGGGTCAGACTTCCTGTTGAGTTCAGTTTGTTAAAAGTCAATGATGTGATGCTCTCTGCCAGATGAAATAACACCAATGGAGCTTCACAGACCAATATTTTTTAATCACGTGCTTCTGACAACATTGAAAATCGCTCATTGCCTCATGCTCATTTTCCTAAATGCATCAGTTTGAAAAGTCTCTCTGCCAATCTCTCCCACAGACGAGGAGCACGGGAAAGCAGACCTCACCTCTGGAACCTTTCAGGACAGTTTCCAGGTATGTCCATCTGACCTCACCTCTTAAAACAATACAGCAGCACACGGCCATCAGGAGGTGGACCCAACCCCTACCTGCAGTTCTGTCTCGTCGGAATTTGCTTTCCAGCTGGAATTTCCCACGTCCGGGCCCCCAGCTTTTACCACCTCGCTAACCAAGTAAACATCTGGTGTAACGCGTGCAACCGTCCAAGTACGGAACAGTAGCAGTGCCGAACAGTGTGTTTCATCCCAGCATCAATTGTTGGTACTTGGAACTGGTCAAAACCTCAACGACAGGAGGCGATTTAATACATCAGAGGGGATGTAATATACTTCTGTTGCTGAACATTGGTACTAGTTGTTGGGATGGCTATTGCTCGAACGCCCTCCTGAGATCCGGTGCAGCAGAACACACATTTTTTACAAAAGGATGTGTGTGCAAGAGCTTTCATTTGACTTGATTTGTCACTCTACATGAAGTGAATGTCCTCTTTCTCTGCCTTTGTTCCAATAGACTGCCAGGGATATTGAGACCAAAATGAGGAGTGAAGCTCGCCTGAAACTGTTCACCTTGGACCCTGACACACAGGTGATGATAATGATGATGATCACAATAATAACGACAACAATGGTGATTATTCTTATTCTGCAACCGTCATGGAGAGTTTTTAAGAACATCACCCTCGTCCTGCAGAAACTGGATTTCTCCGGCATCGAGCCGGACGTGCGGCAGTTCGAGGAGAAGTTTGGCAAGAGGGTTCTGGTCAGCTGCCACGACCTGGCCTTCAACCTGCAGGGGTGCGTCGCCGAGAACGAGCAAGGGCCCACGACCAATGTGAGTTTGCTTATTACACGTCTTGTCAAGGTCACGGACTGTGCGTACAGTGATCAATATCATACGTTGATTGATTGCGCACCATAGTACATATGCAATACACATACACACAATTTAAAACAGTAATAATAAAAAAACAAAACATAAAAGTATTTAGTATGTCTGCTTAAAGTGCTGGTTAACCTACTCTAAATATGCAAGAATTAGAAATCAGCGTTAGATGATTTAAGCATGTTTGTGTTCATTACTGGCCAACATTACGATGTTGCTGATACAAAGCGCCTCAAGAACAATTAAGATAAACATAAAGTCTCGATGATTCGATTGTATCAAACCTACCTTGTGTTAAGTATCTCATTAATAACTGAGCGGAAGTGTCCTTTAGACCAGTGGCTCTCAACTGGTGGAGTCTCAGGAGCCACTTTTTTTTTGATCATGAAGTTGCGACCCAAATTTATTCCACAGCACTCAAATTTATTGCACCAAAATAAAAGCACTAGCCCACTTTCTATCATGTCCAGTAAATAAATTATTGAAATTATTGAATTGAATTGACAAAATAAATGGGCAACATTTTCTTTATAAATATATAAATATATTTTAAATCCATTTGAAAAAAGAAAAAAGGGAAACTGCCCATGAAGCCACAACAAAATCAAAACAGCTCTGTGACCCACTTTTATGTTGCGACCCAGCAGTTGAGAAACACTGCTTTAGACTAATGGGGATGAGCGTTGTATTGCTTTGGTTGCTGCTCTGACTCCCCCTTTGCTCGGCACTCAGCTGCAAAACCACAGCTATTAGCTTTTCAGGTGCAAATGGGTTTTTACGTAATGGAAATAATACTTAGTGGTGGAGGCGAACAGGAGGATGAATTATATCAACAGCACATTTGGAAAATGTAAACGGAGCATGACAGGAAGGAAGGAAGAAAGGAAGGAAGGTGTTTCCATCAAAACTAACAAGCAGCTTTTTATTTCCCCTCCGTCTCCTCTTTGGCCCTTAGGTGGAGCCGTTCTACGTGGTCCTCTCCCTGTTTGACGTCCAGAACGGCAGAAAGATATCGGCCGACTTCCATGTGGATCTCAACCACCCGCTGGTCCGCCAGATGACATCGGGTTCTGGTGGTGGCGGGAAGGACGTCAACAGCGGGGACGGGGCCCTGGGGTGCCACGGCCTGATGGCTGGGCTCCCCGAGGGCGCCCTGCAGTACCCCAAACAGGGCGTCTTCTCCGTCACCTGCCCCCATCCCGAAATCTTCCTGGTGGCCAGGGTGGAGAAGGTCCTGCAGGGCGGGATTGCCCACTGCACCGAGCCCTACATGAAAAGCTCCGACTCCGCCAAGGTAGAGACCTTTCTGGAGGCTCAAATTATTAATAATAAGGTCCAGTGCGTAATATTTGGCTTGATTTATGATTTTATATTGGTAAAAGTTTAATATACTGCAAATAAATACATTATATATATGTATAGCCCATTATGGACAATCAATGAACACTCGTGTCCTCAAATAACCCAATGAAGAAGAAGGTGGACGAGGTATCCAGGTTTGGGTGAGTAGGTTACCGTAGCTCACTGGCAAGCTCAGGAGAGTGAAAGGCGGTGCAATCTAAAATGTAACCACTTGATATTGCTGTTTCTTCTTCAAAATCTCAGAATATTATAAACTCAACCTTTACAAAAGCATGCATAATGTAACACTGCACAGAGATTGACAGTCTAACAGTGTGTGTCCCTGGCGAAAATAATCTAGATTTGGATTTGGATACACGTCACAAAATCTCTGGATAGAGCCCCTTGTCGAGTATTTAAGCTCCCTCCAATGTGATGGAGGGATGGATGATTTCCAGTTAAAAAGGATTATGAGTCGGGCCAATAAAGATGAGAGGGTCATGGCATTGGATGCCAACTGTGTACTAACTGTGTACTATTTAGAGACTTTAGAGAAGAAACAGCGACATCAAGTGCTTACATTTTAGATTGCAGAGTCTTTAGCTCTCCCTCCCCCTCCTGCGCTTCCCAGTGAGCTACAGTGGCCTGCATACCCAAACCATGTCCACCTTCTTCTTCGTTGGTGTATTTAAAGAAGCAAACTTTCAAACCAATTATGAAATGTGCAGTCAGGCGGGCTGAATTGTCCATACCAGGCTTCCTTAGAAATGTGGAGGTTCAAGATGGGACCATAACCCTTATTGCTCTCTTTATATTCTTATATAAAGAACTGCTCTAAGGGTAGGAAAACCAAATTACTTTTTTGGACTGTGATTATACACTTTTATTAATGTATTTATGGGCTGTATATTAAGTTTTTACCAATATAAATATAACCTTTGAGTCGGGACCAAACAATAAAACAAGGCCGTCTTCCTTTCTCAGATTGCTCAAAAGGTGCTGAAGAATGCCAAGGCGGCCTGCGGTAGACTGGGACAGTACAGGATGCCATTCGCCTGGGCTGCCAGGTAATGGCAGAACAAGAAGAATTCAGCAAAATGCTAATGCCACATCCTCCAAATGCGTGCACAAATTTAAGGATTTGCTCAAAAATCGAGTCAGCAAAATGCAGACAATGCAGAAGTCGGGATGTTCTGCTTTCGTTGATTGCTGTTATTATGCATTTCTTTGCTGCCAAGTGAGCCAAGTCTACGCTTATGAAGATCATCTATTCTTAATCTTTCTCACTTCTCTTCTTATCAATTCCTTTTGTCTTCCAACTCACCAGTGTGAAACTGAAAATGTGGCCTTTCTCCACCAAAAAAACAAAACAAAAAAAACAATATGTTTATTTCTCCCCGCAGGCCTGTGTTCAAGGACGCCTCGGGGACTTTGGACAAGGGCGCTCGCTTCTCGCCTCTGTACAGGCAGGACAGCAGTAAGCTGTCGGACGAGGACATGTTCAAGCTGCTCGCCGACTTCAGGAAGTACGCTCGTACATCTTCTTGTTCTTCAAACAAAACAAAAAAACCAAAACACTACCACCTTCATTCACACGCTTGCGTTTTCCCGCCAGGCCGGAGAAGATGGCCAAACTCCCGGTGCTCCTGGGCAACCTGGACGTGACCATCGACAGTGTGGCCCCGGACGTAGCCAGTAAACAACCCCTGAATCTCTCCAGAACAGAATCGCCAGCGGCGCATCTTTTTACATCCTTCTAACTTCCTCTCGCTCTTCCCCCTCCCAGACTGCGTCACCTCCTCCTACATCCCCGTGAGGAACTTTGAGGGCGGCGACTCGGCCGGCGCCCTCCTGGAGGTGGAGGAGTTTGTGCCGTGCATCGCCAAGTGCTCGCAGCCGTTCACCGTCTACAAGAACCACCTCTACGTCTACCCCAGGCACCTCAAGTACGACGGACAGAAGGCCTTCGCCAAGGTGACCGGAACCTCGACCTCGACCACGCAAATCCCCTCTTCAAATCCGATGCTTTTAAATCCCAGCTTGTCCGCAATCATGCAATCGATATTTTGACCGCGTCACTTGAAAATATGAGGCTAATCTTCAGAATGAGAGCAATGCTTGAGCCAAGCTGGCTTCCCTCCCAGCCGTCATCAGTTGTCTCCCTCCTCCCCTCTTCAGCCTCTGACATGACTGGCAGCTGCCTCGTACTCAAGCAGCCAAGCCTGCGTAGATCCATGTAGAGTCATGTTTTACTTTTTTCTAATTTATTATTTAAAGAGGGCATTAAAATACAGTGTTTGTACTCACACAATCTACAGTTAATAGTACATAATATATGTATTTTTTTCTTTTAACAATACTGAACAAAAAAATCAGGTACAATATTTGTGAAAACTTTCTAACACAATGGGAAAGGTTAAATATGAAGGAGTGGAAAAGAAAAACGAAAAAAAGGTCTGACAGTGAGTTTTGACATGAAATATGAGTGTTGTGAAGCCCACCAAAACATTCAACCATAGGGAATAAAAGGAGCACTGCAGAATCAAACCTTTCAGTTCTTCCAGTTTTAGGGCACCAACATAAACTAAACTCAGTTGGCCCGACGTTTAATAAAAGTGCCTTTCTGAAGGCGCAGGGAGGTCATCTTTTCCATAAGGTAAACGTCATGTACTATGTTTATTCACTCCTGTATTGCAGGTGGATCAGGGAGCAACCAATGCCTTGTCAGGCTTTTTTCCCCAGCGGTTATCAAGATACCAAATAGGTATTCATCGCTAAATTATTGAAATCCAAAATTAACAAAAAAATAACGTGGGAAAACTGCATAGCTAGACTGGTGTTAAATATCCCTCTTAATATTTACTGGAGTTCTGTCCAGAAGGATTTAACCACTGGAGATTAGATTCATGTTTTTCACAGCAGCTTTTGATTGACGCATCGAAGCAGTGCTGTTGTTAAAAAGCAACCAGACTCCCACTTCCCGCAGCTGTCACTCCTACCCACCGTTTGAAATTTGGAAGCGAACGCAGCGACCCTTTTCAATCGTTCCCTTGGCCCCTCACTGAACCGACCCGCTTTTAAATTGCTTCTGGAAAAACGAAAAAACGTTCCTGCTTTTCAAACCTGCTTCTTTCAGGCGAGGAACATCGCCGTTTGCGTCGAATTCAAGGATTCCGACGAGGATGACGCCCAGCCGCTGAAGGTGAATTCAGGCTCAGCGCAGTCTTTATAATCGTGTCTTTACAATTTTTCAGACCTTTTGGCTTGACCCTTTAAATATATATATATATATACATGTATTACAATTTTTTTTGCAGTGCATCTATGGCCGTCCGGGAGGTCCTTTGTTTGCGAAGCAGGCTTACGCAGCCGTACTGCACCACCAGCAGAACCCAGAGTTCTACGATGAGGTAAGTGCAGTGTTTGCGCACCACTCGTGATTAATTGCAAACGCTTGCAAGGCGTGCAGAGGACAGCAGAGGGAGAAGCTGTCAGTGCAGAGGCGAGGCCATTAACTCTACATAGTGACAGGCGGAGCTTCCACTTTCAAAAGTATGGGGGCCAACGCGAAGGGTGTCAAAAACCTGCACTCTATCGTTTGGCCAGCAGGGGCCGCCAAAACCGGTTGCAAAAAGCCAAAAAAAATTACTGGCTGTTAGTATAGAAGGAGCCTTAAATTTATTCCCTTACTGGTGAAAATTATCTGACCATTTTGTCAGATTTGGTCTAATTTCAAATAAAACTGGCCATAACGTGGTGGGTGTGGCTACAGTTTAGCAGTGTAGTCAGCTGACCCACGGGTGGGCAGGCTTTGGGTTCCCACCCTGCACCCTCCAATCACTGCTCACCTCTGGTTCCACCCACACATCCAACTCTGGGCTTAGAACGCCTTTATTAATTTGCAATTTGCAGAACGGGGTATTCGCTAAAAACCAATGGCTGACCTCGCAATGACTCTCCCCCGTCTTCTCCTCAGATCAAGCTGGAGCTGCCGACTCAGCTGCATGAGAAGCATCACCTCCTCTTCACCTTCTACCACGTCAGCTGCGACAGCAACAGCAAGAAGAAAGACCTGGTGGAGTCGCCAGGTATGCCGCAGCTTTCTCAAGCTATATCTCCACCTGCAAACTATTCAAATTACGATTTAAATTGTGCGTTGCAAGCTAGAAATTGTGCCTTGCTTGGGCGACTGTGACTTCAACTTGTCTTTTCTGCGCCTCATAGTGGGCTCGGCGTGGCTACCTCTGCTCAGGGACGGCCGAGTCATCACCAACGAGCAGCACCTGCCTGTGGCTGCCAACCTACCGGCCGGCTACCTCGGCTCCCAGGACGGCGTCAACAAGGTGAAAGGGGGACATTGTTACATATTTTTTCTCAAGGGGATGGCACACAAACACATTTTTGCCTATATTTTATACGCCCCCATCCCCCAAACACACCTGCTACTTTTAAACACGTCTGACCATCGCTTGACTTAACAAAGTCTCTCTTATGCCGTAGAGGATTTTTTAATCTCATTTTCTTAATACATTACGATAATTTGTTGCGTTCCAGGAAGTCCTGCGCAGTTATGTCAGCTAATCAAGATTGTAGCTTTGACTTGCTAGCTTTGATCATTGTCGAAATGAGAAACCAAACTGTGCGGTTGAAAAAGAAGTAGTTCTTTGTTTGAAATGTAAGTAAGTTGGAAAATCGACGGAGCCCTCAGGCATTAGAAGAGCTATCAAGCGGTAGACGGACCTGTTGAAGTGAGTCTAACTTGAATTTTGAAGTTGAATGGGTGTCTGTAGGGATGTGCATGCACATTATTTTTTAAATCGCTAACATCTAAATCAGTGTTTCTCAAAGTGGGTGGCGCCCAGAGGACAATGAACAGCATGAAAATTTTTCTTCCTCCAAGGTGGGGCCTGACAGAGAAAGTTTGAGAACGACTGATCTAAATAATAAAGCAAGCAATGTGAAAACCGTCCCCGGTGTTCATATGAGCCGAAACAAACAAGATAAGAGAAAGATTTCATGAAGAAATATCCCTAAAATGTCCCCTTTTAAAAGCAGTGGAAAGCTGTGAAAGCATCGTCTACGCTGCAGGTCTTCTAAAGGTCTGACCTGTTGTGTTGCTTTTGCCGTATTGCTCCAAAACAGCTTTTTGCCAGATGGGGTTTCCTCCCGCGGAGCAGCAGTTCAGTCGGGAGTTAATGGACGAAGATCTCATTAGCGCTTTGTCCAGGTCCAACAGGCGTCCGTATCGAGTGTCCGTGTGAAATGCGATCCGTCGGAACGATCGATGCAGCGTCGCCAAGATCCCTCGGCGCGCCGCGGGTGGAAGTTAATCGGGAGATGCAATGAGTGCGCACGAGCTGCCTCCTGAGCATTCATGCTGCAACAGTTTGTCCCACACTTGTCAGTTTTCTGCTTTGGGCACGAGCGGTTGAATGAATGAATGAATGAGGGGACATCTGTTGCAGGATCTTCCATACGAAATGCTCTATTCTGTGAAACCTCAGTTCAAAAACAAAAGAAAACCCCAAATAAATGAATAATAATTTGTTCTGGTTTTTGCTCTGAAGTGTTGCCATGTGTCCGAAGCAGTAAAACTGAACGGTTAACCAATTGCCTTTCTTCTTCTCCCTTTAATGATTTGAAAAATCGTGCTTCTGTCACCCAACGCAACCCGTCCTGTCGTTTCAGCACTCGGGCTCCGAGATCAAGTGGGTGGACGGAGGGAAACCCCTGTTTAAAGTCTCTACTCATCTCGTCTCCACCGTTTACACCCAGGTACGCACGGCCCTCCTCACGCCTCATCCTGAAGTCAAAATACAGCTGGTGTTTGTGTGTGTTCATTCGTTTGGTTTTGTTTTTTCATATTTGTTTCGAATCCATCCAGGATCAGCACTTGCACAACTTCTTCCAGCATTGTCAGAGCACTGACACGTCCGAACAGGCCTCCGAGGGGGAGCTGGTCAAATACCTGAAGGTGACGATGCCGCGCTCGTAGAGCACAGCGCCCCCTGCTGTTTGAGTCAACGCCGTTTTCAAGGACTTTTTGCCAAATTCGCCCAATCGTCTGTTCCCTTTAATTATGAGGCACTGGCAAAACAGTACCAGCCTCCTTCAAAACTCATCAACTGAAAAGGAAAAGTCGTGACCTGCAATAATAATTAATGATAATAATGTGCAGCTTCACGGTCCTGCGCATATTTAAAAAGAAAACGCCCATTTAAAATCTGTGCGCTCGCAGCTTCATCCATTTCCTGTCCTCAGTGCAGCAGGTCCCCATAATTAAAGGGAACACGTCCACTTCTATGACGACAGAGATCGTGACAATAGGTTTGCAGTTTGCGAAAATGTTGCAGTGCCCCTTTAAGGCGCCTGGTTTTCCTCCTCTCAGAGTCTCCATGCGATGGAGGGCCACGTCATGGTCAACTTCCTGCCCACCGTCCTCAACCAGCTCTTCTGCGTCTTGACCAGAGCCACGCATGAGGATGTGGCTGTCAACGTGACCAGGCAAGACACCCACGCGCACACACACACACACACACACACACACACACACACCACATGGGTGAAAGGCCTGTCTTCCAGCATTTGCCACCTCTGTTCCTGTCGTGTTTTGAGCCTTTTTCCTTTTTTGAACAACTTCACAGTAGGAAAGTACAATAACAGCACTTTGGCTTATTTTCTCTCTCCAAACCACTTTTCCCCTGTTTCATTTTAATAGCCGAAGAATATCTCATTACAGTCTCACCCGCGGCTTTTATTCCACCTGTGTTTCTTTCCTATTTCCTTTGGCTGCGTAGCGGTGCGAATAATTGAAAATTGGAATAGGCGGCGCATAAATGAGGCGTCCGAGTCCATCAAAGGCAGCCAATGTCTTCCTGTTCTTGTTTTTTTTTTTTTTATTTTATCTTTTTTTTTTGTGATCAAATTTTTAATTTTATCTTATTTTTAATGCATGTGTGTCACTGCTCCTCAGGGTGATGGTGCACGTTGTGGCGCAGTGCCACGAGGAGGGGCTGGAGCACTACTTGAGATCCTACGTCAAGGTGCGGCCTTTTTCCACCCGACAGCGTATAATCAGAAAAAACTAATTTGGACTTGACGATTGATTTCTGATGGCTTCCCCCCACCACCCTCCGCCCCGCCTCCCTGCAGTTTGTGTTCAAGCCGGAGACCTATTCGTCGGCGGGCCTCAGGACGGTGCACGAGGAGCTGGCCAAGGCCATGACGGCCATCCTGAAGCCGTCCACAGACTTCTTGACCAGCAACAAGCTGCTCAAGGTGAAGCGCTGCACCACTGCCCTTTAACAGACAATCAGCTGTAACTCAACAAAGGCTCTGTAGCAAACCTGATTAAGAGCAAAGACAAGCACTAAATCAGACAAAATTGACATTAGAGCCTATTTAATTATTATTATATATTATTTTTTTTTTTTTTGTCTCGTAAACAAATTATCAAAATTATTGAATTAAATGATGTGTCCTGCAAAATAAAAGTCCAACATTTTCTCTATAAATATATTTATTTTTAAAATCCCATTGAGTTGTGGCTTCCCATGAAGCCACAACTCAATCAAAACAGCTCCGCGACCCTCTTTTGGGTCATGACCCACCAGTTGAGAAACATTGATTTCGATGAACAAAAACATTTCAACCAGCTTGTAAAGGTATGAATTTAGGCCGCCTTTCGGTAGTGAGAGTCAGACATTTTTATTTAGTCTTTTTGCAACCAGCTTTGGCGGTCCCTGCTGGCCAAACAATAGCTTGCGGGTTTTTGGAGCTCCCTTATTGGCCTCCAGTTTCAAACCCGATGCTCCGTCCGTCCTTATATAGAGTCAATGGTGTCACACCAGCATTTATTGGACCTGCCTTTTAAAACTCAGTTCATAAAATACGCTTTTTTCATGGCGAGAGCTCCGTCTTTTTCCCTTTTTATCTGTGCCGCACCTTTTTTTGTTCTAAATTCAAAATAAGGTTCTAACAATGTTTGTGTGTTGCAGCACTCGTGGTACTTCTTCGAGGCTCTGGTGAAGTCGATGGCTCAGTACCTCATCGAGTGCGGGAAAGTCAAAGTAGGTTTGATTGACATCTCCTTCCTCTTGAGAAAATCTTCCCGCCTCTTTCGTCATGTGCAGCTGTCTTTCATTTTTGATTTCAGCTCTCCAGGAACCAGCGCTTCTCCGCGTCGTTCAACCACGCGGTGGAGACGCTGGTGAACATGCTAATGCCGCACATCACCCAGAAGTACAAGGACAACCTGGACGCAGCCCGCAATGCCAACCACAGCCTGGCGGTGTTCATCAAGGTCGGCTCGCTTCCCCCGATTGAAAGAGCGCAGAGTCTGAATAAAACCACCTTTGGAGTCAAACATCAGAATAAAATTCCAAATGTCAATCTGTTCTCCCTTTTTTTTCTCCGCAGCGCTGCTTCACCTTAATGGACCGGGGCTTTGTCTTCAAGCAGATCAACAACTACATGAACTGCTTTGTGCCGGGAGACCCCAAGGTGAGAGATTTTCCCCACCAGGCGCTTTTTTATTGGCAGTTTACTGCAGTTATTATTCGGTTTCATGAAGTCTGAACCTTTCTCTCTAGACTCTGTACGAATTCAAGTTTGAGTTCCTACGGGTGGTCTGCAACCACGAGCATTTTGTGCCCCTCAACCTGCCCATGCCGTTTGGAAAGGGCAGAATCCAAAGGTTCCAAGGTAAGATTTCCCTCCTTCCCGAGAGTGGACGGGAACTCTTTTTTTTTACTTTTTATTTTGACTGTGCAAATGTCTCAAGGGTTCCTCACTGCTATTTAACAATTACTTAACATAAAATGATATGGAAATACAATTTCAGGAAGCAAAATTAATAAAAACAAAAAGAAAACACATGACCTATTTGAAAAGGAGTGAGAAGAAGCTTGTTAACTTTCAACCCTTTGTCCAAATATAAATAAAGGATATCTGTATCTGCACGCGTGTGTCTGTGTGTCTACACACATATCTACATTCACACACCCTCATCCATACATACATGCACCTATATAAACATACGCACAAGAGCATCTACCAACATATTCATATAGCGTCGATATATACTTATACCTACACACCTACACTACCAGTCAAAAGTTTGGACACATAATTCTGATTTAATGGTTTTTCTTTCAGTTTCATGCCTATTTGCATTGTATATTGTCACTCAAGGCATCAAAACTATGAATGAACACATATGGATTATGTATTCAACAAAAAAGTGTGAAATAACTCAAACAAATTGTATATTTTAGATGATCTAGAATAGCCACCCTTCTTATAAAATAACATTTTTAGGTATTTAACATTTTTATCTTTTGCCTCATGTTCAAAGTTTAGAGTTAGATGTGTCTGTAACCTGTCTTCACCTATATTGTTCCATCATTGACAGCGGTAATAGCTATGCAGAAATGTTTTCGAGGTTGTTTGAATGCATGTTTGCTATTTTGAACTTCTGTTCCCCTCTTACCCCCCCCCGCAGACCTTCAGCTGGACTACTCCCTGACCGACGACTTCTGCCGCAACCACTTCCTGGTGGGGCTGCTGATGAGGGAGGTGGGCGGCGCCCTGCAGGAGTTCCGAGAGGTCCGCCACATCGCCGTCCAGGTGCTCAAGGGCCTGATGATCAAGCACACGTTCGACAACCGCTACGCCGCCAAAGTGAGTGGGATCCCTGGAGAAGGTGGATTGGGAGAGTTGGGTGGCGAGGGGGGCGGGCGGCATTTTGAAACCTGCAATTACAGCGTGAAATATGAAACATTCCAGAGCCAGCAGGCCAGACTGGCCACCCTCTACCTCCCACTGTTCGGCCTGCTCCAGGAAAACGTCCACAGGCTCAACGTCAAAGACTCCGGCCACGTCGTAAACCATAGCGTAAGTCTGACCCCTGGTGGCCGTTCAGAGCGGACCGCAGCATTTATTTATTGATTGATTTCTCTCGTCCCGTTTTTACCGAGAGCCTTTACTTTAGTTTCCTTTTTTTGTATTAGACACACTTTTCTTTTTTATACAAATAATGAGAAGCCGCCCCTCTTTCTAAAACCAGATGGCATAAAATCTAACGAAACATTACGACACATCACAATTGGAGCGTCAACTTACAACTTTACATCTTCGTCTAGTCATACATGCATGATTGTGTTCAAGAATAACTGTCACAGCGCCTTTTAAGCTGCGTAACAACCTAGTGAGTTGACCCAGCGTAGCATGGAACCTATGGAGACGAGTTTGTTTATGGTGTACCTGCTGTGCTCAGCAGCACCCCCTACTGGTGATTTTCTTGAGAAAACGTATCGCTCACAGCCAAGCCTCCTGACCGAGTGTCTGTGTTTCAGACGGCCAGAGACGACTCGACGGTGACGCCTCAGAAACCCAGCAGCTGCATAGAAAACGCCCTCCACAAAGACGTGTTCGGCGTCATTTCCGGGACAGGTAATCCCCCTTTTTACACTCTTTTGGCGGGAGCCGCAACAAGCCGAATGACGTGCCAAATACACACTGCATGATTGGTTTTCTCCTTTAAAAAAGGAACAAGACAACTAAGATTTTCACCGTATTTTCAGAGCGTTCTCTCCTGTCAAAGACAAAGAGGATGCGCATCCATTGCAAATTTACTCTGAAACTCAACCAATGTTTTACATAAATATATATGTGTTTCTTTTCCGTCCCGCAGCTTCCCCGCACAGCTCCACTCCCAACATCAGCGCCGTTCACCACGCCGACTCCCGAGGCTCCCTGATCTCCACCGACTCGGGAAACAGCCTGCTGGACAAGAGCAGCGACAAGACCAACTCCCTGGAGAAGGTAGACGACAAGTTCAGCAAGTGGTGAAGGACACTCAGTGCACTTTCACATCTGGACTTTTAGTTTTCATCCTGGACTCTAGATTTAGCTGCACACATGCACATAGACACATACATTGAATTTCTTTTCTTTTCTTTTTTTAAACGTGGATTCCTTTTAGGCTCAATGATATAAGTACAGGGTATTTTGATTATTGTTATTGCCATTATTGTTATTATTGACATCCTTTTTGAAACCAGAAGCTCCGCCCATCGAGCCAACGGCAGTCAGTGGTTGGACACTTTTGGTAACTTTTGGTTATAAAGCCGAAAAAGACGGATAAATAAGGTATGTTTAGAGAAGCCACTTGCGGTGTCCTTCACTTCACGACTAAATGAAAATGAAATGAAAGATACTTTTTTAATCCCCATGGGGAAATTGTTGTATCCAGCACCTCATCACACAAAAGCGCAGATAAAGCACATAAAACAAAACATAAAAACATCATCACATAAAAGCAAGTCAAATAAATTAGGCTCAAGATTTTAGCTTTAATAAGATTAGTAAGATTTACTTCTCTGAAAGGTCCAGTGTGTACAATTTGGCTTGATTTATATTCATAAGTCAAGCCAAAAATATATTTTTATATATTTATATTGGTAAAAACTTAATATACTGACCGTAAATACGTGAATAAAAGTGTATATTTGCAGTACAATAAAAGTAATTTGGTTTTCCTACCCTTAGAACTTATGCACATATAACAATATACATGGAGCAGTCTTGCTCCTAGTTAGCTGCCATTTTGCGCCACCATTTTTTCAGGATGTCTCTCCTCTTCATCACTGCTTGTGTCGCCCTTCGTGGCAGTTGTTGAGAAACCAAGCATCACGTGACATGCTAGACCCTCCCAAAAAAAAAAACCCTTGGACATGACAAATCCCGAGATCCCCCTGCTCCTCCTTCAAAGCCCTGTTCAATTCCATGTGGTCTGAATTCCAACCCCCCCACCCCCACTCCCCTCCTCCTCCAGTGCTCCCTCGCCCCTCCCCCACCTCCCTCTGTGACCCCCACTGCCCCCCCGCAGCCGCGGGACCGCTTTGCCAGGCGGCACACCGTCAACGTCCCGCCGCTGCCCTCTGAGCCTGCCGAGCCGGCGCCGACCCCAGGCCACATGGCCAAGCGCTTCACCATGGACTTCTCCCTCCTGTCCCCCCCTCTCCCCGAGGGGTCTGAGCCCCAGGGGGCCGCAGCGCCCAGGGAGGACGGACGACACTTGCCTATACAAGTATTCTGTTTGAGCCGTGCTCCTGACCCCCCCCAGTTCACACCGAAAGTGTCTGCGGCGCGTTCGCGGCCATTGAAGTCAGTGTGCGCGTTCCCACCACCAGGGGGCCACGCGGGTGTGTTTCAGAAGTGTCCCAGAAGCGTGAAACCAACAACTGAAGATGCTGTGAAAAAATACACGACTGTTGTATTTTTCACGCTTCATGCGTGCTGACTGCATCAATCACAGCCAATAGAATCGTCTACCTAGTTTCCATCTATCTATCTATCTATCTATCTATCTATCTATCTATCTATCTATCTATCTATCTAGCTATCTATCTAGTAGCTTGCTAGCTAGCTAGTATCTACCTATCTAGTAGCTATCTATCTGTCTAGTCTCAGGTGTATCGGCAGGTAGAATGGTTCAGGCAGGAAGTCATTGATGTAAAAACTGTTGATCTGGTTGATTTTCATCATAATATACAGTGTGGCTGCATTCAGTTTTTATATGTGCTGCTGTATTTTACTGTGAAACATCAACGTGTCATATCGGCTTCAACACTGGACAGTTTGGCCGTTAAACCAGAGAGCAGATTTCACTTTAAATCTGAAACTATAACAAAAAAAACCCCCAAAAAACCGCATGTATGCTTTAAATACCTGCATTGTGTCCAGCCAGTTTGGTTTATTATTATTTTTTCTTTTTTTCCACACACATTGACACTTGAGGCACAGTTTGGACGGGTCAATGAGTTGTGTTTCACTGTCGTTTTCTTTGAAGACACGAGCCAAACTACCTCCTGGGTTGTCGCGGCATCTTGCCATTCTGGCCTGAACCGGTCGAGCTGCCGCGCTTACTGGACGCCACACCGCTAGGAAACGTGCTTGCCGTGAGACAGCATGGCGCCGCAGACCCACCGCAGACGCACTGCAGACGCTTTGAGTGTGAACCAGCCTTTAGCTTCTCCTCCCCCAGAGACTTTTGGAGGTCTTTTGCGAGAGACTCCTTCTCTCCCACTCCTCTTTCAAGTGTGCTTTTGGCGCTATCTCTCCTTCTGTCCTTCCCTCCCTCCTTCCCTCGGATGTGGCAGACGAGTTCCTTCAAAACCGACATCTGAGGCCGCTATCTGGGAAGCGGCGCCTTCTGCTGCGGCGTGCTTCGAGAAAATAAACAACAGCAAAAAAAGGAAAATCAGCTGTGACATTTATCTTCTCTGAAGTTCTGGGCTGGAGTGATGTTCTCTATCAGCGCACAGCTCACTCCCCACGATAGTGAAACTATGCATCTTTCTTCTTGCCCTCCCTCCCCCCTCCAGAACCAGTGCGCGTCGGCGCTCGGCAGCGCCGTGCTGCGCTGCGACAAGCTGGACCGGGACGAGATCAAGAACCTCCTCATGTGCTTCCTGCACATCCTCAAGAGCATGTCGGAGGGTAGGACGGGCGGTTGGCGCACAAACACGCACGCACGCACCCAGCGCGGCTCTCCCTCTCTCACCCTTTTCTCCCTCTCTCACCCTTTTCTCCCTCTCTCACCCTTTTCTCCCCATTTCGTCACCCCTCCTCCCCCTTAGAGGCCCTTTTTGCATACTGGAACAAAGCGGCGCCGTCGGAGCTGATGGACTTCTTCACATTAGTAGAGTGAGAACAACTGCACTGACTTCTTACAATTATTCACATTAAAAAAAAAACAACAATAACTTTTTCGACAATGACTTCTTCAGTGTTTTGTACTAATTTAATCATACGGTACAGTGATATTTCTCCCCTTCACTTGTAGAGTCTGCCTTCATCAGTTCAAGTACATGGGGAAGAGGTTCATCGTCAGGTAGAGTGTTTTGCATATTTGACTCTTTTTAAACTTGAAAGTCCCATTTTTTTGATGCAATTTCTTTTTTTTTCATCCCAGACTCAAGATGAGGAAGATTATTTAAAACAAACAAACAAACAAACAAAAACCCCAGCATATTTAGCTCTCTGTTTACATGCACTCTTTGAAAAATGCTGTTTTAGCTCCCTGCTAAAAAAAAAAGCAGCATTCTACCTTCAGCGTGTTTTGAAGGGTGCCGTTGACTGTGCGTTAAGATGGGCGGAGTCAGAGTGACGTCACCCGTCAGTTTGCGAATCCCTGTTTTAAAGTCCGGAGGTTTTTTTGTTATGGTCGGCGCCATCTAGAGTTTCCGGTTGGTTTTAAAACTGGATGATATTATGTATTACGATGTTTGGGTGGTACTGGAGATTTTGGACAGAGCAGGCGTTTGGCTGGGAGTGCCAAACACTTAGCCAGATAGAAGTTCCCCCTTGTGACATCACAAAGGGATGGGAGCAGTAAAAAAAACAAAACCGGAGGTATAGATGAAAAGTAAGGATGGCCTGGCATTGAGATGTTCACTGACTGTCCAGAAAATGCTGATGGAGTGAATTTTGCCTCACATGGGATCTTTGAACTAACTCTCTTGATAGAAAAAAAAAAAAAGATTCTGTGCTACGATGAGACTCTTAACTCCGACAGCCTTCTAACCCCTTTCTATCTTTGCTTTGTCGTCTCACCTGTAACACCGCTGCAAAGTTGTATTGTGGGTAATGTGGCTGCCCCGGGCCCCTCCTGCATGATGGGTAAGAGACCCGCTGACGGAAGCATTGCATAATTGAACCGCGCGACGCCGCTGCCCACCAGATTCATCTTTCATTCAGCCGCCTGTCGTTCCCTTTCCTTAACCACAGTAACCACCTCTCGCTCACGCTAAGTGAGGTTTTGCGCGGCGCAGCCAGGCGAACCTCTCCAACCACTGCTGCTCTCTCTCCCCTCCAACAGGAGCCAGGACGGGGCCGGGTACGCGGCGGCCGACAGGAAGTCTCTGACCATGCCCGTCTCTCGCAACAGGGCGGGGTTACTCCACGCCCGCCTGCAGCAGCTGGGGAGCCTGGAGAACGCACACACCTTCAACAGCAGTGAGTTGCTCAAATCGCCACACAGGCCAAGGAAGAAAAAAAAAATAAGGAGTACGAGTCACATGGAGCTGGGAATCAACCAGCTCGCTCTCGTGATTTCAAAGCTAAGGGAATCAGAGTCTGTTTTGTTGGCCCAGCGTGTTGGCTGAGAGAGGGAAAGTGAGAGCGTTGATTTAATTTGAGGACTGTAAAATGTGAGGATGTTATAGTCAAAAATATGTTTACTTTTAAAAGTCATTAGAAAATGACGGGATGAGAGAAAATGATAACAAGTTTATTTTTTTATCTTTTAGTGTGATTTTTTTTAATTATCTTTATCATATATATATATATATATATATATATGCAAATACTGTCACACTGCAACACTCAACCATTAGGTCTAACTGATTAAAATCCATACACTGAAAACTTATCATTCATTCATTTTTTTTATTTTTTCATTTTCATTTTTAAGCCTTAAAAAAAGACATTGGTCTTTTACTGACCTCCAGTGGCGCTGCTTGGGAACTGCAACGACTGAAAACACTGACTGGTTAAATTCGTGGTTAAACATATTGACACTGCAAATATTTGTATTCTAATCCTTTACTCAGCATTCCGATCAACAAGACCACGTCCTCTTGTGAGAGGGGAAAAAAAATTCTGCTTTTATACCACATACTTCTCGTTCTCGACCTCTGACCTTTCTGTCTGCTACTCCCACCACAGTGTACCCCCACACGGAGGCGGACGTGAGCAGCCAGTGCCTGCTGGAGGCCAACGTGTCGACGGAGGTCTGCCTGACCGTGCTGGACACGCTCAGCATCTTCATCCAGGGATTCAAGGTAAGCGACCAACCCGACACTTCGGCGCCCCCCACCCCTGCCGCAAGAACTGTGTTGGCTGACAGCTGATGGTCCGTCGGTGCCACCTGCAGACGCAGCTGAACTCGGACCTGGGCCACAACCCCCTGATGAAGAAGGTGTTCCAGGTGCACCTGTGCTTCCTGCGCATCCCCCAGTCGGAGGCGGCGCTCAAGCAAGTCTTCACCTCCCTCAGGACTTTCATCTACAAGGTAAAATATAAATATATACACACATATATATATATTTATATATATGTGCATATTATATACATATACATATATATATATATATATATACCTATATGTATATATACAGTATATATGTGTGTATGTATGTATACATATATATGTATGTGTGTGTGTGTTTATATATGTTTATATATATGTATATATATATACTGTATATGTATGTAGGTGTGTATGTATGTATATGTGCGCGTATATATACATATATACATATGTATGTGTGTATATATATATATATATATATATTTATATATATATATATATACATACTGTATATATGATGAATGTTGTTTGTCATGTCTATGTCCTTCTATAATGTGTAATGGCCTTTTTAAGTAAGTACTCGGGATCTGAAATACACATAAGTACTTGTACTCTACTCCTGTAAAAAAAAAAGTTGTATCAATGCATCCCTAAAATGCTTTTATATTAAAAAAAACTTGAACGCATGAATGGCGAAGAAAATCAGAGCCTTTGTGTCCCTCAGTTCCCCTGCACCTTCTTCGACGGCCGCGCCGACATGTGCGCCTCGCTGTGCTACGAGATCCTCAAGTGCTGCAACTCCAAGCTGAGCTCCATCCGCAGCGACGCCGCCCACCTCCTCTACTTCCTCATGAAGAGCAACTTCGACTACACGGGCCGGCGCTCCTTCGTCCGAACGCACCTGCAGGTCAGCGTGCTTCCCTCTCACCTTTATTTCAGGACAACCCGAGCGTTCAGAGATCAGAGATGTTGCAGTGATGAATTGAATTGAAACAGAGAACATATTCAAGGTTTTCTCTTTGGAACAAATAAACACTCAAAAACATACTGTTTATAATCATTTACATTTTGTTTTTTTTTGTTTTTTTTAATTCAGTTTTAACATTTTGACTGCATACGTAAACTGTACGTTTCAAATAATCCAAGTGCTGTGGTGACCAAGCTTTTAATATTTTCTGTGACAGAATACAAAACTGCAACTTTGTCTTTGTCTGCCTGGACTTCTGTTCCATTACATGACATTTGATTTGTCAATTGACTCCAAACGCACATTACAAAACATGGCTGCGTCCCAGGAAACGCTCGTCATGAAAGAAATGCACTTTGCAGTTTGACTGTGAAACATCCCTGACAAAGTACTGCACTGTATGGCTGGATTCTAACATTTGTGAGAGGGTGTTGGATGCACGTGTGGCAGGAAAAGCAGGGCCGTGCTTTCTGAAGCCAGTCAAAGTTGGCAGTGCAGGTCATCATAATAATAAAGTGCGATTTGTCATAAATGTCATCTTGGTTCCTGTTTTTTTCCATCCAGGTGGTCATCGCTGTGAGTCAGCTGATCGCCGACGTCATCGGCATCGGGGGGACCCGTTTCCAGCAGTCCCTCTCCATCATCAACAACTGCGCCAACAGCGACAAGACCATCAAAGTGAGAGGAGCCGCCCTGCTGGCCTTTTGGTTCCGACTCTGTGACGACGGATCTCGATTCTAAATGAAACTTTTGTTTGTTTGTTTGAGCAGCACACGGCGTTCCCGTCGGACGTGAAGGACCTGACCAAGCGCATCCGCACGGTGCTGATGGCCACGGAGCAGATGAAGGAGCACGAGAACGACCCGGAGATGCTGGTGGACCTCCAGTACAGCCTGGCCAAGTCCTACACCAGCACGCCGGAGCTGCGCAAGACCTGGCTGGACAGCATGGCTCGCATCCACAACAAGAACGGAGACCTCTCGGAGGTGCGCGCACGTTGCTCCGACCTCCACTTTGCCGCCACCGCCAGCTGCGGTGGCGGTGGTGGCAATCAAAGCAATCAAAGATTCTTTGATTGCTTTGTCAATGTATTACGGACACCGGCGGCGTGCCTTTAACTTCTCTCTTCCTCCTCCCCTCCCCCCGCAGGCTGCCATGTGCTACGTGCACGTTGCCGCCCTGGTGGCTGAGTACCTTTGGAGAAAAGGTGAGACGGGTCCGGGGGCCGGGTAGCCGCGATCACGGTTTACAACCCGCACAATAACAGCTGCTGAACATTTGATCCCATCCTTCCAACACTTTTACAATGTGGATTTTTATGGCCCCGCAAAGATTTACAGCTCAGTGCCATAAAGACGCAACTGAGAATCAGAGGATGAAGAAACCCGATTAACATTTGATTTCTTCCGAGTCTTATTAAGTGATTAAGAACACTTTTAGGCGACTCTGACCCAATTAGTTGCGCAATTGACACGCATTAGAATTTAAGAAAACGACGGAGAGTTGGACCTCAACTGAATATGAGGGAAATTATGTTGCAACACCGCAGCATTTTGTCAGTTGTCAGCATGTGGGATTTGTTGGGGGCCCACCCGCACCTTTGGCACATGAGCGCGCCTCTTCATCCTCAGCCCAAGCGCTCGTCCAAGGGTCATCGCCATTAAACGTTCTTCAGATAAGATCTCGCCGCACGTCCCCTCGGGGAAGTGGGGGACTTTGGAGCCCTGAGGAGGAGCCTTGCATAATGTGGCAGGACTTTCCCAGTCTTTGGTTTCGGGTCAGCTGGGGTCACGTGCCGTCGCTTCTTCTTGTGCGCTTCATCTGCAAGTCGGAAGCTGAGACACTTTCACCGCACTCGCTGAGGTCCTTCAGCCCTAACTGTGTCTGATTTAGTTAGCTAGTTAGTTAGTTAGTTCACTGCACTTGCTGGGGTCTTTCATCTGTAACTGTGTCTAATGTATTTAGTTAGTTAGTTAGCTAGCTAGCTAGTTTGCTGCACTTGCTAAGGTCCTTCAGCTGTAATTGTGTCTAATGTATTTATTTATTTATTTATTTAGTTAGTTAGTTTGCTTCACTTGCTGAGGTCCTCCAGCCATAACTGTGTCTAATGTATTTATTTAGTTATTTAGCTAGCTAGCTAGTTAGTTAGTTAGTTGCATGCAAATTATCCTAATTATAATTTTTCGTTCAATTAAATATTTGCACCTAGTTGATGTTGCCGTTGACTGACTGAACTTTTTTTTTTATATATATATTTTTATGTGTACTTCGCAGTGCAAAGCCTATTCCAAACATTCAACAGGCATCATTAAGATGAAGAATAAGGCCTTTATAGTAGCTCAGCTAAAGGCTAGCCGTGGCTACTGTGCGACTTAGCCCTTTATGGCCAGTAGTCAGCTTAGGTTCCCTGAGTTTACATAGTGCCGAATGGACTTTCGACATCGTACAAAAGCGCAAAACAAGACAGTGCTGGCTCTGAGAAAGAGCAACGGTAAAATCCAAAAAACAATATAAAATAATAATTAGAAAATAATGGAAAATATTGATATAGCACTGAAGTGGCGTTGTTACTTGCGAGTGCATGTACGTGTCGTGTGTGTTATGAAAACAGTGAAGTGCGGGTCTGCTATCAGTCTGAGATACTGTCGCCTCTGTCTAATGACGCCGGCAAAACAGGAGTGAAATCCAGCAGTTCACTATCAGCACCGTTGCCCTCGTGGCTGTAATAAGTAATAGTACATGGCACAACATGCATCGACTCTTCAACACAATTCGCGTGAGCTCCGCAGGCCACTCCTCACATTAGCTGTGTTTCATTACCCCTAGAATTGCACAAAACCTAAATATCGCAATAAAAAACTATTAATGGAAACGCCTAAACTTGGAAAAACCTCTCAAATATGGCTAAAAGGTTTTGACGCTCTCATGAGGCGGCTTTTCAGACATATCCATATAGAGGTATATCGCAAAAGTGTCATGGAAACACTTTTTTCACAATTACACGTCAGCGGACCTGACGTACGGGGTCACATGACCAGTTTACTGATGGGGTCTCGTGGGACGAGATTTGACGAGTATTACTGCTTATGCGCTTCACACCATTCAAAGGAAACACCTGCAAATCACAATTGTACTTTGTCGAAATTTCAGAAATATTGTTTTTTTATTTGGTGAAAAACTGCCATGGAAAGCCAGCTGCTGATGGCTCTCTCTGTCTGCTCGCTCAGGAATGTTCCGGCAGGGCTGTTCGTCCTTCCGCGTCATCACGCCCAACATCGACGAGGAGGCCGCCATGATGGAGGATGTGGGGATGCAAGACGTCCACTTCAATGAGGTGCGCCCGCGCTCAATAGCATGGCGGCTGTCATTAGCACGCCCCCTTCTGGCCGCCTCGCTGTTCTGTGGGTGAATGCAACCTGACTACCCTGACTTTTATTGAAAGGTCCAGTGTTTAATATTTGGCTTGATTTATGATTGTTACATTGCTCCAAGTTCAATATACTTACCATAAATACATTCATTAAAGTGTATGATCGTAGTCCAACAAAAGTAATTTGGTTTTCCTACCAATAGAACATTATATATTTATTTCATTTGCGCTCCCATCTGGCTGAAAAGTCAAAGTTGAGCTCATATTCTCACGCTCGTACCGCCGGCCGACGCCATTAAACCGCTGTGAAACTGAAAGTGAAGACAATTTTGCGAGCGTTTACGAGTCGGTCAACAAGCGGGTGCATTTACTTCTCCATCTGCTTGGGGTTGAGGAGGCGGCAGCATTTTCTCTTTACGAGCCGGATCGTCCCTCAATAAAACAACCGGAGCCATTTCCACCCACGTCCGCCGTCTTCACGGGCGCATTAAGCTCTGTAATCTATAATTGGACTCGGCCGCAGCCTTGTAAACACATACGGGGACTCACTGAAAGCTCTTTTATTTTTCAATGTCTAATGTGTGTGTGTGTGTGTGTGTGTGTGTGTGTGTGTGCGTGCGTGTGTGTGTGTGTGTGTGTCTGTGTGTGTTTTCAGGAGGTGCTAATGGAGCTGCTGGAGGAGTGTGCTGACGGCTTGTGGAAGGCGGAGCGTTACGAGCTCATCGCTGACGTGTACAGGCTCATCATCCCCATCTACGAGCAGCGCCGGGACTTTGAGGTAGAGAGTCGCTGCAAACGTAGGCACACAATCCATACGTTACCACTTAGGACGTAACGGAAAAAAAACCAAAGGACGTTAAAAGCTAGTGTGTAAACCAGGCATGGGCGCAAACTACCGGCCCGGGGGCTGTAAGTGGAGCCGTTAGGCTTTTTAATCTGGCCCGCCAAACTTGAAGAAATGATATCAATAGTAAATAAGTCCTAAAATAGCTGCATTTCATCCATTTTTTTTCACCGTTTTAAGAGTCATTTCAATAAAGAGCTACATACAGATATTTTGTTTTTGATGCTTTGGTTAATTTTCAATAGACATTAAAGTGACATGTTTTCTAAACATCCCATGATATATCTTTTCCTCCTATGAGGTGGCTCACCAAAACACTCCATCCATCTGCTGCTGCTCCGGCCCCTCCGTCACATTTTAGAACCCACTGTGGCCCCACCAGTCAAAAACTTTGCCGTCCCCTGGTGTAAACTGAGTGGCATTTTGGAGACGTCACTTCGTCAAACCTTGATTTCCTTCTATCCATCAATCCTCCCACTGCAGCTGAGATGGTGATTTATCCATCTGTCTTGCTAGACATACAAATCTAAACGCAGAGTGGTGAAACTATTGACCATATTCAAAGACGGGCGGCGCTTCCGGTTTCAAAAAGGAGGACGACATAGAAGTGCCCAAAACATGCAATCTACCATTTGGTCTGCAGGGGCCGGCAAAAATCATTGCAAAAAAAATTACACACATGAAAATAGAGAAATGTCCTGGTTTCAAAACAAACTCAAGATGGCGCTGAGCGTGAAACCAGTCTCTCAACTTTGTGACATCGCGAAAGGCCGAGCGCCAAAGGTCTGTGTTTCAACTGGCCCTCACTGATAAGCGTGGCAAGCATGTGTAGAAACACAAATCATTTAATTATAATTATATTAAATTGTAAGCAATTAATTGCCTTGCTATCTTTATTGCGCTTGAAATGAGGGTAAGTGTAGCGTTTAACAACAGAGAACTGACAGTTCAAGTAAACGGATAAACTTCATTTTTCTTAACCCTTTAAGTGCCAGAATTTTTTCAAGAAAATATTAAATTTTGATATCAAGATTTCAAATGGCTGTGACTTGAAATTGGTTAAAGATAAAGTCATACTGTAATTGAGAAAAACCCAAACTTTGTGAAATAAGTAAATCTTTGTTTGTTTGTTTGTTTTTGTATTGTGTCAGATGTCAGGGATCTGTATGTCAGTCTCCACAATACCCCACAGGCTCATCAAAATATTTTATCCACTTTTGATAATTTTCCACATATCTCAAACAGACCCAGCCATCATCACTGTAATTTACAGGGTGACCGCGAACATCCCTGCTGCCTCCACCGGCACTGGCTGGGCGTTTCCTCCCACAGCTTCTACCACGTTGATCACTAATTCCCCGCGCCCTCCGTCACCATTAGCGGTGTTTTGAGCACTCCTGCTTCCCCCACCACGTCCCCTCATCCTCATTCGCCGATTACTCCCACTACACCCCGGCCACGCTGAGGCGAAGCATGTGCTGCTTGGTGACTGTCGTGTCGCATGGACTCGCTGCCGCTGCGTAACTAAAGACGCACCGGCAGACTCGCTCTCACGGGACGACTGAACATCATCGTCAGAGTGCGAATATTCCTCTTCGGAAATTTGAGTCAGCCATTACTTGACGAAATACTTTGTCAACGAACAAACCTCTCGGCGATGTATTCTCGGTAAAATTCGCTGTCTTTCTCTCCGCTCCCACTACAACCACTTCCTCGTCTCCTCGACTGAGGCGGGCTTTCTCTCTCTTTATACTCCAAAATCTGAATATGAACACCCCCACAAATGCTGCTCAGATTGAAGCCACAGGTGTCTGCCATCTCCTGGTGTAAAGTGGAAACTACTTTTAGCACCATATATGCCGCTATGGCCTGTTTAATTCAGCAATGACGCTTGTCGCAATTTTGCGACCATGGCGCCTAAAGGGTTAATATATATGACACAATTTGGTCCGAAATATTTTATTTATATATATAGATATATATACACGACCAGTCAGAAGTACTTTCTGCACTGCAGATAGATACTGAAGACATCTGAGCAAGATATATGTAATTATGCAGCAAAGAAAAAACATGTTAAATAACTCTAAACATACTTTTTAATGAATTTCAAATGAAAATGTGTTTGAGTTATTTTACACTTTCATTGTTTCCTCCATAACTCGCTATGTTCATGTGTTCATGTAGTTTTGATGCCTTCAGTGAGAAACTGCAATGTCAATCGTCATGAGAATGAAAGAAAAGACATTGAATTCATAGTGTGTGTCCAAACTTTTGACTGGTGGTGTATATATATATACATTTCCTTTCTTTACGAGCTAGCTACATTGCTCATTCTTGCGTTTTTTTTTTTTTTTTTTGCGGAGCAGAAACTGACGCACCTGTACGACACGCTGCACCGCGCCTACACCAAAGTGATGGAGGTGATGCACTCGGGCAAGAGGCTGCTGGGCACCTACTTCAGAGTGGCCTTCTTCGGACAGGTGAGCCAAAGGTCCTGGACGCGTCTCAGCAATTCACTTCCACCAAAGCGTGACTGCCAAGTGTAACTAAAGCGCATTAGCATTAGCCCAGCTGGCTTGCCACTCCTCTTTGTGACAACACTTTCTCTCCTCTTCCTCCTCTTCCTCTTCCTCCTCCTCCCTCCAAGGCCGCGGTAAGTGTGCGAGGCACGAGCAACGTGTTCGCCCCCCCCCTGCATCGTCATGCTTTTTGAAGTTTAATCATTTCAGCGTTTCGGCACTTCCAGCCTGCATCTCCAATCGAGAGAGCAGCAGCAGAAGCTGACGAGCTTGAAGAAAATCCTTGTTGTTCCTGTTAAACAGGCGTTGTTGTTGTACTGTTGTATCCTGCACATAAACTCATTTTGTGATTCTGGATTTGTGTGCGCTAACCCATTGAAACCGGGGCCTCGGCGAAGGAATCTGTCAAAATACAGAACGACTTGCAGTGCAAAAACTTCACCTTTCGGTGGGTCTTTGCCAAACTCTGAATGTTCTCAGGTCTCAGTGGGTTAATGAGTGATCCAACACTTCCCCAGCACTTTGATAAGGCTTCTCCTGTGCACTTTTTCATGCGTTTTATTACCGTGCATCATTTATGGAAGCTCTGATATGAGCTCCACTCTGCATGGTTGTCGCTCTGTTCAGCATGTTGCCTTGAGTCCTGTGTGGAGCCGAATGGTTCATCGATTAATTGACTTTTGTTTCACACACATATTTTTGTGGTTGTAGTTTCTGGAATGTCTGCAGCATTTGTTAAGTTCAGACGTGTCTTTTACACATTTTTAACAATTAGTTTTTCACATATTCAAATAATCCCTCAATCAAATCGAAGATAAATCGATGACAAAAGAAAAGAACAGCTGGATGCGATTGTTAGTATTTTCCCTCTGTAACAAACACACACACGTTTTAGATGTTGTCTTCATATGTCTAAAATATTTGTGTCTTTTATGGAAGAAAAATACTAACAATTGTGTACACAAAATGAAGACACAATGAATCCCATTCGGTCAACAACAGCTGCTAGCAGCGCTAGTCTTGTGTACGGTGTGTGTGTCCATCCATGTGGTGCCTCAACCGCCTCCAGCTGATTGTTATCAGCCGCCAGCCCTCACGCCGCCCCCCTCGCTCCCTCTGTCTCCCCCCCGCAGGGCTTCTTCGAGGACGAGGACGGCAAGGAGTACATCTACAAGGAGCCAAAGTTCACGCCGCTGTCGGAGATTTCCCAGAGGCTCCTCAAGCTCTACTCGGACAAGTTTGGCCAAGAGAACGTCAAGATCATCCAGGACTCTGGCAGGGTGGGGGCGCCGGCGTCACCTGCCTGGCTGGCGTTTTACTGTCCACGAACGTATAGTTAACCGTTATCATCACACGAGATAATAACGGCCACTTGTTATTGCTTTGTTCACGTTTGTATATCTTTCCAACTCCCTGACTCCAGAAGAGTCACCTTGCATGATTAATTAGATTAGAGAATATTTGTTGCAAGCCAAACAAAATGATATCTCACGTACAACGTAACAAGAAAATCCACGGGACACCATATAACCATGTAGTGAACAGGCACTAACAACAACAACAAGCACTAACAACAACGAACATGGTTTGAAAAGCAATGCATCTATGTTTCCCAGCCCAGGCAGCACAAATACATCAGCACAACAAAAACACAAAGTTCTACACATTCTACATCTCAAACACTGCTTTTCTAAACTTGCTTCTAAATTGATTCAAATGTGGTAAAGGGTCAATGGACTGCACTTATATAGCACTTCCCAGCACCTTCACAGTAGCCCAGAGCGCTTTACAATGGCCTCTCATTCACCCATGCACACACGCATTCATACACCAACGGGTTTGGTGTGTGATGACATTTTTACTGAGTTTAACTTCTACATCTAAACCATTCCACAGAATTACCCCTCTGACAGATATACACATAGTCGATCTTACTTGCAATTTGAGTTTTCCTCTTCAATCATATTTTCTACAACCTTCCCCCCTAAGAATTATGCACGGAAGAAGATTATTTTTTGCTTTGTAAATCATTACAAATTTTAAAAAACGACAAATCTGCAGAAAATTAGAATTTTTGCAGCACTGTGGACACGTTAGGAAAGGGTCACGTACGAGGCCTCCGCTATTAGCGGTGACCAATCGCTTCCCTTTGTGATGTCAGAGGGGGAACTGCACGTTTCCCAAAAAGCAAAAAAAATGGAGCAGAGGACAGGTTTTGATTTTCTCCTCTCTGGGAAGGTAGCAATGTAATGTGTACCGTGGCGGAACTATCGTGCACGTGCACGTTAACGGGTGGCATTCTCTCAAACCCCCCCCCGCCCCCCCGCAGGTGAGCCCCAAGGACCTGGACTCCAAGTACGCCTACATCCAGGTGACCCACGTCACGCCCCACCTGGACGACAAGGAGCTGGAGGAGAGGAAGACCGACTTCGAGAAGAGCCACAACATCCGGCGCTTTGTCTTCGAGACGCCCTTCACCCAGTCGGGCAAGAAGCAGGGAGGGGTGGAGGAGCAGTGCAAGCGGCGCACCGTCCTCACCAGTAGGTCGCTTTTTTTCATTTCTCTTTTTTTTTCAATTCTTTTTCTGCAAGACAACAAGTCAACTTGTCACGGCAGGTAGCTTGAAACATCTTCTGCCCCGGATGAGCTGCCTGGGTCAGATCAGTCCAGAAGAGAGGAATCCTTTTAGCATTTGTTTGCTAAATAAGACTTTGGAAAAACATTTCCAAAGCCATCAAAGCAAAGCTTTAAACATGTTGTGTATGTATTTCCAATAAAGTTCTGCGTGATAGTTCCGTTCTCTCTTGGGTCGGATGATCGTATAACTTTGAATACATTCATCGCTGCGCCGCCTTCAGTCTGATGGCCCTGGTTGTCCTGTAGTAAAGATGGCCGTGAGGTGACTGCAGCTTCCAGGGTCGCTATCATGCAAGTCTTCTGACAAAATGAAGCCAAAAGTGAGAAAAACGCCCAGAGACCCCCGGAGTGTTGGAGGCCTGCTGACCTCGCTGTTTTGCACACATGACAGCCAGCCCCGCCTGGCTCATATCCTGTTTTGATTGTCACCATGGAGACCTGCGGCGCACATGCTAAAGGTCTCATCTGCTTGTTGTTGTGTTTGCTGCGGGTGTGTGATTCCTTGCTCTCCCCCCCACACCCTCCTGCCCAGCCACCCACTGCTTCCCCTACGTGAAGAAGCGCATCGCCGTCATGTACCAGCACCAGACGGACCTCAGCCCCATCGAGGTGGCCATCGACGAGATGAGCGCCAAGGTGGCCGAGCTGCGGCTCCTGTGCGCCGCCTCCGAGGTGGACATGATCCGGCTGCAGCTCAAGCTGCAGGGCAGCATCAGCGTTCAGGTACCGGCCGCCTGCTGCTGGTTCCAACCCCTCCACAAACACACTGAAACCTAAGAACCCACACATCTGGTTGTTCAAGTGTCTCAAAAGTACAGAAGCGCATTGCATGCACTGGATAAAAAAAATGTAGGCACCTTATCTCGTAATTATGAGATCCTTATCTCATAACTACCAGAAAAGATCTCGTAGTTATGAGATAAGGATCTAGAAATTATGAGAAAAGATCTCATTGATCCTTGAGGATCTAGGATTTGTAACAGGTGCCGTACAGCTTTTTGAGTCAATACCAAACCAGATTGGATGCATTTCAAATGCATGAATTTGTATCCATGAAGAATCCCGTGTTGATTCAACTGCTCCTGCAGGAAGAGAGCCACATCCAGCACGTCAGGCTGGGCTTTCCGCCTGAACAATCCTCACCATTTGAGATGCCTGCACAGTGTTGACATACTAATATTAATACCGTCCTCAGTTTTATGAAATGCAACTATTTCCCAGTGTCTCAAATTGAGATGGTAGTGATAACAGATGATGACGTGATGTGATAGCGCCGTCATTGCCCACTGATTAGAAAGGATTTACAGAAGGATTTTATCTCATGATTACAAAATCCTGATCTCGTAATTACGAGATCTTTTCTCACAATTACGAGATAAGGCGCCTCATTTTTTTTTACCCAGTGAATGCAATGCGCTTCCGTACAAAAATCATGATTCCACCCACTAAATGTTCCATTTGGGTGATAGTTTGTGTTCAAACGGCTTCTTCAAAAACTTCTTCCTGCTGTTCTTGTTCAAGACGACGCCTGATGAAAAGGTCATGTGACAAGTTATCGAGACCTTACCATTTTTTTGTGGCTGTTGTTAGATTCTGTTTCTGGAAATAGTTTGTGATGAAGAAATCCCCATTATAGCTCTGTTTTCATGACAGTTTTTTGCTAAATAAATTTCTAAAAATTTTGACAAAGTACAATTGCGATTTGCAGGCATTTCCACTAAATGGTGTGAAGCTCATAGGCCGTAATTCTCGTCAAATCTCGTCCCACAAAACCCCAGTTTGAGGAGGATGGAGGTACAAAACATTTTGCGATAAATCTGCAATTCGATTGCGGCTTGCTGTCAAGAATGGTTGTTATATTTTCTCTTTGATTACTCCAAACATAGTGCACCATTTTCACTTGAAGTGAACTGGTCATGTAACTCCGTATGCCACGTCTTCTCACGTGTATTTGCGAAAAAGTGTTTCCATGACACTTTTGCGATATACCTCTATATCTATGCATCTGAAAAACCACCTCATGAGAGCGTGAAAACCTTTTAGCCATATTTGAGAGTTTTTTTTCCAAGATTAGGTGATTCCATGACCAGTTTTTTTTTATTGCGATATTAGGTTTTGCGCAATTCTAGGGGTCATGGAAACACAGCTTATGAGACGTGAGCATTTTTATATATTTATTTATTATTTATTATTTATTTTTTTGCCGTGGCTTTGTTGTTAGCTTGCATTTCAGGAAATACTGTACTTCAATCAATCAATCGAGTTTTATTCGTAAAGCGCTAAGTCTCGTCCAGAGGCGTCTTACAATCCAATGTAAGACGCCTCTGGACAATCCAACAAACCCCTCCAGAGCCGGAGTGATGCAACAGTAGCAGTATTTGGAAGAAAGTTGGAGCAGACCAGTACTCAGGAGGGTGGTCATCTGCTTGGACTGGCTGCAGTGAAAAGGGAATAGTGGCATCCTTCTACTTCAATTTCAGCCTAAAGCCCGACATCCTTAATCTGACTAGTTGACAGGAACAAGGGGAGTTCAATTGTAAAAAAAATAAATAAACAGGAAGCCCTGATACATGGACAATCCAAAAACAAATCAACAAGATGGTTGGTTGGACACGACAAGACTCACAAGGAAAACCTTGGTCCATGGAATTTTACATAAAGTGGAAGTGTGAAGTTGATGATCTCACCCTATGGGCTTTCTCCAGGTCAACGCCGGCCCCCTCGCCTACGCCAGAGCCTTCCTCGATGACAGCAGTGCCAAGAAGTTCCCCGACAACAAGGTCAAACAGCTCAAAGAGGTCTTCAGGTACTTATCCATGGAATGGCCCAAGAGCAAGTTCGTGAGTCTTGTCAAAATGCAACCTTTTTCACCAGCTGTTGTGTGTTGCTACCCCACCACCACCACCACCACCCCGCAGGCAGTTCGTGGACGCCTGCGGCCAGGGGCTGGGGGTGAACGAGCGGCTCATCAAAGAGGACCAGCAGGAGTATCACGACGAGATGAAGGCCAACTACAGGGACCTGACCAGGGAGCTGTCCAACATCATGCATGAACAGGTAGAGCCCAGATGGAGGCGAGGAGCTTTGAACGTTCAGTGTGTAATATTTGGAGACTTTGAAGAAGAAACAGCGACATTAAGTGGTTACATTTTAGATTGCAGCGTCTTTCACTCTCCCTCCCCTCCTGAGCTTGCCAGTGAACTACGGTGGCCTACGCACCCAAACATGGATACCTCGTCATCTTTGGTTTATTTGAGGACGCGAGCAGTAACCATAATTATGAAATGCGCTGTCAGGCAGCTGGATTGTCCACACCAGGCTTCCTTAGAAATATGACGGTCCAAGATGGCAGCTAACTGAGAGCAAGACCCTTCCGATCTATGTATATTCTCATCTTAATACATACATATGAGAATCGTTCTATGGGTGGGAAAACCAAATTATTTTTATTGTACTGCGAGTATCCACTATTAATAATGTCTTTATGGGCAGTATAATTAAAGCTTTTTCATAATCATAATCATATGTAAAAAAAAAAAATCATAATTCAAGCCAAATATTACACACTGGACCTTGAAGTCGTTCTCACCACAACACGTTTTGGATTTTACAGACGACTAGCACTTTTTGTCATGTGCTTTCTCTCTCTCTCTCTCTCTCCCTCTCTCTCTCTCTCTCTCGATCCCTCTCTCTCCTGGATTGTCTCTTGCAATGTCCCTGTCCCTCTACTAACCAATGTCTCCTGTCTCATGCTCTCTTTGGACCCGGCCAGATTGGATGGTAATGACGAACTCTAAACACTCGGAATGGATTGCATGAAAATTCTTGGTTTGGGTTTATTTTCCTCCCTGGAAAATTTCAAGTCTTAGTCAGAGTGAAAGTAATAAATGTGTGTGTATGTATTTGGCAATACAAATTTACTGCCAGAGCTGCTGGCCTGCTGGTATTACACAGCACATGTACTGCTAATACAACAAATCCCAGAATGCTCTGCTCAATCAGGACAGGACATTCACAGAAGGATTTGATAATGATTTAATAGGTGCATTATTATTTTTATTTTAAATTGATTATTAACCCATGGAAAAAGGTCACTTTTAAATTCAAATCATAAGGCTGCAAATAATATTTTTAATCTTATTTTTTATTGGAAATTCGATTTTGCATGTGTGCAATATTAAGTTGAAGTCTATTGTATTGTATTAAGCTTTGCTTGTTCCATATTCAAGTTGAAGCAAAACTTGTTTGGGGTCCATATAAAAAGGTTCACTGTTCTGATCTGGAGGAAGAATTTCAATAATTATCAATGTTGGCCTGCGACTTTGTCCTAGTTTGAAGTGTTGGCTCCACTGTGTGTTTGAGTTTGGCACCCCTGCTGTCTGCTGCTGCTGCTTCAAACTCAGATTTCCTCCCCCTCTCTCCCGCCACAGATCACGCCGGTGGAGGACGGCGCCAGGAGCCCTCTCTCCGACTCGCTGGGCATCTTCAACGCCATCAGCGGCACGCCGAGCGGCGGAACGCTCTGAGCGCGTGCGAGCCCTCGCCTCCCTCGACGAGCCGCCAGTCAAACGGACGCGGCGACCAAGCCATTTTCTTCTTCTTCTTCTTCTTCTTCTTCTTCTTCTTCTTCTTCTTCTTCTTCTTCTTCTGCTACAAAATGAGACACGGGCTCTTGTTTCCTATGGAGACTCCCGCAAAAGCCCTCGAGATGGGCTCAACTTGCGCTTCTTTTTTTAAATATACACTCGTTTTTATCCCCTCATAGGATAAGTTAATACTATTTCCCCACATGGTCTATTTTTAGCGTCACCGCACCCTGTCACGCTCCCCCTAGGGGCAACTTCAAACAATCATCCAGGCTCTCAAGTGTTTGAATTGTGATCCCTGTCAGAACAATGTTATTCTTTCCCCCCACCAAACGTATGGCTCCCGCTTTACGTGCAGCCTTCCTGAAAGGAATCAACAGGAAAATCTTTGAAATCCAAACAAACCTTCTGCGCGGTCTTTAACATTTCCCCCTCTTTTTCTACTCCGTGTTTGCTTTTTCGCCCCGGCTCATCGGTTCGTATTCCAGAACGAATTCACCCACGGCTCCGGCCTGAGGAGCTCCCACGGACGGAAGTTTTTGAAGCCTTGCGACATCAATCCCCCCTACCCCATCCTGACAAAAAAAAAAAAAAAAAAAAAAAAGCGTGTGTGCAATATTTTCTACTTCCATGGAGGCGACCCGCCGCACGGGGAACCGCTCTTGCCAAAGACATCGGGGGAAAAGTACTGCTGCGCGACGCCAGGAAAAGCGCGTCTGCGCGACTCTCGTGTACAGCTTTTTTTTCCTATCTCCACCCCCTCCCCTACCCATCCCCCCATCGACTACCCAGAGCGCCTCTCTTGTCTTATAAATGCCTTTTATTATCTGTGTAAAAAGAAATACATTAAAAAAAATGTTTTTACCGAAAAAGCAGACACACGTGTGAATATGTTTAAGCTGTATGAATAATAAACAGTGGAATAGCTTTTCCAGGCTCCCGTGTGATCGCTCTCCAACTTTCTTTTTGCAAACGTCATTATAATCGTTTAGTCTTTTTTAAAATTATTTACCCAAGCAGGAAAAGCGAGAATTGTAAGTTTTGCTTCAGCCTCAGCCACTTGTGTTTCTGAAGTCTGCTGCAGCTTTGCTGCTGCTGCTGCTGCTGCTGCTGCTGCTGCTGCTGTTGCTGCTGCCGCTGCTGCCACCGCCTGATAACAAAGGTCAGTTGCCTGTTTTTCTTTTCTTCCCTTTTTTCAAGCAGTTTTTCAGCTCTGTCAAGAAAGTCGCTGCTTTCGCTCTGCGTGGTTGTTGACTTTGTTGGGTTTTTTGTTTTTTTGAGCCAGTGGATTAGAAAAGACAAACCAACATGAAGAATTTGCCCAGAAGCCGGTAACAAAAGGTGTTAATTTTTAGCATTTTTCTGGATGGGAATTTCTCATCTTATTCAATGAACTGTGTGTGCAAAACGCAATGGTTTAGATGGGACTGGAGCCTTTTTTTGTTGTTGTTGTGGGGTTTTTTTTTCTGCCAGATCATCAAGTCTCTGTGTGGTATCTTTATGGCTGTACTTCACTTATGCAGCAGAGTCATTAAGCAATTAATGAAACACAAACGCTTGCGCTTCAGGAAGGCAGAACGTGCTGCCGAGGGGGCGGGACTGAAGTGAGATTAGCATGTTGGGGAGGTGCTGGACCAGACACATGCTGTGTGTGTGTGTGTGTGTGGGTGTGTGTCCATCCTGGACCGACGGGTGTTACTGAAGGTTATATAATACGTGAGCGGCCCTCCAGCTTGGTCTTTGTGTGGTTGATGTGGAGGTCCTGCAGCTGCTTCTGGTCTCTCTTCACTGAAGGATTGGGAGTTTGTGGAAGAAGGATTTTTCTGGTTAGTCAACGCACAATAACAACGCAGCAGCCATGGCAGGTGAGTCCCAAGACTGCTCTTCCTCGCACACTCAAGAACCTGAGTTGATGTTTCCTTCAAATGGAATTCACTGATTAATCTATTTCCTTTTATGGCAAACACACCAAACTCAATCTGTGCAAATGACTTTTTTCTTTCCCTGCAGACAAGCCCAAGTCTCAGATTGTAAGTTTAAACTGTCAGTGTCTTTACAAATATGCACATGCACACGTACTTTGACACACGCGTTGATTTGAGCCAAGCTGCTGTCTGATGATCACGGGTGTTCCGACAGACGATCTTCGGCTACCCGCTGAGCATCTTCTTCATCGTCGTCAACGAATTCTGCGAGCGATTCTCCTACTATGGCATGCGAGGTGAGTGGGTTCAGTAAAACCAATAGAAATATTTGTCTTTCTTTTGCGCTCAGTGGTGGGCAGCAAAGCGTGAATATGCTGCTTCTTTTACTGCGCGGTATCTGTTTGAAACTTTGAGTTGCAATTTGCTCTTTGGAACTCACTTCCATCAGACATCCCCAACACCCATTCTGTCGCTCAGTTTAAATCCAGACTCAAAGCCTTTCTGTTCAAATATATTTGTATGTATTTGTTAGAAAAGTGTCCTTGAGTGAAAAGCGCTTATATATATATATATATATATATATATATATATATATATATATATATATATATATATATATATATATATATATATATATATATATATATATATATATATATATATATATATATATATATATATATATATATATATATATATATATATATATATATATATATATATATATATATATATATATATATATATATATATATATATATATATATATATATATATATATATATATATATATATATATATATATATATATATATATATATATATATATATATATATACATATATACATATATATATATATATATACATATACATATATGTATATATACATATATATATATATATATATACATATACATATATGTATATATATATATAAACTACGTGCAGTGTTTTGTCGTGTGTTATGTTTGTTCATGTTTGTTTGTCTTTCCTTCTTTTGTATGTACAAATAGTTACATATTTTAAACATGTTCAAAATAAATGTATGCAGCCTTAATTTATACATATATATACATACATACATGAACCGTGTAGGAAAACCAAATTACTCTTATTGTACTCGGAGTCTACATTGTTTTATACACCAGTTTTACACACTACACCTTTAAAAGAACCAAAAAAATACACACATTTTGTGCAAAACAAAATTGAAGCGACGCAGCGTGACAGCAGGCCGCTCTTCTCTCTTCTCCGTGTCCCTTGCAGCCGTGCTGGTGCTCTACCTCAAGAACTTCCTGCGATGGGACGAGGACTTTGCCACCACCATCTACCACACCTTCGTGGCCCTCTGCTACCTGACGCCCATCCTGGGGGCCATCGTGGCCGACTCGTGGCTCGGCAAGTTCAAGTGAGTGGACGGGCTGGTGGCGGCGGGGGTCAAAGTGTATTATCCTCGCACGTACTCTCTGTTCAACGTTGGATTTTTGAACCCGAGTCTATCTTATCTCTCTGATGTGATGTGCGTCTCTCTTCCGCCTCCCCCGCCCCCGACCTCTGCGCAGGACTATTGTTTACCTGTCGATCGTCTACACCGTCGGACAGGTGGTCCTGGCCGTCAGCGCCATCCATGACATCACCGACGCAAACAGGGACGGCAAACCGGATGACCTGACCTTCCACATGTAAGCCCAGTTCAAAAAAAAAAAAAAACAGATGAAAAGGCGGCGCCAGCCTTGCCCCACATCTGGCTGAGTGCCTGTGCTGTTGCTCTCTCCCTCAGCGCGCTCTCCATGGTGGGCCTCATCCTCATCGCCCTGGGCACGGGAGGCATCAAGCCCTGCGTGGCTGCCTTTGGCGGCGACCAGTTCCTGGACCATCAGGTTCGCCACTTCTCGTGCATGGCGGGGAAATAAAAAAAAAAAAAATGCTCTTTTTATTTATTTATTTCTTCATTTATTTATTTATGTGAGCTCTTCCCCTAATCACGGTCTCCGCCGGTGAACCCTGAACCCTTTTATCGTGGCGCTAATGCGAGATATTGCGCTGGTTAATCATGAAGCCTCGGCCAAACAACACCAAAATTGACTGTCAAGCATACACTGCGGTTTACTATGAGGCATTTAATTGCATCATCGGCATCTTCCTCATCGCCAGCGTGGCTCCACCACAGATGATGCCGACATGTCAGACCAGGGGGGTCAAACTCAAACACTCTGTGGGGCCAAAATGTAAAAGTTGGACAAAGTCTGGGGTCAACTTTGATATTTATTGAAAAATCTTCCTCCAGTTGATAGAACAGTGAGCCTTTTTATATGGACCCAAACAAGTTTTGTTTTCAACACTGAGTATGGAACAAGCAAAGCCTAATACTATACAATAAACTTAAACTGAATATTGCACACATGCAAAATTGAATTAAAAAACAACAGTGTTTGACACCTATGTGTGAGATCATTATTTTGAGGCGGGGTTGGGGCACCACATTCGTTAATCCCATTTGCTAACATCAGACCTTTGAACCCCCCCTCCCTCTGCAGGAGAAACAGCGGAGCACCTTCTTCTCCATCTTCTACCTGTCCATCAATGCCGGCAGCCTGCTGTCCACCCTCATCACGCCCATCCTCAAAGGTTGCACTCTATTTTTAACAGCCGGCCTTTATTTTCCATTGAAGACATTTCCTGCGTCGGCATTTTAAACTGAACATTGTGCGCTTTTCTTTTTTTCCTTTCCAGCCCAGGAGTGTGGCATTCACAAGAAGGAGCAGTGCTACCCGCTGGCCTTCGGGGTCCCCGCCGCTCTCATGTTCGTAGCCCTGGGTAAGAACCACAGCAGCGGTGATGTGAGAACGTTTTTGACAGGCTTGAGCTTGTATAAGTCATTCGCCAAAGAGAGTTGGAGCTGTTTGAGTCGGTCACTGGAAATCCCTGGAGTCAGATAAGACTCGTGAATCTGAATTGGAACGGCACCTATTCAATTCATTCACATCGCAGAAAACATTGCAGTAAAATTTTTGACGCGGCCTCGATTTTTGATCATTTCACCACAGTGAGATTTTAGCCACTGCATTTGCGTTAAATAACACAGTTAAAGGTTGTTTTTTTTTTGTCAGACAGTGACGTCAGAGGAATAATGATGATAATGATGTGCTCCACTGTTGTCTCCAGTGACTAGAGTGAACTGCATATGTCTGCTCCTGATGCAAACCTCATAAAGTCAGCGTGTCGGGATCACTCCCCCAAAATGTAGCCGCAACTGTAAAGGTTCTGATTCACAGTGGTGCAAAAATTTAAAACATTGATATTTATCGGAAAAATAAAATTTAGAATCAGATTTAAATTTCAACTGTATTTTGTTTTCACACGGGCTAATAATACATTTAAAATCGAAACATAACAACAATAAACCAATTATGTCATAATAATAATATACTTTAATGAACGTCCTGTCCTGATTGACACGCCAAAATACCAGCAGAGCACTCTGGGATTTGTAGTATTAGCGCTGCATGTGCTGTAGAATAGCGCTGGGCCAGCAGCTCTAGTAGTCATTTAATATTGGCCTCGCAGGCCAACTATAATTAACGGGACGGGATGGAGTTTGACACCTATGGCTTACTGTGAGCCACCTACTGATCCATTTGCCCGATGTGTGTGTGTGTGTGCACACAGTCGTGTTCATTGTTGGAAGCCCCATGTACCTGAAGCTGGACCCTCAAGGCAACATCTTGGTGAAAGTCTGCAAGTGCATCGGGGTAAGTTGTTTTTTTGTTTGTTATGTTTTGTCCGAATGAGTCCTCGAGCAATCCAAAATCCCAACTGAACTGTCGACGCTCCCTCGTAGTTTGCCATCAAGAACCGCTTCCGTCACCGCTCTTCCAGCTACCCCAAGAGGGTCCACTGGATGGACTGGGCCGAGGAGAAATACGACGTAAGTGCGGCGCGCGGCTCTACCAGCATGTCGACAAACGCAGCCTCGATAACAAAAGAAATACACACACACACACACACACACACACACACACACACACACACACACACACAAACCCACTCTCTTTTTCCCCTCCTGCTCGGCACCAGAAACTCCTGATCGCGCAGGTCAAGATGGTCCTCCGGGTGCTCTTCCTCTACATCCCTCTGCCCATGTTCTGGGCCCTGTTCGACCAGCAGGTAGCTGCCACGTTTAATTTTTTTCGGCCTTTATTTGTTTCATTGGCTACGTCTTGGCTGCGGCCAATGAGGACGCAGAAATTCGACTGATGAAAATGCTTAAAAAAAAACAAAAACAAGAGAGAGAGTGAAGAAGCAAATGTTTGCCTTCCGCAGGGCTCCAGGTGGACCTTTCAGGCGACCACCATGGACGGCAGCTTTGTAAGTTCTGAATCAGAGCATCTGACACCGTGTTGTCGGGCCATTATTTTTTTTTTTTTTTTTTGGCATTTTTCATCATCTTTTTTTCTATTGCTTTCTTACAGGGATCGCTCATCATCTATCCAGAGCAGATGCAGGTGAGACTCGTGTGTTGACGCGTCACTTTTTGAGGCAGCGCTTTCTTACTCGACGCAGATATGAACTGATTGAACTTTCCTCCGCCAGACCGTCAACCCCATCCTGATCCTGATCATGGTGCCCGTCGTGGACAATCTGATCTACCCGCTCATCAAGAAGTGCAAGTTGAACTTCACGTGAGTTCCTTTGAAGGCGTGGCTCTTTTTGCTGCAGAAAAAGCTGCGCTTGCTCTGATATTCAACGCAGCGGTCAACTGGAAATCCACAAATTTCCAAATCACCTGGTCGTCACCGTTGTGTACGGAGGCTCCGTGTGATAGTTTCAGCGGTACTATTTTCTCCAGTCATATCTTGCTAGAGCACCATTAACGTGTGTGTGTGTGTGTGTGTGTGTGTGTGTTTGTCTACCTGCAGGCCGCTGAGGAAGATGGCGGTGGGGATGTTATTTGCCGCCCTGGCATTCGTCGCCGCCGGCTTGGTCCAGATAAACATTGACGTAAGAAATCCCATCCTGCGCGCGTCGTGAACATTTTGAACGAGGAAACAAACATTCCATCGTGCACCGCGCACAATTCAATATGGCCGGGAAGCAAAGCAGCCATCGCTTTCGCGCCACTAAAGGAGATTTTCTCGAAATCTCCTAAAAACGTATGAATTTACAAATGTAAAAGTGTAAAAATCCTCAGTTTGGGCCCTACTCCCACACACGTTCAGCAACCCAGCCCGGCGTTAACTCTGCCGTATCTCCTCCAGAATACGCTGCCGACGTTCCCATCAGGCAACCAGATGCAAGTCAAGTTCATCAACATGATGAACAGGTCGATCAGCTTCCGTGCCGGAGAGGAGCCGCTTCAACTGGACCCCTACTCGGTACGCCCCTCGAAGATGAGACCGCCCACACGGGAGCAAAGCCGAAACAGACCAATGACAACTTGCCGCCTTTTTTTTTTCTTTGCTCCGACAGGGCAGTGACAAATACCTCACCTTCGTAGAGCCGTTCGACCTGGACCTGAACGGCACCAGCGAGGTCGTCAGCCTGCACGACGGCACTCGCAACACTTTGGTCCTCACTGAGACCGCCGCCGGCCTGCACCGCTACATTTCGGTGAGAATGCCGACCCCAGTTGCGAGTGCAACTTCCTTGCTACCTTTCTTTCTTGCTGTGGCCAGAGATCAGCCCGGTGACACGTCCCTTATTTCTAAAATTGTTTTTTTATTTCAATTGTTTTTCCTACTGTCTTAATTTAGCAAGTAAAAAAAAACCCTGCTTTTTATTCTGCCTTTACTTAAAAAAAGTCACGACATTAAAGCCTGTCTCTATCCCCAGTTCGAGGACATAAACGCAAAGCCAGAAGAGGGCAGCAATGCTTTGAGGCAAGTTTCCCCATTGTTTTACGCAATTTCAGGCCCCATCATCACACCCCAATCACCTCACTTGAACTTAGCAAGTCAACTTCAATAACGTGGAAAGTAAAGGATAGCTTTTTTGTTTTCTGACGTTCAATTTTCCTTTTCCAGATTTTTCAACGGCTTCAACATGGATTTCAATGTGACGATCGACGATCTGGCCACCGAGCACATCGTCCCCAACAATATGTCAACCTACCTCGCAGTGAAGCAGGGAGTGTAAGGCTGATATCTGATATTTAAAAAACAAAACAAAACAGATAGCAACAAGCACTCTCAAAAAAGTTAATAACAAAAATGAAAGAGGTGCAAGGCCCAATCAGTTTGAATTAGAAAATGAAAAACGGCCTGCAGTGTGCCTGAGGGCGCAGTGAGGAAGACCTGTTTGAAACCCGCCTGTGCTTGGTCCCAGTGACCCGTCAGTGAGATTAATAAAACATCATTGTTTTTCATTTTGTTGATATCTGATGTTTCTCTGTTAATAGCCAAGGTGGGACATTCATGGTGGACGTGACGTGATATTTCTGAAACAAATATGATTTGCAACTTTGAAAATTGCGCAATAGAGTTACAATAAGTGCAAATTGGAAAAGTTCTCAATTTATCCCAACAAAATTTCATACATCATACAAGTGCTCTCAAATCAAAGACCTCCCCAAAAAATTCTTGGGCTGTTGTGACCAGAACTTTTCTTCTCTTGGCAGGCGAACGTTCACCATCACAAATGAGATGGGAAACAGTTGTAAGTACACCCAGAGCCTGCGCTTCGGCAGCTCCTACACCCTGCTCGTCCCGCCCTCCATAACGTTTGGAGACCAGGTAACGCAGACTGTTGCAAAGTGCCAAATGCGGTCGATGATGGTGGCGACGCGTCTCAATGCCCGTCTCTATTGTTTGGCACTTTAGTGTGAGCAGATCAAGCAGGTGTTGGACATGGAGCCAAACTCCTTAAGCATGGCCTGGCAGATTCCTCAGTATTTCCTCATGACAGTTGGAGAGGTGGTCTTCTCTGTCACCGGACTGGAGTTCTCATACTCGCAGGTAAAAAGCGTTCAACACTTTGAACACTCGGCTGTGTTGATGTGTGGAGCAATTGAGAAAGCGAAATAAAAAAAGGCCTAACTGGTAACATTTTCATGCATCTTTTGGCATAAAATGCAATTGAGAATGATGCTTCCATCATATGCATTTTTTTTTTGCCAACAGGAGATAAAGTGCAAACAGATAGACACGGCAAAATGCTACACAAGCTAAATACATGAATTAATTGAATTTTGATAAACAGCTGTTATTGTTCAATCTGCCACAAGGGACTAAATCTCACAGGGAAATTTACAACTTCACAACTGAAGTCCCAAGTTTGACCTCAAAATGTTTTTTTAAAAAAAAACAACGTAATAGACATTTTCCACAGTTTTGAGATTCTTTCTGAATGCCGTCATGCCTTGTGCTCCGCAGGCACCCAGCAATATGAAGTCTGTGCTGCAGGCCGGCTGGCTGTTCACTGTGGCTGTGGGTAACATCATCGTGCTCATTATTGCTGAGGCTGCAACGCTTGAAGATCAGGTGAGTTTTTTTTTTTTTTTTGAACGGGCATCATCAAACACCTAAGAATGGCTCTCTGGCATTGCTCACAACTCATGCAGTCACCATTGACAGCCAGGAGAAAGCGATGTGCCTGTCGAGCACTGTTTTATTTCAGGCAATGTAAATGCTGCTCTCTCCTAAATGGAAGTGCATAAGCATAAAGTAATGGTACTACTGACTTGCATATAAAGTTGGATATAGCTTCCTGTTATTTCCTGCGCACATGCCAAAAACCTCTATTCTATCGTTTCATAGATTAATATTGATACTCCATCGTAACGAAATTCATACCTTTACAAACTTTTTTTTAAACATTTTTTTGTTGTTGTTCTATATCGCATGTTAAAAAAAAATTGAAGTTGCCAATGACCATCTTTAATTTGGTGTAATGTTGAGTGAAAATGGCCATAAAGTAGTGCGTGTGGCTACAGTTTAGGAGCCAGGTGTAGTCGGCTTACAAGAGTTGAGGCCACACACTAAACTCCAATCATTGCTCACCTCTGGTGCCACCCACATGATTGGTATTGTCACAATAACTCCGCCCATCTTCATATACAGTCTGTGATTGGTACTGCTTTGAGTATTGCCGTTGTTGTCTGTGATACTGACACTGTGGCAGCAATTTCATATCAAATTTTGCAGTGTCTCAAGCCCTGAGATTTTAAGTCATATAAATGCCCCCTTATGAAGGATGCTGAGTGATATTTGCTTTCTAAGGGAACATTAATAGAGAGAAAGTGTTTTGAAAGCCCTCTTTTGTGTGTTTTCTGACCAGTGGGCTGAGTACATCCTCTTTGCTGCCCTATTGGTGGTGGTGTGCATCATCTTTGCCATCATGGCCTATTTCTACACCTACATTGACCCAAGTAGGATTGAGGCCCAGTTTACCGAGATGGACCCTGAAGACAAGGAGAGGAAAAGAAGCCTGGAGATGACAAGGAAGGGCTCGAATGCGAGCAGCAAAGACAGCAGGAGAGGTTCTTATGTGAAAGACAAACAAACCAGGATCTAAAGAAAAGCCCCTTTGCAGCTTTTCCTCTCGTGCTCATACGAAATGCTGCTTTTTCTTCGATTCATGAACATCCCTTTTTCAAGTTTTTTTTTTTTTAAGGTTGTGAGTGCAGTGCACTGCAGCACATATCGTGGTGAGAATGTAGGACAGATTGAAGTACAGGTAGTGGGTACTGAAGTGGAGGATTAAAGTGAAGAATTTTTTAAGGGATAACTGTCATTTTGACTCAAATTATTTCTCAAAGCTTTATCACGTAATTGAAGTACCCTCCCCCAAATTTTGTAGGAGTAATTTTGCACTCTTACTGTTGTAAATTCTAAATATTTTTTTAAATAATGATTTCACACTGTCTTGCAATGTCTGTAAGCATCTTTGGTATGTCTCCTAACCTTGTGTAATGCACTGGATGAGACACCACCACCAAGATTCCAACGTTTGTATTTATTTCCAGACACAATGTTGTATGTATTGTAATATATTGCCAGTGTTTAATGTATATACACATATGCGGATGATGTTGCCATCCACTGTTTAATAACATCTGCAGAATAGAGTAAATTAAGTCAAAAAATGTTTAATTGTATTTGTTCAACATCAGATATTTAATGAAACGTAGCAGGAAAAAGAAATAAAAAAATATATAAACTTAAGTCTAAAGAATTTAATTTTCTTACAATTGTTGTAGAGTTTTACTTGCACAAATATCATTATTTTTCTTATTGTACGGTGGCCCTTTAGTGCAAATAAAGCAGAAAATAAAATACAAACCAATAAGAGCATTGTGAAAACACAACACACAACAAGCAAGCTGTGAAATACAACGGCGTCCACTTTCACCGGAAATGGTGAGTGAAGAAGAAGACAGGTTCAAAAGGTAGGACGGGCTCGCAGCGACGGCTCGCGTGCCCAATGAAAAGCCCGCCCTTTCTGATTGAAATGAATTAATCTGCTGTTGTCACCCCGTCGTGTTTATTTCATTTTCTGTTATTACAGTTGTGTTTTTTTAAGAGACAAACAAAAACACATAATAGCCAAATGCGTTGAGTTGCTAACGCACCACGATATTACGTGACTGAGCTTAACGGGGAACTCAACAGGTGTGTCACATTAAATGAATGCATGAGTACAGTAACAGTACTTTTTTATTTTTATTTATTTATTTATTTTTAAAAATAAATATACTTCTCTTAAATCCCGCGAGAACGTGTGACTGCGTTCTCTAGCTCTTAGAAGCACGAGCTGTTTAATCTCTTTATTTTGAGAGCACTACTATTAAATTTGACACTTTTTGTTGGAATAAATTGAGAACATTTTCCATATACGTTTTTTGTAATTGTATCGCACAATTTTTCGAAGATGCGAATTATATTTGTATGGGAAGTATTCAAAAAGTCACGTCAGCCGTATAATGTCCAACCGTGGCTATTTCTATTTCTTTACTGGGGTAAACCGCGTGTTTGCAGAACCCTGACATTATTTGTGAAGCCAAAACGACCCGTTTTAGACAGAGCACGTTGTCACAACTGGCTCAAAGTCAGGGCAAGTAAAATGGCTAACGCAGTCGGCATGAGAAATTAAATGTCTTTTTAATAACTAAATAAATAAATAAATAAATAAATAAATGAATGAAGTCCTTCACATGGTGGGCCACACCCACTGGGACATAGAAAAACAGCCAGTAGTGATGTCAAAAGCAGTTTATTTGGAAGAACCGAATCAATAGACTCAGTTCACTAAAAAAAAAAAGATTCGTTCAGTGCTTCGCTTAGGCGCCCTGACTGTGTCAGCCACATGGATGTTTATAATAACGATTATATTTACAATAATGGTCATTATAATGTTCAGCCACCACAGTACCAAGTATACAGATATACCGTTACTGAATGGTTTTGTCATTTCTGTGGTGTATGTATGTGGGGTGGGGCTGGATTTATGTATTTGATTGTACGTAGAAAATTGTATTACTTTTTTTTTTGAAAAACATTGGAAAATAATTAAAAATGCAAACAAACTAAAAAAAAAGAAAGTACTTCTAGGTGAGAATTGTATGGCTTCCTGAAAGCCCTCCCAGGCCCTGCCCTCCTAACCTTGGTGTCGCCATCGATATATAAGAACTCGGGAGTGCAAACTCCAGGCTCTTGAGGATTTCCTGCCGCTCCAGCCTCCGTCCTATGGCTGAGAAATCTCTAAATGGTAATTGAGTATATCTTGCACATCGGAGAGTCACAAAAAAACATCCTGGCAACTAAGACACGCGGCATCAGTTAGCATTAGATCTTTATTTCTCATGTCACTTTGAAAGCTTACAAGGAGCTTACATTTTACTTGGGAATTCTCAAATGACACAAGCAAAGATTATATACAGTACTATAAACTGTCAGCTATGATAAAGGAAACCAAATGTACACATTTTGTATTTCTTTCAGTAACATATGTATTTTTTTCCTGTAGAGTATAGATATTTTTGCCAAAGGCAGGTGCCCATTTCATAAAGCATTCCATATTTCCATACTTTAAGTCTTTGCAGTTATAAAAATATCAGATATTTCATAATTTCTTTCAATCCCTGTGTTGACAAGTGCGTTGTGATGCAACTCCTCAACATTATTGCTGCATTAGCACAGTAGTAAATTCTGGAACTTTTAAGTAAACATGTATAGTAAAACATGGCTATTAGCAACTTTTTTTTTTTTTAATTTGTTTGTTCCTCTTACAAGTTATCTTTAAATACTCAAAACACTTTCAAAGTGCAAAAAAACAAAAAAAAAACTGATCTGAACAATTAGAAAAGAAAAGAAAAAGAAAGGTGCAAATCATACTACAAACATCCGGTGAGAGCATAAAAGAGGACATGGCACTTCTAGCATGGTGTGTGGGAGCACAAATGTCTGGAGTGAGAAAAATAAGGATGGCGCTCGATTTCTGCAGCTTGGCTTGGCCTCTCTCTTTTTTGTTTGTTTGTTTGTTTTAAGGTGACGCCCAGTTGCGAGAAAACAAGCCCATGTAATAATTATTAAGACTCGACATGATATTCGCAGTTGGCTGCATGTCCCGCTTCCCCCTTATTTTCCTTCACCCGTCTCCACAGCGCTGTTATTCTTCATACAAGCCCATGCCATCCTTGACCTAAAAACAATTTCAAAACTGACTTTTAAATGTCTAACATAATCACCCCCCTCCCTCCCCCGACGCTCCCCTCTGACTACCGAAACAAAGGCTCCCTCTACTAAACAACGCAAGCTCACTATCATATTCCGATGGTTATTCCGATGACCCAGCAGGTGATTGAAATGAAAGATTGGAGCTAAGTCACTTGGTAAGAAAACACGAATGAATACTGTACGTCACTCACCGACAAGTAAAAAGAAAACAAACTGCTGATGAAATGCCAGAACACAGATGTTTGTATCTCAAAAAGGCAAGGCATTTTCCGTTTCTTTCTGTTGGAGTTTGACCTTTTTTTTTTGTCCGTTTTTTTATTTTTTAATTCGTTAAATATCTACTGTTGTAATATCATCAGTATCTACAAAATGCGCATGACCATTTTGTACACAGTGATTCATCTCCTCCCTCCCCCCCTCCCCCCCGCAATGGCAACTTCTAATCGCGTACAGCACGGCGACCTCTCCTCTTTGCTCCCCCGACCTTCCGCGGGCGGCAGGCGGCGGCGGAGGAGGATAAAAGTCCGCTTAAAGCACTTTACCTGAGGTTTCATTAAGAATGCTGCAATTTGCCTTAACAGGGAAGTCTTACATACGCGGGGGAACACACACATGCACGCGACCGAGGCGCCCATGCGCATGTTGTGCATTCAAGCACATCGTCACACAACCGCACGCTCGCACACACGGACAAAAATCCCTGCAGGTTCATCAAGCATGCTTTCAGAGGCTCTGGGGACGTGACGCCTGCAATCAGAATGTGTGTGGGTGTGTATGGGGGGAGTGGGAAGGTGAGGGTGAAGGGGTGGGATTGAAACCTTGTCTTGGATTTTTAGAGGGAAGAGATTTTCTGATTTCTCATTATTTTTATTGGCTCCTTAGGTTGAGCAAATTCGACGTCGACGCTCCAAAGGGATCGGCTGGAGAAAGTCTTGCATCGCGCAAGGCGCAGAGTCCGACTTATCTGTTGCTCTGACTTCCCAGTCCCGTCCCATCACGGAGAGGCTCTCTGCAGCGTCTCTGTTGTCCTCCACTGAGGAACTGAGTCATTTGTACAGGACTGCGTCAAACACCTCCCACCCGCCCAGACATGGGAGGTCAAAGATGTCGGCTGGTATCGAATGACTTGACCCTTGGCTTTTCACCCTCTGGGCTGGATGTGGTGGTGGTGGCGGTGGTGTTGGTAGTCGGGGGGGCGGGAGTCAGGGAGAGCAGGGCTGGGACTGAGAGTCAGTGGGGCTCTAAGGAGAGGAGGAGGCCGTCCTGCTCGTGGAGAAACTGGACCAGGACGAAAAAACAAAAAAAACGGGGTAAGGGCCGGCTGATTAAACGACAAAAACAAAAAGAAACGCGGACGCTGTGCTTTCAGGTGGGCTCATACCTCTGCAGCCGGTGGACCATGTGGGCCACGAGGGAGTCGGAGATGCCGTGGTAGGCCTCCTCAGCCAGCAGGATGGCCTCCCGCAACTCGTCCAGGACCATGGGGTTCCCGTTCACCTGCTCCTGCCTCGCTTTCAGCTGCAAGCACCAGCGGGGTTGAAGGTGAGGAGACGGCCACTCGCACAGGTACATGAGGGTGTTGGGTGGAGGGAACTCACCTCAGCCAGTGCAGGAGAGATGACTGTGGCCAGGCTCTGTGAATAAGGCCTCTTTGGAATGTCTTTTGTCTGCAGAGAGAAAGTGCCAGTCGGTGCAGTTTGACTTCATCTCAGTCCGCAGTTACACACCAGACAATCAAAACTGACCCAAGCTGAGAGAACTAATTAATATCCCAGTGAAATCAAGGTCGTCTGACATCCGTCCATGTTAGGGATGCAGAGACCACTTCTTTAACAGAACAAGTAGAGTATGAGTACTTGAATTTCAGTACTCACTGATACCGAGTACTTAATAAGGCCACTACACATTACAGAATTACACGTTGTCTTGTTTGAACAAAATTCCTCAGCATGTTTTTCTAGAACATGAGCGACATTCCCAAGATTCACTGCAGTACAAACACAAATTTCACAAAATTACACGTATACATGCATGCATTATTACGTATATTTATGCGTACAACTGGTATCGTGTCGTGGTATCGGCTTGTATTTTACGAGTATAAGCAGAGTACTTAAACTTCATTGGTAAATGGCTGGTTTATGTCGGGGGGCTCAGGGTGGAGGCGGCAGCAGAAGGAATCTGACCTCGTCTGTCGACTGTCCCTCCCCGTTCTGCAGCTTCTTGGGGTCTTTTTCCCGGATAGTGAAAATCCAGTCGTCGCTGCCAAAGTCGTTTCCGCCTGATGCCTGGCCGTCCTGCTCTCTGATTGGACAAACAGCAAAAAAGATCTCTTCATTAAAAAGAAAGAAAGAAAGAAAGGAAAGCCTTTCATAAATGTGCATTTCTTTCTATGCCAGGCGTGGGCAAACTACGGCCAGTGGGCCATATGCGGCCCGTTAAGCATTTAAATCCGGCCCGCCAAACTTGAAGAAATTATATTAATGGCAAGTAATTAATAAAACAACCATCCATGTTTTCAGTGTTTCAGAGTCATTGCAATAAAGAGCTGAACACCGTGGGGCTGCAAAGACACTGATTTTGTTGCAACTTTGTTTTTGTTCATTTTCAACTGACATGAAAGCAACATTTTTTCTACATATCCCATGATAGATTTTTTTCCTCCTACGAGGTGTCTCACCAAAACACTCCATCCATCTGCTGTTGCTCCGCTATCCCCCTCTGTCACATTTTACAACCCACTGTGGCCTCACCAGTCAAGAAGTTTGCCCGCCCCCAGTTCTGCGCACAGTGAGAACTTTCTCAAAGAGCCTCGGCATCAGAACAGCACTATGACCCGCGGACTTACGAGTCAGACTCATCGGAGCTGGACTCGGTGGTCCTGGACTGCTCCGCCTTCCACCTCTTGTACTTGTCCACCAGCTCCGTCAAGTAGGAGGTCTTTTTCGCGTGGCGAACGATAAGCTTATGCTTGAGCAGCTCTTTGGCAGTCGGCCTCTGCGGAGAAAAAGTCGAGCACAGGACGCAGTCAGTCGCGACGACCTGGGGAACGGTCAGCGTGAGCCGAGGGATGTGTGAGAGGGTGGAGAGAGAGAGAGAGCGAGGGAGAGAGAGAGAGAGAGAGAGAGAGAGAGAGAGAGAGAGAGAGAGAGAGAGAGAGAGAGCGAGAGCGGTGAAATCTCTCACAAAGCTGGGCTCTTTGTTGAGGCAGGCCTCCACAAACTCCTTGAGCGGTTTGCTGTAGTTGCCCTCCAGCGTTGGCGGGTTGTTCTTTGGGATGAGGAATAGAACCTTCATGGGGTGCAGCTCCGAGTGCGGCGGCTCGCCCTTCGCCAGCTCAATGGCCGTGATGCCCAGCGACCAGATGTCGGCCTGGAAGACGCAGCAAACAAGGCGTCAGTGCCGAGTCTGCGCAGTCGAACTGGAGTGGTTCTGGAGGAGAACTCTCAACTTCCGGAGTCTCGGGAACCCACATTTGTTTCCCCTCCTCATGAAGTCACGACTCAAATTTATTCCACAGCACTCAAATCTACTCCACAAAAATAAAAACGCTGGCCTACTTTTGGAATTTGATGATATGTGGAGGAAAAATCTAATTAAAGGGTTTTCACTCTAAACCAATGTTTCTCAACTGGTGGGTCGCTGAGCTGTTTGGATTGGCTCAAACAAATTTTAATATATATATGTGTGTACATATGTATGTATGTATATATATATATATATATATATATATATATACACTGTATATATATATGTATATATATACACACACACACACACACACACACGTATATATGAAAATGTTGGGTTATTGAATTGATTTTGCAGGACACACAATTCAATAATTGTGTAATATAATTGTATTAAATTATATTATATTATATATATTATATTTTATATTATTGACTAGGTGTGATAGAAAGTGGGATAGCAGTTTTATTTTTATGGAATAAATTTGGGTGTCGATTTCCTGATAAGGAAAAAACGTGGGTCCTGAGACCCCACCAGTTGAGAACCACAGCACTGAACTCTTATTATTATATAAAGGCATTAACCGAACTGTGCAGCACCTGACTGACATATCGTGTCTCTAATTTCTCCTATAATTAGTATTTTTTGTGTTTCAACGTCTTCACAAACATAAAACCCACCTTGGAGTCGTAGGCCGACTGTTTGATGACCTCGGGCGCCATCCAGAAAGGCGTGCCGACGAAGGTGTTGCGCTTGATCTGCGTGTCCGTCAGCTGTCCCGCCACGCCGAAGTCGGCCAGCTTCACCTCGCCCTGCTCGGACAGCAGCACGTTGGCGGCTGAGGGAGAGCTTTTATTAAAGGAAGCATTTGCGCAAAATACCAGCTAGGTATGTGTTTGTGTGAGCCTCCTCCTCCTCCTCTTCCTCTCTTGCAGACCCTGCCCTCCTACCTTTGATGTCTCTGTGGATCTTCTTCTCCGAGTGCAGATACTCCAGGCCCTTGAGGATTTCCCGCAGGATGGTGGCGATCTGCGTCTCGTCCAGAGCTCCGGGCTCCATCTTTTTGGGGTGAGAAGTAAACGTGAGCTGCACGGCCACAGAGGTCTCAGAGCCAGAAGCCTCGTTTTTTTATTGTTTATTTTATTTTGGTGGGGGTAGGAATCTCATTAGCATCCAACACTAAGATGAGAAACCCGATGAGAAAGTCAGGAAAACTTGTCGTCAATAGGGATGCACGGATACCACTTTGTTACAGAAGGAGTAGAGTACAAGTACTTGCATTGTGGTACTCACTGATACTTAGTACTGAGTAAGGTCATTACACATTACAGAATGACTTTGATGTGTTGTTTTTTTCAGTTTTCCACAGATGCTGTGTTATTTCAACAACATTCCTCAGCGCGTTTTTCCAGAACATGGACGACTGTCACAAGTTTCACTGCCTTACAAACACAAATTTAAAAACAAAAAAAAATTGTCATATACATACACAACAGGTATTGGTGTTGTGGTATCGGCACGTATTTTTACTAGCAGAGTAAAGTACTCAACCCAGGTTATCGGTGCATTTGTAGTTGTCAAGAATCTCCCCATTTTTTTTTCCCAAGTGTTTCCCACACAATCTTTGGAGGAAGAGGAAACGCACGCTCAGCACTTCCTGCGCTGCGCTCTAACGGGGACACGCAGCCTTAACCTAGGGAGGCCACCGGAGGCAGTGCAGAGGGTCCTCGCTGCTCCTCGGGAACATTTTCAAAGGATTTCAGGGTATAATCTGGTGAATTAATGAAGTGCTCACATTTTACTCATGCATGAGCGACTCGGCCAGATAATTTTCCGCCAGCGTGCTCGGACGATGAATCACCTCCATCACTCTGGTTGATTGAGAGTCTGACCGGCTTTTTATTTTTCTTTTTAGCTTTTTTGATGACTCTCTACCACATCATCTCTCGCTTACCAAATCCAACGCCGAGCCTCCACCGAGATACTCCATGATGATCCATAACTTTGTGTCCTGGAAGAGAAGGGAACACATTTGTCAGTCGTTTTCTGCTCGTGGCTCCAGGCCAAAATATAAGTGGCGCCGCCGACAGCTTTCGGGGCGTGTCAGATAAATCCTCGAGCGGTTTTGAGGGGGCGTGAGTCGCACCTTCAAGTATGAGCCGTAGTACTTGGTGACGAAGGGGCTGTCGCACTGGCTCAGCACCGTGATCTCCTGCTGGATGTCCTCGATCTCGTCCTCGGCCTCCTCCAGGTCGATGATCTTGATGGCCACCACCTTCTGCGTGCGGTTGTCGATGCCCTTGAACACCTCGCCGAACGAGCCCTTGCCGATGCGCTCCAGCTTGGTGAACAGCTCCTCCGGGTCGGCTTTGGCATTCTGGGGAGGAGGACAGTGGTTGTTCCACGTGCTGGGGTGTGTCACCTTGGATTGTTGTTGCCACGCGAGTCGAGCTCCTTGCATGCGCTAAAAGCCAAATGTCCTGCAAATGTCCTGCTGGTACAATCGTTCAGGACATAAATGATAAACTTAAGACCTGCTGTGACCTCCTGAACTGAAGGCCTACTGCCTTGAGATTATTTAACAAAAAGTCAGAAAACAGTTTTTGCTTCTCGATTTTTGCTCCGTCTGACGCCAGCCAACAATGCGCAAACAGACTACTGAGCTAAAGGACAATCTCGTTGTGTTGCTTTTGAAGCCAGAGAAGAATTCCAAAGCTTTCAGAGGCCGCAGAGACGCGGAGAGACAAACAACTGATCATTAACTTCCTCAATTAATGATAGGATTTTTATCAGTGAAAATGTGTCTCATGGATACAACCGCATGCCTTATTTTACAGCGCTGCTCTCACTTTGTTAGGGAAGAGGATTAAATTGTACTGGACCGCCGCAGGAAGCAAAGTGTAATGACTTAAATCTCTAGAGGGCGTTAGGCGAGAACCAAAAGAACGGGTGCAAAACCCAGTACGGCTTCCTTTAATCGACCTCCTAGATTTGGAGATGGTGAAATGTAGCCGCCACCATCACTCACGATCATTCCTAGTGTGTTTCCTGACTTGTTTGGCAGTGCAACACTTCGTTTTGGGACTGACACACACTGAAATGTGACTTTCAGGTTTGAGATAATCTGCTTGCACTCACGACTTTTGCCCCGCACGTTGTATTTTGTTTTATTCTTTTACGGTACCAAAGTCCTGCTGGTTTCTGCAGATCTGCATTGGGTTTACAAGCTGCAGATATCGAGTTGGCACGCACGGGGGAAGATAATCTAACGCACCGTGCAGTTTGCATTAGGGGCAGTTATCTCATATCGTTATCTTTGCCAACACAATTATCCCCCACGGTCAAAAATCCTAAAGATAGAGAGAGGCTCTTTAATTGCAGAGGGGGAGAAGAGCATGGGGCTGCTGTGTGCATGGTGTGTTGCACTGCTGGGGAGCTCCAGTGCTAACTGGAGTCAGGGCCAAAACATTAAACAGCAATGAGTGCATTTTCATCCTGCAGTGTCTCCGATTCTGCTCAGAATCCCTCCATCCATGCATCCATCCCTCCATCCATCCATCCATTTTCAATACCTGCTTCTCCCTGCACTCTGGATCTTGGGGGTCTGCTGGAGCCTCTCCCAGCTGTCATAGGGCGAAGGCAGGGTGACACCCTGGACGAGTGGCCACTTCATCACAGAGCCACATAGTGACAAACGACCATTCGCACTCACACGCACACCTACAGATAATTTAGGGTTTCCAATTCACCTTCCATGCATGTTTTTGGAGTGTGGGAGGAAGCCTGTTCAGGACCGTTGTGCTAATTCACATTCTGGGTAAAAACATCCTGTACTCGGACGTGGTTGATATCCTCATGATCCTCACGCGGGCAGAAAAAAACAAATAGGAAGCACCGAGGGGAGCCCCAGGTGGGGATGCAGCCAGTCAGCCAGCCCTCCCAGCCAGATCCCGAGAAAGCCAGCCAGCCCCATACTCCCCCAACCAGCCAGCCAGCCAGCAACCGACCCGTGTACATTTTGTCCCGGCGGTGACCTTAACTTTTTCCGGCGTTGTGCATTTGGCTCACCTGCATCCCCGGAAGGTTACCCTGAACAGGAGAATGGGCCATGGTGATGCTCAGTGGATCTGGAGCTTCGTCCGTCCACTCTCGGGGTGGTGGTGGTGGTGGTGTCTTGCGATCTCCTCGGGCTTGACTTGTGTTTACGGTTCCGGGCTGCGGCGCTTGGTGGGGGGTTCGGGGGACCCCAATCACCCTCGCCTCCCGAGGACCGCCTCAGTGGCGCTCATGTGCGGATGCAAAACGTCGTCCCGCTGTGGCTCGGTGCGCCTTTTCCCTTGGCTGGAACAACGACCCCCAAGTCATCCAAAACAGCTGAGCAAGCTGATAGACGCGCTGTTGTTTTTTTTGTTTTTTTCCCCCCTCCTTTGCTGTTGTGGCTAATGCTAACTCCACAGAAATCCGCAGTGGCGCCGCGCTAGCCAGGCGGCTAGGCGCTAACTAGTGCGCACAAAGGGCGATTTCCTTGCACCGGGGACTTTCGCCGCCGCCTTCGACGAGGCCGCGTCCGAATCGGCCGACTGTCACTCCACCCGCACGAGTATTTTCTCTCGCTGAGCGATGTTGTCAGCTGGCTAACATGGTTAGCTCGTTAGCTCGCTGGCTAACGCAGCGGACGGGCTGACCAACGTACTGTCAGCGAGCTGCCTCGGAGCGCAAAGCGTCTGCATCCCGTGCGGATGTCAGCCACGGAACCGAGCCTCGGAGCCGCGCCGTCTGCTCAACTTCTGCCTTTCCGCTCGGACTGCTTCTGCGGCGGTTCGGTGGCGGGGAACGTTCGCCCGTGTTTTCGTTTCGTCCCTTACTTTGGTCCCGTACTCTCGGCCATCTTGTCGGTGCTGCTGTGTGTGACGCCTGCCTGGCTGGGCGGATCCGGATCCGGATCAACAACAACATCCTGACGGGCTCCCTCGCTCGCCCCGGGAGTCCGTGCCGGGACGATCGAACCAGAGAACGACACGTGAAATGCTTTGTACACAATTCTAATAGAGACGCAGCTTGAGCAGCGTTCGCTTATAGTTGTGTGTTGAGCTTCAGACTTCTACAAGTGTCTAAACGCTTTGAAAAACGTCATCGTTTTACGGTCATTATAAAGTCATAACTTTCCTTTATATTAAAACCAGATCACTTCTCACTGATTCTATTATTGCAGATTACCAAGCAAATAAAAAATTTATTTGGCATTATGACCTTGATTTTGCTGATAATAATATCGAATCATCTTTTTTCCCCCCAGTGAGAACACTACGTAACTTTAAATCCCCGTTGGAAAAAAAAAAATATGCAGCTGCATTGAATGCGTCTCCATTCGTACGACACTACTATAACGGTACAGCACACCTGCGGACAGTTGAAAACAAACGGCGCTTCTAAATTCTAAAGGGGCAATAACTCAAGCAGTGCGGCGCCGCGCGAAAGACAGTTCCTCTCTTCCGCCACTGGAGGGCGCTCGCGTATAAGCACGACCGCCGCCGCATCCTTGTGTAACCCGTTGAGGGAGGAGGTGGGGGGAAAGGGGCAGCGGCGCCGGTGCGCCATTGCGTGCTGCGGACGGAAACAATGCCGGGACGTGCCGGTGCTTTGGTGCAGAAAAACCCAAAAACAAAACATTTTTTAATGTACATCTATGTCTACTTATTAAACATGGCCGCTCAATAGGCGCTCGCGCCCTGCAGTTGTGAAGGGCCGGTTGGAACCTGTTTGCGCAGCGCGGCGTTTGAGGAAGACCCACATGGTTCTTTCCGGCCGGCAAGACATGCACATAAAGGGCACACGCGCACACGCTGTCGCCCATCATTGCCTCCGGAGATGCAAAAACAACACCGGTCACCCGCAAACAAACACACACACGCACCCTCCAGCGTCCCTTTATTATATAAATGCGCACTCGATAAATTTTAGATGCGAGCGAGCACACGCCGCGTTGCGCCTCTCGCTTGCGCGCGCCATCATCACGGCGGGAAGGAGAGAGAGAGAGAGAGAGAGAGAGAGAGAGAGAGAGAGAGAGAGGATAAAAACGAGTGCGTGCGTGCGTGCGTGCGTTGGAAAGAACTACCTCCCTCCTCCTTTCCTCCTCCTCCTCCTCCGTGCGTAAATTATGTAGGGCAGGACGGGAACGCTGCCCGCTCGCGCTACCTCCACTGGAGAAGAAAAAAATAAAAAACCAAGCCGGTGAACGCGAGGGAAGAAAGGAGGAGGAGGAGAAGGAGAAAGAGGAGGAGGTGTGTTCACGGCACAACGACAGGAGGCCACCTCGTCCACAGCCTGCGTTTGATTCCCCCCCTCTTTGTATTTTATTTTTGACAGAGGCGCTACTAGCGCATCACGACCTGCCTGCCAGTGCGAAGCCGAGGAGGAGGAGCAGCAGCAGCAGCAGCAGCAGCAGGAAAGATGGACATCACGGACCAAGGAGCTCAAATGGAGCCGCTTCTGCCCGCGGTAAGGCTTTTAATTAGGGTGCGCGGTTCTTTTGTGTTTACATCCAGATATATCGGATCGGATTTGGTCCGGATTTGGTCCTTAACGCCGATGTGCCGCCGCCGCCGCCGCCGCCGTCATTTTCTGTCTAGATGAAATGAAAGCGGGCAGTACTTGACGCCTGTGAGCTACACGCTGTCTGACACAGCTTGGTGTCCTCTTGATAGCTGCGCAGTATGAACGAGCCAAACCGATCTGCCTACTGCTTTGTTTTTGTTTTTTGTTTTTTTTAAAGGCTATTTGTTATTCCAACCAGCCATCCATCTCCTCACCTCGCGCAGGTTCACCTGACATGATGATGCACAGCGAGTCACTTCTCATCCCCCTCTGTCCCCCTCCAATCACCACCACCACCACCACCACCTTCAGCAGCTATATTACATGTGTTGCTGCCCGGCCTGCCATGTTCCTGCTCCAGGGCTCTCCCTCATACTCAAGTCCCTGCAGGTGCGACGTATATCGCAGCGCCGTGAGCATCTGATGAGAAGCTCATCAGCCAGACGCAACATTTTTTTTTAATGCTTGTATGTGGCCGGAATCCAGCCGCTGGTATTTTTTAAATAAGAAGCTGAGACTGGAGGAGGTGATGGGATTCCATGAAAAGGGATGATGATGATCTCGACTTTTGCTGCACGTATTATTATCCAGCGTAGGGCTCAAATGGCATGGCAGCTTGTTTTGTGTGTGTGTGTGTGTGTGTGTGTGTATCTGCGTGTATCCACTTCATACCAGCCAAGCCATGGCAGAACAATCGAAAACCAACCCCTTTCAACCATAAGGCCACCTGAAGCCCCCTCTCGTCATTAGCATTCAGGTGAGCCTGTGCGGAGAGGAGAGCCTGCAACGCAAAAAAAAAAAGGAGGAGAGAAGTAAGAGAAAGAGCAGCGAGTGCCTCCTGGCTAACCCTCGCAAGGTGAAATGTGCTCTCATCCCCGCCGTGCGACAGTCAGTAGTCTCCCTCTTTTATTTCCTTTGCTGCGTTTGTGTTGGCGTGCTGCTCTGGGACGTGGTTTTCCAGAGCTCGTACGTCAGCTGTGCCTCACTGCCCCCCCAATCACCATCCCCCAGCCTGCATCCTCAATGCGGCTCGCCTGCCTCGCCCCCCCCATCTCCCCCCCACCTCCTCACCTCCTCTGTCCCTCCGCCTACACGGCAAGCTAACGGTTGTCATGGTTGCGGCGAGGATGTGCATGGGTATGCGCGCGGCGTTATGGAAATAAAAGTAAGCCAGGTTACCAGGCTCCCCAACGCCTCCCTGCGAGGAACGAACACATCCGAGCGCATCATCAACAAAAACAGTGTTGGGGGGTTGGGGGGGGGGTCGCCGGAGCGTCTGGCACGGCTGTAAAAATGTCACCGTTGTCGTGTGGTTGACCAATCTTCTCTCTCTGTCTCTCCTCTCCTCTGACCTGCAGCAACAAAGTTCCCAGGAAAGCAAAGACGTGGTGAGTACAGTCAATCTCCCTCTTGCCTCACGCGCCCGCCGGAGAAATGTCAGTGCGCGGCGGTTGGATTTAATAGACTAAAAGAAAAAGCCGGCGATCAATACGCAGGCATGGGGAAAACGCTGGCAAAAACCGTGAATGTGCGAGGAAAGGTCATTGGAAATAAACTGGAGGCAAGTCCTAATAACAAAGGGAAAGACTTGTGGACAAATAAAATCTTTATTTATAGTGCCATGAAACAAACTCTGCGTTGGAAAGGCTGTGATGATAATGATAAACACAATCACGTCATTTGGGCAAATGTTTCTGTAGCTCTCCTCAAGTCGGAGCACTTCCAACAAAGTACCCAACATCTTTAAAATAGTACTTAGATAGATAGTAGATAGATAGGAACTTTATTTATCCTGAAGGAAATTCAGTTTCTCCGCTGCACAAGCAATCATCAGCAATCAGTTCATTAAGAGTGCATACAGTAAAAGAATGATTAAGATAAAGCAGTAAAAGAATACCTAAGATAAAGATTGCAGGTTATAAAAGTTACAATGTCCAGTGGTACTGAGGTTATCAAGTAAAAGCACCAGGCAGGAGTCACTCCCCCATTTGTCCTGTGAACCTTGAAGTACTTTTGATATCCCTGATGCTCTGCTAAGGTTCCTGTTGATGAAATATTTAAGTGTAGCGCAGAGTTGTTTTATTGCCGCCGACTGCAAGGAAACAATTGAAATGTTCCTTTATTCATTACGGAACTAATGAAATAGTAAAAGCTACGTGCGGCGGCTCCGCTCTCCTGATGGCCCTGGTGGGAGAAGCGCCACCGCGTATTGCTCTTAATCCGTCAGTCACGTCCATAATTTATAATCTGCATGAGCGGCCGTGTTTGGCTAGTGTCTTTAATTAGCCGGCTTCGCGCCGCAGCAGATGCAGCCTGTTTGCTGCTGGTTGGTGCGGGGTGGGGTGGTGGTGGGCTGGCGGGGGTTTGCATGCACGCACGCAGGCAGGCAGGCAGGCAGGCAGGCAGGCAGGCAGGCAAGCAACCAAGTTTGCAGTGCGAGTTTTGATGCGTGCACGGCGCCTCCTCTGCCCAAATCTGACCAAATTATGCAACCGCAGGCCGAGAGCCAGTCGGAGGAGAACAGTGCACAGTTTCTGTGCACGGTCACCGAGTCTGTCTGGGGTTTTTGTCACTCCGGTGGCTTCAACCTGCGACTAATCCCAGATTATTGTTGCTCTTGCACTTGTTTCTGACACTGATCGTCGAGATTACATTATTTTGCCGCGTGCTGCAAAGTGTATCTAGACCTCTGTTGCCTCTTGTCGAAGGAGCAGGGTGTACGTAAGTTTCGTTCAAGTTCGCTGCATGTTTTTTTCCCCCTCCAAGCTGGCTGCTTTTTAAAGGGGCCCTTGTATGACCATTTCCACGTTGACTATATTAATTTTGCTGCTCTGCTTCCAACAATACAGGACCATTGTTTGGTCAAAAAGAAAACCTCCTGATTGCTCTGTACAGGCCTTACAAAACAAACGCTTCTCTCACTCGGCTGTTTTCAAATAGAATAGAATAGAATAGAATAGAATAGAAAGCCTTTATTTATCCCACATTGGGGAAATTTACATAATTACAGCAACATGTGCAAAGAGAAGAATCTATATATGTATGTATGTATATATATATACACACACACACACACACACACATATACATATATATGTATATATACAGTATGTATATGTATGTGTATATATAAGTGTGTATATATATATGTATATATCTATATAAAGAAATAAAGAAATCAAGGAAAATACAATATTTATAGAGGCTCCCACCTCGCTCCCCCAACAGCTCCGCCTTAGAACACCCCCAACTCCCTTACAACTGGCCAGTTGTCACTGCTAACACTAGCTAACAGGGAGGATGGCTACTAGCTACAGTGACGCCGCACCCACATGAAAAAAAAAAAAAAAACAGTCTACAGAGGCACTGCTATGATCATCAGCCCGACTTGTGATGTAGAAAGTGGAGCAAAATCCCAATGTCTCACTTCAGCGTGACGGCGTGGACGGAGACACTGCCCACCTGGAAATGTGCGAGTCGCAGAGGTTGCGTTACCCGAATATTTTCAGTCATTGACGTTTTATCTATTTATTTATTTATTTATTTATTTATTTTTTAACAGTGACGGAAAAATCTGAAGGCCATCTTGTCATTTTGACAGATTGCAATTCACACCCCTGACCACTTGGTGGCAACTTGTGGCGCTTGTAATTGCAGTATCCAGTATGGCAGTAGAGCGCAGATTCAGCCTGCAGAGCAACATGAAAACAGCCATGAGGATTCGTCTGTCAGAGGCAAATTCACAAGTCATATTTCATTGCGTTCACATGTCGCCACTGATGCCACAGTCAGTTGGTTTTGTCACTGCGTGCGGAGAAAAAGTTAGATATTCACCTGCTTGATGTGGTTTGGATTTTCTGTTCAGCTACTTTGGACTGAATATTATTTAGAAATGAATGAAAATGAAATGCTATTGAATACGTCCTTCTTATCATTTAAAAAGTTGAAGTCATGGGTAAAAATAGACTATGGCCAAATCTTTGTGACCCTGTCAGTCATAATGACGGACAACAAAGAAGTCTAGCGCCACCTCTGGCGAGTCGTCCTTTTTCTGCACCTGCTGCGTTAGCTAGCTTGCTACAAATGCACAAAGACACCTTAAAGACCTTCGACAGGCAGTTTTATTCCCTCCATAGCGTTGCCTTCGTAACATCACGATGATGCTCCAGCATTGGCAGCACCAAACCCAATCAGTGAGTGTGCGTTGACGCAACCTGCGATGTGTTTTCTGTTGTCTGTGTGCGTCGGCCGCCTGTCAAAGAGCTTCAGATGGAGCCCTGAACTCTCGACTCTTGCCGGAGAATCAGACCCACTGACGGCTGATTGGTTCGCGCTCCTCATTATTGCGACACAAGTGCGGGCCCGGCGCCCGATCAAGCCTCGCCCATTGGCCGGCGTGGTCGGTGGGGAAGCAGGAAGTGAGAGACTGGAGACCACCAGGTCGCGTTTGATTCGCTGCTTCTAGCTGCGCAGGGTGAAACAAAACCAAAACAAAAAACACTGCAGCGCTCCTTTCTCTGGTTAATTATAGCATCGTCAGTGGAGGCGAGGAGGACGAGACGGCCGAGAAGCTGCGAGGTGAGAGAGTGGGATTGGCTGGGTGGAGAGAAAAGAGGGGAAAGAGACGTAAAAATAAGTTGCTGCTGATGCGGATGTGGGTTTTTTTTCTCCCTCTCATCCTGGCACGTTATTATTATCATCAGAAGCCAACAAAGCAAAGCAAGCCATGCTTTTCACTCAATTTTGCTCACTCAATTTTATTAATTTTGCTTCTATAAATTTTCTTTCTGTATTATTTTATGTTCAGGAATTGCGTAACAGCACTTAGCAATCCTTCAAGTTTGCCTATTTGAAATAACAGCAAACAAACCTGAAGAAGGAGATATGTCAGAATTTTGACTTTCATCTCAAAAATAGTTGCCTCTCGCCTCCCGGGGATCTGTGCCAGAACGCTCCTGCCTCCGTCACGGAATCGTGCTCCCCTGGCTGGGCCGAGCTGGGCCGCGCACGCACGTGCGCACGATCCGCGCGAAGAGGGCGCCGCTGACCTCGCGGTTCGCCTGCGGTGACGGGAGCGGGCAGAGAGCTCGGAGGAGGGGAGGCTCAGCCGCACGGCATCGCTGATGTCAGAGCGTTAATCTCCCAGCGAGGGGAGGAGGAGGAGGAGGAGGAGCGGGGGAGGAGGAGTGATTGGCGGATGGACGTCTGTCAGAAAGATTTTGACGCTGCCAGAGGGAGACGAGCCCGAGCCGCCCTGCGTCCTGTTCGCACGCTTTGTGGGGGTTTTTATTTTTGCGCGGCTCCCGAGGCTGCCGCAACACACTCCGGGATGGGAAGAGTGGCCGAGGAGGTGTGAAGGCTGAGAGTAGGAGGAGGAGGAGGAGGAAGAGGAAGAGGAGAGGGCAGAGGAGCCCCACTAGCTGGCTTTTCCCCCCTTCTCCTTCTTCCTTGCCGGAGCGGGACTCGGAGAGCTTCGCTCTCTCTTGCCTCGTCACTTCAAAGGAGGGGTCTCGGCGGGCATCAAACCCCCCCCCCGCCTCCCTTACTGACCTCACAGGAAGTGCACCATGCTCTCCGTGGACCAAAGTACGGGATTTGTTTACCAGGTAGGTTTCACTCGGGATGGGATCGGGATCTCAGATGGAAATGGAAACAACCGGGCTGCTCTCTCTGTGATCGGCGATCCAGTCGTCATTCCAGATTCATTTGGACAATGAAAACCAGTTGTTTTGACTTGCGCGCAAAGATAAAAAAAAACAAAAAACAACCCACCACGTCCCGGCTGGGGAGGTTTGCTGACAGATGGGAGCGCTGTCCCAGCTCGGGAAGAGGAGCTTATACCCCGGCACGCCGACCCTGCTGCTGATCTTTGGCTCAGTCGGAAATGTCTTTCGTCGTGAGTGCGACTCGCATTCGTTTCCCCAGTTTTGCTAACGGCCACCGTGAAAATGTGACATCGGTTGCATTACAACTGGGAAAAACAGAAGTAGTTTGTTCCATCGTAGCGGAGTCTTGGGGAGGGGGGGGGGCAGGTGAGGGAGAAGGAGAGAGAGAGCGGCGTTCCCGCTCTGCTCCTCGCCCGATCGGCACAAGGTCACAGGGAGAGCGCATCGCGTGGAGGTGTTCCCAGCGTGCTTCCCTCCGCTCCCCGCCGCTGCTGCACCGCTTTGACGATGCTGAGCCGGCTGCCATCGCCACAGCAACCACGGCCATCTGTGATCTGGGATGTGGCACGGGGGGAAAAAAAAACCCATGACAACACAGGCCCGTCAGCCAATGGGAGGGCCCCGTACGCTTGTTGCTTAATCCGTCCTCCTTCTCTTAGCTAGCATGGAAGCTACAGAGTTATTCGGCGTCGGAGGGGGGGAGGAAAAAAAAACAACCCTCCATCAAAGGAGATTTAAGTCGACGCACTTGCTGAACTCCAGCCAAGATAAGATAAAATAAATAAATAAGTGAATAAAGCCGCGGCTGACGCGATATTTAGCGCGGGCGAAGCGGCCTGGATCCGGAGGTATAAAAATGTAAACATCCATCATCGCTGCTGCTGCTGCGCTGCATGAGCCTCGGGAGGACGCGGAAATGAGGTCGCGTCAGCTGCTTCCACACCAGCGGCTGGCGTGATGATAATATCCAGTTTCTTGGGAAGGATTCCATGTCGATAATTGACAAATCAATACATTTTTTTCCTGCCTCCCCCCGATCGACTCTCCAAGTCCAACCTTATGTTGCCATACAGTCGAGCTATTATCGCGATATGAGTTTATATATCCAGCTCGTGTCACATTCCCCTGCAGTTTTTCTTTCCATTGCTGCTTTCGTTTGTGGGCAAAGATGCAATATTATGAACCTGGACAAAAAAACTCCCGGCTCTATTTACACTGAAATGCTTCACAGTTGTTTTTAAAACAAATGTCCTCCTTTTCTGTCTCTTGGCCAGGCTCCTGTGAGATGTAATGTGAAAATTTGTGTGAAGCAGTTGCTTTGACTCAGTGGCGCTTAGTGCCTCGCAAGCAAAAAATGCAGCATTCGGTGCCCAATAATGAGGTCTTGTAAATGTGACTGGAATCCGGTATTTACATAATTTACATAAACATTTCATTCTGTCCCAAATGCATGGTGCCAAAACCGTCCTCCTAAACACGGCCCTCTGATCACGCTAATATTGTTGAGTTCTTTTAAATGCTGGTGTGACTGCAAGAGATATTTTAACAGTGTTACTTGCTATAATATTTAAGTAAAAAGACACTGATTGTAAAAGTGCAGTTTAAAGTGAAGGAGTTGAAGCTACGATGTCCTATATTCTAGTTCTCTTCAGGTACTGAATCTAAAATAAAACTCCCAAGTCTAGCTCGCCTTGATCTGAACATAGTTCAACTTTAATTTTATTTTTTAAAAAGATGTTTTTCCTCCCAATTTTTCGGTTTACCTTCACTTGCGAGTTGTAGAACTCGATTTTCAGACGCGTGTGCAGACAGGGACACACATGACGTGATGGGCCCGCCAATGAGTTGCGGTGGCGAGACGGGGCGGTGCAGCGTGGGCGGGCGGGCGAGCTCAGGGGAAGAGGAGGAGAGAAAAAGACATAAATATGTAAATATGTATTTTTTTTTTCATTATTTGCCAAAACGAAGTACAGATGGTTAAAGACGATAAAATGAGATCAAAGCAATGAAACCGTTCTATTCATATTTTTCTACGAGCATAGGTAAGACTGAGCCGAGGCTAGCATCTGGCCTTGCTGTAAATAGCAGTACATTTTAACAGAATACTCTAGAACAGGGGTCACCAACGTGGTGCCCGCAGGCACCAGGTAGCCCCCAAGGACCACATGAGTAGCTCGCAGGCCTGTTTGAAAAATTGCACAACTTATTGAACTGTGTCAAAAATTCAATTTTATCCAGCTTTGTTAAGTTATTGTTGATAATTAATGAGAACCTATTAACTTGATAAGGGTCTTCACACTTATCAAGACTTACTCATTAATGATAATAATAATAATAATAATAATAATAATAATAATAATAATAATAATAATAATGATAATAAAAATAATAAAAATAATAATAATAATATAACTCAGGGAGTTTGTTATTTCCGGAGAGTCTAGTAAACTGGTAGCCCTTCATATGATCTCAGAACCCATGAAGTAGCACTCAGTGCCAAGAAAGTTGGTGACCCCTGCTCTAGAATATCTCCCTTTCTAAACACACGACCGGTTCGTATTTGAACTGACGTCCCAACCAGGACCAGCCGTGTCCCGGTGACGACAGCTTTGGAGGCCCCGCCCTCCGAGCCCAGTAACTCAATCTGCGGGAACAGCAGCGGACGCCGGTTCGCCCTCCGCGATGCCTCCGCGATGCTTCCCCGTCTCCGTCTGTCCGCACCTCCACCTCTCACCGCGGGCTCTGTCCCGTGGTGACATCACGGCGGTGTAAAGTTCCATCGGAGCCACGGGAGTCCTGCTTTCACAGGCAGTGAAAACAGGCTCCGTCCCAGGATCGGTATATAGATTCCTCAGAGCCAGCAAGGCAGACTCATATTCAGGCCACCTTCATGGTTCACTCGGTTTTTTTGCAGACTGCATCTATGAAGAGTTCGGTGCCCCGAACTCTTCATAGATTTAGTCCAAAAAGTACAACGCGGTATTCCTTGTTTCCGCGCAAGCAAAAGCTTTTACGTCTGAAACTTTGAGATATTTCCGGGGTTCTTTGCTTTGCTTTTCCCACGGGGGCAGATTGCGCCGACAAAAGGCGGAAGGCGGTGTCCGCCCGACACCTGTCGGTCCTTTCGGGTCAACCGCTTGATCCCCCCTGAAGGTGGCGATGAGTAACGTCAGACGTGGAACTCATTAGCAAGAGTGGTCAGGTCGAGGTTGGGGGGTGCGGATTGTGCGTTCCACTGCCGGAGGCTTGTAATCAGGTTGCGGAACGGTGGCAAATGAATTGGTTTTGAAGTGCCTGTAGTGTTTGGTATGAACAGGTAACATCGTTTTTTTTTTTTTTTTTTTTACATGGACGGATTAAAAAGTAAAAGGCAAGGATGCTCTCAGGTGGATTGGTTGTGAGCATGTGAACGGATCTCCTCTGCTGCTCCGTGCACATCACCGCAGCGTAGATGTTCAACAAACTGCCTGGCTGTCGAAACAGGAAGTCTGGCCCCAACCACTAAAATTTCAAATTAATTTTATATTTTTTTCAAATTTCACTTTCAAATTTCCTCTTCTGGGGGCGTTCGTTGTTGGAGCTGTTGAAATGTTTTGTGCATTTGTATGTCTTAAGTTGGTAGGTCACCCAAAAGTGAAGATAGTACCAAGAAAAGGGAAATAAGAAATATTACTGAGCAATCATGACTGGAGTGATGCAGATGTGCCATCAAGTGGATACCAGGGATGAGGGATTACAACTTGCATTGTTTTTTTTTTTTGCGGGATGCTTTCTCACCATTGGACGCTGCTAAATCTCACACACTGCGCCTTTTAATACTCCGCTGTTCTGTTCCTGAAGGCTTTCAGAGCCCGGCCCTCTTACTGACATCACTTACCTCGGCAAGATACCACTTTCATCACAGATGTGAAAATGTTCCTCCGAAACATGACACAGTAACAGAGTTCTGGTAGAGGAAAGATATCTGAACTTGGAAATTTAGCATTTTGCAATCTCATTTAGTCAACATCCTCACACCTGTGGCATCGTATATTTTAATCAGCGCTCATTTTTTTTTTTTTTTACATGCTGCTGAAATAAATTTGACATTGCCACTTTAGAGACATTTACCAAGCTAGCTTACTTAATCACCAATGGGGAAAAAAAACAATGCTAAAAATGAATTTTCTACTGAGAGTGGCTCAATCAGTGCAGGGTACGTATCCAGGCTTTCAAGGTTAAGTGTGTAATATTTGGAGATTCTGAGAAGAAACGGCAACATCAAGTGGTTGCATTTTAGATTGCAACCACTCCCCCTCCTGCTCCTGAGCTTGCCAGTGAACTACGGTGGCCTGCGCACCCAAACGTGGATACCTCGTCCATCTTCTTCTTCATTGGTTTATTTGAGGATGCAAGCCTAAATACGAAACTGTCAGGTGACCTGGATTGTCCACACCAGGCTTCCTTAGAAATATGGCGGTGCAAGATGGCAGCTAACTGGGAACAACGCCCTTGTTCTTTGTATATTTTTATACTGTATATATATATAAGAACCATTCTAGGGTAGGAAAACCAAAGGACTTTTATTGTACTGCGAGTATCCACTTTTACTTTATTTATGTATTTAATTTTTATTTTGTATTTCTGGGCAGGATGTTAAGCTTTTAGCAATATAAAACATCATGAATCAGGCCAAATTTTACACACTGGACCTTTAATACACGGATCTCCGTCGCGCGTCGTTGTTTTGCGACTCAGTCGTCGAGCCCTGTGGTCGGGACCTGGTTTGCGAGAAGGTCACAATGTTCGGCGTCGCTGCAGCGTCCTCTGACCCTCGCTTTGTTTCCAGGCCCCTGAGCCTTTTTAAAAAAAAAAAAAAAAAATTACATATTTATGTCTTTTTCTCTCCTCCTCTTCCCCTGAGCTCGCCCACCCGCCCACGCTGCGCCGCCCCGTCTCGCCACCGCAACTCATTGGCGGGCCCATCACGTCATGTGTGTCCCTGTCTGCACACGCGTCACCGCTGCGTGATTGTGCATCGTCGGGGGGATTACTGCGAGACGGACGAATAACAAAGCAAAAAGGGGCTTACGCAGGGAAACACAAAAGGACGAGCAGACATTCATATCATTTGCCCCGTCTCTCTATTCGCCGGTCACGTGTCTAAACCCTCCCCTCCCCGTCCTCCTCCCCCCCCGGGTCGGCAGTGGTGGGGGTGGGGTGGGAGGAGGTCTTGGTCACGTGCTCCGTGCTCCCGCTCACCCCTCCCGAGTCTTCTCCCTCCGCTGACCACTGGGCTCCGCAGACGCCTGATGTGATTCCCTCTGCCACGCGGGGCCGTCCATCACTGATCCCGCGGGCCCAAGACCAAGGTTTTATCACGCCCTTATCGAGGAGGGGGGCCAAGAATAATTTCAAGCGAGATTGGCGAGCGGTGATGCAACTCCCCGGGCTCGGCCGGGGTCAGCGCGGCGAGCTGGAGGGGAGGGAGACATAAAAACGGCCTCTTAAAATAGAAGCAGGGACCTGCGAGAGGGAGGAGGAGTTTCTGCTCCGTCTCTCACCACGCGCGGCTTCATCAGGGAGCGGGGGCTCGGTCCAGTTGGCCGTGAAAACGTACACGTATTCAGGAGACGGCTTGGATGGAGGAAATAAATGAATACGTTGGAAATAAAATAATGCAACAGTTTAGCTAGTTTAGAATCAACCGTTTGGAGATTCTGAAGTGCTGGGCCCATCAAAACATCTCCTGAGAGTGTCGAGGGGAAATGCCTTGTCGGTGTCCAGGGTCAGAGGTCACAACTGGACCCCCAGACTGGTTGGAGACCAGGAGGAGGCAGCAATGGCGGCGCCGGTTGCAAACTCAATTAGCCGCTGTTTGCAGCCGACGTTCACAGAATGATCAGCGGCTGCTTTATTAGGCACACTTTATTTATTTTGTGTGCCGTAGGTCGAGGATGTAGGGCAGGTTGGGTACGGTGCGTACGGTGGCGCTCGCCCCGGTGGCTGCGACTCGCTGCTTGCTGTGTTCACTTGCAGTTCCCCGGGGAGGTTTTTTGTGTGTGTGTATGTGTGTGTTGGGGGACGAGAGCCAGCGAGGGAGGGAGAGGGAGGGAGGGGAGTCGGTGGCACGTCGCCGAGGTGGTGGGAGGGAGGGTGTTCCCCCCCGGGGCCAACCAGCAGTGCCAAACCCCCCCCCCCCCGTACACACACAGGCACGCTCCTCTCCCTCCCAGGCCTGTCGGGGAGGCTCAGCTCGGCGGGCGACGTCAGCTTGCCCAGGGCCTCGTGTGTTTGTTTTGTTTTTTTCCTCCAAGATGTTTGTTTCACGGCGGCCAAATTAGAAACGTAACGACGTTACCGGACATGGGGGGATTACCAATTGACCACATTTTCAAGACGCCGCTCCCCTCCAACCCCCAAAACGATTCTTAACTGGGTGTTGGTGGAAACTTATGATTGTGGAAGCAATGGCCATGAAGACGTTTAATCCTTTAGGATTAATCCTCAGCAATGTATATATTTGGAAATCAAATTACAAAGAAAGCCCCACTATTAAATTCAATGACAATGCTTATGTTAAAGAGAGAGAGAGAAAAAAAGTGGCAGCAAGAGGGTAAACCTGCCAGTCTTGTGTGGCAGCTGTCACTACATCACCCACAATGCCCCACTGGAGACCTCAGAGTCGCTCCCCTAGTGATTCTGGACTGGATGTTGGAGAATGTGCGAGTCCCCGCCTGGGTGGGTCCTCTGCACAGTAACACACACACCCCCCTGTCCCATATCCCCCCTCACCCACCCCCCACACACACACACACACACACACTCAGCATCTGTCCACACCCCTCCCTCTGATGCCGCCGCTCACTCCTCACATGCTCGTCCATGTGTGTGGCTGTGTGCGTTCGTCCGAGCTGCGCAGGATTGCGTGTGTGTCGTGTTGCTGCTGCCGCTGCTGCTGTTGCTGCCGCCGCCGCCGCTGCTGCTGCTGCTGCTGCTGTTGCCGCGCTGCTGCTGCCGCTGCTGCTGCGCTGCTGCCGCTGCCGCTGCTGCCGCTGCTGCTGCTGTTGCTGCTGTTGCGCTGTTGCCGCTGCCGCTGCCGCTGCTGCTGCTGCCGCTGCTGCTGCTGCCGCTGCCGCTGCTGCCGCTGTTGCTGCTGCCGCCACTGCTGTTGCCGCTACTACCGCTGCCGCTGCTGCTGCTGTTGCCGCCGCTGCTGCTTAATCTGCTCGGATCAGCGATTGACGGCCATCATCGCCTTACATCACGTCGACACAGTGGAGCAATGAAAAGATGTTTTATGTTTCCGTACTTTTGCATCATGCAGTTTTCTTGCTGCAGGAGATGTGCGGATGGACTGGTTGCGGTGGTGGTTGGTTGTGGTGGTGGGGGGTTCAGACAACAAAGGTTGCAAGTGTTGCTCTTCCATCTGGCTTTACGCTGAAAGGCAGGGGAGTTGGGTCTTGTTTGCATTCTGAAACAAGGTGACTCACAAAACAGGGGGGCGGGGGGGTGTAACCTTTGAAACAGCAGTGGTCTGACATGCACACTCTGCGTAAAGGTCAGGAAATACAGGATAATTGCAACATCCTCACAGACCAGGCAAACACTTAAAAAAAATAAATAAAACTGAATAAAGAAAAATAAAAAGGACAAAATGACAAACTCATGGGAGTCTCTTTAGAAGTGATCCAACCATCGTCCTTATTTTTTAACTTAGTCAAGTCTTGTATTTTCTCGCTGTTCAGTCGTAAATACTGCCCATCTCTCGTCGAACTGTGTTTCTCGCAGTTTCAGATGCTGCATTCTTTTCCCCATTGTGTAGATTTCCTCTACTAGGTGAGTCCATTGGTCCTGTGTGGGAACGTCTTCCCTTTCCCATTTCTTTGTATTAGCTTATTTAGCAGCTGCTAATAATACAACTTTTACCAGGTATCTGTCCTTCACTCCTATATTTCCTTCACCCAGGTTACATGAAAACACTACTGTACATGTCATGTCCATGACATAGGAATCTCATATCCAAGGAATTTCAGCAATGCATCGTGCAACATTTTCCAAAATGTTTTTTTTTTTAACGCGATCCCCAAAAAACACGAGAGTGACACGTGTGGCCGCAATAATTTTTTAACATTTTTTTATTTATTTATTTTTTATCTTCAGTTCTGCTCACGCGACACTGGGAGGGGCAGAAACAGACCTGACAGGAGCCTGCGTGCACCTGAGTGACATTTGTGCCTACCCCAATAACCCCCCCCCACCCTTAAACCCGCAGCCCCCTCAGCTGCAGAAAAAAAAAATAACAGCCCGAGTGAAACGAGGCAAACAGCGGCCGGCGTTTTTCTGTTAAATATTTGAAAAGCAGGCTACGCGTGCGGCACCGCAGCGTATTCCTCAAGGTCAGAGCCATTTATAGCGTGGGGTAAGGAGGGGTGGGGGTGGGGTTGACTGGGAAGAGGGGCGGTGGGGACGGCGATATTTCCTTGCCATGAAATCCATCGCCATCGCTCCCCGCGTCAAAAGTGTGACTGGGAGGGAAAAAAAAGAAGAAAAAAAACATGCTGAAATCTGGCACTCAGCAGATGAACACACACAAACAGTTGCCATGGTTACAGCCAGGCAAAGTTGACTCGGCGCCGCCATGCAGAAGATGGGATCAGGGGGCCTCGGCCCCCCCAGGGAATAATTCCCACAAGGTGGCGCTCCGTTCATGTCCGGATCCTTTTTTGAGCAATAATAATCATGATGATGAAGCCTGAACTTGCTGCGTTCTCGCTCGTCACTCGCTTCTCTTGTGTGTCCCAGAGAACCGATGAGGAGGCGGTGGTGGACCGGGGCGGCACTCGCTCCATGCTCAACACCAACTTTGAGAAGGAAGAGCTAGAAGGTAAGTCCCAAGGTTCAAGATTCAAGAACTTTATTTGTAGCCCGCTCATGCTGGATTGGCATGCTTACGAGAGGCCGTGCTAACAGCTAAAACAACATTCAAGAACAACAACAAAGAAACTGCAAGAACAAATCAACAAAAAAATAAACTAAACAAAAAAACACACTATTTACAAAAGAACTGTATAAAAAGTACATAGAGTGTGTAAAAGTACATGTGGCTGTACCCCCCAAACTGGGGTACATTTTGGGGGGTACAGCTCAAAGGCCCGGGTGTGGAACCTGCAACCTTTCTTGCTCTGAGAGAGTAAAACGCAACGTCACCCTTGTTGGAAAGTAGCGTCTGCAAAACGGCCTCAGCGTCAAGAGTTGCAGATTACAAAACCAGCGACTGGAAGCTCCTGCCGGCTGCACGGTGACTAAGCCAGTTTTGTTTGCTCCGTGGGTTACACGTCACTATTGATGTGTGTACATGTGTGAGCCTGAATGACTTACACAGCACCAACACCATACATAAAGTGTCGTTTTTCCGAGATATACACACACGTTTGTGTGTCAGACGAATACGTCCAACCCAGACTGCACTCCTGCTTTTAAAGCCGACCACTTCAACCCCACACACCTACACAGAGTACAGGCCCATTGTTGGGCTCCTCCTGCATCACACGGAGGGAAACAAACGGAGGCATTGTCTCTTGTAAATGGTGCGATTGAAAAAGGGGAAAAAAGCAAAAGCAGCTTCGTCCTTTCAGCATCCAGCCTTTTATGTATTTTTGTTGCCGTTGCCGGGGCGACGGTTCTCCCGAGCAGAGATGTCACTCTTTGATTCTGACACACCGGCGGTGAGACAGAGCTTTTATCTGAAGGGCCCTCACGCCGAGTCACGACCGCGCGGCGCTGTTGCGGCGCCGACAAGTGCGTCAGCGACACGCAGGGAGCTCATCTCTACACGACCTACACGGCTTCCGTGACGCCCCTGTTAACAGAAATCACTCATGTTATTTTCTTCTCCATTATTAAAGCATTAGTACATATGTACTTATATTTATATACTGTAGATGTATATGTAAACATATATGTATACATGTATGTATGTATGTGTCAGGTTTAAACCCTCAAAGTATGAAAGGAACACACAGGAGTCAAGTATATCTTACTCGTGAGGAGAGCAGTGACGGAAAGCAACCTCAGTTATATTCCATCCACCCTGCTCTGAAGCGCTTCCCACTGCAAACCTCCTTTTTATTATCATCTTTTGGGGCAGTCCCTGGTTACATGGGTTTAGGTCATCTAAAGTTGACATATGCACGAGACAGCACTCAGCACTCCTCACTAGAAGGTCAAGACATCGTACTTCCTTCTCAACAGGAGGTCATGAAAAGTTCTTCTGCTTTAGGTGTTAATACAACAGGAAACGCTTACTTCTCCGTCTCATGAGCTGCTCGTGCACATGAGTCTTCCTGTTCTTCTTTTTGCAAGACGTTTGCTGCAAAGCTGTGATTATAAGACTTTCGCTTGTAGTATGCATAGTATATTTTCATCTTTTAGCTTTAGCATATTATGAGATAAAATACAAAACAACAGTATGTATACATACATACAGTACATCGTATGTGTGTGCATACATACATATTTTTTGTACATACATATGTGTATATATATATGTATATATATACACACATATATGTGTATATATATATGTATATATATATATATATATATATATATATATATATATATATATATATATATATATATATATATATATATATATATATATATATATATATATATATATATATATATATATATATATATATATATACATGTATATATATATATATATATGTATACATATAAGTGTTGTCACGATACTGGATTTCAGTCTTTGATACGATATTTGGGAAAGTATTGATTTTCGATATCAATACTTTGCTACTAGCCTCGCGGAAGTTTCGAGGGGCGGGGGCGGGCTGGTCGGAGATCGGGCTGAAGATCGCCTCAATGTAGTACCGATATATCGATACTATGGAGAAGTCATATCATATCGTTTTTAGTTTTCACTATCGAAAAAATATCGATGACAACACTAAAATACATATATATGTATATATATATATATATATATATATATATATACATATATATGCTTTAATAATGGAGAAAAAATTTACATGAGTCAGTAAAACACGTTTTGATTTGGATGAATGGAAAAGTCGACCTAAAATCATGGTTACACAATTAGATAAATTAAAATGAATCCTTTTGTCTCGGGCCCTCATGCACCGGGGCTTCTGCGTTGGGTACTTAAAGGCCTGGCATGTAAGATTTAGGGGCATCTGGTGGTGAGAAATTATATCATATTATATTATATTATATTATATTATATTATATTATATTATATTATATTATATTGCGGACAAATTTGTGCAGATTTGTTTAATGTGTGTAGCTTTATGCCTGTTTGTCGAGGCCATGATGTCATCGTGGCCTCCCTGATTCTAATCCCCGATTTCTAATGATCCACTTGATGTTTGCATCAAGAAAATCTACTTCTAGTTCCAGAGCGTTGCACTCTATGCTGCTTATAAATTATTAAAATTGTCAATCAACATTTCATCTAGATTTCCACCAAGATTTTGTTATTATTACTCATAGACCAAAAATGTCATCTGTCAGACGTCACTCAGCGCGGCGGTTGCACAGGTCACGAGTTTTATATCGTTAGTATCAGCAGTCTCTTCCAGCAGCGCACGCACACGCACACGCAAACACAAACACATATGCACCCGCCACACGCTGGAAAGGCTTGAGGGTACGAGACGGCTAAAACGCACGAGTTGTCCCATGACCGACTGAAAGCCAGTGAGACGCGGTGACGGGGGGGAAGGAGAAAAGGCACAGAGTGACATCAGCAGTAGTTTGAGGCCCTGCTATTTTGGTCTCCTCCCTCAACGCTCGAGTGGAGCTGACGAGCCCTGACTCAGGAGCTCCGACGCTCCCTTGCTCTGTCGTCGTGCATATCTTACCACCGCCGTCCCCAGAAACGAGCCGTTTCCAGTGAAATTGTGCGCAGTCACCCTCCCTTTCCTCTCCGTCGCTCCGCCGCCTCCGCCGCCGCTCCTGACATACATAATTTACACAACACTAACAGCACTTTTCTCCGGATGAACGGGTCGACAGCCCAACGTGCTCCCCCCAACAGTCATGGAAACACCTAAACTTAGGAAAACCTCTCAAATATCGCTAAAAAAGGTTTTGACGCTCTCATGAGGTGGTTTTTCAGACATATCGATATAGAGGTATATCGCAAAAGTGTCATGGAAACAATTTTTTCGCATTCTGACCAGTTCACTTCAAGTGAAAATGGCGCGGTATTTTTGGACGGAGGAAGGGGAGACGGAATATTTTTTTACAAGTAATCAAAGAGAAAAACATATCAACCATTCTTGACGACAAACAAGCGTCAAGAAACAAAGGCAAATGTAATTACGTAAATGTAATTACAATGGAAACACCTGCAAATCGGATTTGTACATTGTCAAAATTTTAGAAGTCGCTTTTATTTTGCAAAATACTGTATTGGAAACGCAGCTACAGTCCACTTCCCTCCACCGCTACGTCCGAAACCGTCCTTTCTGGATTACTCGATTACTCGTGCCTACGAGGGTAAGGGGAAGCAATGAGGTGGAGGGATTCACGCAGGAAAAAAACAATGATGTTTGATCTGAATTTGAATGGCGAGGGTTTTAATTTAAACAGTAAGGTGCTTCACAGTTTCATAGCTTCAAGCAATGTCAGGAATTTTTACAGCCACTTTTTGTTTTGTTATTTTCAATTTACACATTATAATCAGACAGCTAATGCTAATTAGGGTAATGTATATGTTTTAATTTAGTAATCTTGCTCACTGCTAATTCCATGAACACATATGATAACCAATAAAAATGCCTCCAGTTTTGCCGTTCACCTTTTCACCTTAATTAAAATGCTTGACTAATGTTAATGCTATCCATATTTCGCACACACTGCAGAATGGGCTAAATCCTGAGTTCTAGAAACTAGAATTCTGCAACGTCGTCTCAACAATCACGCCTGGTTTCATCTGACTTTTCCGTCTTGAAAATGCGACCGTCATCACAATACTGCACCTTGCAAATGTCTGCAAAGCTCTGAACAAAACACATCTGAGTTTTCAAATCAGTTTAAACTACGGTGGCCTGCGAGCACAAACCTGGACACCTCATCCACCTTCCTCTTCAGTGGTTTATTTGAAGAATTGAGCGTTCATCCTAAAAACAACAGGAGCAGTCAGGCGGACTGTATTGTCCACACCAGGCTTCCTTAGAAATATTCAACATTGTAGCGCAAATGCCACTAACTGGGAGAAAGACCCTTGCTTTATGCATATTCTTGCATATTTGTCTATACAGAAAAGTATCGTTCTATGGCTAGGAAAACCAAATATATATACTTTTATTTATGTATTTATTGGCTGTGTTAAGCTTTTACCAATATAGAAATCATAAATTCAGCCAAATTTTACACATGGAGCGTTTGCGTGCACTCTGCCTCACAGGCTGGATTTAGTCGCAACGCTCGCCACTTCCTGTGAAGCCAAACGGCACCGTTGCAACTTAACATAAATGTGCTGTGTCACATTCCGCCCTGTGTGCTATTGGCTCAGGGAGGGTGGGGTGAGTGGGAGGTTTAGCAGAGCGTCCGGCAGTCTTTTTTCCATGCGCCCGCGTAGCCGAGGGCAGGAAGAGGCAACAGCCGGGCATCTTGTTCCGCTGTAAAGGAGGGAGAGAGTCGGCTCAAATTATCTTCACACTGACCCCGTGGATGCACGCACGGCACACACACGCACACACACACACACACACACACACACACACACACACACACACACACACACACACACACACACACACACACACATACACACACACTAATCACACTCTGGCTATCCCACCCTCATTATCCACTCTTTATTGATTTTAAACAACGTCCCTGCCGGCCTCTAACACTGGGAGGGACAGAAGCGAAAAATGTTTTAGCTCTTTACAATATTAATTATACTAACTGTATATTAGTGTTTTTGCACGCTGTGTTTTCAAGTTTTGATTTCCCTTTATTGACGCGTTTTTGTTTTTCCAATGCACATATTTCGAGATGATGCAATACAAAACATTGTTTTGGATGATCATCAACAGTGCTGACTCAGTCAGCAGCTGCACACACAGTAAAAACCAAGGTATAGACCATTCTCTGTTTAAAAAGATGTGGCGGAGTTTCAAAAGGATAGGACCACGCCCAAGTGCCAAAAACCTGCAATCTG
>CM020501.1:25388360-25428360 GCA_009823395.1 Thamnaconus septentrionalis
TTGTTTTTGTTCCCCTGAACCTGGTCCACCTCCATCAGGCACAGTGCTTACAACAGAGGCTTCTGCTGTTGGTTGGTATCGTAAGTTTTTGTAACCACGCGCAGATAACTCAGCCGGGGGCATTTTGACCATTTCAACAAATTACTAAATGAGAAAGTGACTTGCGGTGGTTGTCGCGCTCTGCCCCGACAGGCCAGACGGTTTCTCCTCAGTCCCAGCCGGCCAACAGCGAGGGCAAGCAGGACGTCAGCAGGGAAAACAGCGCCGTGGACTTCAGCAAGGTGAGCCGCCAGGTCCACCCCTCCTCCCCCGCTCCCCCTACTGGCCGTGCTGTTTGTGCACCAGCGGTGGTACCCGGCTGTGCGTGTTTTTCAAAGGTTGGGTTACGTGGGAAATGGCCACCGTGGGATTCTCACGCCGGGAACCCGACTTGTTTATTGGAACGTAGGAGTCGGCGAAGCTCCGATCACTGGCTTGTTTTCTGTGTGTGAATCATCATCATCAATCATCTGGTGCATGACGTGTTTGTTTTTGTTTCCCCGCTCCCGGCCGCACAGATTGACCTCCACTTCATGAAGAAGATCCCTCCCGGCGCCGAGGCCTCCAACGTCCTGGTGGGCGAGCTCGAGTTCCTGGACCGCCCCGTGGTGGCTTTTGTGCGATTGGCCCCCGCCGTGCTGCTCAACGGCCTGGCCGAGGTTCCCATCACCACCAGGTAGTGTTGCAGTACTGGAGACTGGTCCTGGTCTCCAGACCACTTTCTAATGGTCTCGGAGGCATTTTTACTGGGTCTTGTCTCAGTCTCGGACTGGGCGGGATTTTTGATCAAGACCAGTCGAGACTCAGCCAACAGTACAACGACAGATAATAACCAGTATCTTTTAATCATTAAAATATACTGGTCTTTTCTTTCTGTTTTGTTCTTACTTCTCTTGGTCTCAAACCCCAAATGTCTTGGTCTGGTCTCGATCTCGATAGTCTCTAGTCTTGATAATGTCTTGGTCTCGGTTGGTGCCGTCTTGACTACAGCACCGCCTCCAGGTCAGCGACCTCCGCCGGCCTGGTTCAGCCTTTTTTGGGAGTAAAAAAAAATGGTTCTCTCTCTGTTGTCTCGTGTCGCGCAGGTTCCTCTTCATCCTGCTCGGCCCGCTGGGAAAAGGGCCGCAGTACCACGAGATCGGCCGCTCCATCGCCACCCTGATGACCGATGAGGTGAAGTCGAGCTTTGTCAATGTCGAAGCTTCCCATCACTTATAAAGACTTAACCTGAAGATCGGTTTGTTTGCGGAGCAGCAGAAGCCTCTAGATCTGAGGCTCGCCTCGGCCACCCGTGAATATTAAAAATGCATCAGAATGAGCGGACATGATGCTCCGCCAAACGGCCATGAATAATAAATAAGAAAGAAACCTGCACTTTGTGTTGAAACCAGTGGCACCAGACTTACAGGCGGGTAGGGAAGAAGCATCTTATCACTTTAAACCTGTGTCTTACTACCAGAGCTGGACCTGTCTGATATTTTGTCACCGATTCGTCACAATCAGTGTTTTGTAATTTGAAATGAGTATCTGGAGTTGTTTTGTGTCAAACGTCTTGGTCCCTTGGACCATCATGTAACTTTTTAAAGGGGTCTACTGGGGTTAAATGAAATCAGAAAACGCTTCTTGTCTTCTCGATAAAGCCTCTTGAAACAAATAACTACCGGTAGCTGTTTTCTTAGTAAGCAATCTTTCTTAAAGTTCAATTAGTCTAGCAGTTTCGATAAGTGGCTTTAAAGGTCCAGTGTTTAAAACGTGGCTTAATTTATGATTTTTAGATTGGTAAAAGCTTAACACACAGACAATAAATAGAGAAATAAAACAGTTTTCTCACAGTGCAATAAAAGTAATTTGGTTTTCCTACCCATAGAAATGTTCTTATATGTTTATAAGAACATACATACATCAGGCGTCTTACTCCCAGTTAGCTGCCATCTTGCACCGCCATATTTCTAAGGAAGTCTGGTGTGGACAATCCAGGTCACCTGAAAGCACGTTTCATATAGGGGGAACCCTCGCCTCCTCAAATAAACCAATGAAGAAGGTAGATGAGGTATCCGGGTTTGTGCTCGCAGGGAACCGTTGCTCACTGGCAAGCTCAGGAGAGGGAGGGTATGGAGTCCCCAAAGGCAACTTAAGTGAAAGAGCGCTGCAATCTAAAATGTAACCACTTAATGTCACTGTTTCTTCTTAAAAAAATCCCAAAACATGACACACGAAGAAGTGGATCTGCTCTGGTTCCATCACAGCAGGTATCCGAAGGCCCAAGGGTTAGCCGCGTCAAGTTCAATGCTTTATGCGCTCTTTCCACGAGGTGGTGCCCAAATTGCTTTCAAACGCCACAAAGCTGAAGGAGTGAACAATTGTTAACCTGTGCATGATTCCTCTTTTCTGTTGCCTGGCCGACAGGTTTTCCACGACGTCGCGTACAAAGCCAAAGACCGCAACGACCTGGTGGCGGGCATTGACGAGTTCCTGGACCAGGTGACGGTGCTGCCCCCTGGAGAGTGGGACCCCTCCATCAGAATAGAGCCTCCCAAAAACGTGCCCTCTCAGGTAAACCTCAAAACTGTTTTGACGCAGCATTGCAGCGTTTCTTGTTTTTCTTGCTTGTTTTTATTTTATTTTATCGCAAAGCGGGAATCTAAAGCGAGAAACTGAAGGTTGCCTCTGTATGTGGTGGTGTTCAGACGGGCTCCGCTTTGTGTGCAGAGAAAATTTTAAACATCTGCGTCCTGCGTTAATCCCGTCCAGACTTTGATGCCTCTCCCCAGGGTTCTGCTCTCAATCCTCTCCAAAACATTAGGCGGCTCCACACCATTAGATATTTTAGTAACAAAAAAAAGAAAGAAGAAAAAGCCTTTGCCATTTTGTTTGGGAGAGACGACTTTGTTATCTAGATTTTTTTTTTCCTTCTTATGATTGATGGCAACAGCCCAGACTCAAAAGCATGTTAGACAAACCTTCCCGTCCTATGAGCCAGTGAGTTGACCTCGTCCCCCGTCGGTGTCGTCACGATCACGTCCAGACCGTGACAGGTGACTGACAGTGATCCTGACTTCGCAGGAAAAGCGGAAGATCCCTTCCGTTCCCAACGGGGTGACGGATCTGGGCGAGTCGGAGGAGCACGGCGGGCACGGCGGCCCCGAGCTGCAGCGCACTGGCAGGTGAGTGTTCACCAGAGCATCAGCATCGGTCTTATTGCTATAGATAGATAGATATAGATATAGATATATATTGGTCTGCAGGAGAAATTTGCGTTTACAGCAGCTTGACAAAGGAACTAGTGTAATACAAGACATGCAGCGTGTTAAAATACATTATGAAGAGAGATACAAGTACAGGATGGAGTGAAAATAAAAATAAAAATAACAAAAATAAAATGAAATAGAATATATATATATATATATATATACATATATGTGTGTTTGTATGTATATATGTGTATATATATATATGTGTATATATATATATATATATATGTATATATATATATATATATATATATATATATATATATATATATATATATATATATATATATATATATATATATATATATATATATATATATATATATATATATATGTATATATATGTATACACCCTTACCTTCCTCCTCCTCTTCCTCGCCATCCACCACCTCTGCGGGAGACATCGCTGCCTTTGGCTCAGGCTGAAAATAAAATAAACAGACAAAAAAGAACAACGTTCTTCCTGCTGTCGCTTCTCAAACCACCTCCACACGTGTCGTCCACTGTGGCTGAGAGCTACCAGAGTCCTGCAAACTCCAGTCTGCTGTCTGTCTATCTGATGTTCTGATGTTGCATCTTACTGTTATGTCGAGATTAGGTCTAACATTATACATTACACCACTGTCACTGTCACAGAATATTTGGCGGCTTCATCCTGGACATCAAGCGCAAGGCCCCCCACTACCTTTCCGACTACACCGACGCCATCAGCTTGCAGTGTCTGGCCTCCTTCCTCTTCCTCTACTGCGCCTGCATGTCGCCCGTCATCACCTTCGGAGGACTGCTGGGCGAGGCCACCGAGGGCCGTGTGGTGAGAGGCCACGCCCACATTGTTTCCAGTGCAGCCACTCTATTAAAAAGAAACATATCTTTGTGAAGTGATTTTTAAAATTTACAAACCAGAGCTATTCTGGACAGTTTTTGGGCCAATATGCTTTGTTTTCATTGTTATTACTGTTATGATTATTATAAAATCTTTACCAGTGTTGCAGAATGCTGTCATGTGTATTTGCCAGCCAGTATGGGTTCACCGTTCACAGGTTGCAGCCACACCCTTTTTATTGTCCCAGAAAAGAATTGTTATGTAGAACATGAAATATATTTTTTTTCTCATTTGTTTGTGAATCTTGGGTCCACATGACTGAAACGATCAGAAGTCTGACACCTGTTAAAATCCACTGAAACAATCACATAATTATGGTATCTTGATGTATTAACGCATTGAAGGTAATTTGGACTAATTAAGGTGCAAATGTGCTTGTGTCCTGCTCCTCCCAGAGTGCTATCGAGTCCCTGTTCGGGGCCTCCATGACGGGGATAGCGTACTCCCTCTTCGCCGGGCAGCCCCTCACCATCCTCGGCAGCACCGGGCCGGTTCTCGTCTTTGAGAAAATCCTCTTCAAGTTCTGCAAGTGGGTTCGTCTTCCCGCGCTGTGCCCAACCATTTGCGAGCGGGAACCTGTGGCTCAGCTCCTCCGTGTGTGTCTCCCAGGGACTACGGCCTCTCCTACCTCTCGCTGAGGGCCTGCATCGGCCTGTGGACGGCCTTCTTCTGCCTGCTGCTGGTGGCCACCGACGCCAGCTCGTTGGTCTGCTACATCACGCGCTTCACCGAGGAGGCGTTCGCCGCGCTCATCTGCATCATCTTCATCTACGAGGCGCTGGAGAAGCTGCTGCACCTGGGCGTGCACTACCCCATCAACAAGAACAACGACCTGCAGAAGCTCACGCAGTACTGGTCAGTACCCTCCCTTTTTTTCTCTCACTCCCTTGAGTTGTATTTTGCACTACTGCTCATTTGTATGGAATGTTGATCTTCTTGCAAGATCTTTGAGCCCCAGACAATAAGGTTGATGTAATCTAATAAATAGGGGTTGGAAAAAAAATTGATTCTTAGATTAATCGCAATTATGACGTTGCCAATTATGAATCGATTCATAAATTTAAAAAAACATTATTTTTTTTTAATGAGGCTGGAACTCATGTGCGAGTGCACTGCAGCGTTGTACCGAACCGTTTAAGGTGACGCACATTTGACACACAAGCACGCAGATCCAAACCAACCCTATGACACGGACACTCACGGCATTAAAGATGACTGAAAAATGAATTTGACCGGTTCCTTGAGGATTTAAAGCCACCATGTGGCAGCATTTTGGGTTTTACGAGGTTGAGGGGAAAAAGAAACTCGACAAAAGTCACAGTTTCTAAGTTGTGTCAAACAAATATTGTGGGAACACGACGAACGTGAGGAACTATATCGCCCGCTGGCACCCAAAGTTGGAGGAAAAGACCGAAAATCCTCCAGTTGCTTCAAACCAGACAACCATCCCCAACACCAGAACAATGCCAATACAGTCGGGCGGGACCAATTACGAAGTCTATTAAGACTTTGTTGTTAGTCGAGAATTGAGATTTATCACGATTCGATTCATACATATATATATATATATGTATGAATCATGATAAATCGCGATTCTCGATTAATTGCGATTAATTGCATCGTAGCCCTCTGAATCGGAATCAAATTGAATCGTCAGGTACCTAGCGATTCCCACTCCTGCTAATTGATAAAAATCTAAGCCTGCTGTGTAATTATTAAAAAGAAAAGAAGGTCATTTGAATTATTGATTACCTTTTTGAAACCATGCCAGCGATGGACAACCGCCAGCACCTCATCAACATTGACAGTATTTTGACTTCTCTACATTCGTACTTCCTCAATGAGCAGTCGGATTTGGCGACGGTGATTAAATCATGTCGAACAACATGTCTAGTCCCTGAATTCACTCATATCCAGAGCTGTTCAACAGATGCATGCTTTGGTTGGGGTGAAGAGTCAGAGTGTTCCTCAACCTCAGTGTTGTAACACACCATAATATTATAAAAGATATACACAGCATGGGTTGTTACCTTGCTGCAGGCTGCTTGAGGAGTTTGAAGTCACTCACTTTCTTGCTGAAGTCGTTTTCCTGTCATGCATGTGATATTTTGACAAGTGCTCTCAAGTCCTAGATGGGCAACTTTATTGACTTTAATTTCACCAGCAGAAGAAAAAAATCTCCTATTGACACTTTAGCATTATTATTGTGGAGTACCTGATAAAGTGTTAACACGACATTTAATCGGTCAAGAATAACAATCGCAATTGTCATTTTTTTTTTGCCGCGTCATAATGCGACAGATGGCGCCGCAGAACAGACAACACATGGGCCGTTAACACAGAGATGGATTGTTTATTTATTTATTTTTGCTTGATGGCAAGTAAGTCCTGTGTTGAGTGTGTGCCGCCAGAGCGACTGAGTGTGTGTGAGGAGAAGAGGCCTCCTCCTGTGTGTGTTTTTTCACTTCTATTCTGGTGGAGTGGACAGCAGGGGGAGGCTGACATTTCGCTTTACCAAATGCCACCAGCAGTCGCCTTATACCCGCCACATTTTTAGATGTTGTGTGGAATGGAGAGCGGCACTCTCATTAGTTCTTGTTATTACATTTTGCTTCGTCTTTGCACGATATATTGTTGTTTTTCCAATGTGTATTTATTTCCATCCATCAAAACTTTTGGTCACATGGTGTGCAGGGGCCTATCCCAGCAGTCCTGCAGGGTGGGGGCGGGGGTAGGGTTAGGCAGGGATTGCTCCACCTGTCTATTTCAGGGCATTGAATAACTACAAAATAGTCTTGAGAAAACAAATAGAGCCATCAGATTTTTTTTTTTCGTATTTAGCAGATAGGTTGTGCTTTAGATCACTGAGGAAACAAGCAAATACTCGAATGTCATGGTTGAAAAGCCCCACTAATATCACTCCATGGTAGGAATAATGAAATTATTGTCATGCATGTGTTCTGTGACGTGTGTTGTCCAAGGTTTTGATAAATCACTGTTTGCTAATTCAAGCGATTTTATGTTATGCGATAAATAGTAGGGGTGGGGAACAAAGTTCTCCAATATCATCTTAAAATGCCTGCAGTAGATATGGTTTCTAATGGAGAAAGGAAAGTGGCCCTGACACTTCCATCTGGATGTGTGTGGCGCTGGAGACACTGAGGTCGGTCCTCTTGCAGGTGCGCCTGTGCCGAGCCCAGGAATCCCAGCAACCAGACCCTGCAGTTCTGGGAGGAGAGGAACATCACGGCGTCCCAGGTGAACTGGACCATGCTGGAGGTCAAGGTAAGGATCCACTCACATGCAGGCTGTGGGAAGCTGCGGTGGCAAACGATCTCGAGCGTCTTTAAGATTAAGCGATTTAAAAAAAAAAAAGGTCCTTCTGAAGACGGATGAGGACACCGCTGGAGTAGCAGATCTGCATCTTGTTAAGCTGTTAATAAAGCGGAGCAACCCGCCCACAAGTCGTCGCCTCGTCTCACTTAGCACGCGCTTTCATTTTTTTCATTTTATCCGCTACCAACCCCCCCCGAAGTCGCGCATCATAAGTCTAGGCGGGGATTAAGAACGTGTGGGCAGGATTTGACGGGATTTAGCCGTGCGGAATGAGCATGCAGATTTGGCACGAAGAGGGGATTCACGCGCTGTCGCACACAGACTGGCGCTTCCAGAGGTGGCAGCCTGCCTCACTCCCACACACACACACACACACACACTCAGATGTAGTCAAATGTAAAGCACAGGAGGTAAATAACACGGAAGGCAGCCGAGCAGTCAAACCTTTACCCCATTACATTATCTATTTTCACTTCTTTCACATCTGAACATCACAAAAATGATTTTTCCAAATTAGACCCATTCAATTTTTAAATGAGTCGAGTCTTGATTCAGACGCACACCTGATGTTGTGCAAAGCGAATTCAGTCTGGTTGATGTAATGCATCAGAATTGGTGGAGGCAGGACCAAGATCAAAAGATGCTCTGGACCAAACAAGCATGGCAGCTGATGGAGCAGCTGATGATCAGTGGAATATAATAATATATGTACTAGTACTAAGTAACCCACTACTGTAATTCAACTACTTTTTTTTTTTTTTAGTAACAGAGTAATGTAACGGGATTACTCTGGCAAAAATGGTATTATATCAAAATGACTTCATAAAGTCACGATTCCCTTACTTTTCTGAAATATTTTGCAAGCTAAAAATGACGACGCACCAAAACAAGCATGGTGGCAGCAAAAGAAAAAACAGCAATTGTATTTGATAGCTGGAAATACAAACATTATTTTGAGTTCATCTCGTCCAAATAAATATTGTGGTTCGTTATGTGCAGGAAACAAGATGTTCTCGACTGTTGCTTTATCTTTTTGAAAGTAAAGTAATTAGTTATTGATTACTTATGAAACAAAGCAGTTAAAGAAGTAATTAGATTACTTTTTAAGGAGTAATCAGTAGTTGGATTACTTTTATGGAGTAATCGCTGTCATTATGTACTGTATTATAGTTTAATTGTCCTAGAGTGTTAGGAGGAGTATTAGTAATAATATTCATATTGACTACTGTGAACACGGTGTACTATTTGTCTCGTCTGCTCATGTAGTCCACTTCAAGGACTTTTTGCATTTCAATTATAATGTGAACAACCATGAGAAAAATCACATTTCAGTTAAAAAAAAATAAAAATTGCACCACGTAGTCTTAGAGGTATTTCAAATTTGAAATGTGAAAGAAATTGTTCCCAAGGTCTGCAGACACTAACTCACCAGTGACATCACGTCCACGCCATCCTCTCCGCCACACCTCCATCATTTTGTCTCCGCCACTGCCCTCCCTCTGTCCTCCTTCATCCCCACCACCATCATCCCCACAATCACCATCACCATCATCATCACCATCACCATCATCATCATCATCATCATCATCATCATCATCATCATCATCATCATCATCATCATCGCTGTGTCCTCTGGTGTCAGTAGGAGTGCGAGACGTTGCACGGAGACTTTGTGGGCACCGCCTGCGGACCCCACGGCCCCTTCATCCCGGACGTCCTCTTCTGGTGCGTGGTCCTCTTCTTCTCCACCGTCTTCATGTCGGCCTTCCTCAAGGAGTTCAAGACGAGCCGCTACTTCCCCACCAAGGCACGTATCGGCTTCCGGTGGCGCCCCGCCCCCAAACTCGTGGCTGCGCACTTTTCGTCTGAATGTACCAAAGCTGCAGAAAAAAACAAAGCGAGACGGGCCTCATGAGTGCCGCAGCTCTGTTTACTTCTCACTTTGCGAAGATGATGAAGTGATGCTAAAACCGGCCTCCTTTGCCATGTCGGTTGAGTTCACACTGCCACCTGCTGGTCGTGCAGCAGCGCATCGAGAGCGCCGCAGTCCTCGCTGGCGCTCTTCGCACGCAATCGCAATGATTCATGGCCGCGGATGACTCCTACAAGGCCAATATGTGGCATGATGACGACCATGATGATGAGGAATCTGCAGCGCACCGCTGCCACCTGGTGGCTCTTGGCGGAGCTCAAGGGGCGAGACTCTGAACGTCCACTTTCTCTCTTCTCTCTCAGGTGCGGGCCATCATCAGCGACTTTGCCGTCTTCATCACCATCCTCACCATGGTGTTCGTGGACTACGCCCTGGGCATCCCGTCGCCCAAGCTGCAAGTCCCCAGCAAGTTCAAAGTGAGTCTGTGTGTTTTTCCTTTCTCAGACAGGAAACTTGCTCATGTGTTACTTTCTCGTGACGAAGGTAAAAGAGAATGAAAAACATGCTTCATGATTGGAGTGTTTTCAAGATTTCATGAATGTGTTTTTGTTTTTTTAAACAAACTGGTAGTTTAGCAAGACACTGGTAGTTTGGTTTGTTGTTTGAAGCTGAAATGTTTGAGCACAAGGCAGTATAATGTAATTTTAGGCAGCTGTGGAAAGTTCCCATGCAAAATCTATGAACTGCAGTGTTTTGTCTTGTTTTTTAAAGAGGGTGCCGTGACAACAGGCCAGAGGTGCTGCAAAATAATTAGACAGCGATTTGAATTATATGTGACTTATAAGATTAAATTATTTAGACATTTAATATTGTAAGAAACTGAAAAAAATCTAAATGAAAAACTTTTTTTTTCAGCAGTGCATGTGTGTGAGACAAAGTTATGAATGTCACAGATGTGTTGATCTACTCTCCTCTGTAATTAACACCAACTTTTACCAGCTTGTGCAGAGTGTTTTGGATTGTTTGACCTGCAGTGACCCACTCATTTTTTGCGCTTCCTCAACTCCCCGTCGACCGACAGCCGACCAGGGACGACCGCGGCTGGCTCATTAACCCGGTGGGGCCCAATCCCTGGTGGACCACCATCATCACCTTCATCCCCGCCCTCCTCTGCACCATACTCATCTTCATGGACCAGCAGATCACGGCCGTCATCATCAACAGGAAGGAGCACAAACTCAAGGTGCGCTCAAAGAGTCTTCCATTTAACATTCAGCTCACACTGCCAGAAAACATCTCAACACTTAACTGAAAACTTGCATTTTATTGTTTAGCCAGAAGGGACCGCTAAAGGTTGTTTCAAAAAAGATTTTAAAAAAGCCAGCCATGAAGCCAAACCTTTTTTACAGTTTAAATATTTCGTAAAAAGGCAGTTTTTGTCTGATTTTGTCAAATTTTGAGTAATGGCCTTGAAGTTTTGGTTGCGGCTAAAGTTCAGAAGCCAACTGTTGTCAGCTTCTCAACAGGTGAGCAGGAGTTGAGCCGCTACACTGCAATGCTCCAATTATTACCCACCCAATCTCCCAATTCAAAACCAACCAGAAGCCTGAGATGATTCACTCAGTGGTTTTAGTGGTGGAATCGTGGATCAGACACTTTAGTTTATGCAGACATGAAGTTCCCGGGAGCTCAAATCAAGTTCACCTGAACAGTTTGTGGTACATACGGCTGCAATCTGGAATTTCAATCAGCCACACATCCAAATGTTCTAACTTTTATCACAAAAAGTCACTTTTTCTTTTTCTCCGCTGGCCTCTCTCTGTCAACCTGCAGAAAGGCTGCGGCTACCACCTGGACCTGTTTGTGGTGGGGGTGATGCTGGGCGTGTGCTCGGTGATGGGCCTGCCGTGGTTCGTGGCCGCCACCGTGCTGTCCATCTCACACGTCAACAGCCTGAAGCTGGAGTCGGAGTGCTCGGCGCCCGGCGAGCAGCCCAAGTTCCTGGGCATCCGGGAGCAGCGCTTCACCGGCCTCATGATCTTCACACTGATGGGCTGCTCCGTCTTCATGACCTCTGTGCTCAAGGTCAGGGACAGTCCTGATTCTCCTCCTGGCAAAAAACATCTTTAAGGGGCCAATAAAAATGTTCTTTTCTTCACCACTAGAGAGCGCAGCAGATCACAAATGTTGGGTGGATGTCAATGCATGAAATGGACATAATCAAAAATTCTGCTGGGTGCAACCTTAAAACCGCTACCATGTGTTAGAATTTTCATTTCGATTTATTTGTCCAAATATTAGCAGAGTTCTGTGTGCGATGCAGGTCCGTCACTGACCGCAGTCTCCTCGGAAACACGACAGACTAACAGAAGGCCATCCTTCTGATTATAGCCATCAGTATTTTGGCTTCACATACCAATTTTTTACAGCAATGAAAAAAATAACTTTTATTGCCCCTTTAAACCTGTTTTTTCTTGGCATAGAATAGGAAGCAGTTTTAGCCTTGATGCTAAAGGTGTGTCTTCCTTCAGTTTATCCCCATGCCCGTGCTGTACGGAGTCTTCTTGTACATGGGAGCGTCTTCGCTCAGAGGCATCCAGGTGAGCCGAGGTTCATCCCCGCTTTGACCGAACCCATGGAGAAAACACACCAGCCCTGAAACTTTTGTTCTGTTTCCTCTTTGTTCATGGTAGTTTTTCGATCGCCTGAGGCTGTTCAGCATGCCGGCCAAGCATCAGCCAGACTTCATCTACCTTCGCCACGTCCCGCTGAGGAAGGTGCACCTCTTCACCATCGTCCAGCTCAGCTGTTTGGTCCTGCTGTGGGTCATCAAGACGTCCAGGGCCGCCATCGTCTTCCCCATGATGGTAACCACAGCTGCAACTCTTCATTAATTACAATAACACACCAGATGTTTTTTTTTTTCTTCTGCTGTTTCTGCTGCTGATGTCGGATTTTATTTTAATACATTTTCGTCTCATCAGAAAATAAATGTACATTAATCAATAATGCAGCCGTCACGCCGTCACTCTGCCGCTTCAGGTCCTGGCGCTGGTGTTCATCCGCAAGCTGCTCGACTTCATGTTCACCAAGAGGGAGCTTGAGCTGGCTGGACGACCTGATGCCCGAGTGGAAGAAGAAGAAACTGGAGGATGCGCAACAAGAGGTGCGACAGCGTTGGCGCGACGTTTGGCCGCCGATGTCGAAACAAGGAAAAAAATCAGATGAATGAATGAATGCATAAAAAGGTGTTGTTGGACGTCACCTTCTCCTCTCTGTCCTCAGGAGGAACACAGCATCATTGCGGAGGAAGAAGGCATCGTACAGGTTCCACTGGAGGGAAACTTGAAGTAAATCCCCTTTTGTTCTGCTGTTGTTTTTGTTGATGTTGTTTCCTTTTTAAAAGCTCCTACATGTCCAACAGGATGCACTTGTCAGTCCTGGAAGAAGTGTGAGCAAATGAAAAAGATCCATAGATTCGTGGATGGATTCATTCTTTGAAATTCAAAATTCAAATTCATTCGAAATTCACTCTTCTATCAAAACCTTCAAGTTCTGCTTTTCTTCAATGACTGAAGGCACATGTCCTCTTTTCTTTAAAACGCACTCTTCCTCCCCTCGCCTTCCTCAAGGTGTGACCCCGCCACCGTCAACATCACGGACGAGATGTCGAAAGGCTCTTTCGGGGGCGTGTGGAAGAGCGTCAACCCTGCCGAGGCCGCCAAGAAGGAGCCCAGCGCCAAGAGGTGTGTTGACGCGTGTTGTGTCCCTCACATTCCCCACCTGTTTTGTTTTTTTTGTCGCTCCATGGAGGTGAAATAAAATAAAATGTGAAAAAGATAGAGATACTGTTGGAACACGGTGGCAGGTGTTTATTGTCCTGCAGTTACGGAACGTTTGGCTGTGTGTCTCTTCCAGGAAACGGAGGAGCTAGTGTGTTTAGAAAAAAGAGAAAGATAACGGGTTTATCTGAGAGCGGCCCTGCCCTCTGCCACGTTCCCCACAGGCTAGACTAACATAGTGTCTCCCGCCTGCCTTTCTCATTCCACTCCTCCCCCTCAAAGCTCCCCTGCTTAACCTCTCAGAAGCTGCAATCCCAGAGGTGAGTGCTTCCCCAGTCCCCGTCATTGGCATGGAGAGTGTTTGTTGCATGATGGACGTGAATCACGATTCTGCATTCTGTTTGCTGCTTGATTCGTTCTGTTTTTTGTTTTTTTTTTTTTTTTTTTTGTTACGCGCGAGCAGTGAATGATTGTCGACGGACTTGGAGATCTGCATGCATGTTTTTTTGAAAGAGAGACTGTCAAGTGTCTGCATGCCTTACAGCGGATTGTTAGTATCCTACCATGTGTGTTTTGTCAAACATTGTGGGGTTCAATGGTATCGGGGGTTCGTTGCAAATCTTTGCATGCAAAATTCCTTTAAAGGGGCAATAAGTTTTTTTTTTTAACCACTGGAGAGCGCATCCGAGCACAGAGCGCATCCAATTCCTAAGCCTCCAAACACCCACTGAGTGAGCGAGGGAAAATGTCAAGCCGTGATGTAAGCGTATGACGCAGCGTGCGTGCGAGTGCTCGAACGAGCGTATCGGATACGCGAGCGTTGGCTAAAATGCCGCTGCGTAATGTCATTAGGTTGTTATACACACCCTTCCTTCCTTCCTCCCTCCCTCCCTCCCACTTTCCCGGGTGAAGAGGGATGTTTGCTTCTGCTCTCTCTGTTTCGTCTTCAAAACAAGAAGCGGTTGCTTTTCGCGCCGTTTGCGCCAACATTCACGCATGTGACAGAATCCACCTCGCGCTTTTCTTTTGTAATCTCCGATCTTACACTGATGAAAATTGCTTATTGCCCCTTTAATCAAAGCTAGCAAAAACATTCGGCAGGAAGTTTTTTTTTTTTGCTTTTTTTTTGCATGGTTCCTAATTCATCTGTTTTGATTGAATTTTCCTCCCCCTTTCTCTTGCGCAGCAGATCCAGCGGCGGTGAGAAGCGACACAAGCGGCGGAGGCACGACAAGAGCTTGGACAGGGAGACGAGTTTGTGATGATGACACATACTGGCGGAGCCACTGTGCTGTCAACTCATAAAAATAAAGAATATAAAAAAGAAAAAGAAAAAAAAATAAGTGTAACACAAAAAGAACCTATACCGTGCCACACTCAATCACCTTTGTACTGTGCTACACTGTGTTTTCTCTCTCTCTCTCTCTCTTTTTTATTTGTCAAGTTTGTGTAAGTTGTGTAAATCGAAGAAAAAAAACAACAACTTTTGTTAGACACAGTATTATTAACACCAGGAACCGGGACACATTTGTGTTTTTCTTCTTTTTTTCTTCCTATGTATCAATATTTGGTGATACCAGCAGCAAAATGAGGCCGTAAATTACAGCTGTTTGTTCTAAGGGCCAATTTGAACATTTTAAACAATTTTTAACCACGCTTTAATTGTATTTTATACGGGGGTGGGGGCTTCTTTTTTTTGTATTTTTCCAACAACAACAATTTGTGTCCCACCCCTTGGGGGAAAAAACCCTGCTGCCGCGCGCACACCAAAAAGGCGTGTGAATTTTGCGCGCTCCCGTGTGACACGTTGATTAGTTGCACCTGCGTGTAGAAGACCAAACAAACGAGTTGAAGACGACGCGTCGCCAGCAAACTCTTGTAATTTTTTTGTTTTGTTGAGGTATTAACTTTACATTTTATATACTCTGTATATTTCAATGTTTCCATGAAAAGTGACAGCGCACAACACTCCATCGTCGTTTCATCGCAGTGTTTTCATGTCTCCCCTCCTCCTCCTCCTCCTCTTGTCGGAGGCTTAGCTCACTGCAGTTAGCTTGGCGCAAGGATGAACAATGCTCCGTCTAAGTTCTACAAAACTACGTCCTGTACTCACTCAGTAAGACAACCCACTCCTACAAATACTTTGTTTGGATAATGTATGTCATAAAAAAACATACATTGCACTTGGCTTGGGGCTAGCCTAGAGTTGCCAACCGTCCCTTAAAACAGAATTGTCCTGTATTTGACAATGAATTGGTGCGTCCCGTTGAATGGATACGGGACGGGATTTGTCCCGTATTTCTGAAGTGTCTTGAACGTAAATTTATTTTCCATGGATGTAACGTTCGTTTCCAGAGAGTTTGCGTTCAAAGCCGTAATGTACGTCGCTGCAGGCAATGCCGTTGCGCAACCCATTAGCTTGCGTAGAGTAGGCTATGAATCAGGATGGCTTGTTCTTTTCAGCTTGATTTATTTAATTCCTGTGTAAAAGCCATCCATCCTGAACTTAATTGATTGTTTCGTAAAATATGTTCAATTAATTCAATGTAATTTAAACATTTAGCTTATTTCTAATGTGTATTATTGACAAAGCAGTTCAAACTATGTGAACCATATACTTTTTTGAAACCCTATTTTAAGGTATGATTTACCACTACTGGCGAGCCACTGACCTGTGATGGTTATGGCCCCGATGACTGCGGGAGGCCTCGTTTATTTTTCTGAATGAAAGTTGGCAACACTAGGCTGGCCGTAGCTTTCTATGAGTGTAGACGCTAACGGGGGTATTGTATTTTATTTGAGTCACCTCAAAAGTCCTGAAGGCTTCTGTGCTGAAATGAATAATTTCCGCACAAAGTTATTCATGTTTCATCTGACGTGGTTATGATATTGTCAAACTAGCATGACGGCATAGTTGAGGTACTTTTAGTAGCTGCTGCTACTCGGGCCTTGGCTTCATCCAAAAACAAAACAAACTTGTCAAAAACGCTGAGCTGTAAGTCGGCTGTACAGAGAGCTTTTTTGTTTTTGTGTTTTTCCACCTCCACAATTATTCGTCAGCTTGTCAGTAAGTGTCATCCATGGACGTGTGATCTCCTATTTCCGAAAGAGCCCTGATGTGTTCGCATCCCGAAGCTAATTGTTAACGAAAAGAGCTCCCCTGCATGCCTACGGCGCCGACTCGGCTGCCACGCTGCAGGACCATGGTTACTTCTAGAGATGCAATAAAAACCCCTTTTCTTGGAAGGGCAACATGTAATAAATGGTAAAGAGTCTTAACAATGTATAATACATAGTATATTTTATTCATGTAAAATGGTACTAATATAATACTAATGTGAAGTCAGTGTTGAAGGCAGGTTTTTGTTTTTATTTTTATTTGTTGTAGATGTTCTTTTCCCCATTGTCTAATTGATGGTTTTAGTTGATTAGGGAAAACTAATAATAACAGGTCAAAATTATATCAGTATCAACCGTTTTGACCACTTCTGTGTGGAATTCTGCCTTAAACTTGGTAGTAATAGCTGTACACTTTCTGTTTAATAATTTAAGCCACCTGTATAGAAGAGTAAAATAAAAGCAACCCTATCAGTTCGGATCAGTTGTCACGTGGGTCGTTTCACAGGGGTGAGAGTGTGAGCGAGCGAGCGAGCGAGAAAGAGAGCAGAAATAAAGATGTGAAGTAAACTCCACCCGGCTCGTGTCATGCTTTCTACATCACTGCTCTTCCGCTTCTTCACCTGGTGCACTGGGCTTCTATAAATACACATCTATATGTACTTTTTTTGCCAATAATGTATCCATCCATTATTCCACAGGGTCTCCTAGTGCGGTAGCTGACTTCCCTTCCCTTCACCTTTGACCTGAGAGTCTTCACACCTTCGACTTGTTGGTAAGAAAGACAGTGGCCCTCGGGCCCGAGTGTCCCATGGGGCTGAAATACAGCATTCTGAGCCTCATCTCTTCACCATTGATTCTTCCGGTGAAGCCATTGACTGTATGTAGAGATCAGCAGTTGGAAACATAGAGGTTGGCTACACGTCAGCAGCATCTTGACTTTCAGTTTTTTTTTTTAGACAGGAAGAGCCCATATTTGGATTTGTGGGTGATATTACTTCTTTTTTTAGACTAACTTTTATTTTCAACCCTTTACTAATGGAATGAATTTAATGTTTTTTTCCATATTGACAGCCAGCTTTCCCCCCCTTTCATTTATGGTCTTTTCGCAACTAACTTTGGCAGTTCCATTCTGGCTAAAGAATAGAATGCAGGTTTTTGATTCTTCCCCTTTGTCCTCCGTTTTGGAACTTGGAAGCTCCAGCCATCTTTATATACAGTCAATGAGTGAAACCTGAACTCGTCGTCCTGAATATTTGGAGATTTAGAGAAGAAACCGCAACATTAAATGGTTACATTTTAGATTGCAGCACTCTTGCATTCACTCTCCCAAGCTTGCCAGTGGGCTATGGTGACCTTCGCACACAAACCTCGATACCTCGTCCACCTTCTTCTTCTTTGGTTTATTTGAGGACGCGAGCGTTCACCCTAAATAGGAAAATTATAAATCAGGCCAAATTTTACTCACTTGGTCTTTAAGCTTTAACCTTTAACCTTTAACCTGGATCTTATATACTGTATATCTTCATATATGTTTATGAGAAATAAGAGAAAAATTACTTGCAACAACCTTTTGTCAGATGTTGCACAAAAATGCTTGTGAGCCGCTGGATTGCACTGGATCAGGTCAGGACACTTGGATTAGCTTGAACTGTAACAGAGCGTCCCTGAGCGCCGTTTTGCCCTGGAAAAACCCTTTTTAATCCCACAATCCCCCTTGTTGTGTCTCAGCAGTGCACAGAGACCATCCCAAGAGTTACCACCTTCCAATGATGCCACGACACCACACTGAGAAACTTTATTTTGCAGCTCAACAATACACAGTGAAAACCTACTACTACTACGACTACTCGCACACCCTAAAGGCCTACCACGCTCCTGAGATTTTAGCCTCGTGTTCTGTTTTTGTCTCTCTAAAAATATAGTAAACAATTTGTAGAAAAAAAATAATCTCCAGGTTATTTTTCTATTGTTTTTCTCTCTCTGGTGCACCGTTTAAAAAAAAACTGGAAGAGTGGCATTTTTTTTTTTTTTTTTTTTTTTGGCCAATGCCTTTACGTCGCGTAGAAAGTGTAATTTGCAATGTCACCCTGTGGTGCTACGTCGCAAAGACGCAGAGCGGCGTGGCCTTTCTGTTGCTCACGTTATATGGCTTTTGCGTGCAGCAGGGAGAGTTGGGGAGGGTTGGGGGGGGGGGCGCCCTGAGGTCCGGCTCACTGGTCCTCTCGCCTCTTCTGGCTGCAGAAATGGCAAAATGACACTTGTCATGAACAAGCCGTGTCTACTCGGCAGAAGTGGGGAATCTCCCTGGACGTTGGACGTGACAGATTAATAATAATACTAATAATAATACTGGGACTTTAACTTTAACTTAACTTAGAAAATCTCAAAGTGCTACAAGAGTAATCAGAGTGAGTGGTACCTCTCCCCCGAAGGCCTGGAGTTCATGGCCCACAGTATGAGCTCCTTTGCCGCCATGGAGTCCAGCACCTTGTTGACGTCGCTGGTGAAGCTCCCGTCCACGTGCCTCCTGCTGAGCAACGCCGTCGCCGCTGCCGCCGCCCTCCTGTGCGTCTCAGATCTGAGTACGTACACAGCCGCACGATGTCACGTGCGCGCTCGTGCGTGTTTGTGTAAGAGAAGAAGCCGTTGCCGCCACCAGGCAGGTTTCCTTTTTTTTTTGTTTCTTTTGATTGGTGCTTGATCGGTAGCCTTGAAGTGATTTGTCATTCATTCATTCGTTCATTTATTCACGTTGATTGTTTTTTATTTCAGCTCTCCCCACGCCGAGATGTGTTGTTTTATTTTTCACTCGGAAGCAATCACCTCACGCAATCATCGCTCGCATGAATCAACACGGTGAAAAGTTCAGGTGATTTATTTTGCCACACGACACACAAAAACATGGGGAGGGTGGAAACGGAGCGAGAGGAGCGAGGGAACGGGAAGAGTTTCTGGCTCGTCACGCCGGAATCAGCAGAAGGAGGAGGGGGAGGAAGTAGAGAGGAGGAGGGGGGGCGGAGGAGTGGAGGCCTACTCTCTTCTGACTTGTCCGAATTTGAGCCTGTCGACAAACTCCTTGATTGCCTGGTCCTTCAGGTAGGAGCTCACGTCGCTGGTGAAGGTGCCGTCAGCGTGGCGCTTTTCAGCAGCTCTGGAAGAGAGAGGGGGGCATTTAGCATTTCTTTCAGTCAAACATCACATCTCAGGAAGGAAGGAAGGAAGGAATAGTCGCGGCTCAGAGTGCATTGCATTAAAGAACGTGCTGTTGAAATCATATCAGCCCCATGTGGAGGATCTGGTTCCTCACCCGAATTCTTCTCTATTGCCCAGAGGAGGCTTTTAACATTGTGTCTTATTGAAGGTCCCTGGGTGGTTGGTTCAATAGTTCAACATCTTCCTTAATAGAAGGTGTGTGTGTGTGTGTGTGTGTGTGTGTGTGTGTGTGTGTGTGTGTGTGTGTGTGTGTGTGTGTGTGTGTGTTACATCAGTGGTTCTCAACTGGTGGAGTCTCAGGACCCAGATTATTTTTCCTCACAACACTCAAATTCACACACACACACACACACACATATATATATATATATCGTGTGTATATATATGTATACATATATATATATATATGTGTGTATATATATATATATATATATATATATATATATATATATATATATATATATATATATATATATATATATATATATATATATATATGTGTACATATATATATATACATATATGTATCCATATGTATATATATATATATGTATATATATACATATATACATACATCTATGTATCATGGCTTCGTGGGACTGCCCATGAAGCCATGACCCAATCACAACAGCTCTGCAACCCACCAGTTGAGAAACGCCCTTCTAGACCCGATCATTTTTAGACTGGGTGACCTTTGACGCTCTCAGACTCGAGACCAGTTAATGTGAGTCCTTGCAAAGCATGATGATCAAATTCTGATGTGTATTCAGTGCCCAGACAAAAACCGTCCTCACGCTCTGAGCGTTTTGTTCTGAAACATTGTGTTTTTCCAGACACCCACCCGCTCCGCTTGTTGTTCATCAGCCACCGCACAAAGTCCTGCGCCTTCCTGTCCTCCAGGTACTTGCTGTAGTCGTTGGAGAAGGTTCCCTCCGAGTGCCTCTTGGCGTTGGACAGCTTGGCCGCCTCCTCCCTCAACGTGTCATCCTCCTGGAAGCTGTGGCCAGAAGAAGAGGGAGATGAAGTTGAGGTAAAGATCTTGACATGGAGGAACGTCTCTTCTCTCTAACCGGCACCGGCAGCCTCTTCAAGCATAATATTCACAATCTCTAACACAGATTTTTTTTGGGGGGTGAAGTACAGAAGATTTATTTTGTGTGTATATTGACACTCACATAGAGAAGAGATAGAGTGATCAGTTTTCTCAGGTAAATGGATCATTTGACTGAAAGTACAAATCCATTGCTTTGATATTCTTAAAAATAAGCCAATCTATTCATGAAATTGAATGAGACAAAATGAATTTTGCGCTAGAAATGCCCAACAAATCAAACACAATGACCTCAAACACCCGCCCCCCCCCTAATGGCTCATGCCTTACGCGGTGTTTGTACACCTTAATCCCACACTAGATGAGGAAATAAAAAAAGAATAAATCCACGTCTCTGAATCTAAGTGGCATCTTTGACTCGTTCAGATGGGTTTTGTGCACCTGGAGGCGTCGTCCGCCTCGAGCAGAGGGACCTGCGAGCTGCTGTGGAAGAAGCCGAGGACCAGGAGGATTCCAGCCAAGGAGTGGATGCTGTTCATGGTTGGAGCTGGCACTGTTGCTGCTTCTGCTGCTGCGGAGCCACGCGTACACACAACGACAAAAGATGCAAGAAGAGCATGAAGTGCTGCAAGGTGAGAAGATGGGCGAGTCGACGACAAATCAACTCACCTTTGTGTTAATTCCAAACAACGGTCCGTTTAGTTCCTCCAGTGCTTGTGTGTGTGTGTGTGTGTGTGTGTGTGTGTGAGAGTGTGAACGTGGCCCACCTTCCTCTGCCCGCCGTCTTATATACCGTAAGTGGGAGGGGAGGGGGTTGGGCTCGGCCCAGGTGGGCCAGTTTTCCCGCTCGGCCTGGCCCACCACCTGCCCAATCCACCCCCCTCTACGGTCCCCCCGCCCATTAGATGCCGGCCCAGTAGGCACGCCGGCCGAATCAACAAGGGCGAGCGCTCGGCCGGAGGCAAGGCGGCCATCCATGCGTGACGAGCGGCCCCGGTACTTAGGTGTCAAGATCAAACAACGGCGGCTCATCCTGTTAAACAGAGGGAAAAACAGGCATGAAGGCGCCCTGAACGTGCGCTACTGTGTCATCGCGCCGGCGGGCGTTGTGCGAGCGCGCATCTTCCAGCGCAGCCGCGGATGAGTCAGTATTTGAGGATTCTTCCCACGTCCAATTGACGAGATAGCTGACCATCGATCGCCGCTGTTATCAACCTCCACCATTTTTTTCCTTTTTTTTTTTTTACGAGGGGATACAGATCAAAGTCCTTTGAAGTCAGTGTCAGTGTCAATTTCCGCACGCTTCTCACCCGTCTGTTTGCTTTATTACTATCAGTTTTTGCGGAGATGAGACTGTACAGGTGTGCAGTGATGCTGGACGTCAGAGCGCTCGCTTGATAACAACTGCCGTAGATTTATTTTCAAAACGGCAATTCTTCCCTGGGTAAATATTGATTTGAAGTGAAGTTTGGATGTTGGCACAGACGGTCGGTGCAGAACTAGAGGGTGCTTTACTTGAACTTGACAGACTGAGCACATTTGAAAAGTCCACCAGTTGGATGATATTTTATCTTCAGAGAATCAAGAATCCAGTTATCCAGTTATTGTTTTAGTCTGTAAATATTTCACAAAAGTATAAAAAGGTCTCTGATGTGTTCAATCTCCTCTCTGTTTCATGGCCTGTGCCTATCATGCTCATTTTCCTGGAACCAGAATAAGCAACTCACATTGAAAAAAACAAAAGTGCTGTAGTTAGTTAGTTAGTTGTTTATTTTACAAAGCAGCTGGCACATTGAACAGCAGAACAGCTGACATTTTAATGAAATCAACATTGGCCAGCGTGATTATATACAAAAGCTGCACGTCCCATAGATACAACATACAATCAGGCAGAACATGTTAACATTATTACATTGTTGTCGTCGTCTCATTGAAAGTAAAAAATAAAATACAGATTTCATACAGAACGCGACATAGCTTATTTTCGAGGTGATCTTTCAATCCAGGGATTGACAGTGAGGCTCAATCTGTCTCTTCTTGATACGTTAATAGAAAAAATTGCAGCCCACCACAAAATTAAAAGCCCCGGCACACGCATCTACCCAAAGCACCTCTGCAGGAAGTGAGTCATGTGGGTGTAGACGTGTTGATTGGCTGAGCCGCTGAGAGCGTGATCCTTATCGGTGTACCACTATAAAAAGGGGGGAAAAAAAGACACACAAAATTAATGCGTAATCAGCCTTGGTTGAGGCATAAACGTTTTATGTCACGTCTGCTCACCATCGCCTCAAAGTCCACCTGCTCCTCAACCAGCGCTTCAGAGATCTCTGCCGCCTGTTGGAAGTGAACGTTGTCTGAAAGAAATCAACAAAGCAGTTTATTGCAAAAGAAAACAAAAATGCAAGCTAAGGTTAACATGCTAATAACGCACTAAACAATAAGCAGGACCTGTTGGCCTGAAACGGCGTAGAAAATACATGTGTTGGTCATTTAGACAAGCTCCAAATAACTGTAACCTTAAATATATTTTCATCCACTTGTAAGAAGTGAAACCACCTATCCAGAGCAGTCCAGACTATTGTCTGCAATGCACAACTAAACTCTTATGCGCTTCTGTGTGTGCCTTCTGCCAAAAAATGTTGATTTTAGCGTAGAAAATGAATATTCATTTGGAGGTATCAGTAGTATAGTATACTTTTTAAAACTTTTCTAAAATTGCTGTCCTGCTGCTTTTTCAAAGCAAGAAGTTCCTTCTTTTTTCAGAAAAAGTCAAGTAGGCTTTAAAGGTAAAGTGTGTGTATTTGGAGATTTTAAAGAAGATACAGAAACATCAAGTGGTTACATTTTAGATAGCAGCGTCTTTCATTCTCTCCCCCAGCCTCTCCTGAGCTTGCCAGTGAGCTACGCTGGCCTGTGCACCCTAACCTGGATACCTTACTCACGTGTCAGGTGGTGTGGATTTTCCGCACAGGCTTGCATGAATTTTATATATATGTATATGTATATATGTATGTATATATATATATATATATATATATATATATGTATATATATATATATGTATATGTATATATGTATGTATATATATATGTATATATATATATATATATATATATATATATATATATATATATATATATATATATATATGTATATATATATATATATATATATATATATATATATATATATATATATATATATATATATATATATATATATATGTATATATATATATATATATATATATATATATATATATATATATATATATATATATATATATATATATATATATATATATATATATATATATATATATATATACTGTTACGATATATATATGATAATATATTATTATAATATATATATATGTATTATGTATATTTATATATATATATGTTTGTATATACACAGTATTTATGGTATATATGTATATGTATATATATATGTACATATATATATGTACGATAATACTGTTACGATAATACTGAGGTATAAATTGCGATAAAATTGGGGGAAAAAAGACTTCTTTTACCATTATAAGAATCATAAGCCAAGCCCTAATATAACACACTGGACCTTTAACAATCCTACACCAAGATGATTCGAGTCAAACTAGTACGAATATGAGCACGAGCGGCTCAACGTGCGACTCACCGTCGGCCGTGCCGTGAACCAAAAGATATTGCACAGAATGGAAGTTCTTGGCCAGCTCGGTTACCGTGGTGTTCTGACAACAAGAGTTGCGTTGTTAATTGTCAGCCAATCACAGAAGGGGTCACTCAAAACTGGGAGAGACGGGCATGAACACTCACGAAGTAGAAGGGATTCTCCGAGGGCGTCCGCATGTAGCGCTCAGTGTAGATGGTGTCTGGGACAAACAGGCGATAATTACGTGACGTCGACGTCATTAAGCGGTCGTTAAACAAAAAAAACTGGGCTCAGAGTGGCAAAACATACCATAATACTCCCATTTGGAGACGGGCGCCACGGCCATGCCGCATTTGAAGACGCCACTGCCGGCTCCAAGGACCATTGATGTCACGTAGCCGCCGTAAGACTGTAAAAGATAAACACATCGTCAGTGCGGCTCATCGTCTTCACCTTTGACCCCGATCAAACTGACAAGAGGCAAACATTAACTATTTTTTTTTATATTCCAGAGCTTTTATTGTCCCCCATTACATAAAACGTGTTCTTTTTTTTCTCCCCATCCCAAGTGCAAAGTCTGGGTGACGTACCCAGCCCCAAATTGCCACTCGGTTTTGGTCCACGAAGCCCATATTGATGAATTCCCTGAAACACACAGCAAAAGGTCGCCAACTCAGTCATCGGGCTCATATCAAAACGCGGACGAATACCTCCTGGTTAACGGCCGGCGCTAAACGGCGTGGATTTGGCCGCCGAGTACGCAGGGACGAGTCACATCCAGTTTCGTCAAGCTCCCGCGGGAAGATGTTTGTCTGTTTTGAAGCATTGACTCGTACCCGGGCTTTTTTCCTTACCTTGCCGCCGTTATCTGATCTTCCACCTCATAGGTTCCCAGACGCTGGTAGATGGCGTGCATTAGCTTGTCGCCCTGGTAACCGCTGCCTCTTCCGTCAAAGCTGGCCACGATGATGTTCTCCGTGCTGGCCAGGTAGGTGGCCCAGCTCACTCGGTAGAGGTAATCTGCCTTCTGGCTGCAGGGACCGGCATACCTGTAGAGCAAAGTACACTGTCAGATGAATCGACTTACTTCTTTTGATGTGTGTGTGTGTGTGTGTGTGTGTGTGTGTGTGATGGAGTCTTACACATCTATTAGCAGAGGGTACTTCTTGGATTGATCAAATCCTGGAGGCAAAAACATCTGGTACCAGAGATCTGTGGGTGCATTTGAAAATGAGAGAAGCTTTCAAATTAAGTGTTCATACTGTATTCTATACATTGTAAATGTAATATAGATTATTTTTACTCACTTGACCCATGAAGTTTGATGGTCCCTCGTCTCATGGTGGGCATTTTGATGTCCTTTATCAGGTCGCTGAAGTCCTGATTGTTCTCTAATACTTTAACCTCTGTGGGAGTATAACACAGTATTTTAAAAATATTTAGCATTAGACTTGATTACAGGTAACATGAGGCATTTATATACAAATGTCTTGGTGTACCTTTGTTGTTGTTGTTATCCATGAGTGCATAGTAGGGGATACCAGGGCCTGTTGCAGAAATTAGATAGAATTGTCACCATGAATGCATTCTAAGGAGTTTTGACGTATGATTGTGTGTGTTGTGTTCGCGAAAACAAGAGGTTGCGCAGCTGACCTCGGCAGCTCATCTGGTAAAAGGAGGCATTGTGGCTGAAGTAGGCGGAGTTGTACTGACAGGACTCTCCTTGCAACGTGCAGGTCAGGCACGTCTTTGTCCCGTCTTTTGTCAACCTGCCGTGCAGGAAAACACACCGTCAGAACATCTGACCGTCAGAGTCGATTTCCACCAATCGGAGGTGAGTGTAGGACAAAGTCACTTGCCTGTAGACGTTCCTTCCTCCTGGCTTCTCGTCCATTTCGTTGCTCGAAAAGTATCTGTGGAATTTAATGTGTAATTTAATTCAAATCCCAAAACTAAAAATTGCTAGCATACAATTCGTATGCCGTGGCGCCGATCAGACTCACATGCTGTCATCGGTTACTTTCAGGATGTCAATGACCTCCCACTTCCCAGAGGTCACTACGGTCACCTCCGCCTGCGTGAGCGGGTCAAACCGAAACGTGTGGGCAGGCAATATGTCACAGAACAATATCTCGCGATACATGTCAGCAGACGAAACTTACGTTGGAGACATGGTGGATGTGCTTGTAGCCGTCGCTGTTACTCATCAGCAGGTAGAAGGCGTTGGGGTCTGTGTCGATAATTGGCTCTGGAGGGGAGAACTGAAACCGCAGTGATAGACAGATGTCAAGGTGGATGCGAGATAGATGGATGTTTGGAAAAAAACAAAACGTGTGTTAATTAGCCAACGACATCAGATTGGTTTGTAAACAACGTGCTGCACCTACCCGCCCAACCCAACCGCTGTCGCTCGTCACGTTCATAACCTGTAAAAAAAAACACACACACATTTTATTCCTTGAAAGCTTGACTAAGCTGCTTTTTATTATGTTTTGAAATGTTGTTGGGCAATGGATCAAAATCAGATAGCAACTGTGATAAAACGCGAGTGCAACATCAGCAGGTTGGCAAGCTGGCAGTGCGCTGACATTAGCTGATAACATCCTTGCGCAAGAAAGGCTTTAGAAGCCCAGTGTGTAAGATTTGGAATAAAGAAGCTAAAATAAACAAGCCTTCAAACTTTTCATTCTTCATCTGAATGAGATCTTACACACCGCTAGAAGTATAAAAAAACATTCTGCATATCAACTTTTTTCCGCTGTTGTGGTTTATAGGTGCTATGCAAGACTTATCTCACTCGCAATCTCTCTCTTATCACTTATCTTTTTTCCATCGGTGCTTATGTCCAACACACTTTGTTCTGGCAATGATAAAACAATTTCCTTATAAAATTCCCTTTACCTTCTCAGGAGTCCACGCAGACCCGTCACGTTTGTACGTCTGCAAAATGGCGTGGTTCTGGAGCCTCTTCAGCCACTGGACCACAAGGTTTTCCTCAGTCGCCCACGTCACAGTGACCACGTAGTGCTCGCTAACGGTGAAAAGACAAACATAAAATTCTCTCTCTTTTCGTTTTTTTTCATGGATTCAGCATTGGCGAGACTGAAGAATACTCTTACGTGTTCTGAAACAGGGTTGGCACGTGAGCCTGAGCGATGTTGGTGGTGTTATCGGTGTCCACAACAAACACTTTGACTTTGGGGTTGGGAGTTCCTGGCTGCTTGTGGACAAAAACCCGATGGTGAAGATCACGCACAGAGAGCACAGTTCAGTTCGCGCGTCATCAGCCGAGTTGCGTGTGAGTGGGTGACGCACCTTCGGATAGGGAATGGAAGCGGTGCCTGGGTACTGCTCGTCGCCAAACCAGGTGTACTCTATGTGGTGCACCTCGGTGTCGTTAGACTCCATGTAGGCGAGGTACTTCCCATTGGGCGACCACCAGAAGCCCTGACCAGACGAGAACATCTCCTCTGGAAGAGGAAGATTAGAGCGGTGACTTTGGGAAGGATTCGGCAAGCGTTTGATTGCCGGGCGATTGACCAATGCGATCCCTCCAGCTCACCTTCGTACACCCAATCGGGGATCCCGTTGAAAATCTCGTTGTCCATGCCGTTCACGGTGACTTGCTGCGGCGGTGACGTGGGGCTGGTCTTGATATATACGTTATTTTTCCAAACGTAGGCCTAAAAGTAACAAGAAAAATGTTTTCTTAGCACTTGTACTGATAGAAAGAATTTGTGCTCTGATAATTCGGAGGTATCAACTGCGATATTTATCGCGATATTTGAGAAATGAAAGACTTGGGGGGGCTTTAAATAAAATATGTTAATATATATATGCATATACTTAGTGCCAAAATAGGAATCATAAATCAAGCCAAATATTACACACTGGACCTTTAACAATGCTACGCTACGACGCACACTGATTCGAGTCAAGCTAGTAGGAATATGAGTATGAGCAGCTCAATGTGTGACTGTCTGTCGTAATATATATGTTAATTTTAGCACATATACTGTACAAATAAGGGATGCACCAGTTTTGGGTATCACCAGAGTTGGGTGTTCTGCAGTGAAACTTGCGACAGTCGCCCAATGTTCTAGAAAAACATGATGAGGAATGTTGTTCAAATTACAGAACATCTGCGCTAAGTAATTCTATAATGTGTAATGGCCTTATCAAGTACTCCGTATCAGTATCTAGAGTACTAAAATGCAAGTGCTTGTAAAAAAAAGTGATATCAGTGCATCCCGAATACAAATATGTGCCAAAAAAAAGTACCTTATATGTGTATTAATTATTCTTCTACTTACTCGTTTTAGCATTACCAGTTTTTCGTTTTGTGGTTTGGTTTGTGCAGCTGCGTCTATTCCTCATCCCCCAACCGGAAAACTACCGCACGCCAGCTGCACAACTTGCCGAAGCGATTTCTGACTCCACAAAATTCAAACAAATCGTCCGCAGCCTTCAAATGTCCCGAGTGACACTTGTAGTCTTGAGCACACTCCTGCTGTTAAAACTGTCTCGCTTAGTCAGCTTTTTGCTTACCAGTTTGTTCCCTTTTGGGGCCCAGGCGAAGAACTGAACTTCATCAGGAATGTTGGAGTTCACAAATGTTCTGCAGTTACACAAAAAAAACAAAAAACAAACAAACTGTGATATCCTGAGATAATAAAGTACAGCTTAACTAAAAAATCGGGCGAGTCTGCCCTGCAAGTGTAACATCAGTCTGATGGATGCTTTTGACTGAAGTGGATCATTTGATCAAACCTTCTGCAGTACAATTGAGCCTTGATACTCACTTTGCATCCAAATCGTAGATGGAATACGTTGCTTTAAACGAATGTCTCCACAGCTGATGAGACAGAGATACGGACAAGTCAAATAAACAAACAAGTTTTGCCTTTGGCCTGCTTTGAATAAGTGCGACTGCACGTTTGGCACACCTTCGTGTAGTTGCTCACGAAGGCCACGTATTTGTGGTCCGCAGACAGGTGGTAATCGATGGCGTTTCTTTCATTCTGGCCATTTGGGAAGAAAAAAAAAAACAACACAAAAATGATAAATCTGATGTGCTCGCAAACACACACACTCACACAGACACACAGGATCCTGTTTGCTCGCAGTCTGCTGGCAACAGACTTACGAAGAGGTTTTGGTTGATGAGCTCCGAGGACTGTCCAGTCAGCGCGTTGTGCCGGTGGACCGAGCCCTCCGACATCACCAGATACTCGTTATCTGTGGAAGAAGTCACACAACCATCATGTTTATTGGCTCACCTTTTACAACCACGCCATGCTAGGTTCAGCAGCAGCGAGGGAAACATAGTCGCTGTTACAATGCAGACGCTTTGTGGGCACATTCCAGGTTACATTTGAGGACAGATTGCTTATTTTCTACTCACTAAATATGAACTGTAGTTCATGTTGAACAATATGGACATAAAGGATAGTGCAAAAAAGTTTTTGGACACCCTTAAAATTTTCCTCAATCCTCTCACTTGGACACTTAAGACTGATTCTTTGCACAATACAGTACCACAAATGCATGAGGTGTCCAAAAACTTTTTTCCGCCACAAAGCCTCCACATTATGCACAAACTACCCTGAACTAAAATTCCCAGAAATGGGAAATGTATACCATTTTTTCTGCTTTTCAAAACAAGCAGTTATGGAAATCAGCCCTTTGTGACATCACAATTATTTTTAAATTATCACATTTTTTTTTTTTTATCAATGATGAACAGCCAGTGTCCTCCAATTGTGAGCCATCTTTCCTTTTCCACTTTACTCGGCTGGTTTGATGGCTTGTGCACCTCAAGTATACCAGGACTGAGAAGCCTGACGAGGTGAAAACAGGTTTGCTTAAACAAGGACTTGATCTTCTCGTCAATGGAACGGTGTCCAGCCTGTTTCTGCAAGCTCAGACCCGTCAACGCGCTGATTAGCGCCATAAAAGCCGAGCATGCACAAGCCACATCCACGTGCGATAGCGCACACGGGATGGCAGGGGGGCGTCAGCTTACGTCTCGGGTGAATCAGTAACCGCCTGGCAGGTCGTAAAGCATCATCTGCCACTTTGACACTGACGGGCCACCTCACCTGAGATCCACCTCATGCTGAATCCCTTGGGTTTCAGGGTGCTGTTGTAGAGGTCCTCCAGGGTGAAGGTGTTGCCGCTGTCGCTGTGGCCATCTGACAAACACACACACACACACACACACACACACACACACACACACACAGCAGGGAAGAGTTGTGAAGAGGTGCGCTGTCATAAACACATCTGTCCCACCGTCAGCAGAAGTGGACGGTGAGTCATGTCAAAGCTCAAGTTGGTCCCGTTTTCTCTCACATTTTCTACGATTGGATATTAAAAACTTGTTTTTGTCACTTTTCCGCTAAATCAGAGGTGTTTCCAATTTGAAGCCATTTTTGAATAAGAGAAATGTTGAAATGATCAGAACATTGATTTTCTCTTAGAAGACATTAGTGATCAGGACCCCCCCCCACCGTAGACACACACTCACACACAGCACCTATTGATGTAAACAGACGATTGGTCACAGATTCCGAGCTTTTGTTGTTTAAATGGGTTAAATCGTAATTGACCTGAATCGGAATCGACCGTGTGTAACGACGCATTGGTGCCTCTTCCCACCACCACCTCCACCTCCAGTCCCCCTCTCCACCCCCAAACATCCACACTGGATTTGCGTTGCGCAGATAGGATTCGGAATTGGGCAGACGTTTACCATTGAGGAGCAGAGCGGTAGGCACGGCGATCAGGACGGCCACCACCGCGACCCCGAGCAGCGCCAGGAGGATCTTCCCAATTGGAGCCTGGTCACAGGGTCGAGGGAGGTGCAGTGGGGGAAAAAGTCAGAAAACAACAAATTCAGTCTGATGCGCACGAACTCCCCGACCCACCCCCCAACAATAACAAGTTGCCATCCAGAGTCAAGCTTTAAGCAAACAAACCGCACACGAACCATTGTGTTTCTTCTGCCGTGCGCCGACCTGGAGCGTTGCACACACACACGCCGAGTCCAAATTGTTGTGTCAGACGCCGGCGTCGCTGTTAAATATTACCTCGCCCAAAGTTTCAAAGGTGAAACAATAAAAAGAGGGGTAAAAAAATCCGACAGAGTAAAGTTCGTCTGGCTGATTCGGTGGAAGCGCTCGGCTGCCAGATTCTACCCGTTTTTTAAAATATCTTTAAATATGTCTGCTCATTCAATGTCAACAAAACGTTCTATTAAAATAGCGACCCTCTTCACCCAATTGAGTTAAAGTGTGCGTATGCAGGGAGAAACACACCTTGGTGCGGTTGCATAGATTTACGTAATCGGATTAAACTCGAACCCGATTGAAATCCCATCGTTCCAACTAATTTGGAGGTGGTTTGACTCTCCGGTGGGAAGCCACAAATCAAGCCCAGGACTTTTGCTCAGCGCTCATGTATACAGGACAATCTGATCTCTCAACACTTTGGATGATGGACAATGTAAACGCACCTGCTGAAGACGATTTGCTGTCTTCAGCAGCAGCCAGATGTTCCTGTTTAATATTTAATTTAGTGCTATTGTTGCATCACATGCACAGATGAGAAATTGCAGCCTGTTCAATTTTAAAACAAAAAAAAAAAATAGTTTGCAATGTTGATTTGAGATTCCTAGACTAGGGTCGATTTTTTTTTTAGGTGGGGACAGTGGAACACACAGTTTACAACACAATGACACAAGTGTTTGGGTTCGCCCTTGTATATGCACAGTTTCTAAGTTTTATCTTTGTTTTTTACAGATTTCAGTGGCCATGCCTGGCAGTCTTCAGTGCAGGGGTGGGTGGCGGGGGGGCCAGGGCTAATTTTGCTCCGCGTGGCCGCAGACTGTGGAGGTTTTTCCACCTTGTGCATCGTGTAAGTGTTGACCAGTCACAGTAAAAGCCTGCTAAAAGCTTAACAAATACCGAGCCGTGCCTTTATGAGGAATACACGCCACATCCAGCACTCGTTCCCCTCCCACGCCGGACATCCTCAGCAAACAAATAAGACAGTGGATGTTTGCCCTAATGCAGCAGGCCTTGTTTGAAGAGCGTCACTTCATAAATGCCTCCATTTGGACCCACAGTGAAAATCGTTTGCAGAGGTCACCTTGAACACGTTTCCCCTCGCTGGGCGGATTGACCCATATGGAGGGGAATAACAGCTGAAAAACGAAACAATGTGCGTCAGAATCACAGTATGAATGAGCAAAAGCTGGTGTTTTTCAATGTGTTTCCGATGTATGCAACGCAATGACAATTGATGTTTAAAACTATCTCTCAAGTACTGTTTGGGGCTTCCTGACCAACTACTGCAGTAAAATCAAAAGCTGGATTGGGCCAATATCTGTATTTTAAATCATTATTAGACAGTAAAAGGAGGTCACCTACCATAAATATTTTTCTGTACTGACTTTGTATCTGGTCAAATTAAACAAGCTGCAAACAATCACATTCAGGATGTTTTACTGGTGAGTCCTAGCATGGAGGCCACAGTGATTCATCTTACACAAATGCTGCAGAACCAAGTTAAACATAACCATTTTTTGAGGTCGCCGCGCGCAGCTTTGTTTGCATGTCGTCCGGGTTGCTGTACTTGAGTTCCTTCTACTTGCAACCGCTTCTTAACAAGAATGTTTTTCCCGTGTTTACTCGCAGGGATAAACAGTGATGCCTGTTGTCAAATGTGGTGTGGCGTGTCACTGGTTACGCTTGAGGGTGAGTAACGTTGGAGATGGGAGGTCATTGTTTGGCAAAGTGTAAGGGAAACAGTGGTGTTGAAAATGTGTCAGTGAAGCTTCCATTAATGTCTTCACAAGCGCTGCACACATCTGCTTACTGAAGAGTAGAGGTGGTTGACTTCACATCTGTATTTTCTCAAAGATTCTCATTCTCTGTATTTCAGAGAGAATTAAGACAGATTTCACTCGTTCTTTTGTGCCTCTGCCTTAGTCACAGTAAGGTTTATTAGGTTGCCATAGACAAAATTACTTAAAGGTATCACACTGCTACCAAATGAAAACTGAGATATAAACAAAATGTTTTGCTTTCAGTTCTGAAAAATGTTTGACAACTTTAACCACTAAGCTGTATAGGAAATGTTCAGAAAATGTATTGCAATGCAAATACATTGAGTAAAAGCAATTTAAATGTATTCAATGATATAAGGTAATTTCTCTCTAAAATTCTAAGTGCCTAAAGGAAAATACTCTGGAACATTTCTAATGTTTAGTCTTCTGCTGTCCACATTTTACTGTTAAGCTTTTCCAGTTAAGTTATGGTTAAATAATGACACTGTATTTACCTTCATATTTGCCAGTGTGCACCGTCTCGGACTTGTTGTGCTATCATCACTGCTCACGCTTTCGCTAATCTGTCACAAACATGCTTCAGTTTTTAGAAATGTAGCACCTCCCATCACGGAAACTTGGCTAAAACTCGGTCAGCTCACAAGTGTTTCAGTTGAAGATGTGTGATCAAACTGACAAAAAGCATGTCTGTTGTGTATGTTATATGTTAAGTTTCTGTTTTTAATGTTACTGCATAAATTACCAACCTTGTCATACTTGAAATTGTTTTTTGTTGTTAAAAAGGGTTAGGGTTATATTTTCAAGGTTAGTTTTTTAAGAGCGTGAGCAGAGATCCAATGTCACCATCTAGTGGTGAAGGTGTAGACATGCAAAAGACCATCGTCGTCTTCCTAAGATTGGAAAGGCTTTTTGAAACTTGACAACCGTAGGCTATAACTGTTCCATTTTGAATATTTTACGTATGCCAATTCTAGACTAAATTTAACGTCAAGTATAAGTCCAACGACGCAGGGGGGGAAATTGAAACCAGTTAATGATAGTTTCAGCGAACTTTGCTGAAGTGAGTTTGGCACAATACGACACGTTATTAGATAATGCTTGTTTTTGTTTTCATTTTCTATTGTCTGGCCACCATGCAACTGTGGTCGCTCCGTTAAACCGTCGACTGAGCCGCTTCCCTAAAGATTTCCGGGCAATGTTGCGTGGGGTCAAGCAAAAGGTCATTGGAGGGCGGGTCTTCAGCTATTGGCTGCCTCAACGTCGGTATTTCGACGCACTTCCGGTGTACCAAGTGTGGGGGAAAAAAAACTTATCGGTAGTGATCGTGTCGTGTTGAGAGTGACGTGGTTTGTGCCGTCAATTACCGTGCAGAGTAAACTGTAACAAATGGCTTATCCGGGATACGGGGTGAGTAAATGCAATGACGTTTCATAAAATAAGGGTTTTGTTGTTTTCTAAGGGTTTTTACATGTTTTATTTTTCCTTCCGTCAGCTAGAAAAGCTATCGAAGACCCTCTCGCTTATGCTGATTATGATCAATATCATCCTTTCAACGGGTTCCGCTACCTCCGGGTGAAGCTAGTCGGTTATGTTCACCACTAAATTGCCGTTTATCGCCGCTGTCTTTACACCAGGAGATCGTAGAGAAGCAGCCCGGATCTCACGGAAGCCTTCTTCCGGGTGAGCCTCCCACTTCAGAAGCAGCAAAAGCAGCAGCTATAGTTTGTGTAAACCGCATGCGGTGACATGCTTGTACAGCGCCTTGCACATTGTTGTAAACGTAGTTGGCGGTCGTGCCAAAAATCACACGATGTCTCTCCATTTATATTTTGAACGAACATTCTGTACCGAGGCGTCTCCCCGCAGCCATGCCGACAGTGCTGGATTCCCTCTGCAGAGCCGTGTGTACACTAAGCATTACGGTAATTGCTGGTCACAACTGCGCAGGATGGGCGAAAGATAAAGGTTGTTTTACTACGTATTTTGGTATCTGATACCAAATAAATACATAGCCAGCATCACCGATACTGATACCGATACTTACTGATAATTAAGTTTGATGTGTCATCAAACTTCTGACCTTTAGGTGTTTTTTCCCACTTTGGATTATTTGGTGACGCAAAAATATTTTCACATGATAAACAGAAACAACACAAACATAAAACAAATGTGTGCATTCTTCTCTTAAATGAAGTGTAACAATTATAATTTGAGAGCTAATTAAAACAAAAATGTAATTCAAATTAAAACAATGTTTCTTTAACTTGGCGTTTTTGCTTCATGATTTTTTTATTCATGTATTTGTGTCAAAAATAAAGTTTCGATCTCAACATGCTCGTATCGAACTGATACCAACTTCTGGTTGATACCACCAATCTTATCCAATACTAACAATAGTATGGATCAGTGCTATTATTATTTTTGCACCGGGTGTGTACACATTTATAATTATACAGAAAGAATTAATTTAAAAAAGGATTTCGTAACTTTGAATACACTGTTTTGGTAACAATGAAAAAAAAAAACTGGGGAGTTTAAATTAAAATAAAATTGCTAGTTATCACTTGATACCACTTGAGGGTGGTAGTACATGACCACGGGAGACCCCACACTCAATTTCCGAAAATTTTGACATGGCACTTCAAAGTAAAAGTTCTCCTAAAATCGAGAATTTTCCGTCCACTAAATATCCTACGAATAGTTTCAAACTTACCGAACAGAAGACCCATACATGTAACAGGAAAGTGCTTCTTGCTCTGTTCCATTGTGGTAAACTTTTACCGTAATGCAGAGTGTACACAGAGCTAAAATTAACAGGAAAAAAAGGAAATGGAGTGTGTGCTAGATTTACCGCTTCTGTCAAACTGTTGGATGGCTTGACCGCAACAGTCAGGACCTCCTTTTCGTCATTAATTTGAGTAAATTTTTGTCTTTAGCTCTGTGCCGTTTTAATGTAACCTGTTGGAAAATTACCATTATATCTAATTTTATCGCAGACGCTTACCTTGTTCTAGTTTTGTTTTTGTCAGAGAGAAAATAGACATTGAAACTAAAATGTTAAATAATGAGGAAGGGAAATCGGATCTTAGTGTTAAATTTATTGAACTTTGCTTTTCGAAAAGCTTTTATGACATTTGGCTAAAATCAAGGCTACTATGCCACAGTCCCCTCCCTCACAGTGTGAATCAGCCAATGAGATTCCTGCAGAGCTTCCTCACACTCCACTATGAAAGAAGTCAATCAGCCACTGACTGGTCTTTACAACCCAACGCCTTTCCTGATCAAGGTTCTCCGTCGTTTGGCTTGTGCTGTTTGAAAAAGCTGCAGAGCAATGGCAGACCCATCTCAGGTCAGGACAAACTGCTTGATTCATCATTGCATCAAAACCTAAATAGTCTGTTTCATATAATGTTGTTTGATTTACTAAATATTGTGAAGTTATCAGTTGTTTGTACGGTTGCTATTATCTTGGGAGGTAAAACGTTTGTTCGATGCGAGCTTTTGTTTTTCCTGTGTTTATGAAAGTTAGGTGTTTATTCATTAAATTAAAAAAATTAGGCAAGGGAACAGCGTGTTGGATGGTGTTTTTCATTGTGAAAAAGAACTTTGAATGTCGATTCAGCAATGAAAATATTGTTCGGCTTCCCTCTGACGTCAGCATTTTTTTTGTTTGTTTTTTTGCTTTCCTTGTGTCAAAGTTAATGGCTGTTCACTGTCTGGGTCAAAGTTCTCATCAAGGCCACACCGGGTTTGGTTTGTAGGTGTAACACCTGATCTATCATCATCTGTGCTTGTTTTTTGACAGTTTAATTGAAACGCCAACAGTGACAAAAAAAATGAAGTTTTGTAGGTTGGGAGGGAACATTATGGTTCTTTTCTGATGGAAAATTCTTTGGTGTGACTCAGCCGAAATCTTTACGTGCAGCCTAGTCAGGCAAAGGGTCAGTTGGACTTTTCCAGTTGACTCTAAACTTGTCTTTTCAGATCCAAGCTATTTTAACAAGATAAAACCAACACTTTTCAATCATGTGCAGTTAGACCAGGTGCTCGTTATAAATTAACTGTTACTGTTTATGAGGTTGTCATTTATATTCTCTCAGTCAGACTTTCCCTGGGACTTTGTGATCTCACTCTTAACTACATCGTGCCACACCCACTGACTCATTGCGACAGCTTTGCCACATATTTCACGTCAAAACTAACTCAGATACTATAAGATACTGGTATCAGTACTGGTACCTGATGTTGGTATTGGTGCATCCCTAATTAAATATGACTGCCCTCAATCTTTAGGAAGCGTTTTCACTGACAGTAGGACCCTGATATTTACCTCAAACTATTGGTTGAAATAATGAGAACTCCATTCTTGGAGTGTTGAGAAACTATTGACTGTGATGGCAACATGACATAAGTTGAATCCAGCTCCCTCTCTGTGTTTGTGCCCTAGTATGGTGGCCAGATGCCTGGCATGCCGGGGATGCAAGGGGGCCCGATGCCCCCAATGGGAGGCCCTATGCCTGGATCGATGCCCGGCCAGATGGGAGGTCCACCCATGGCCGGACCCATGGGTGGACCCATGGGTGTCCCCATGGGAGGAGCGTCGCCCCAGGCAGGATATCCAGGCTACGGAGGAGCACCAGGTGCATTTGGCCAACCCGCTGCCAACGACCCCATGTGGGGTTACTTCACCTCCATCGCAGGGCAGGTAAGGCTGTTGGGTAAAATACCTTTATCAAATCATCCATGTTGTGGAAGTGGATCCAGGAGGAGCCGAGACTGGCGGTGGGTGGCTTTCTTGACGACCCGCGGATCCCACACTTATCAATAATTTGACTCGTTCCAGCACCACCGCATCAATTATCACAACCTGCCTCAGCCCACAACCCACCGTCGTTAAATACACCAACATGTCTTTGAACACGGCTTTTTATCCTGTCAATAATTAATAGGCTTACCAAGTGCAAAGAGCATGAAACAACAATGAACAGAATCCAATAACATAACGCATTTACCACATTAACCCGAGCATCTCTCTGTGGGCAAACTGCCTAGAATATAGCAGATATATCTAAGATAATAACGATAATCCAATTATCCTCATAAAACTCGCTTAATTTGATCTGATAGTGCACTTTCCAAAAAAAAAAAAAAAAAGTTTGTGGTTTGATTATACCTGTGCTTTGAATTATTTTAACAATACAATATTTACAATATTGCCTTTGCTAGTCAGAGAATTTTATATATTACGGTCCCGATATCAAAACAGGACCGTTACCGTGGCCCGGAAACCACGAGATAACATATGTATGTATATGTGTATTTGCATATATGCATATGTATGTATGTACTGTGTGTATATATGTGTATATTTAATTTTAGGTGTTAGACAAGCTTAGAATGTGTTTATTGAGAATTACTCATGCTGGGTCTCATTTGTGTCGAGGTAATTTTCTAATCCAAACCAGAGGTTTTCTGAGCCATGCAGACTTCTGTGTGTGTTCACACACGTGGGTGAAAAAAAATCTCCACACTCACAATCATCTCTGAATTGTCGTCTTTATTGAAACAGTGCACAGAATGTGTCACCAGAAAGGGAAAAAAAACTCAACAGGACACCATGTAGTGAAGCATGTTCATGGCTTTAGTTTAATAGTTGTTGGATTAATGATGTTAATGAAATGCCTTGGAGTCCCCCCACTCCACACACACACACATTGAATATGACTTTATACCTGTTTTGTCTTTTCAGTGATGTCTTTATCCTTTACCAACCTTTCCCATGAAATGCCTTCTGTGTGTGAAGTTGCCTGTGGCTGAGCTTCACTCACTGCTTGTTCTCTGCAGGATGGGGAGGTGGATGCCGAGGAGCTTCAGAGGTGTCTGACGCAGTCTGGTTTCACTGGCAGCTACTCTCGTAAGTTCACCGCCACTCCGTCCCCCTCAAGGGTTGAGTGTTTTCACTGGTAGAGAGTCTTTCTTTTAATGCACACCAAGTCAAAAAAACACATCTTTCACATCTTTGGTTAGATGTAGAATACTTTTTTTTTTTTTTAAAAAACGACCACATTCTGTGTTTAAACTTTATTTTTAAACTTGTGTGTTTTATTCCAGCTTTCAGCCTGGAGACGTGCAGAATCATGATTGCGATGCTTGATGTATCCTTTTAATGTTGGGTGAAACTCAAAGCCCAGTTAAGCCTCTCGGTGCATCCACTCTGTCTCTCTGGCTATGGAGCCTCAACTTGAGCACCTACAGAGAGATTACACGGGCAAGATGAGCTTCAACGAGTTCAAGGAACTCTTCACGGCGCTCAACGGCTGGAAGCAGAACTTCATGATGTTTGACCAGGACAGGAGTGGAACCATTGAGCCTCATGAGATGACCCAAGCCATCAACACCATGGGTGAGTTGCCTGGTGCTCTCGTGTTCTGGTCTCCATGTATGTGATGATGAGGATTGATTTACTTGGTTTTGGTTTACTGTGTGTTGGCCAGGTTACCGCCTCAGTCCCCAGGCTCTCAACGCCGTCATGAAGCGCTACAGCAAAGGAGGAAGGATCTTCTTTGACGACTACGTGGCTTGCTGTGTCAAACTGCGCTCTGTCACTGGTACGTAGGAAAGAAACGTGATGCATGGACGAAGCTCAGCTTTTAGGTTTTGTTGTGGACTCAAAAGGCGGCCACTTGTTGTTGCAGACAACTTCAGACGGAGAGACACCATGCAGCAGGGAAGTGTCAATTTCCAGTATGATGACGTAAGTTAATCTCTATTATAGATAGAAATACATGTCTATGTATGTCTCCCTGACCCATTTCCACTTTGTGCCTCAACAGTTCATCCTGTGTACCATGTCCATCTAAGTGGTCCAACCTCTTCCACGCCACAAGACATTGACTGAGGTGCCAGCAGCTGCAAAATGAAAGTAGTCACTGCTTTGGAACGCTTGC